>OY740767.1:3013302-4213302 GCA_963513935.1 Aphrophora alni
TATCTCAAGGATATATAAATGTAACCAATAACAATACATATCTTTATCTCTCTAAAAAGTAAACCCACTCTTAGCTACAGTGTCACATAATGAATACCCAATACTAGTCATTCATTTACAGCTCAGTAGACTGTTCACAGATTTGAGTCATCAATTTTCACATTTCACTAAAATTTAAATGAAAATGGTAGAGACTTTGTGTTTCCCGATCATCCATGAAGCATAATGTTGAAGAGATGGCAACCAATATGTTTAGTTTGAGTCATTAAATGCAGCATTTTAGCAATTTCACCAAAATCGTTTAAGCCGTTAAAAAAAATCGGATTTTTATGTTATTGTTTTATGAGAGGTACTGTATATTTTGTGTAAATATAAATGAGAACCTAAATATGCTGTTTTATTTGTTATATATCAGGCGAAAACTTTATTTCAAATTTGTTAATATTAATCAAGGTTAACCTGAAAATGTCTTGAATACTTGAATTATTGATGCTGATGAACCCAATCAGCTGTTTTATCAGTTATTTTATGTAAATGGTTGCTAGAGTAATACATATTAAAATGGCTACATTTGAAAATCCTAGCATAACATTTTATATGACGTTACTTTTTTTATTATTTACGTTAATGTTTTTAATATCTCAACTTTGTGCACAACTTCGTATAATAATAAAGATGTTTCAATATATAAGTTGCCAATTAAATTAGTTTTTTCTTTCTGAAATTTAGCTCACATCTCAGTAATAATTATATAGATTAAACAATATCATTATGATGTTTATCAACTGTAATATACTCATGTATGATACACAAAATGAATATTTCTCAATTTAAAATAGAGAGAAAATTAACTTTGAGGACGATTCCTGTCCTTTGGTGAAAATTTAACAAAATAATGAAGAATTTCGATAAATCTACCTTTTTATGGACACTTCAAGCATACAAATCGGTTCAGCGGTTTTTAAGAACTCATCGTTATACAAATTCTGCTTGTGCATTAAATATATAGGAAACCAGAGGTGTTGAGTATTTGTCCATTCTAAATGAAGGAAAAAAAGGGGGGAAAAATACAAATTTTGATTTATGTTGATAAAAATAACACAAATTTCCGTAAAGTTAAAACTTTATAAGGGAGTTTAAATTTGAATAATTAATGATTTTTTTATTGATCCTAAATGGAAGTTGGATTATTAGTTAGACTATAATATTGTAAATATGAATAAATTGAAATATTCCTTATTTTGGGGGAAATGTAGTGTTTTTAATAATATATACACACACAAATAGATGTTATACGAAAGAGCTAAAAGCTACTTGTAACAAATACAGTTACAATTCGACAATAATGGAGCTGAATGTATTGAGGATTCCTGAAAGCTCGTCACAAAATACTTGCTCCACTTGTAATTTGGATAAACGTTCTCCATCACAATGTCCAGTGTCCGGACACTTTCTCAGCTCTGTTTCCGCTTCGGCCATCACTTTCCACATAATTTGCTTGCTCGGGTTTTAATAGCGACTTGTATTTATTATTTCATTTTACACTAGATCGGTTTCCTAGGCTGTGACACTTTCACTTTGAGTACTAATTTAGTAATTGGTGACGAATTGTATATTTGTTTTAGCTCGAATTATTTAAATAATTAGGCATCGTTTGTTGTATTTTAAAAAAATAAACCTTAATATTGTAATATTTTGAGAGAATGACAGTAAGTGCCATCCCATATACATGTATGTAGATTCAGAAGGGGTAATATTTTTGTTTAAATCTATATGACAATAATTTAACATCGAATCAAATGTAACCAAGTCGTCATATTATTTAGTTCGTTAACATTTTTGTAAAGCTGCAACTGTGTTATGCGGATATCATTTGTATTTTTGCTGTGAAAATTATATTTCAAATTTAATACAAGTCTGTGTTTTAAAAACTATTAAAAACATTATCGCGTATTTTGTTACACTCAACGTGTTCTAGAACTTAATTAGACATAACAAGATTAACAAGTCTATCTTTGCCGGGAACGTCAAAATTGACAATCAAGAACACCTTGGAATATCTCTTCAAGGTCTTCTATAAGAATTCAAGATTTCAAAATGTAAGTAGATTAGTGTGATATTCTTGAATATTTCCTTCAATATCAATGAATGTAGTTGAGTATTTCGTACATTTAAAGCTGAATGTTTATAGATTAAATATGCTTTGAATTAATCATATGGATATTTTTATATTTCTTTTAAGTTGTTTTCATTGTAGGTTTGTCACAAATAATTTTGATTTTGACTGTGTTGGATCGGTTCAATTGCACATCGTTGAGATTTAATAATAATGATTAGAGAAGTACGTGTTTTAACCAACAACTATTGAAGTGTTTATGGCAGACGAAGTATTTGGAAAGAACATTAACTTTGTTTTTAAAGAAACACCTCTAACAGCTTCTGAATATAAACATTGTTCTTCACAAATCAGTGAAGTATGCGTTTTCTTGAAATGGTCTTCTCTTATCTATTTAATATCATATCTGAAAATATGATGTCTAATATTTTACATCAAAGCCTGGAAATTCATTAAATATATTATTAGAATCCTTCCTGTTACTCTAAATTTGAGGATATGTGTGAAAAAAACAACTTAAAATTACGATTCCATTTTAGTCTCCAACATTAATTTTTATTTGTTAATTACGAGTCCACAATGTTGACCAGATGTCGCCAAATTTGCAATTTGTACGTTATTGATAAATTTAGTAAAAATTTAATACGTTAGGATATTCTAATGTCATTAATATTCATATTTTGTTGAATATTTTACATGAAATGTTGTTCAACAATAGAATTTCAAAAATATATATTATTAAAATCCTCCTTATACACTAAATTAAAGAATACTTTTGAAAAATGTATAAGTACGGTTTTATTGCATTTTAGTTCCCAATGTTGGTTTATTTTTCAATCACTAATCCACCATTTTGTAAATATGTTTCTAAATTTCAAATTTGTGAGTTATTGATAAATTCAGTAAAAATTTAATACGTTATGCTATTCTAATGTCATTAATATTTATATTTTATAAAAGTGTATTTTTGTATTGTTTTATACCAACTTTAACAATCACGATAATATATTTGTGAAATGAAGATGTAAAAGAATCCACTAAACATGAAAAAAAAATTGTAAACACATTGGAAAGCAACTTAACTGTTGTCAATATTAAAATCGTGCAAAACGAATAAGTGTAGTTGTTTCTATTGAATACGCGAGTACGTACTTTTTTATGTTCGTGACAGATGATGTATGTAAGCGTGTTTTTACAATATGTACGCTCCATATATTTACAGTGGCATGTTGGTACCATGTTACATTTATCACTAGAAAACATACTCGTAAATGTAAGGTCAGTAAGCGCCTCATCACGATATGAAGTACGCGTTTTTATAAACACTTATCAGGAGACACATAATAAGTGAAACCCATGTCGCGACGTCACGTGCGAGCATCTCACAAGAAGCGTGCGCGATCCATAATAGAAACTGTCGGAAAAGTAAAAGGAAAGGCTTTAGTGCATCTAGGCTACAATTTGCTGAGAATTGTGACAGACTTCTTCCTGCTAAACATTTCCAAAACCAGACTTTCTCCACAACTTTGTCACTGCCACAGGACAGCAGCAAACGTGATGGAAAGCACCGACTAAGTAATAATCCGGACAATCTTCCATCATGAGACGAGGTGTGACCGACGAGCAGATATACGACTGCTGTAAACCTGAGATCGTTAATAATAGTTCCTTATTACAGGAAAACGGGATCAGCTCGGGGCAGATCCTTTGTTTACCCACCTAGATTACTATCCTTGCACCTTAATGTTTATGTATTTCTTCATTGTGTGCAAGGGGCAAGGTGACCGTAAGGACTATCTTGTAGAATTGGCTTGCAAATTGAAGCAAATTGCGCAAACCCGGTCTTCATTCAAATAGTTTAACAAGACATTTCCATTTAAGGTACAAATCAAAATCAACACGGCAGATATAGGTTACCTAAGCGATAAAAAACGAACAGGTGTCTTTAATTTTATTGTAATAGTATTCGTTGCTCTACAAGTGTATCAAACACAGTGGGCAATGGTAATACCCTACTATACACACACTATTGTCAGACTGTTTGTCTTATAAAGGTGACGAAAATAATACCATAGCTTGACTTGTGAGATGGTATACGCCACAGAATATAATTTGAACACAAATAGTACGATTATTTATTCAAACGCGTTTCAACGACAAGTCGCCATCTTCAGTGATGTACAACATACAATAACTAAACTATAACTGCATAACAAAAGATGGCGACTTTGTCCTTGAAACATATTTGAATAAATAACCGTACTTAGAATTTGTGTTCAAGTTTTATTCCATCAAGTATAGTATTTGTGTTAAAATAGATTATCACAAGTAAAACTAATTATAACTGAGAAAATTAATATAAAACCTACTTCACTCGCATAAGGGCGTACTCGCTCAGTTGGAAGTTTATTTAAGTATTCTATTTGTTTTATGACTTTTAACCCAACATTTCAATTACAACATACGAAAACAGTAGAAAATTAATCAAAAATTTTGCATCAATTACAACTGAAAAATATATAAATTCTAAAACACACACACGGAGTTTGTTTTATATTCGAAACTTGAACAGATTTTATGACCTACTCCCTTTAAAACCATAACAGATTTCTTATTCGTTTTTCACTCATATTTATATCTGATATGCAACCTTTTTCTTCAATTTAAGGTTCTCTACCTAATCCATAAAAATGTGTTGACATTGTTTGTCTGTTATGATTTTACCAAGTGCTTTAATGTGTGGTCATATTTTTTTCATAAACCCCAAACTACTATAAATTACGATTTGTTCATAATCACCGTTCTTATGACAATTAGTAATATTGTTTTACACCATTACACACCACTCGTGTCTTGCATATATATCGTTATGGTTATAATATTACTTGTTATCGTCTAAAGAATACGGAACCAATGTTAGGACAATTGTATCTTACAAGATATTCTTGTTGGAGAGGAATATACTATTAATGACGACATGAATATTCCTTATTCCGTAACAAAACAATTACGATGTGTCTGATTTAAATATGTAAAACGTCTTGATTGTTTATCACAGTTGTTTTGTTTTTATACAAAGTCAATCACAGTCAAATGAAAACCTTGTGATAAATTGTAAACTTATATATTGATAATTGATGTATTATTATACATTTTATTATTGTTTACCGACTTTAAAAAAATATATTGAGTATTCTTTTGAAAGTAGTAGACAAATGAAAAGATCTAAAAATATAATTGTAGCAACTACAGAATTTGACCAAATCACCCAGTACTGGAATTGTATAAGAAATAATTTTCTGAGCATATGTCATATGTATAAACAAAACTCTTTCACACAGATCAGGAAAATAAATCATTCCCTAATTTTAGGACAATTTCATTGAGCGAGAAAGAAAATTGAAAATAACAGATAGTGATAATATTATGCATTATTTGTTTTACAAGGGTGTTATTTAGGGGTTAAACTAAAAGAACAGTTATTCCTTCGTATCAAGTAAGATATTTCTTAGACGACATAATAAACAAGTGTTTTGTACAATAAAAACCAATAAATAAATAATAACTATGTAACTCTTCTTTATAGTACAAATGCTTGGAATATGATATATTACCATACAACTGTTTGATCATAGCTTAACACTGTGTTACAAAATATATAAACAAATGTATTTGTGATCGTTAAACCAGTCAAACGCGAAACAAAAGTTGTTCCCATTCAAAACATGCCTGATTTATACGCAGCAGACATGCAAAGCAGGAGTGTACCGTAGCATTTATTATCATCCGTTTGATTTATATATATCTCATCTTATTGCAATTTTAGTTTCAATAGAGTTTTGTTTGAAATAAATGATAAGTAACTTCAAATAATATGTTTTCGTCTTAATGCTTCAAAAACAGCTGTTTTCAATACGTGCATTGAAATGGTAAAGTTGTTCTTTTTAGTCTTAGGACCTAAACACATCAACTGAGGTCTAACTCATCAGTTGTTACTTTGTTTATACGAATTAATTAACGAGTAAAGCATTTATAAAAACAACCGATACTATCGATTTTAAATAACCGTTAAAACGGCTGTTACCATAGATTTAAAGGTAAATAGGTTATAACATTTTAGTTTTTGTGAAATTGTTTTCTTATGTTATTTGCAGTATAGCGAAAAATATAGTTTACACTTGGACCAAAAGAAGCTTTTCTATCCTCGCTCATTTTCCTAAGCGAAAACTTAAACTTAAAGTTAAGCTTGAGCTTGTATTGAAAAGCTTCACTTTTGGTCCTTGTGATGAAATATACTATTATTATAGCTAAGTTTTATCTTTACTAACAACCTTGATAATATAGTTTTTCTGCTCAATTGGTTTTGTGCAAAGTGTTGAATGAATCAGCTGAGAAAAACATCTAATATTTTGAAATCATTCAAACATTATTGTCTTGAATTCAAACAAAATATATTCGAGTTTATGAAAACACATTTAATTTACCCGTTTTTAGACGTGAACTTTAAACAGTTTAATAACGTGTTTCATTACATAAATACCGGTAATAATATAAAACTTATTATTTCTACGATTGTATGTCGTGATAGATACATTATGTACCATCCAATTATGTATATATGTACAGTGTAAATTATCCAACACAATAGGAATGGATTTGTCTGCTGAAGTTGGTTCATACTTTATATGGAGACTTTGAAAAATCAAACACATCACACTTAGTTCTGTGCCACTTAGATTGAAGTACCTATTCTACCTTGAAAACAGCCAGAGTAAATTAATCTTCCATAATTCATTATTATATTTCATACGTCGCAAGTCATTCGTTAAGAAGAGTAAGTAGCAAAGGCATGTTAGAAGAGGAGGGGACAAATTCCTATTGGTTTAGTCGCAATGACGTAATTCTATACCAGTATTATCGCATAAAGTGGTAAACAATTTATTAATAAAATCGTTTGTCTCGATTGAATGATAAAAGGTAAATTATGTTCAACAAAACTTAATTTTCGAACACGTATCGAAAATAGAGTACAATCTGTGACTTAGGTAGGTTGTCTAAGAATTATCTAACTGTTCAAAGTGTACGCCTAGAATGCTATAGTGTGCATTATGGCAAGTGTTAAGACAGGGTCAGTGGTCAAGGTTTGATAGAACACTCCTTTCTCGGAAGGCGTGTTCAAGACAATTAGCTCTTACACTAAATAACGTTAATGGTGGACGGATTGATTGATTGATCACTTTATACATGTTTTAAAAAAAACAAGGTCAGAGAGTTTTATAACGGTCGGTAGTGGGAGTTGAAACACCGAAAATCTGATAAAGTTCACCATCAAACTGGTCACATGCAAATGTCTGTGTATAATCTCTGCCAATTTGCAATTTAGAGGGCAATTTTTTGGTCGGAACCATTCAGAAATGGGAAGTATTATGTTGTTTAGCACCCTATTAGATGTTCCACCGAAACTAATGTGAATTCGATAATGACCATTCTGAAAAACCACTTCATTGACGTCATGATTCAGCATGTGGGAGTGAATGATGTTACAAGTTGTATTTTCACAAGCTTACTATAGATAAAGTATTCATCGTTGATTCTTAACAGATATATTTTTGTAACTCAAATTGTCTACAGATACACTTTCAAAAGTCCCTTACCACACTTGGGAATAAACAAAATAACAAAAAACAAAATTTTTTGTCAAAAGTAAAATGTTTATTCTTATTAGACCCTTATAGCTATTACAACAACAAAGTTGTCATCTTCAGAGGGAATTTTAACAAAGGGATTTTGTTTATTCCCAAGTGTGGTAAGGGACTTTTAAAAGTGAATCTGTATATATTGTCACCACAGTGCTCTGGTCTTTGTTTATCAAATTGTCTATTTATAAATTAATCTATATTTCATAAATATTAATCTGAAATTTTGTTAATGAAATTTGTAATAATAACAAAACAGTAATCTTGGTAATTTAAAACTGGATTCAATTTTCAACTCCACATTTCAAATATTAGCATACTGTACATGCTACATTGTTTTTTTTTTTTTTTTTTTTTAATATAATTTGTGTTTTCGTGTAGTTGCTATAAATATCTTGCTCCATTTTATTACACATTGTGTACGCGAATAATAAAATAAATTTAGTATAATAAAATAAATTGGTCGAATCATTACCAGAACGTAAACTTTGAATACGAGCAGTACATCTAACATTACGAAGTTCTAAAAGACTTCGGTCGAATACTGGAGTGCCTAGATTACAGTAGTGTCGTTAACTTATTTAATTTAATGAAACATTGACAAAACCATCCCAACATCTGGAAGCTCGGAGGGATAGTCCGATGTGTTTGTCGATATCACGGCTGTAATGTCCCAACTGTTAATCTATCCATTTGAAATGTTCTCAAATTTATGTAACTTTATACCTACCAAAAATATAGGAATAAAATTTATAAACTGTACAGTTTTCAAACGTCTTTTATTTTAAATTGTTGTACTCATATAATAATTTTAAGATAACAAATCTACTTACTCCTTTTCTCACTTTTTGTACTTTATTAATAAATATCTCGAATCCATTGCTACAGATAAATTGAAATTGATGACACACTTGTGAAAGAAAGTACACATATGTTACTCAAAATTTATTCTGAATAAATAAACTGATTAGGATTTCTATTTTAAAAATCCTTTACATGTCAAACGTGTCAAAGTGAAGTTTAACAGTTTACCAAATACTGATCTTAGAACTAGACCACGGAACTCGCTTTGTGATGTCCGCAATTAAATTGATAAATGATGACGTAAGTAAAAAACATAACCTTATTCGGCAACGATAACTAAGGAAATAGGAATTTAAGCAAAGGTTAAACCTAATTGGGTTATACAACCACAAAAAGCCATGACATTAGTGTCTGAATAGTGTGTAGCTCTAAATACCGTGTTGAAGCAATGAAAAGGTTTATCTTTCGCTCTGTCATGGACGTCAAATTGGCAGTACTCGGCCTCGAATAGAAAGTTATCGATAAAAGAGCCTACAAAAATAGAAAGTAAAATCGTTCGATGATCAGTTCGATTGTTCAAATTTTGTACTGAAATAACATTCCGATCAGGTTTGATGTTTTTGTTGGCCCAAGAACTGGTCCATTGTAAGACTCATTTCAATCCAAAATACGCTGTTCCCTCCCCACCTCGGTTGGCCCTCACTAGACAGGCCATTAAGTAAAGAAAACATTTTGTAAAGACTTGCTTGCATAATTTGATGTAATATAATGTAATCTGTAACTGACAAAATCAACTGTGGATCAATTGAAAATATGTTTGAGAGCATTTCCTTATAAGAGCTACCATATTGTGTACCCGCTTTAGAAGACATTGATATTACGATGTAATATTTTTAGTTTGAACTATATGAGATTGGATCTAGTAGCTCAAGAAGCTGTTCTCATTTTTATACCGTTCACTGTGTTATTCCTTTGCAAGTTGTGCAATAAAGTCCGATATTTTAAACTTAAAACAAAAAATGACTAAATACAAAACTCAAATGGTTTGAAAGGAGTTGTTTCTACCTACTTTTCTTTTCATAAAGCACATTAAGAAGTATTTTTTTAAAAATGTCTATAAAATAGGTATGCTATGACTAGACACTTTTAACAATTAGTAGGCACTAATTTTACTTTTTTTTTTATCATGGAAGCTGAAAATATAGCCTTATCAGTAATTCATGAATTTCAATAGTTTGATTATATTGTTATATTAAATAAATATAAAATTTACTTTAAGTTTTTTAATACATTTATAATGTGATTAGCACATTAGAACCTCTTTATCAGATATACTAGAAAAGTAAAATGTCAATGGCTTGTCATACTACTACACATAATATGTTCGGTCAAAATATATGTGTGTGTGTGTGTGTCTTGATAAGTGACAGTTTGAGGAATGAAATAACTACTAAATATAAAGACAATATATTATATTTTATAAACTTAGTCTATTATTAAGAGTATATTTAAATTAAAATTATATGTTTTTCTAATATTATAAATATTTGTCTCAACTTGTCAGGTACAACCTAAGGGTTAGATAGGGCAATAGGTTACGTTTAACAGAAAATAAACAAAATATAGTCGTAGGAATGTCTTTAATGCAATAATTGTGATCATTGTATTTCCAAAGTCTACCCTTTCCAGGAGTCAGATAATGAAAGGAATTACTTTAAGGTTGACAAACATTCTTGCATTCACTCAATGATTTTCGTTTTGATCACAGTGTTGATTCATGATTGGCCATATGATATTACAAATGTATATAAATTATATGTATTATAAACCTTGAATCAAACCTTTCTTCCTAATGCACTTTAGAACGTTCTTTTAGAAAAAAAAATTACAATTTTATGAAAACTATTGTTGATAAACACAACATAATAGTGCTGAAGAAGAATATTTCCAACCAGTCAGACGAAACTATATAAAGTGACGAAGCTGATAATTTCTTTACTGTTTACTCGTAAACTACATCTTACACAAATTGAATTTATTTTCGGGAAGACAGATTTACAGTCAACTCAATAATTTTTTACAATATAACAATTAATCGTCAGCAGATTGTATTGATGTTATGATGCAAAATTACTATCGTATAAAACTTTAATAAATCTTCCTGCACTCGTTTGTATCACGTGTTCGAAGACACCAGGTCGTTAAAGGATTCAGATGTCTTAAAACTCGAAGATATCAAGGTATTAGAGCAACTTGATGTGGAGGGAGCACGAAGCGCCCTAGGCTAGCCTTACATCGACTTCGTGCTCATCCGAGCACAATTCGCCCTAAATCGTGCGTAAACATGCCAACAATCAAATACTTTGGAAGCTGTCCACTGCGTGAGATTCAACTTTTAAATCCCTAAACGAATTGTTTCCAGGTGTTCGTAGTAATCTGTCAAAATGTATACTGCACCTCTCTCTCTCTCTCTCTCTCTCTCTCTCTCTCTCTCTCTCTCTCTCTCTCTCTCTCTCTCTCTCTCTCTCTCTCTCTCTCTCTCTCTCTCTCTCTCTCTCTCTCTTCTCTCTCTCTTCTCTCTCTCTCTCTCTCTCTCTCTCTCTCTCTCTCTCTCTCTCTCTCTCTCTCTCTCTCTCTCTCTCTCTCTCTCTCTCTCTCTTCTCTCTCTCTCTCTCTCTCTCTCTCTCTCTCTCTCTCTCTCTCTCTTCTCTCTCTCTCTTTCTTTATATATGTAACGTGTAATAAAATTCCTAACATTAATATACAAACAATGTTGTTCTTGCTGAGGTGGTGTAGCATAGGTACTGTACTCTTCTTAGGTTCGATTCTCTGTTGTATCATTGTAACTTTTTTCAAATTTTTCTGGTTGTTACCTTTAAAATTGTAGTTCCTAAACATCGCCGTTATGTAATGTAATGAGTAAAATAAATTTTTCCTATTTTTCGTGAATGCCTTTATTTATATTTGTGACAAGTGAGAAACGATATGACACAAATATAACGAGAATTATACTGCTTTCATTATACCTATAGATATATTGAGGATTTTATAGCAATTTACTAGTTCTACAATAGTGTTAATCTAATAAGGGTTCTTAAAAATGATGTATATTATTTTATAATAACATTTTATTATCTCATAACACATACATATATACGCTGTATAAATTAAAGTGACTTTTTTTTTTCAATTATATTTTTCTTTTTGAAAGTAAAGCAAATTATTTTTACCTAATCTCTATAACTGTAATTAAACGCTGGGAGCCATGTTTTTTTTTTAATGTTAAAGGTTTCAAGTAGAAAGAGTATTTTTTAATCTCCAGAAGTAACTGTGCTATTTATATTTTATGTGTTCTTGTATAAACACAATTTACAGAGGGCGCTGCGAGCAAACATCGGTCACACACGGCTGGCTGCTTTCTGCAGGTCAACCGGCACAGTTTGGCGTTAAGCCTTTCACAATGTTCCAACATAATTCCCTGTTCGATTCACAATAATTACAATGCCGAGCTTGACCAATGAGTTGTGAAATGACAGGAAATCGACTTATGACAGACTTCCTTTAGTCGTATGTAATTATATACTATAAGTGATATCCTTGTATCCTGTAATATTTCGCTATATGACTCCATTTAACTTTTCTTTTTAATAAAAATTATCCCCATTTTAAATTAATTTTTCTTTCTGTTTTCTAATTGACAATTGCTGTCGTTAACTCTATTCACGCGATATCCACTGTGCGCTACAGATTTAATGTTTTTAATTACGACATTAGGTTGTAACTTTCCATGGGCAATTAACTGGAAACGTTTAAAGTAATTATGTTTCCCCACAGGGGAGCTCCGACGTCGTGTGCTCTACACTCCCCCCCCCCCCACCATCTACAGAGTAATATTAGCTTTTATTTTAACTTAATGTTTTACTGCAGGTCGTTTCTGTTTTCTTTAATTTGTGTAAAAAAATATATAGTTAAATATTCTGACGGGTCTATGGTAATTAGTATCACTATTAATTTTATATTTGAGTTATTTTTTTTTACTTTTAGTATTTATGAAAGAGTAAGTGGTTACGTGGTTTGCAATGTATTGTAAAATGTATATTATTATTATAAAAAAATATAACACGATTTAAAAACATTTTATTTTTAGTAGGTTTACATACTTATGTTAAAAATCATACTTAAAATTTAAAATAAGAAATATTACAATCACAAGTTTGTTTGACCAGTGTGTCAACAGCAGCTGCATTTAATATAAATACGTAACTAATGTTAGTTTAGTTTTGTTACATTATTGTATTATTTATACAACGTGATTTATTGTCCTGTGTTCTGCAACATTACAGATTACCATCTCCCACAATTTAAACATTGTAAACTTTAAACTTATATGAATTAATAAAACTATCAATTTAAAATAAAGTACCTCTTAAACAATTTGATTTACATAAATCAGAACTTTGTTACAGAATACTCGGGCGTTTATCTTTAAGAACTTGATTTAAGACTGTAATAAATATACAAAGAGAATTTTACATTGAAAAGAGGTTGTAAAAGTTAGATTTGATTTGCATTGTGTGGTACGTATAATGTATTTTGCAACTGAGTGTGGTGATAAAACTATTCTGTAAGTGTCGGATTGCAGTATAAAAGAGAGGATATCTTATCGCAATATATACAGATTTATAAATATTCTTACATCAAATACGATATAAATCATTACATTTTGAAATCAAAAGAGTTATTTTAGGTTTAAAAAACATACAAAATCAACTCCTACAATTGTGGAAACTTCAATAATCAAATGAACTAAAATACAACTCTCTACAGATATCACTACATTTGTGGTACAGAAGTACTAGCTTCAATAATCAAGTTATCATCAACAGCTGCTAAATGCACAAAAACCCTACTGACAGTGGACTGAAAATGCAAAAGATCGTCTGAGGTTTTTGTTCTAAAAAAAGTTGTAGTTTAATTAGCATGCTCAACGCAAGCATTCTTAAAACTGACAGTAACACTCATTACTCCTTTTGATATAACTAAATAACTCTCATGAAATATTAATATGACCTTTCTTTTGTCCAAATATTTTTTTCCAAATTTCTTGAAGATAACTAAAGGAAAAAATCATTTTGGTGTGAGAATAATCGGTGCACTTAAAGCAAATTATGTAGTTTATGTAAATCAAATTTTGATATCTTACAATACGATATAGTATTTCATACGAATAATACAGGTTGACTCTATATTATATATATATATATATATATATATATATATATATATATATATATATATATATATATATATATATCTTTGAACTATTAGTGAAAAAATATTCATTTTAAAATATTTACTCTACTGCAGTAACAAAATTATTGTTTTAACATAAGGCAAGATATAATCGCCAAGGGTTTTTAATTTAAATTGTTTTCAATTTTAAATTAAATATTGTTCTCCACCTACTTCAGAATAACTGAAGGAGATATTGTACTTTATGTCAAAACGTTATTTGCTAAATAGGCGACAACTGAAAGGTTTGCAGTTTTTCCAATAACATACCATTTAAAACTAAATCAATTTTGTTAATCAATGTTTCGTACAGAACTATACGTAACGGCAGATTTTTTCGTAATCAGTAATCCATCAATTTAGATCTCATACTTAAATCCAAAGTTTTAAGATTTATATTATTTATAGTAATAAAAGTTTTTAATGGCCGGGCATTAGAGACAAAACGAAATTGCAAATTTTTAAAACCATCCGTGCATAATTTATAATGTGCCTTGACAGTTTTCCCTTAAAACGAATGAACGTCCTGCTTGACAGAATTAAGTTTGACTTTAAACACTCGGTTAAGCAAGTTTCTTGATGCAGGTAAAGTGAAAATTGCCGGTTTTGCTGAGGCGCCTTATTAAATTACATAGCCAGACAGCGACAGGGCCCACATAATGATAGTCGTGAGCAGTGACCACGTGCCCATGGTTTACACCAGTCACAACTTTGATTCCATTATTTTATTTACACCTACAACAACGCTTCGACGAGTTAATGTAAAATAAAAGAAGAGGTTTCAATCTGAAGATTGTTGGTAAAGCTGACATAGCGACTAAACAAATAATTAGTTACATAGAGTGGGCTGTAAGAAAGTTATTAACAGTTATTATTATTGTTAAATTTAATAATTTATATTTCTCTAATTTTTAATTGCCAGTTACATGTGTTAAAACAACTAAAGCAGATCTATTTTTTGGAGGTTAAATCTATTTGTTTCAAAAATACGTTGTTATGACTCCTAAACAGAACAAATTTCTATGTTTAAGATTCCTTACGTTATTTCAAATTTAAACATAATGTCATTAAGGTGGTATTAGTTATATTGGCAAAATAAAGAATTTACTCTTGTACAATGTTGATGCTGAGTTATTTTTTAAATTAATGGTGGTACATCAAACTTTATTTGTTGGATTTAATTCTTTTCAAGATAGTACAATGGAAATTTAATATTTGAATGGATATTGCATTTATAGTCTAGTAAAATATTATAGGTATACGGTGTGATAACGTGAGAGAGAAAAGGAAGGAATTTCTTTCTTCCAAGTCTACTCTCTTGTATGAAAACAATGTATGTTATTGCTTAAATTATAACAAAGAGTATAGTCTTTTAGTCCTTTTAGGTTAGGTTAGGTTAGGTTAGGTTAGGTTAGTATTTTAGCAAAATTATTAATAAATGGAAATGCAGTCGTGATTACAAATATTCACTTGAAAATAATTTCGTTCAAAATGTAATATTGTCTAATCTACATAGCCTACGTTTAATCAACGAGACTTTGGTGTTTAAGCAAATGTAATCTCGTTCAGTTTACCATTACTGACAGGTATAAAAGTTGTGTTAGATTAGGTTAGGTTATAATGACGAGGTTATAAGTAAAGTTAGGTTAGGTTTTAATAGCGAAGTAAACTTAGATTAGGTTAGGTTATAATGGCCAAATTAAAGGTTATTTAATGTTGCTTTATGGATTTCAAAAACTGTCCCACAGATTTTCAAAGTGTGCAATTTTATTTATATAGTTTTATTTATAATACAAATATCCTTTGTATTATTACGGTTAGGTTAGGTTAGGTAAGGTTAGGTTAGGTTAGGTTAGGTTAGGTTAGATTAGGTTTGATTATAATGGCCAAAGTAAAGGTTATTTAATGTTGCTTTCAATAACTATCCCACAGATTTTCAAAGTGTGCAATATTATTTATATAGTTTTATTTATAACACAAATTTCCTTTGTATTATTACGGAGTACATTATATGTAAATTAGATGTAACGCAATAACTTTAATACAGATTATAAAAGTCTACTTTTGCAACGTTTCTTCGCGATCTGTCAGATGGATGTCTCCAGGCGGTGCATTTTACACATAATAATGAATGATTTCCATAAGTCCTTCATTCCATGTTTGGATAGCAACACTACAATTTACACCTCATACGAGAGTTGTCAGATTATGATAGATGAGCTATGAGCATGCTTCAACTTCAGCCGGTACAAGATCAACGTTTCTGTAAAATAGGTTTTAAATTGATAGGCGGCGTTAGAAAGATGCCAATATCAAAAATTGTTGAATTGAAACGTATTTCAGAACGTACACACAAGTCAATGGTTTGGGAATTGTTTATTTTATTATAAAATCTCAATTATAAATATTGATTTATCATAATCAAAATTATTTAAATAAGAAGTACGCTTGAAAAATACATAAATCTTCCTTGGTAACTGTATACAATTTCATTTATGGTCAATATTTTATTCTTTTGTTTTCAAAGTTTTGTGAGAGAGAAAATTCTAATAAGCAAACTTGTTTTCTATTATTATTATTATTATTAATAATATACCGACACATTAAAAATTAACTGTTTTGTTTTAATACGTATCTTGGAGCTTTTAAACTTAGAACACAAAAACAAAAAGATATGTTTAGAGCAGTTGAGAAGAAAAATAGCTTTAATATAGTTTTTAATGATCACCTTGAAATTCTGAAAATTAATAGTGAAGCAATGAATTCTTTTAAACATTACTAAGATATAGGCCTTTATGTTTGTAAACAAATTAGATGTTTTACACCACTTTTACAACGTTTGATTTGATCTGATATCAAAGATTAAATGTTGTTTTTATATTGGAAAAATAAACACAAAATCAAATAACACAATTTTAATAATTGTCGTGAGAAATCAAAAGGAAGTCCAAGCTTAATCATCTAATTATTTATATTGTAGCTAAATAGTCTAACAGCAAAATTTAACATGAACAAAGTACTTGTTTATTTGTTGTCCTAACCCAGTTTCAGAAGCATCTGACTATACACTTGTAGTATAGACTGGTCAAACGACAATCGAAGATATTCACCATAATGTCAAGCTACTTACGAAATACTGAAACCTGCAATTAATCATTTTCTTAAAAGCATCAGTGACATTTCGAACCATCTCTCCACTGTTCTGAACTTTTCCATCTCAATTTAAAATACATCAAAAGAATATTGAAGTTACGTAACGGATTGCGGCTATTGTACGCGCACGTTGTTATGCAATGCATCTTCAAACTGTTAATTTGATTTGCCACGCACGCGCAAGTACCATTTCTCACTTTCAGTTTCATAATAACACTTTGCGGCCGCGACCCGCGTCATTGCCCATTCCGCATATTTCATTCGCGAGACCCTTAATTGAAGGCAAAGATTCACTATTGTTTTATAAATACACTAACTCTATTGTTTCCCAGTTGCAACTGTCTCTAAAGGCCAATGTCTGGTTTAGCACGTCGTAAAACCTTTTACTTTTATCCAAATTCGGTTCGACGATTTAAATTCCTTTACTTTTTTTTTTTAAATTGCAGATTCAACAAGAATGAAATGTTACACTGTCGTTCTGAACGCTTTGTTCTACGGCTACATTGTTCTTTAGAGCATATTGAAAACACCATAAAAACAAGGTTACTCCACATTGTTGTAGCATACTGTACGTCATACACAATCTGTCATCTCTACAATTATAGATATTTAAATATCTCAGTTTAAAATTAAAATACAGTTAAGTATACGTTATTTCAAGCACGTAATATTATGGTTTATACTCCTGTTATAGACGCTACAAAAACAAACAAGTTCAATGCATTTTTTGAACCTTCTGTAATATTACTAAATATATTGTTTTGTTTTTTAAATAACAAATAAAAACGTATCATTATTTATTGAAATAAAATTCTATTCATTTATAAAAAAAACTATAAAAATGTATTTTTTAAAATCTTTATTATTTATTCCAAAGTATTGCACTAAACTCCGCCAATTACATTGAATTTATATTACATTTCTTGGAACTCCTTTGCAATGAAGATACAGCTGGGGAGAATAAAGCCTTTGATGGAAATATCAAATTTGTTTAACAAACCGTATTTATTTCTTCTTGAGTACTTATTGAAACAAGTCTCGTAATATACTAATGTATTAAAAAGCAACATACAGAAGGATTCAAGTTCTTCTGTACAGAGAAGAATGAACCCTGTATTGCTATGGTAGTTTTTAATAGTGTTACAAACCCTAGTTCTAATAACTACTAAATTTTATTAACAAAAAAAGGTTAAGATATTAAATGAGAAAATACAAATTTGATTACATATAAGAGTTATCAAGAATATACATCTGTACAATTAAAAATAATAAAATAATATCAATGTAATGTTCTGATAAAAGTATATAATGAAATTTCTATAATTATATTCGGGTTTCAAACATACGTTTATCTAAAGATTGCTTTAAATCTGATTCTAAAAAAATGTGTACCTTATTTTGAAATATTATTAAGATAAAAGTTTAACTAGCAATTTTGTTTCCTAACGTTAAAAATTTACAATATGAATTATATTTGTATTATTGCAAACATATATTTGCACACATTTTAAGATCATTAAATATCAGTCAGTTTTGTGAAAAAGGTTTAACAAATCGTTAAAATAATAAATTTTAAAATTGTCTTAAAGAGTAAGCAAGTTACCTGTAATTTTATTCGAGTTATTTTTGTTTTAAAGTCTCTAAAATATTGAATACAAATTATAATTTAGGTAGCAAACATCAAACAATAAAACACTTGTCTACCTAAATCAATGAAAAGTGTCTTCACCGGTTTGTCAGGACCAGACACAACCTCGATAGAAACAGGTTGTTTTATTCCTTTTACAACATAAACGACGATCTACAAGTTCCATCAACATAGCAATATCTTATCTATTTGGCTATTGACTTTGTTTAGAATAGCCTATTATGACATAACAAGCGACTATAGAATCTTGTGTCGTGTTGGCATTTTACATTAATTAGAGACGACAAGATGGCCCGTTTAGCCAGTTTTATTTCTGAATTCAGAGCAAGGTTTGGAGGATTTGCATAAATGGTAGGGGGATTGTTGAGCGGGGTCTATAATCCTCATCTTGACGGCGTTGCTGACTAGTTCACCTTCGAAGTGCCATCGCATGTAGGTGGTTAAATTAGAAAAGTGCCCAACAATCTGTGATAAGGATTATTAATTAGCGAACACGTTTAGGAAGGTTTTCCGTCAGATTAATTACTGTAGCTCAAGATCAAAATCATCAAATGAAGAGGCAAAATAAATATATCGATGATCCGATCAAATGTAAAAAAAAGCAAAGACATAATTTAATTCATAATCAAAAAATGATTTCTAAATGTAAATTAATAAACTCATTACCCTACTAACTAATTGGTACATATTTATGCGTTGTATTATATGTAGAACAACAACTCGAACACACGATCTCACAATAACTATCCTCAATAAAAATCGCTATCCTCAGTGATACATGAGCTACAATAACAAAACTATAACTCATGTATTATATATTTAAATTATATATATTATAAGATGAAATATCAAACCATAAAAATAGTAAAAAAAAAGTTTGAAAAGTAAAATTAAATTTAATTCCATAGATTAAAGCTAATATGTCGGGTGTAGCCTTGTTATAATACCCCCCTCCCCCCGATTATTTATAAAATTTTTACTCAATTTTCGATATACGTTTTTAATTATATACTAATAATTTAGATGAATTAGTTAACTAGAAATAAATTGTTTTTATGATACAAACATAACACCTTACTGGTTTTGTGAAGAAATATCTCGCTCATATTTGGAAGCGTAAACAATTCAACTACTGAATATATTTTAATCTAATTTTATCTCTCTCACTCATATACATCAAGTTTTCTAAGAAATAAAACAATGTAAGAGTTCTGGTTTAAAATTATTTGTTAACGTTGTTCATATTATTAATATAGATTAATCAGGCATTTGCTTAATTAGGGTATATATTGTAACTGGATATAGAATATCAGTTTTTTGATATTTTTGTAATTCTGTTATACTCGAAAAGATGTCAACCCATTTAAATGAAATCACCAAAAGTTTAATAAAAGTTTTATATATTTTATTTGGCTGAAAACTTCCTGCGAGAAACTTTCGATAAAAAGTTCAATTTAAATTTCCACTTATAGTTAGCCTTAATATTATACTTATTTGTTAAACCTACTGTGCATCATATTCCAAAGTACGCATTGTATTTCTAGTCGAAACATCAGCGATTATGATTTGGAATCATTAAAGTACTGTTTTAAACGGGTATTTTAAAACTGGATATAAAATCTTATATCATTAGACATAGTTTAAAATAACCTAGTTCCAAAAAAAATGGAGATAAGTTTGGCTGTAATTGTGTACCAACCTTACAAATTTATAGACTAAATGAAACTCCATAGTCTAATTAAAACTGTATCTCGCTTCGTGTGGTCAGTCAAGTACGTAGTTGTTTATAATATTGAACGATTATTGATAAATTTCATAATTTCTGATTCTTACCAATCCGTAACTTATTTCCAGAATTATCTTACCTGTAGATATCTTAATTATACATTGTAAAAATATATTAAATCGTTTATAAAGACAAATCGTAGATTCAACCGTCAATACAAGAAATATACAGTGAACTCCATGTTATGTTGTAAATCAAAACAAATAGTTTTGTCCTGAAAGAACAGATGACACATGTAAGATGTCAGATGATATGATCATCCACATTTCACCACCCACAAGTTGCCAATCATTACAAGATAACTTTTTATTAAAGTAGAAATATAGAAGGCATGAAGACGTCGAGATCCCGGGTGGGAGGAAGGGACGACTCGATGCGGGTCTTCCTACGCCAAATATAAATTGAATAAATATGCATCAATATGATTGCGAATATTATTCATGTGTTATAGGGCGCCGTGTTTTATTATAATTTTATGAGCAGGTGACTGACGCATAGCACGTTTACCTCGATTTTAAACTCTTCCGGTAAATGTTTTATTTGCATTGCTTTAAATTATTTTCACTGCATATGGTTGAAACTGTGTACATTAGTATATTACGAGACTTGTTTCAATAATTACTCAAGATGAAATAAATATGGTTTGTTAAACAAATTTGATATTTCCATCAAAGGCTTTATTCTCCCCAGCTGTATCTTTATTGCAAAGGAGTTCCAAGAAATGTAATATAAATTCAATGTAATTGGCGGAGTTTAGTGCAATACTTTGGAATAAATAATAAAGTTTAAAAAAGCTACATTTTTATAGTTTTTAATAAATGAATAGAATTTTATTTCAATAAATAATGATACGTTTGTATTTGTTATTTAAAAAACAAAACAATATTTTAGTAATATTACAAACTATTTTCAAACTTGAGTAATCTATGCAGTTCTTTATTACAGTATATTAGCAATTTCACTGCACCTTCTAACTTGAATAAAAAATGCTATTTTTATTTTAAAACTTTACTTTGTACTCCGATTTCTCATTCCTAAGATTTGTAATAATGTATAACTGTTTATTTGTCAGGTGAATTACCATTATTGAAAACAATCGTCATGTAATTATACATTTTCTTTTATAAACAATATTTATTTTCTGTTTTGTTATTGACCCACAAAATTTGTAATTAAATTATCTGAAATCAATGCAAATCTCTATTAAAATTTATCTATAGGAACGACGCTATTGTATCAAATAATCCAAAACGTATTAAACCATTGTCAATCTTAACGTGCTGCATTTACAACAATGGATACTTTGTATAAATTCAATAGACGTTGAATTGTTAAAAATTATAATCTTAAAAAAGGATTTTAATAAAACTGAGATATGAAGAGGTCGGGCTACTGGGCGACAGAGTGGGTTAAGGATGGGCAAGGCAAGGCGGCCTAATCTGGTTATACAATACGGGTAATCCAAGACACATCTGCATAGCGACTGTCATGCTGACAACTGGAGAGAGTTCATAACCTAATTTTAGATTTAATATTTCACGACACGAGAACAAAGAGTAATTAAATCTTGAATATTATAACAAAAGATAAGCTTAAAATTTGATCTAGTTTTTTCACAGGTTGTTTATCGAGATGGAATTTGAATTGATTTAACTTATTAGTAATCGTCTACGTTTGAGTATTGGGCTAGAATGGTATGGTAATGAATTAAAATTTGTAAAAAATTATTCAATAAATTTTGAAGAAAAAAAAAATTACAACCCCTCCTCCAAAAAAAAGAGACATACATTTATTTCCATACAACGACGGTGAACGATGAAGTCACTGTTTTCCACACGTTTAAAAACCTAAATCATTAATATGTATTAAACTGAAAATACGTTCATTTAGCCTTGAAATAAAAATGATTTTGTTAAAATAAGTGAAATTCAGTAAACATTTTGATAACTTAAGCTACGTATAGTTTAGGTGAAGAAAAGTAAGGGACTTTAATTGGTCCATTCGTAAGTTTATTTTAAACACTGTAATTAAAAACACCATCGTAAGAGTTTTGAAAAGGATGGGCATTCATTTTTCAATTATGTAGCAAAAAGATTTCATGGGTTGTGTTCTGCCTGTTATTATTCCTTTGTAATGCATCCATTTTATTACTACCATAAAATATTTTAATGAAAGGAAGTCTATCATAATTACAGGTTTTAATATTTTACTTCTATTTTTATTGATAAATAAAAGTTTTAAGTTTTTTTCTTTGAAACAAATTATTATACCTGACATTGGTTTTTAGTTTATTTCCTTATTTGTAATAAAATAATTAGAGGATCATGAAATGTGTGATTTTGGTAGATTTTTTCAAATTATTTTCTAGACAAACACGTTGAAACCAATTAGTAACATATACCATTACTTCCATAAAACGTAACTACATATTTTACTACAATGATACTATTTTTCTTTTCGTTAAGAAACTCACAGAATATTTTTCACAGACATTTAAAACAACTGAAAACCTACACGTTTGGAAATATTTTTAACTCGCAAAAGTAATAAGTTACGATTATAAAAATTAAATGTTCGACAAACAAAGATTTCCAATTTTCGACTTAACTCACAATAGCCGATTTACAAACTGATTATTCTTAGCTTTAAACTTTGGACTAATTCAAGGAATGTATTACTTCTCTTTTGTTTATATATCTCACAAAGTTGAATAGTGGAAAACAAGACCAGCTAGATTGCTTTACGTTACTTCATCTCTTGTTATAAAGCAACGGTCAATTCAATCTAAATAAATTTATTTCTCTCTTGTTATCCCTATTTCATTTATTTAAATCTCTTCTCTCGGTATGTTGATTTAAACGGGAAAAGAAGACCATATGTTATTCATATATTGAAATACATCTCTGAGAAATTCAATCAAAATAAATTTCTTCATCCCTCTTCTCTTTTTCTTCCCATGTTTTTATTTCTTGTGGGTTAAACACACAAAATCAGGCGTTTATTAGCTTTAATAAAAAGGAGAAAAAAAACGAATAGTCTCCTAACCCTCACGTATTTTAAAACTGTCCTGGTAAGAAAACATGTGTCAAATGCGATATGTGAGGAAAGATGAAATAAAGGAATCTAATTCAAAACTATATGACGAAAAGTGTACGTAGATCCAGCTACGATATCATGGGATTGTCGTAACCTTACTTACTATAAGAGAGCCCCTCATTGACTAGTGTAAGCGAAAACGATGGAAAATTGAATATAAGGATGTTCACTCTTTATCATAAAACACATATAAATAAATGCAATATAGTTTTATCCCCCTTGCTCTGTCAGTATAGGTGGAAAGATAAATTTTAGCGCAGTCTCAAATGAATTGAAACAAATATATTTTAACCTCTCTCTTTCTCATTATTTTTAGTATATAGGTTTATGTAGACACGTTGACACCTTATTGTAAAACACTCATCTTTAATTGACTAGTTCATTCTTTTCTATTATAGTATCAATTTTTGATTGATTCACAGAATTACTTTCCGAATTTAATTGCTTCTATGAATAAGTAATAGTGATAATCTCTTGAAAAGACTTTATCTTCTTTGTTCAACCTAAGCTAAGATCACTGCTCTGAAAGCAAATTATTAATCTTGTCAGTTTATATTTATTTTAATACACTTTCTCGTCCTGTCTCCATTACTTTGGTATATTTATTTTGTAATATCTCATTGCTTAATGTAGTCACTGACAAAGATTAATACATCAACAGATGAAATAAATTACGTCTCTCTTGAGGAATACATGATGGTTACGGTGGGCGAGCGTTGACGGGCGTAAGACAGCAGAAACCAGAGAAGATCGCGCAGCTCTCGAGGAAGCTGGCCACCCACGGTCGCAGTTGGTAACTTGATCTTTTCAGAAGCCAACCAAGTGTCTCGGAATACTTTTACTTTATATATAAACAGGATCCATTTTCCTTCCTGCTCTCTTTTTAGCCTTTTGCGAAATTGAAGACAGAGTTGCGAAATATTTTGAATTTGCTTAGTAAGTAGTATAGATGACTTTGAAGCTTATATTAATGTAAATTAAAACCTAAATCTGGTTCAGTTTTTTAACTTTAGTATACACATATTTGAGTATATGACGGTATAGTAAAGTAAATAAATGAAGTTGAGTCTGTAATATCTTAAAACAATATTTACAACATAAATTGTTAGACAAGTTGTGGATGTGCATTTTTCCTTGTTTCACACATATTATTCTGAAAGAACGTAAACATATTTTCTAAAATTACTGTTTTCTTAAAGTGTTGTTCATTATACAAATTTAACTTCCTATCGACATTTCAATTAGAAGTAATTTTGTAGTTATATTTAGTGGGGAAAATAAAATGTATTACACAATCAATCCATTTTAGATTCTTAAACCCTCATAAGCAATAGAACAAACCATATTTAGCTACAATTATTTTATTACACAATCAATCCATTTTATATTGTTAAACCCTCATAAGCAATAGAACAAACCCTATTTAGCTACAATTCTTTTATTACACAATCAATCCATTTTCGATTCTTAAACCCTCATGAGCAATAAAACAAACCCTATTTAGCTACAATTATTTTATTACACAATCAATCCATTTTAGATTGTTAAACCCTCATAAGCAATAGAACAAACCCTATTTAGCTACAATTCTTTTATTACACAATCAATCCATTTTCGATTCTTAAACCCTCATGAGCAATAAAACAAACCCTATTTAGCTACAATTATTTTATTACACAATCAATCCATTTTAGATTCTTAAACCCTCAAAGCTATAGAACAAACCCTATTTAGCTAAAATTATTTTATTACACAATCAATCCATTTTAGATTCTTAACCCCTCATAAGCAATAGAACAAAGCATATTTAGCTACAATTATTTTATTACACAATCAATCTATTTTAGATTCTTAAACCCTCATAAGCAATAGAATAAACCTATTTAGCTACAATATTTTACTAAACAATCAATCCATTTTAGATTCTTAAACCCTCATAAGCAATAGAACAAACCCTATTTAGCTACAATTATTTTATTACACATTCAATCCATTATATATTCTTAAACCCTCATAAGCAATAAAACAAACCCTATTTAGCTACAATTATTTTATTACACAATCAATCCATTTTAGATTCTTAAAACCTCATAAGCAATACACCAAACCCTATTTAGCTACAATTATTTGATTACACAATCAATCCATTTTAGATTCTTAAACCCTCATAAGCAATAGATGAAATCCTATTTAGCTACAATTATTTTATTACACAATCAATCTATTTTAGATTCTTAAACCCTCATAAGCAATAGAACAAAAATTATTTAGCTACAATTATTTTATTACACAATCAATCCATTTTAGATTCTTAAACCCTCATAAGCTATAGAACAAACCCTATTTAGCTACGATTATTTTATTACACATTCAATCCATTATATATTCTTAAACCCTCATAAGCAATAAAACAAACCCTATTTAGCTACAATTATTTTATTACACAATCAATCCATTTTAGATTCTTAAACCCTCATAAGCAATAAAACAAACCCTATTTAGCTACGATTATTTTATTACACAATCAATCCATTTTAGATTCTTAAACCCTCATAAGCAATAAAACAAACCCTATTTAGCTACAATTATTTTATTCATTAAATCTAAATTTACGTAAGCATTTATATCATTTATTCGTTTGTAACAACAAAAACATTCTACATGTATAGGTTTCAATTAACAATGTTAGAGATACGTATCAAAATTTGACGTCAATGTGTTAAATTCTATAATTTTACAATATTATTTATTTATTTTCAGGTGAGGTGAACAATATTTACACTGAAATCTAAAACCCTCATTTTTTAAAAGAGCATAAAATATCCTGGGGAAACAATTCGTGGGTAAGTATTATAAAGCAATTGTAAAATTGTAAATTCATAAAAACTAATATAAATTCAGCGCTAGGAAACTGATAACTCATCACAAAATAGCTTTCTGTGGCTACTATTACTGTTTGACTACCAGGCAACTCTCACAGCTCAGGAGGAGGTAAAATAAATGGGTTCGACTCCCCACAAACTTCGCCTCAACCACGTTCACTATAATGGCGTCCAGTGAGAAAGCAGATACCATTACATAAATTTATTCGCATGAACTTTCTCGTACATCTAGTCCAATATAATATTCAAAACAAAAACGTATATATACATCAAAATTAACGGAAATTGCAATTTTTTTTTAAAAGTCCAAAACATTATAATAACAAATAAACTTTTGGGAAATAATATTATTGTTATTAATATTATTACACAGCTCAAAACGTAGTAATAAAAATTGCAAATATACATTTTTTTTTTTTTAAATAGGTGAAATAGTTTCCGAGTTATAACCCTTTTTTTGTAAATGACGGACTTACTATTTTTAGCGAAAACTTTGGGTATTTTCAAAGTTTGTGTCGAAATCTATACTGTAATTCCCAAATAACAATTTTTTCTATATTTTTCTGTACATTTCAGCGATTTAAAAACGTTTTTGAGGTTTCAAACTTACATGCAGTATCAGTTTGAAATCAGGCGTATTTTTATTTGAGCTGTGAGACTCGAGTAGCTGATGTTGGTCTGTGAAATTTCTTACATGGATACCTGACAACTTTCTTGCTAGTATATTATAAAATATAATAATTTTAAAGGAAAATATTTATTTTTACATTACAATCAGAACACATAAATCATTCCTGCCTGTCATGAACTCGTTAGAGGTTAGGTTAGGTTAGGTTAGGTTAGGTTAGGTTAGGTTAGGTTAGGTTAGGTTAGGTTAGGTTAGGTTAGGTTAGGTTAGGTTAGGTTAGGTTAGGTTAGGTTAGGTTAGGTTGGGTTGGGTTAGGTTAGGTTAGGTTAGGTTAGGTTAGGTTAGGTTAGGTTAGGTTAGGTTAGGTTAGGTTAGGTTAGGTTAGGTTAGGTTAGATTGTTTAACAAATTTATAAGAAAGCACTTAAAGTTATCTGATAGAGGTATTTTACTGCAACTGGAAATAAAATAGTTTCAAATTATCATACGCTCCAAATACATATATGTAGAGGTGTGTAAACTTCTCGTTCAAGTTATCCACGGGGTCTAAAACGTTTTCAAGTGCATACAAAGAATTATAAACTCAAATTATTTTTATTTGTAAGGTTTTCAGAAGGACTCGTTTTACCCACACACGAAGATCACAGGTTAGGTTAGGTTAGGTTAGGTTAGGTTAGGTTAGGTTAGGTTAGGTTAGGTTGGGTTGGGTTAGGTTAGGTTAGGTTAGGTTAGGTTAGGTTAGGTTAGGTTAGGTTAGGTTAGGTTAGGTTAGGTTAGGTTAGGTTAGGTTAGGTTAGGTTAGGTTAGGTTAGGTTATACCACAACTCCTTACTAGGCCACGACGTATAGTAGTTTGTTATTAAGTACATCTCTGGAGCATATTTAGTATTCTAAAATCATTAAGCCTACCCTGTTGGCACTGCTTCAGATGTCTGTAAAATCGTATATTTAGCATATTGATGATCTGCCATACAATAGACGATGTATAGAAGATGAACTGGTTGTTCTCAAGGTCACATGACTAGCAAATATTTAAACAAAACCTGAATCATGTTCATCATAGGGTTCGACGCTTTTGTTTGTCTTACAAGTAACGTTAAAAATCTAACATTTTTTCGTAATATATATCTTTTTATTAAACAATGAAATGAGTCTTTATAATAGTTTGAACCTAAATATTCACCTATTTTTTTGAGGGAAGCTGTAAACGAAATAAATTTGAAATTTCGAGTAATAGATATCAATCGACTTAAAAGTAGATTTGAACCTCATTATAAGCTATTAAGATTGGAAGCAATGAATTCTTCAGCTGAAATAATTTAGGGTTGGCAACAGTAGCGTGATCAATTACTATAATTACCTTTATACTCTGTGTCAAACCGTAATTATTGATTCCTTGCTAAACGTTTAAAGCTGGTTAGCATGATCTGATAACACTAGGAATCAGACTTTACTGAAGAGGTTATGTAACTTTGTTTTATTAATTACCTTTGGATTTCAAGGTTATCTCAACACGTCCATTAGCTCTTGGAGAATCATCAATTATTACGGCGAATTTCACCACAGAGCTCGTTGGGGGGTTGTAACATGTCGAGTTTTAAGTCTAGTATTTTCAGAATGTTCAAATACTAAACGAAACACAATTATAATAAATGTATGGATTTTTATAAAATATCAATTAAATTAAATAGTAGTTTGTTTAAAAACTGTATTTCACAAGTAATGTTATAATGTACAATTTTCATTGAGTACTTTCGAAATTTTATAAGAGGAAACAATCACAATTAATAAACTTCAAGTATATTAAATACAGGGTGTTTCAGAAATCCTTTCACAAACTTCAGGAGCGGATTCCTTACATACAAATAAATTTCAAAAGCTATCAACATGTATCCGAAAGTCCTTCGTTTTCAGACGATAGATATTGTAAATAACGAAGTAAATGAATAATTAAAAAAATGTTTAATTTTACAAATTATTAGTTCATTTGTAGTTAAAATAAATAAACTATTTACATTTCGTTTTCTGATATTCAATTTATTTTGCCTAAAAATGAACTAATAATTTGTAAAATTAAACATATTATTTAATTATTCATTGCTTCGTTATTTACAATCTCTTAAATAATCAAACAAATAAAATGAATACTATATAAAACTTTTGTAAAACAGTATCATGTTTTAAACAGCATCGTATTTTATACAACTTTCATCTCAGAGCAAATCAAATACTATCACGTCCTACAATGACAATCTCACTTTTACTGTAATACTGAGCAGTATTAAAACACTTCCGCCTGACACTGGTAAAACACTTCAGACCATAGTGCTATAGTTGTCAGATTGCTAACAAAATAGCACTAAAGTTTCAGAAGCTTGCGAAGATAATCAATAATTGTTTTATTATAAAGTCGTAAAAATTCTTGTAAATAGCAATTTTAATTTTCGAGAGGCATATTTTGCTAACTAAAAACTAAAACATATAATTATTTTGGGAGAACAAGCCGACCTGTTACCACCAATCTATCATGTTCATCGGAGTACAAATTGAGTATTATATTATGTATGTATTTATTGTTAGTTTCCACATTTATTGGTTGTGTTATAATTTGTTGTTTGATATTACTAGGAAGTTATTTAGTTTATAACAGCCATAGTACATTTGTTTCATTATATATATATATATATATATATATATATATATATATATATATATATATATATATATATTAACGAATTATCTTTGACGTAAGTCAGAATAATAATTTTGGTTATTTTTGTTCTTAAATCAATGAATCTTTATTAAATAAACCTTCATTAGTAACAGTTTTCCTTTACAACAACTAAAAGAGATTTCAATTTGACAAAAGCCTTTCCTTTATTTAAAATGTTAGCTAGATCTAAGGAGTAAGAATTCAAATATTTCATTACAAAATAAATTAAACGAAAATATATATTGAAAGCAAATGGGGAACCAATATTATACAGGCATGATATTCAGAGAAGTTTTATTAAACAGATAATATTAAAAAAAAACAAAAAAAAAAAAAAAAACATAAAACAACTCTTCGGTCAGTAGAAAAAAATGCAAAATCTCATTACAAACTTATATTTTATTAAAGTGAAAAGAAGAAACATGTTTTTAATAGTTTCCAGATAAACTTGAGTTTTGTATTAAAAATTTAAAAACCTAATAAAATTGACGTAATGTTTATTTACGTAGAAGTTTTTATTTGCAACAAATCCTGTATAATATTACATATTTTATAATTTAATTACATTTAGTATTTTAAATTAAACGTATCTAAATATACCTGTCTTCCTTCGATGTCGCAACTTATATTACACAGATTCTTGTTTAAAATGTATTTACTATTCTGGTTAAAGTGTCAAAAACAACGACCAAGCAGAAGAAACAAACAACACTATCCTGCAACTATGTTGACAGAAATTTGCAATATTAATATTATTAGAAGAAGCTGTAAGATTTCTCCTCGTAAATTTTAATTATAACAAGATTCTCAGAGTATTGATTCTTTAACGATTTATCAAGTAAAGTATTTTACAATAATCCGGTTTTACAGAATCCAACATTGCGTATTACTTTCTTGTTGAGTGGGTTTTATAAGTTCAATAAACACTAGACTTAAACACGCGGTACATTTAACTTAACCACTGATTAAAATACCCTAACTTTTAAAAATTCTAAAAATTACACAACTATGAAATGTTATATCAGAGCTGAAGACACACAAATTAATAGAATTTTAATACTGAACTGTAAACATTAAATCCCCTATTGCGGCGACAGTTTGATTTCTCCTCATACATTTTAATTATACAAATAAAATTCTCAGGATATTGATTCTTTACAGACTCATCAAGTTGTGTTTTCTTTATAATCAGTCCGGTTTCACTGAATATAACATTGCTTGATCATTACTTTCTCCGTTAATTGAGATCTGATCAATATACGTTGAATACCAAATGTTACGATATCAGAGCCAGGATCTTAAAGAAATTAAATATTGTTATTGCAAAATCGTGTTTTGATTTTTAGTAGATTTCTTTTTTGTGTTTTAAGTATCTTAATTTAGCATCCATATTAGTCTACTTTGTTATCGAAAGTGTAAATAAAGTTATCTATGAAATGGACATAGCGCTTCCACATCCTAAGATATGTTTTAAAGTCTACAAGGTAAATTTGATTATTTTTACAGCTGGAGCGCTAACACAAATGCGATATAATTTGATTTACTGTTAAAATTTTGTTCCATAAGATATTTCAAATATATATTGTTTTAAATAGTATTTAATGGTAATTTTTCGATGCAGAATATTGATCTGCATAAATTAAATTATTCCTGTTCATTATTAAGATCTACAATTAGAACGTTTGTTTTAAACCACAATATACAATTATTACGAAATGTTTTTCATGTATGAAATCATTTTCTGTGTACATGTACGTGCACAGAATTTTATAGAAACTGTTTCAATATTTCCTGAGGAAAATGAACTATTATTGCCTATTTTATTCATCTAGAATATAAAATAACCACTTCCTTCGCTGACTAAACAATTTTACGATAATTTATCTTCAAAGATAATAATTAAAAATATGTCGGTTTTTTTCACAATATAAGTTATCTCCAGATACATATTTTTTTAAATAATAATAGTCAATTATATTTTAGTTATTACAAAATACGTAAGTAAATAAATTAATAATTAACGTATCGACTTCAAGAGAAGATATTTCCCTTAAATCACAGCATTATCAAAATGTTTTATAGTCTAATCCAGTAGAAGTCTTCAGTATTTTAGTTTAGTTTTTTTAGCTGAGAAAAAATTATTAATATATTTATTTTTTTCGTCCAACTTTTTGTGCATCGTAAACGTATACTCGACTCCGTACTCGTTAAATAAACGAATTTTTATTTCTATTGGAAACTTGTAGAATGCATGATTCCACAAAAACCCCTTTCTCCAAATATGGTCTACAGACTTGCTGCAGGCATTTCTACAAAAAGTTCCCTAAACGGTGATTCACATTACCGCAGTTAAAAATACTTTTACGGCATTACCCAATGCAGATCACGTAGCTGGAAAACAATGCTGGATTCCCAGAAGGTATATTTTTATGTAACGGGTCCGTGCAAAGATAAATCGACTGATCTGAGCACCTGTCCACAGATTTTGTCCCACATACATTGTACATTAATCTTCTGCCGTCAACCTCCAGCGAACCTTGTGGCCCCAAACTTCAACAAGTTAGTATTGTAATATCTTGCTTGATAAATCTTTTTTCGATGCCTCTGTACGGCGGGTCAGTCGAGTTCTCTATTTAGGGTTTGTGTATTTTGTTTTAAAGCATTTAAAAAAACCCTTCTATTCCTACTGAATAAAATTTAATATTTATTTAAACTTACATTTTATAAATGTTTTTACTAAATACTTAGTTATTGGTCCTTATATTTAAAACGATAATTTTGTAAGTCTATAATCTAAATGGTAGTCTAATTGAAAAATATTTATAGAGATTGAAAAATCGTGGAAGAAAATAAAACATAAACCAAAAGTAAACTGTTTATTATTTTATGTGTTCAAACAGTGTAACAAACAATCAACAATGCACGTATATTATAAGATAGGTAATTTTTATGCTCTGTGGTATTACCTGCATTACCAATTCTGTGATTTTTACTTAGGTATAGCACAGTAAAGTTAATTAAAAATCTAATATTTCTTAGTTGAATGTGAAGGAAACTCGCACATAAAGTTTGAACTTCCATTTAAAAAAGAAATATAAAGTTTTATTAATAGTTGTAGTAAAACATTTATTATAAAATAGTAGGCGACATGTTGTCCAAGTAGTTATTAATACAATAGGATGTTTAAGAGTATATTGTAAATAGTGAAATCACTATATAAATAAGATAGAAAGAGAAAAGAGGTTAAAAAAAATAAATAAAACGGATATATTTTAGTTTTAAAAGATGATACAGTGATGATGTAACAGGAATGTAAAGAAAACAGAGATGGAAGACAATTATTTGTTTAACTTGATAATTATAGTAGATAAAAATATTTTTGTATATTCAAATGTTATTCGTACCTTCTGTAACCAAAGTGCTAATTGTTATATAGCTTTAACAAATAAACATTGTGTGTATTGTTTCGCAGTCGTAAAAGAACACATTTATAATTCCAGTATCATCCACCCAGTCCAGTTTATTACGTTTAAATTCACGACGCGCCATAAAACAAACTATAACGATTGTCAATTTAGTGATGTCCCCGGCTTCTAAATTATCGTCTGTCCGTTACGAAATGGCAATACTAAATTTTAACCCGTTTTTTTATTGTTCAAGAAACTCTTTCGCCTACGTAAATGGATGTGACCAAATAATAATGGCCATTGTCAACTTCTTTGATCTAGAGATAGAAAAGATTTTTTTTTGCGAAATCTTCTTAATCAGATGTTTTCTAATCACTCTTTGGACAGTAAATTATTGATTTTATTAATCTGTCAAACCTCTTTCTGGGATGTTAATCTAGTGTATAATAACCATCAAACAACCTGTTTAACAACTAATTGGTATGGAAACAAATATAAAATAAGAAAGAGGTTAAATTTAGAGTTTGTTTTTGTTATTTTAAAGTCAAAGTGCTTTGGTCGTCATCGTCTTAAAAAGAAAGAAATAATATAAAATAAATTCTCTTAAATCCTTGAATATTCTAATAGATTCAGAGTCGGAAGAAAACAAGATTTGGTCAAGAAAGACCAGAAAGGGGGGGGGTCTAACACATGATTACATGAAATAAAAGTTAGATCCAGCTAGGAACGTCGGGATTGCTAATCCCTCGCTCACTAAAACGAGTAATGATTGGAGTAATGTATTATTTCAGTTTGATTATTTACAAAATTTTGTAAACGTAATTCCTCTACAGTTCTAGTTATCGAAGGCGGTAAAACAGTTAAACAAAATTTAATGTGTTGTGTATGACATGTAACAAAGTTACTAATTTTTTAATATAGATAGAATATCAGTTCAATTTTAATACATAATTTTGAATTATGCTGCTATCAAACTACAGACTCTCATTTTCCTGTTCCTTCCTAATTTTGCTTTTTTTCAGTCATTAAGTTTTCTAATTCTAAATTTATTTTGTTTTTTGGAAACCAATTTCTACTGACCAGATGTTAAATTAGAGCGTGGAAAATTTTTTAAATTTTCATAATTTCTATAAATATAAATGATTAACAATTAATGAAAATTATATTTAACTTAACGGCAGAAATTTCTTGTTGAAACTCTTTTCAAAATTGGTTTGATATTTATATTATTAAATTTTTGAAACTTAACTTCAGTGCTTTATTGAATCCTAATTAATGGAAACACTTGTTTCCACACACAATGAAATTCCCCTGCCAGGTTGGATATCAACGACAAAATCTTAAACCTCAGTTGCAAATCTTGAAATTTTGTTAAATTTTTGAATATAGGAATTATATGACACATGTTTTTACATTTTTTTAAAACGGAGTTCAATAGTGGAATCTGTTTTTTATATCTGATTTCTTAAAAATGTTATTGACTAATACAACTACAGAACATTTAAAACACATTCATACTGTAGTTTTGTAAATGAAAATTTCAAAGATGCTCAAAAATTGTCCTATAGATATTTAACACAGACCTAAACAGTTAATAATATATTAATTCAACCAACCAGAAAACGTAAATGAACTGCAAAATAGGATACGAACAGAAATTAACGCTTTTACTGATCAGACAATTTCTAAAGTATTTGTGGAATTTATAACCGTTTAGGATTGTGCCAGATAGATGTAGGGCAACTATTGAGCATCTTTAAAAACCACAAGTTCAAAATTACAGCATGTAGGTGTTTAAAGGTACCCTACTCATCCTTACAGATATGTCCATTTGTAAATTATGTTTTAAATGTTCTATAGTTGTGTTAGTTGAAGGAAATGAGATTAAAAAAAAAACGGATTCGACAATTAATTGAATTCAGAATTTTAAAAATATTATAGAGACATGTTTCATTTGATCCTATTCCTATTAAAAAAAAAAAAAAAAAAAAAAAAAAAAGATGGTGCATCCAATATTGCTGCCTGATTTTAAAACTATCAAAACTGGAAGTAAATGTTATCTTATAAACTTAAAAGAAAAACTTCTTTTTTTACGTTTAACCGTTTACATATTTTTATGTATCCTGTACTTTAATTTATGAATACTCTGCTTAATTGTTTTAAATAATAGTATCAGAAAGTGTTGATTTCTTCAAATGATGAACAATAAACAAGTAAATATAAACTACAATCAAATCCATATGAAATCGTAATACATTAGTATTGAACGTAAAGATATGAATTTGATGCCAATTCCAGTTGATTTGATATCTTAAAACACAAAAATTAACCTTGTCGCATGTGATTTCACCCTTATGTTTAATTTGATTATGTGGTTTGATACCTAAAGTTAAATTTATCTTTTGGACAACGGTTCGACGTAACTGTTTAAAACATTATTTTAAAAAGGAATTTTATTTTAATCAATTTAAAACGTTGATTCATATTGCAAAAAAAATGGATTCTTATTCTTACAAATTTTAAAAACCTAATTGATAATTTATTTTAATTCCAAAGTAATTTTTTTAAATTATTATTACAATCTTAATCCTTAGATTAAATAAGTAATACATACAACATAAAATAACTTGTATTAAACCTAGATATTAACTAAGTCCTGCTCTTTATGACGCTTAAGTCGTCTTTTTTCAAATTCCACGTCTAAAAGTTGGATAGCTTCCACGTTCACATGTCGATGAAGTCTTTTTTCATGGCGAGAAGCGCAGTCTTGAATTACCTCGTTCACACTTTTTAGGTTTAGTTCAGAATGAAGGTCATCATTCCTTTGGTACCATCTTGCATTTGTAATTTACGAATAATACAATTTTGTATTCGTTGTATAATTAGTTGATTTGAGGGTTTCGTACATCCCCATAATTCTGCACCATAAGTCCAAATAGGTCTAATAATTGAATTATACAATAATCTCTTGTGATACAAAGCCAATTGGGATTTTCGTCCAAACAACCAATACAGATCGCGCAGTTTTTGTTTTATTTGGTCTGCTTTCATACATACATGATGCTTCCAAGTAAGACGTTCATCAAGATGCATTGTATGATATTTAGCAGATTTACTTTGTGGGATTAGTTTGTTATTAAGATAAACTCCAAAGCCTGGATCTATGTGCCGCAATGAGAATGTCACTTGAGAAGATTTTAGTTCATTAACCTTAATTTTCCATTCTTCTGTCCATTGAGTTACTTTATTTAATGCCAACTGTAGGTTTCCTATTGCTTCAGCATGTGATTTAAAGTAAACATAATTCTATTTACATTTTGTGTTTATATAATCTACCCTCTCTGACAGTCAAAGCCTCGAAAACTCAAATCATGAATCCAACAACATAAATGTTGCCTCTTAAAGCTAGCTAAAAGAGCATGTAATTATAAACGTATGTCCTGACCACACCCGGACAATACAAAGCCGGAAGATAGAACGAGATTTAGTTAAGATTTAACTTAGGAGTTGCGTGCCTCTAGGTTATAACCAGATCCCTGTTCTGCGTGGGTGAATATAAGTAGCGAGGAAATATAACTTAAACTAGACATGCATTGGTAGGAAAGGTTTTGCATTGTTTGAGAAGTCATTTAGTACATGTTAGGTTAATTGTAGGCCTACTATTGTAGTATGGAATAACAGCAACTTCACTTATATAGCTTGATACTATTCGTCAATCTGTGGATATGTATCTTTCAATACTGTATCACTTCAACCGCTGTTTGATTTATTTGTTTGTCTTGCCAAAATTCCTCCGCGTGGGATCAAACAACTTCCTCCACACGTCAATCGCCGATCAATCAAAGGAAATTATACCATCAATTCATTTATCGTTGAATCGTGGTGTTTTAAGGAGTGTTTGCTTAAATGTTGTTCCACCTCTTGATGGACAGAATCTGTGTCTAATTTTATTTGAAGTATAATATTGCTGAAATGTAAATATAAATCAAATTATATTTTCCTGGAAAGTTATCGATATAAATCATTAAATGTACAATGAATTCTTATGTTTTAGAATAGTATATGTTTGGTAAGTAGATGTTAGGTCGTTCAAACAATAATTTACAATATCTTCCAAGAAAGAAAAATGTCTACAATAAATCTTAGATTTTATATTTATAGAATATATCCACCATTACAGTGGATATTGTTTATATATACGTAGAATCATTGTGCTGGTGCAGCAATTTATTACGACCATTGTAAATACTTATGTACGCATAAAGATTAAATAAAATGTACAGACATAAATACCTAATGGAAATGTTTTTGTTCTATATGAAAGGAGGCAATAGTTAATATAATTTAACATCATTGATAATTTGCCTTGACCTATTGAATTCAACAACCCACGCACAATACGTTCTAGTAGGTACAATTAGTACAATGCGCGATAGTGCGCATGCTTCTTCACAGCAATCTGATTGGTTGTTTTCAAGGCCGCATTCTTTCCACCCCACCCGCAACTTGAGCTCCGCCAAGTTTTAGTGGTTTATGGCTGTTGAGATCATAATATTCATTAGGTTATAGCAATCATTAAATACTTTGCGTGATAAGCAATGGAAGGGAATAATTAAAATGTGTTTCTTTGTACAGTTAATTCATTCGCCTATTTTAAACTATTTTCCTAACCAATAATATCCACTGAATGATTTATAGCGATATTGCGTTGTCAACGGATATTTATAAAGTTCCAGCGACAAATAAGTAATAATTCAAGTTATTTTTTCAAAAATAATTAAATATATTGTTAAAAAAGTTATAGTCTTATTATTAAACGTCAGTGTGTAGAGTATAAATATCTTATGTACAATTATAATTTTCTTATAATATTTCAAGTGAAAAATATACAACCTAGACTGGGAATCGAACCCAGGACCTTTGGCTTTACGCGCCAATGCTCTACCAACTGAGCTATCCTAGTCGCTTCCCAGCATATGGCGTAGATTTCTCACTTGACTTTTTACGTTTATTGCTGCAATTTTGAGTTTCTAAACTAATTACCTCGCATATGCGACATTGAAATTAATATTTACTCAGTGATTAATTTTTACATTGAAAGGATAGCTCAGTTGGTAGAGCATTGGATCGTAAAGCCAAAGGTCCTGGGTTCGGTTCCCAGTCTAGGTCGTATATTTTTCACTTGAAATATTATAGTATTTTCAATACCTGCTAAGTAAAAAATCGTATAAGCGGAAAAATTAATAAATTGAATTTATAATTTTCTTGTTGCAAAGTGCTTACAAACTAAAACGTAAGAATTAAACAAAAAGCATTTCCCGAATTTTTTTAACTACGCCCATTAAAATGCATTTCTTCTGTTTTCGTATCTAAACTTTCTGCAACAAAACAGAAGAATTGAATCTTTTTTCTTTAAAACATCGTTAGGAAGAACCGACCTGTCATAAAAATAAATAACCTTGTTCAACAATATCATCGGCCTTGGTCGAAAGAGTGCTGTCAAATAGAGCATCAGAAGATACAGAAGGTCCCTCTATTCATAGAGCAAGGCTTGCCAGTGACCACGCCCTGAACTACAACTTTTTTTTATATAAATTCATCATTTTCTTCGCCTATATTAGAATGATTAGCTGGAGGCTGAAGTCCTTGACGACGATGCAACCTTACAGAAGACACCTTGCAAACTCATCCGGCCAGTACTCAATTATTATTCAAATTGGACCAAAAACAAGTATTTCGCCTTCAATTAAACTGTACATAGCGGCACCAAAGTATCTTTAACATGTGATCCACTTAGACGACACGTCACGAATCGAGGTTTATAGAGCTGTATTCAAATGCAAATGAAAGAAAAAAGACGAAATCATTCAAAATTTCAAAATGTAACTGTAAAAGTGTACCTGCATATAAATTGCCTTGACATTTGTCTATTGCTATTGAAGGTCGACAGCTGTTGCGTACTGAGTAACGGGGTATATTTGACAATGGCGGAGGGCGTACGACAATCTTGCCAACTTTCTAGAACTTGGATACAAATACAGGCCATTTACACGCAGGAAATACAATAGTTGTTCTTTCTATTACAATGTTTTAATTTATAACAAGCAGCAATTAAAACAGTGTGAAGAACATTGATCTGTATATAACTACGCATCAACTAATAATACACGTATAAAAACCATTTCGTTAATACAATGGATGGTTTCGCCCTTTTCCAAAACATTTAGTTCTTTCATAACCATGCTTAATTATTCTTCTAGATTGCATAAAACAAAAACGTTTTACAATTTTAAATACACTACATACATATAGGAACCTTCAAATGGGCAAATGCCTTGAAGGCCCTAAATTTTCTCATTCTGATTGTACAAAACAAATAGTTTAAAATTCTAAGTAGTTTGTAGTTTATAGTACTGATAATCTTGTATACACCAACATTCTTTTGATCTTTTGTTTGACTGATCAATGTAAGTAAGACTATATTTATTTTGTTTTTTTATCCTATTTTTGTATGTATAATTCTCCTATTCTTGTATGTATAAATTTTATAATATATTTATTTAGTTCTTATGTATTTAGTGTTACGTTGACATCAGTCTTGGCAAGTTTATTACAGTGTTTGAACTTGGACACGTGTTTAGTTATTTTTGTATTTTGGTGACTTTTGTTTAATTATGTATAAAAAAAGAAAGGGAATGATTGTTATTAATTTGTAGCAGATTGAGGAAATAAATACATTTATTATTATTTTTATTACATGCCAACAAATTTTGTCTCAGTTATGTAATTTTAACTGGCGACCGAGTTATGTTAGGTTAAATTAGGTCAGGTTAGATTGGGTTAGGTTAGGTTAGGTTAGGTTAGGTTAGTTTAGGTTAGGTTAGGTTAGGTTAGGTTAGGTTAGGTTAGGTTAGGTGAGGTCAGGTTAGGTTAGGTTAGGTTAGGTTAGGTTAGGTAAGGTTAGGTTAGGTTAGGTTAGGTTAGGTTAGATTGGATTAGGTGAAAAGTTAGGTCAGGCCATGGAAACGTAAACATTTGATTCACTTCCTCTACTACAATAAGTTCCGTGGTCTAGAAAATCTAGACGAAGACGTTAGACAAATTTTTAGAGACGTTAGAGAGAGAGAGAGAGAGAGAGAGAGAGAGAGAGAGAGAGAGAGAGAGAGAGAGAGAGAGAGAGAGAGAGAGAGAGAGAGAGAGAGAGAGAGAGAGAGAGAGAGAGAGAGAGAGAGAGAGAGAGAGAGAGAGAGAGAGAGAGAGAGAGAGAGAGAGAGAGAGAGAGAGAGAGAGAGAGAGAGAGAGTTTCATAAACACTATTTATTAATTATTGTCATTTAAAAAAATGTATTATAATAAACTGTACTAATTAATCTTTAGTGACTATGATTGCATAATTGATTTTTTAGTACGTGAATAAAAAACAAAACAAATCTTAAATATAAATTAAGAAGCAGATTAAATAAATTACAACTATTTTCCTCTGATAATAGTTGCATTATCATTTTTAGCAACATATATCTAAAATCAAATCAAAATACGATTTTCTAAATACCTTCATAATATTCCAGATAAGTCTGAGTGTCGTAGGCAGTCAAGTGACATTTCCTCAAATAATAACACAAGTTAAAGTGGTTCACTGAAGACTGCTATAAATCTCTTTGTTGTTGTTTTATCGAGACACATAAAATTAGCAATACATTGGAAACTCCGCGGGACAAATTCGACAAGACCAGATAAATTGAATGTTACTACCTCTCAAATTACATTGTATAAGGCTGCGTGTTTCATTATTTAAGTTATAAATAATTGTATGGCTCTTCGCGTGAACATCTCAGAGTACCGGCCTCCCACAGTTATGTTGTATTAACAGGCAAGGAAAGAAATTTGAGTACTGGAGACGTTCCTTCGTGAGATTTATAAGGAGCAGTTGAAAGAAGGAAGTTATGGGTGACGTTATTTAATTTTATTTCAATTTGCATACAGGGGCCGCCACCTACGTCTATAATTCAGAGCGGTCGTGGGCTTCCGTCGCCGACACCCAAAATCAAACAGACTCGGGTTCCAACCACTCCAGCTAATCCTTTACCAGCCTCTTTATATTCACATTACTTTTACCATTATACAAATTTGTGGAAATGTTTATGGATGTCCCCCACGCGCTGACGAAAATCGTTAAGTTTACAAATCATAAACGGTCGACATTAAGTGACGTTAACACTATATCTCTGTTGTTAAATTGTAATCTATTCCTTGAATGGCAAACATTAACATGAGTCTGAGTATAATGTAGCCGGGACAATGATCATCGGTAGGTTTAACCAACATAAACATTCGGCGTATTATCAGAAATATACAAATAAACGTTGTAGATACTGTAAGATTCAAGACTACTTGGTTCGCATCTTTACATCTATCTGAGTGAATATACGTTTTAAAGTTCGGATCAAACATCCAATAGAATAAGCAATATAAACAGAGTGTCCCGAAAAAGGTACTGGTTTATTAATTTTCGGATTATATACATCAAAATGAACAAAAAAAAACATATAATATATAGTCGAGTTCATTATACGTCTATCCGTCATTTTATTCTTTTACGAAAAAAAAAATTGAGTTCATAATAATTGTAAAATCACTTTGTGTATTACGTTTACGTTTTACAAATGTACCAAACACGAAGAATTTATTTTTATAATTTTCAAAATGGCGGTAGTTTACTTTTAACATCGACTATCTCAAAAACTGTTTACTTTAAGCAACATTTTAAACGGCCGCCATTTTGTAAATTATAAAAAACAAAGTTTAGTACACATGTAAAACATGTTTCTACCAAATATGAATTCAATGTCTAATCAATTTCTGAGGTATAATGCTTTTTTTGAAAAACAGATAATGAAGTGGAATTCTAGATGTTATCTGATATTTTTAGTTCGTTTTGAAGTAAATTAATACCTTTTTCTGGACATCCTGCATAAATTTATGGTATTAACTTACTAGTAAAATATACGTTACTTTTGTTACTAATATTTGATAGCTAATCGGATTTATAGTTGTGCAGAATGTTTTACAAGTCATATGGATTGTATCTACTTGATTTCGTTTTTAAAATTGTTAACAATCCATTTGTTATACTTTTAGACGCCTCAATAGTTGGAAAGGTTGTACCGGTTTCTCTATTCAATTCCTCCCAAGTAGAGTAGTATGCTAAAAACCTCTGCTTAAACCCAAAAGGAAATATTTTGGAAACATATGATTTTTTTTGAATCGTCAGACGTCGCCATGATTTAGCGGTGAAAAGATCTGTATTTTCTTTTCTTTAATTAGTCTAATGTTAAGTTTGGAGCCCCGTTTTTTGAAAGCGATGTTTTAAAGCAATCGGTATTTTAATTTAACGATTTATATAATTATCATCATTCAACCATGGAAATTCAACAAATTAGAGGCAAAATAAAAAAACTTTATTTATATTTCACTCTATAAATTGTTAGTGAAGTACGGTTTTTTTGGAGGGTACTGAACGTGATTCCAATCGATTTTTTTTCTGTTTTCTTTTTCGAAAGTTTTAATGTCATCCATAAATTGTATTTATTTATTTTTTGTAAGTATTGATTGTTATAAATTTAGTTTTACTTACGTGAGTATGTTTGAGATTGTTAAAATAAATTTGTCACAACGTATAATCTAACAAAAACTAATATTACAATTTTAAAATGGAGATAATTTTTGAAAACTTTACAACAGAAGGATTAAAATTTTTTTTTTGCTTTTTAGAGGAGTGTTTATAACTTTAATTAAAGAAATATACATGAGTGTGTGTGCATGTACTATATATATATATATATATATATATATATATATATATATATATATATATATATATATATATATATATGTGTGTGTGTGTGTGTGTGTGTGGTTTTACTATACAGCTAAAGAAAATATTCATTTATTTGCTTCTTTTAAAAAATATAAAAATACGATAATAAAAGTTTAGAATTATGAATTATGACACTTTTAAAAAATATATATTTTGAATTAGAACTTTCATTATATATATATTTCACTTTTAATTCCTGTATTATTATTGATATTTCAATCTCAAATAAAGTATTCACAGAAGAGTTTTCAATAACTTTAAGGATCTACGCATGTACTCGTATTTGTAGATTTATAAAATTTTAGATTCAAATAACATTTACGTAGAGAGCGATATTATCTGAAACATATCTCAGTAGCAACATTCTCTGACTAACGATGGATTAAAGGTTACCGTTAACTTTATTTACAAACTCGAGAGTGCCTTGACTTCCGGCAACTTTAATTTCTTTCCTGTGGAAATAAAGGAAGAATATAAACAGACCCTTTGAAGTTAATTTGAGGATATTATCTTTCACAGCGTTCAAAATCTGTGCTTTGAATGTTAATAACTAAACAGTATTTTGTGTATCTAGAAGAAATCTTTGGGAACGTTCATTTCTAGCAAGGATTGGTAGATAAAATAATTTTCAGATTTCTTACATTAATTTTCATTTATTATTTACTTCCAACACCGTTTTTTTAAATTTAAATGTAGTCAATGAAGTTAATTTTTAAATGTCTTAGCCGATTTGAATAAAATATGAATTTAGTCTTTTTCGTCAGACACAGAAATACAAATTTTGTTAAGAAACAATAATAAAAGTCATTCACTGAAATATTAAAAATCAAAACTGTTGAACATATTGAAAAAATGTATACTGAGACTGAGCAAATGAACACATGAAGAACTATCTTAAATATTAAAATTGTGAGACAGTAAAAAATGAATATTTTTTTAAAAATTTGAATTAACCATCATAATTTTATTCTTCTCGCATAGGATAATATATATTCATCAGTTTACATTTACCAATTGTTGATTGTTATTTACTAAACCAGAATAGAACACCTAATAAGACGAATTGATTAACAAATTAGTATCCTATCCTGGTACTGTATGTAGCCTATTATGAAAGGCATATTTGTAATTTTAGTTTTATGGTTCTAATAATTTGAAAATTAAATATCTCCAATGAAATTAGATCACACCAAAAAAATTGTTTTATAATTTCATTTACAAAATTGTATTTAAATTGCATAGTAGATGCACATACAGTAGACAAAATAATTAACCTTAAGTTATGTGTTTCCATAAATATGTACAAGCAATAAATGTGAGTTTTTTTGTTGTGTGTAATGTTAACCCGATGCTAACAGTGGATGTGTTTCACAATATAGCATATCTTTCGTAATATTTTGTGTATTACAAGATTCCCTGATAATTCCACTTTGGATAAAATCGCTACAAAACTTATTTTGTGAAATAGTTTCCATTTGAAACAACTCTTATATTTCTCTAAACATGATTAAATCGATTCCTGAAGTTTGTCTATTCATTCTTCCAGTTCATTTTAGACTTCAATATATTAAAATCATTACATAGTTAAAATGTTATTTATCGGTTTACAAAATAAATAACCTCATCTATGAGAGCAACACTTAACCTCGTAACTCGTCGACACACCTGGTTCCACCGCTAAGAATAATAGCATTTACATGCTTAATAAATGGTTGTGCCTAGTGTTTAAATAGTTTCTTATGTTAATGTTATATTGGAATTATTGCAATGTCTGTATAACGGGTTGTCGCTAATAGTAGGTGTTATCCAGTAGCACAGCCATCAGACCGTGGAGATAATATCCTAACACTTTTCACATCTAATCGCCCCAATTATTCACCGATCAGAACAAAACCTGACGCTCGATTAAATACTATAATATGTCACAATTGTCTCAATTCATGATAGTTTTTAGTCTAATCGTTTCAGTCTGAACACTGCGTGACCTTGAATTTAAAAAAAATCAATTATGTTTCGTTTCACGATTAAATTATCGATTTCAAGAAATACAAACACCTACGATTCTTCTATAGGTAAACTACAATTAATAAAAGGAAATTAATTCAAAGATATGTTCTTAGATTAGTTTTTGTAGAAAAATGAGCAAAAAAAGGGAAATAATTGATTTTGTGAACCATTTACAAATCACAGAATCTAAGCTTTGTCCAATTTGTGTTTTGCAAGTCTGTTTTAATGTAAGTAATCCGGAAAGTAAATTTTCACAATTTGGAACTACATGTATGCAATAAAAACTTTAGAGATTTCGCTAACAAATTTAATCAATACAAGACAGTATCAAAAGGAAAACATTTTAAAACTTCACTTTTAAAGTATCATCACATTACATTTGTATTTTAATAATTTAATTTCCAACTAGTTTTCACTGAAAATAATCTCGTACTACATATATCTCACATCCTTTAAAACACGAACACAGATGTAAATAAATATATAAGAATTGCATTAATTCAGCACAATTAAACAATGCCAATATTTAAATTTGTTGAAATTAATCAGAAGCAAAACAACTTCATACATATTACATTCGTCTCCTACTCTCTTGACCAAATAACGATAAAATTGTCACTATTTGGAGCAAAAAATCGAACCCACCTTAAAAAAAAAGAAAAGACACCATTAACACAAATTAATTTCTAAAGCAAACCACTGGACCGGTTCTGCTCCTAATGACATGCGCATTTGTATTCCAGTCCAGGCTGTCTTGATGTTAAGATATTCCTTCCTATTAAACCTTCGCAACGTATAAGTTAATAAAGTCACTTTAGTCGATACATTTTGCAATCGATTAGGGACGTTGGGCCTCTGTCAAGAGAAAATTGATAATGATAATGATTTCAACAAGTAGAAGACAAAAAATAAGACAAACAAAATAAATAGTACAAAAAATTTACAAAACCTTCCTACTCATTCATTCTCAAAACCACTAAAGCTATTCAACAAAAAAGTCAGGTCAATAATAGTTGTCAATTAAAAAGTAACGGTGAACCTTGTACCAATATTTGAAAAAAAAATTGAAATAAGGCTTAAAATTGCTTTGTTTTAAACATAAACACGACCGTAGGGAAAATGAAACTTTTACAAACAGCGAACAATGTTTTGGTTTTTTGCCAATTATTCCTGAATAGTAATAATAAAAACTATAAACAATTCGTTTACTTCTTGATAATACTCACGTTTGGGAAATTAATTTTCACATTTCAACGTAATCGGTATCGCCGATTTTGAGAAGTGAAGCATTTTATAACATCCCAAGGCCTATTTGGTGTTTTTTACCCACAATTCAACCATAATTCAAAAAAAAAATGCTATCACAAACAATGGAATTTATCACAAAACTGCTGAACACATGAAAATGCTTTTGAGAAAATGCTATAGCTCCACAATGAGTTGGTGTAACAACAATCAACAACAAATAGCTGGTTACTCATGAGGTTATGTTCAAAACAGTGCTGCAACTACATGATACTTTGGTGACTGGTTGCCGTGTAATTCAAACATTCCTGGAACTTTTTGATCAGACCTTATATCTATAACATTGAAATTGCAGTTCAAGGAATAAGACGTGGTTATGTTCTAAGAAGAAATAGAATTTATAGATGAATAAGTTAATACTATGTCCAAAATAATATTTAAGCATTGTAAAAATGACAGTAAAGTAAGAGGTACCAATTTTTACTTTTTAATAAATGGTGGATTGCTTTTATTATTTTATGTTACAGTCAAAATGATTGCAAGTGTTTTAATCGGCTTAGTAGAAGAGATTATGATATATATTTTGTTTGGATCCTTAGAGGCTTCACATAAATAAAATTTGATCAAAATCGTTATAACAGATTTCCTAAATTCCTAAATACCAAATAAACCTATTCCACCTGATCATTGTTATTTATTATTATAAACAGTTTTCTTTTTCTCTATAAAAAATTGGACTTAAGCAGTCAGACACATCCAGGACTTCTATGTTGTAACCTGTTCGTGAATTAGATGTATATACATAACTGCAAACAGGACGTGAACACAATTTCGCATGTTCTGAAAATAAAACAGACAGTGCTTCAAAACTTTAAAAACAAACTATCAAGTCAAAGAGCAAAAGTCACCTAACCTAATTATCTGTATTTGTGTTAAAGCAATACGATACATTATCATAAAATAAAGGAGAAGTGAAAACTAACAATTGCGTTGTAAGGCGTACCACCTGTTCAACAATTAAGTGTAAGTGTCCCTCTCGCTCACTCGGGCTGTAATAACTTCATTATAAGAAATGACGGGTGTTACAGTTTGCCTTGTGTTCAAGGGACTCACCATAGACTACATGACGTCATCTTAGATTCACCTTCAACTCTTGCTCTATTGTTACTAGACCAGATATGGTGAAATTCAAGTTTATCTCCCTCAGAACTTCGATGTATCTGGGTCACTTGTCTTCCATGTTAGAATATATTCCATGCATTGAAACTATACAATGAAATAAATTTAGTAATACAAAAATAGTAATCAATAAACACGAATGTGAGGTTATACTTTGTTTTTATGACATGGCGAATATATATATATATATATTTTTAAATTCATAGAAATACATAGGTTTAATTATGACACGTAATAGGGTTTAAAAACAATATTCTTTCTTCATAAACAGGTGTGCCCATTTTTATACAAATCAATTTATAAAAGTACTTTGTATATAGAATCAATCCATATCATTCCGCTACAAAACTGGTTTGGAGTTAGACTATAAATTTAAGAATTAATATTATTGCTAAACATAAATCGAAGTTATAAATTGAGGAAAAGTTAGCAACGAAATTTACAACATAGAAAAATAGTTATAAATATATAATAACACTTTTTGGTTTACGACTTATTGAATTAATAACACAAATTAATTTTGACATTCAAAAACATTACGTTAAACAACAGGGCAATGCACGCTGATACGATATTGACAAATTTATTTACTTTTGTCGTAATTGTTAAACAATTGTGTCGCCAGACATTTACTAGTACAAATAAAAGATTTAGTAAAATATCATTTAGTAAATAATATATATCGAAAATTTTATAAAATATCCGCATTATCGAAATTTATTGATCTATATTTCTTCTTATGAACTAAACGTACTGCTTTAATTATAAAATCTTATAATTATAAATACAGCTTGTTAATTATTTGTATCTACAGTATAGATTAAAAATAAAATAAGAATACAAATTAATATTTGTAATTAACTGAAAGAAGCCGGAAAAATAAATTGGCACACTCCAGCATTAGCAGAGTAGTCATAAGTCAATACACTGAGAACTTTACATTTTAGATATATAAATGAACGACATCAGAAACCTGGCGTTTGATTTACAAGTTATATAGTAAGACCTCTTTGATATGGCCGACGTTTGGCCGGAAGCTGAGTTAAAGAAAAGTTGAAAGACTGCAAATTATCATTCAGTCGGTAGTGTATTGGAAACTGAAGGATATGAGAGTGAGGTGGTTGAAACGGTGCCAGCATTTGGATTGGACACGCATTAATTCTTAAGTCTGGTCAACATAGAAACTGAGGGGAACTAAATTATTATTAATGGTAGGGTCGAAATTATTTTTATTTTAACACGCAACATGGATGAAATCGATATTATATATCCAGTTACCAGATTATTCAGAGATTAAACCTACTTACTTTGTAATCAGTATTGGTAAAGAAAAGAAAGTGTATTTCTTTTAGATCGTCGCATAGTTCGGGAAGAAACGAAGCCCTTGGGAGTTGAAATGTAAAATATAACTAGTCAATAATCGATTATCACCAGTGTCAATAATATTTAACGTCTGATTTCGTATGTTTTAAATTCGGTTCAGTGAAATGCTGAAGCAGTTAAAACTATTAAATAAAATTGAGTCTCGATTTTCCAATTAAAAAGAGAGTAGAAGTCGAAGTGTAAAGTACTATTGAGGTTTCTCTAAATACTGTACAAAGCTTCAATAATAAACAAATTAGTTGTAGAAGTTAATTCCACCCTGAACTGTTCCAAATATGTAGCTTGTGTTTTATATTAAAGATTTTAACATATTTGAGGTAAAAATTGTATTAATTATTTTTTATGAGCTTTGTACGATGAATAAACTTTATTATTTCTAGTTGTAATTGTATTTATTTTATTTACTCAGGTATGAAATAAAATATTTTCAACAAAAATGGTTTGAAAAATTGTTTAAAATTATTTGCTACTAATTACTCGTCAATTAAAATAAATAAATTGTAAACACTATTATTATAATAAAAGAGTGATAAGGCCATTTCACATATCAAACCGAGACTTCAAAGAATTCTTTGAAAAATTAGAAAAAAAACGAAATAAAAACCGTCAGAAAAAAAAAACTTGGACCAATCTTAAAGTGGGAGAAAATTATTCTCGATCAAAGCAGCACTGTACAAGAAAATGGAAACAAGACAAAGTAATCTAAATGCAATACAATAAAGAAGGAAACAATACAATACAATACAGTAGGAAGAATGAAATACAATACAGTTTCATTGAAAACGGACTCGCTAAACAGATTTTATACTTTTTCGTGAATATAAACCAAACAAATTGTTTGAATAACAAGATAGAAGATTTAAAAGAACTAAAACTCCAAAGCCAAAGCATTCTAGAGAGACATAAAATACGAAAAATACTAAAAAAAATAAAACTAACGACAAAATTTCAAATGAATTTTTAAGATTCCGAAGAAAAGAAAATTGAGAATAAAAGAATATTTGAGTAAGAGGAAGTAACAAAGGCATACAAATATATAAATAAATAATGATTTCACGAAGACCCAAGAGAGTGAAATAAAAAAAATCAATATTATTTTCAATAAATCAACTAAGGTTAATCAATATATGTTCAGTAGTTATTGAGTACCTATGAGAGGGATTGAGAGTGAAACAGAACTCAATCAAGAAATAAGTGTTTAATTCTACCCAAAATACTAAGATCTCACCACAAACTCTTTGCTTCCTGGAAATGACATGATATATTCCTCTAGCAGTGAAACAGTTTGATTCAGTCATAAGTTTATTAAAGTAGATATTTATAGGATTGAACATTTGTTACGATGTTGTATAAGTACATACATTAATTTGTAAAGCAATGTTTGACTATGTGAATACTTCAAACAATACGGTTAAATATACAAAATTCTAACTGATTTCATAAAGTTATGTCTGGTGTGATTTTTCTATTTTAAATCTGGGAGGAGTTTCATATATTGATACTCACATGTAGAGGTTTAGCGTTACCTTTTAATTAGGAACATTATTTTATGCATAAAAACATTTTGCGGCAAAATCGAACATAAAGTACTATCAATTACTACAAGACTATTGTACAACTGAACACATATCCCATCTTGTATAAGGAGCATTTAAATTTCAAAGTGACTTCCTATGTGAAGAGTCCTGACATTTCTCTCCTTTTAAGATGCAACATGCAATTAAATCCTTACCCATATCGTAAAACCAGTATGCTCTTAAATGTTTAATTAACTTCTTAAGCTTTTAATGAGCTCATTATAGTAAACAGGGTATCAATAAGAGGTTTATTAATTGTGAATCATTAATTGGCAATTATTTTTGCTTGCCATATCTATTACATATAAATGGTTTCGATAATCAATACCAGTACGTAATCAATATGATCTTGAAGTATTCACGCTCGGCCGATGATTATGACATTGTCGCTGGTTTCGTTGTCTTGTCTGTGGTTACGTTCAGACTCTCAAGGTTTTTTTTTTTTTTTTTTTAATCATTGATACGCGACTGTGGCCGTCTCCACTGTAACCCGTTACGAGACTCACCTACTGGGAAGAGGCTGTGACAAATTTACACAATGATATTTTATTAAAACAGAATTTTAACATTTTATGTAGACCTACATTAATTGGCGTTCCTATTTTTAGATAATTTTATCTTGCTAGCATATTAGAGAGAGTTCAAAGTTGAATTTTTTACTTTATGGAGTGAGCTTAATTCGTATAAAAACCAATTCAGGTGTTATGACATTAGTTAATATCATTTCATAATATGAAACCAGGAAGTCAGTTCATTAATTTTGTAACATATAATCATAAATAGTGAGCTTGACTTGTGAGATAATATTAGATAGAAGAAAACTGGAACCCAAGATTACACAAAATTTACTTTTATTTAATCAAACGCGTTTCAATGACAAAGTCGCCATCCTCAGTGATACATGAACTACAGTACCAAAACAACATATATATAAAATAAACGTAATTTTTGTGAAATCTTATGTTCGAGGTTTTTTCTCTCTAGCATATAAGCAGGTATGTAAACAGGTAAATTTCCAATGTTCATTAAAATACAATAATTCAAACACGCACGCACGCGCGCGCACAAACACTCGCGCGCGCATACACACACAGAGAGAGATTTAACCATCAGATTTCTTTAATCAACTTTGGATAATATTAGGTGACACAATAATATAATATGAACAATAAAATATTCGTTGTATTTTGAGAAATATAGTTCAGTTTCACCAGATTATTGAAATGTACAATTCCTTTAAATAAATATACCAATAATTACAAATTTAAACAGTTTAAACTAAACTATTTTCTTCCCGAGAGAGAGGAAATTGCCACAGCAACCAGTTCAGCCCGAGAGCAACTTCAGACGATTTTAATAATGGCCTCAGGCTATTTAATAGTACGATCATTGTAAAGAAATCGATTTATCTATTTCATTGATCGGAACAGAAGTGAACTTTCACTTGTTCCAGCTGACTTCACTATAACAGATGACTTGAAGATGTGTCAAAAAAACTAGTTTAGAACGTAACGCGAACAATAGTGGTGAATGAACTTTCGTTAGGAAGGCTATCACTATTAGAAATGGTCAGATGCATTTTACAGTTGGGGATTTCCTGATTAAACATTTCCGAACAGTTTGAAACGTTTTGATTTAATCGGAATCAAATCTAATTTTAATTGTAAGCAGCAGTTTTAGATGTTGTTTACAGTACAAATTTGGATTTATAAGTCAAAAGATATGCTGTTTGGAAGTCCATAGATTATATTTTACGAAACCTATTGTATGCCCTTTAAAATATATTTGTGCATGTAATATTTTCGATTGATTTGCGAGAGTTTACTTTATTCATTCATTAAAATGTCCGGATAAATTTTCAAAGCTTCCTGATCAAAAGATTCAGTCAAGTAATGAAAGGCAAAAATTGTTTTAAATATTTATGAATTTTCCAAAATATATATCCTAAATTTCAAAATAAACCCAAATATACACTACAGGTGTTAAAGTAATGCACACATTGTTCAAATAAGTAATTCAGAAGGCATATTTCAAAACATTTTGTTAACTTAAGCCCTATACGTATTATACATGTTAACATTTTGTATTAAATTAATTTAATTGCTCTCAATGTGATTATCAAAATATTAGAAACTGCATTTTAGAAACACCAAGTATAAAACAAAATATAAGAACCTCTTGGGTAGTTCACTTTAATTATTATAGATTTTTATTGACACCTGTTTGTAGTTAGGTTAGGAGGTAGGCCTATCCGGAAGATCCAGTTCTAAAAGAGCTTGCGTGAACCCGTTCTGCATCATCTCTACACATAGACATCTGCATTCCAAACTCGTACATTTGTATTTCAATATCGCATTTTATCCATACTACATGCGTTATATAAGATTTAAATTGTACAAAGTTCATTATCAAAACAGAAGCTTTTTTTGTAGGACCAATATAATTCACCTCGTGTATATCCATCTTGTTATAATAAGTATAGATGTAGTATACATTTGGTTTTGTATTAGTGAATCCATTTATAGAATATTTACACAGTATAAAATATTTCACACTTATACATTTTATGTTTTATTATTTAATAAATATTGACTGTTATTTTTATTGAGTTTGATTTGCAATTGGTTAAAACAAATAACTACAACAATGACACTTGCTTGAATAATACTAAGTTTTAGGTCTGAATAGAAGATGTTGAGATGATGTCTTATTTGTAAGTATAAATTATTTAAAAAATGTGTGGATAGATTAAGTGTTATTAATTGAAAAAAGTGTAAACCTTATAAAAAAATATATATAATCAATTCATACCATGCTAATTCAACAGTTCCAAAAATGAGTTTCTAACTTTTTTTTTAAATCGGAGGCTATTTCACTTTATTACATACTTTTTACCGTTCCAGATATGTTTCCTCGTTACCGATATTATTTAGTAGATATTAACATTCAGGTTAAAAACATTTCTTCTTTTATAATGACGTACGAATATTTATTAATATTTTGTTTACGCAGAATATATTTAAAACACAAACTCGAATTACAAAGTGAAAGTTGGTCCCTCCTTAGCGGACATATTCTGTCAGGACAATGTCCTGCGATTCAAATTCACGTTCACACGCGAGTGCGTCGATTTAACGTGACTCAGACGTATGACAAAAACACGTAACTTGCGATCTGACCTGAGTTCACTTAACCTAAATACAATCTAACCAAGCCCGTCCATCTGTCTATCCACGTGGTTTGCGAACTATGAAACTAATGTTATTGCCTGAGACATTGTTGATTGTATTAGAATCTCCTTTATCTCTTAATTAGAATCTGTAAAGTCAGCTCGACTCTGCAAATCAATTACAACAGCTGGTCGTCTTTGGTCTTCCCTTGGTATTAATTAACCGACCGATATTCCATTTAACTCTGGAGCCACATTCAATGATAGATTAATAGCTGTGGGTTTTTAATGTAGTTCACATATGTTCCACTTACACATTTCTACACGAAAATTGAAATCAGTTTTCGTATTTTGTAACTTTCCTTTAAATATTCAATATGTTTAAAATAAATCGATTCTACCTGGTATCTATAAATCTGAAGTTTCCCTCAATTCTGTCCTTCGGTAATTATTTAACTTTACGAAGTCAATCAATATGATATGTTCATAATTTAATACAGTAATTCACTCTTTATAAAATTAAAGTTGTCTTTTAGAAGTTATCTATTTTGTTCAAACTATTTTTCAATGCATTTAATGATATAACATTAATTAAAAAACAACATATTTATAATTAGCTATATTGAAGAAAAAATCATAGCATATACATTTTTATTTTTTACAAACTATATGAATATTTACCGTGGATACTTATTATTATATTGTTTAGTATGTAAATTTAAAACAAATAAACTTTGCATGTTTTTATCTCAGAACTTGTTACTATATATATCCATTGTTGTGTGTACAATTGTGTTGGTTTAATAAAAAGAGAGTTTTGTATTTTAAGCATCTATGATGTTATAAAACAGAAAAATCAAGATTTTGAAATGAAAAAAAAAAGTCACTTTGACGAATTTTAATTAACTTAATTTCTATAAATGAAAATAGTTTGTAAATTTATTCTGTGCTCTGTTTATATTTTTGTAGTATATTTTATGAAGTGCTATTAATTCTTTTTCATGTATAAAATTTAATAATCTACGTTATTTTATACTGAAACTAATTTGCCTTAAAGTTTTAATAACATAAATAAGGATTGGGGTCAATTCAAGTTTGTCATCCAATAGAGGCTCAGATGTAGGCTGGGAGTAGTAATCCTGAAATATTCTAGGTGAATATACAGCTCTCTTCATGAAGTATTTTTTTAGATCATTCTCTTTCAAATTTCCTATCAGATCTCTCTTAACCAACTCTTTTCCAACCCTGCATTCGAGAACTAGATGTTTCTATTTTACCCTCTTTTCTTCTTTTATTTGTTAAGGTGATAATGACCGACAAGTGTTTTCCTTCTAAACAATATCAACAGACCGACATGCTTGTCTAAAATGTATTGTTCCATCCTCATATTCTAAATAAGAAAACTTCAATTTTTCTCACTTACGATTCTGGTATTTTGCACTAATATCAGAACAGTCCTGTTCATATGAAACATACCGAAACATGTGACTAATTATTACAGTGTTGAAAAATTAAGTTCACAGACTGTTGGAGATTCTTTTGAAACCGAAACCTGGAGACGTACATTGTAGGAAACATCTGCGAAAGTGAAATCAACCATATATCCCTCTTCTGTTTGTTTGTGTTTGTGTGAATATGGAGCGTGCGATGTGAAACAAGAGGATACTTGAGAAATATGTACAAACGTGGGAACTGTAATGTTTATTTTAATTATCTCCTCTCGCGTAACAGCCCATGGTTGCATCATTCCATTGCTTGGGATCTTCAATTTAATTAATAACTATGAATAATTGCCTGGAAATATTAAACAAGAATTACTTCTTTACCTTACTTGTTTAGATTTATTTATCTAACAATTACACCCAAGAAAATGTAAAACTTGCCAGAAGCAGTCTATAATTATACAACATCTATTTTGTTATATACGACATTCATTATTTTCAAATTCCTTAGGTTTTCTGTTTATAAGTCTAGTTAGTGTTTCCGTGAAGTATTACCTGAGTAACCTATGTAGTTAACCTGAGTAAACATTTCTTAATTAAAATGCTGTACATAGTTCAAGGCTGAATTCAATTATGAAATTTTACCAAAGTTAAATTCAAATCGCTGTTAAGATATTACGAAACGAAATTGTAATCTATAAGAACTTTTCAAACTTAATTCATATCAACTGTAGTATGTGATACAATGGCGTGAGAAATTATATTGTGTAAGTTTTAAATAATTAATAACAGCCTTAGCCACCAGATAATTATATTGAATATTGAATTTACCACTAAATGTAAACATTTAACTTATTTTGTATATTGTTAGATTACAAACATGTGTTTTGTGATAATGTTCTCATATTAATTCGATTAAAAATTCTTTGGTATTGTTTCATATTTCAATGGCAGCTTTTAATTTTATTTTTTTATTTTTTTTTTTAATTCCACCTATGTTCTTAGAAATCAATTTGATAGATTTTAATCTTTTGAGAAAAAAAAGAGGAAAAAAACAGTTTACTTACATCGTTGATAAGAAACGTAATACAATATGTTCAAATATACAGGGTGTTTCTGAAATACTTTGACAATTTTCAGGATCGGATTCTTATATAAAAACATTTAAAAAAAGTTCCTATAAACATGTGTCCGAACATGCTTCGTCGTTTTTAGACAATCCGTCATTTTGTATCTTTACAAAAAATAAGTAGTTATGATATTGAGTTCAGATTTGGCGTACACATTTTTTATACGTGTTACAAGTGTGTAAAAATAAAAACTGTATTTGTGTTACTTTTAAAATGGGGGCTGCTTAAAACTGTAACGTTAAATTTCTGAAACACCATTAATTTTTCAAAAAAAAAATAAAATTACTTCGTTAACTAAAAAATAAAATAAGTTTTATATTTTCTCTACAAGTCAAAGGTTAGTCGAATTATTGAGAAAGAACTGAATACATAATTACTTGATAGTTGCCTACAACACCTAAGATTAGGTTAGAAGCAATTTTCTTAATTATTACTTGTTTAAATTCTGATGATTTTCTTCTCTAATCATAGGTGTTGTGGACAACAAACAATAAGTATATTTTCAATTTTTTTGTCAATAAGTCAACTATCCTTAAAAGCTGATTTTATTTGTACTTAAAAGTAAAAACTTTTTGTCTCTTACAATGTTTGTGTAACATGAGTGGTTTTTGAAAACCGTGTATACCAAATCTGAACTTAATATCTTACCTACTTCAAAAGCAATATTGGTTTTTTGTAAAAAAAAAAAAAAAAAAAAAAGACGGATTGTCAGAAAAGGAAGTGGTTTCGGACACATGTTTATAGGAATTGTTTATTAAATTCAATGTAAGAAATCCTCTCCAATCCTCTCAAGTATTTCAAAACACCCTGTATAGTTAACGAAACAAATAATTTATCTTGACAAATTCATACCTTTAAGAACAAAATATTTGTATTCATTTTTCTAAAATATATTGAATTATTCTCTTGGATTTGTATCGGGAAAGTATTCATATATTTCGAATTCATAAATTCTAGACGTGGACAGTTCTAGAAACTCCAGAATGACGCAAACAATTCATTTGAAAGTGTAAAATAATGTAAAGAAGAGGTGGTCATCCTTACTGACTGGGTGACCCAGTTTAGAGTCGGAACTCAGCAGGTGTAAGTGCCCGGGGCTGAGCCCCCGCTGTCCTTTACCTCACGATATTTCGGCAAACAATGAACTAACTCCCTGGGGTCCGATCCTTTCACACAGTAATTATAAATGTTTTCATCTTGTAAATAAACACCGATGAAAAGAAAGTGGCTTCAAATGATTTTCTATCGACGGAGGTAAATAAAAATCAGCGTTGAATGTAAGTTTATAAATAGACCTTGTAATTTGACAAAGTAATTATATTTGGTCAAAGAACATAGTCCATTGTTGTCTAACTTGTTTTGTTATCTACAAAACAACGTTTGGTAATTCCTTGTAATAATGTTTTACAACAATACTGCATAATTTTTAATCTCTCTTCATTAATATTTTATAGAAGTTTTTAATAATATATTAAAAATTAAAACATGTATTATTCAAATGTATTATAATTTTAGTTCAGTTCGTACAAAAAAAATACAAACTAACCTTTTAAAAAACATCTCAACAAAAATTAATTAATTCTTTTGAGTGTTAAGCTTGTGCTTAGTCGACGACATAATATATGTAACGATTGGAAAAGTTGCTTCATTCATGTATAACTGTTTTAGTTATAAAGTTTCAATATAACTGTGCATACGATAGATTATATGACAAAACTGTATTATAATATCTAATATCAAGACGTTTGCTTACATAAGCACTTGAGACTTAAATTGTATTTATACAGGGTTACAAGGCATTCTCTTGGGAAATGACGTTATAGCTAAAAGTAAAAACAAAAATTGATATAAACATAGATCCAAAAATGCTTTGTTTGAGAATTATGGTTAGCGAAAGATTTCGCCAGGATTTCTGATCCACCATTAAAGTACGACGTAAATTTGGTGGTCTTATACGTTTTTGGATCTAAAAATAGTCAAAATAGGTCCCAGAAACGTATCTCTTAAAGGTTTAGTAGAAAAAAATTTAATTATAACTTAATTGATGTGAATAAAACCAATAAAATAACAATGTGATCAAATAGGAAATTAATTCTTCAAGCATAAAATAAAATAAGACAATCTGAAGATAAAAATTATCGAAATTAAAAAATCTTTTGTTTTTAATCTTTTCTTGGGTATTGTAGAATGTTACCAAGAAAATTAATTTTTATATTTTAGTCGATTATTTGGTTGTCTTTTCAGCTACAAAAAAAAAAGACATTTTATTCTTCGTTAAAAAAGGAAAAACCGTTGTTTTTCGAGATATTCGACATTAAAATTTTAAAGTCAACCATTTTGAAAATCTACCAAATAAATTCTTGGTTTTCTAATATACTTGTAAAAGGTTACGTAAGTGATGCGTTTTTTTATACAGTCTTTTTTTATCACAAATTGGCTGACAGTAAAGACACTAAGCGTTTCCTGGCCTTTGTTTATATGAACTTTTTATCTTATTTTTAGCAATAGAATCATTTCCAGAGAGATTTTCGTTCCAAATCACCTAGTAAATATTCCTTTAACCTATTATATACAACATAGGCCTACTAAATAAATAAATGAGTAAACATTAATGACTAAATAATTATAAGTAAACGCCTTGGTAAATAAATATTGTATTAGTTTTTTTCCATTAATTAAATTGCTAGAGGTAGGTTTTGTATGAATCGAAATAGCTTTTGTATGAATCAAAATCGCTTTTGTATGGATCGAAATAGCTTTTGTATGATTAAAAATAGCTTTTGTGTGAATCGAAATAGCTTTTGTTTGGATCGAAATAGCTTTTGTACGTATCTAATAGCTTTTGTATCGGCCAAATCGAAGTATTTTTCCTCTTCCAATTGTTAACAGCACTAATTAGACACACAAATTACAGTCAAATAAATGTAGCCTTCAAGTTAGAATTCCCCTTTTTTATTAACAATCCTAGTTCTCAGTTGATTACTACAACAAATTACTACAGATTTTTTTTTAATTATTTTTCAGAAGGAAAACTTCTAAGCCATTTAAAAATTTCTATTGATTTCTCAACTTCCTGTAAAATTAAAATTATGTAAATATAAATAGTATATACTGTTAAAACAAATTATTATTCTGTAATACTTAAGTAATCCATAAATAATCTACAAATTTGTAGTAACGTCGATACAACATGCAATATTATTTAAAGAAACAATAACAATACTTTACAATACAACTTGTTATTGCCATACTTCATAAACAATAAGTTTTGAGTAAAGTACTATTGTTGGCTATAAACGATCCCCTTCTAATGATATTTAAATAGGGAGCATTTCACAACAGAACGTCTAAGCCTGCGCACTGAGGACACATCAATCATGGAACCTGTCTCGACAAAGAACAAACTGAATTTATAGCCCGACTTGGTTGCTTTCATTTTACATTACCATGACTTTATTATGATAAATAGTAAGCCACTCGACTCTGTGTCGCAGGTTAATCACCTTAATTTCCTAAACTAAAGAAGTTACAACAGTCATTCTGTATTGTGCCTACATTTGCGACACTCCTTCGACATATACTTGATTTTTTCATTTGTTCATTTTAATAGTCGACTATTGTCCCTTGGTTTTGTACAGATTTAAAGCTGAACTTGCAATATTTTCACACAAAGAAGTGAGAAGCGTGTATAATTTACATGATTACGTTGGTTATATCACTGAAACTTGTAATTGTGATGTCCGTTATTATTGTACTTTTACTTCTGAGAGCGTGTAACATGACAGTTTAACCTATAGCAACCTACTAAATATAACACAATGTTGCGATTATTTATAAAACTTTCGTTAATTAATAAACTATTGCCACACTGTTCTGTTAAAAAAAAGGCAAATTTCAAAAATTTATTTAATACAGACGTAATGCATAAAAAAAGATAATTTAGAAATTAAATAGCATTTAAGTTTTACTGCGTCTAAAAACAGTAACTCTCCTTACAAACTTTGGAGTTTTCTTTCCTTGGGTAAAAAGAAGCAAAAGACTTAATACAACCAAAGGTCTATTTCGATCTGTTATCCGTCTGTCTGTTATCCATATGTGTGTTCACTAACACAATTGTTTTTAATTGTTACTATTGTTAATTTCAGTTAGTGTTAAATTTAATCATTGTAACACACCTCGTTTAAAAATGGTAGCAATTAAAAATTTTAAATAAAAAAACTCACTATTTTACAAGTAAAAATAATAACAACGTTTTTAGTAAATTTTATGACAATTCCAAAGTTGATTTTTCATTTAAAATTGGATGAAAAATAAACGAGATTAGGATTTTTTTTATTCAGCAGTGAATGTCCGTATTCTTGTCCTCTTCAGAATATGTACCAACAATGGAATGAATAAATTAATTTGTTTTATGAAGTATAAATATTAATTGGAGTTTTATTCGCATTTGTTTAGTAACGGTAACTCTTTACTGAAAGTCGAATAATTGTATTATTTACTTGTTGATAGTAGGAATGCAACAAATATACTGCTATTGTAACAAATAATAAATCAGCTAACCAGTCTGCTGATATTGTATCGACAACAATCAACAGTTTGAAGTAAATAATTGGTAGGACAAGAACATAACCAAGCATAGCCGGACAAGAAATTCCAAATCTCGCTTATTTTTGATTCAATTTTAAAAATAAAAACTACTATGGATTAGACATAAAATGTACTAAAAACAATCGTTCTAGTTACTTTTTTAAACGGCTAGTTTTTGAGTAATTTTATTTTTAAAATGTTGAATGGCTAGCAGTTATTTAAAAACAATTTTTTCACTGAAAACCCTTTATGGAAGGACTGACGTACAAATGAACGAGACCCTTGGTTGTATTATGTTTTTGGCTTCCTGTCACCAAAAAACCTCGAAGTTGGTAAGTAGAGATCGGAAAAACCCACTATCTTTTACTTGTTACAAATAGCTATAGGGAAAAATATTTTCATATAGTCAAACATTCAAAATATTTTAAATTAAGAAAAGAATTTACTTTAAAAATAATTTATTTTAAATATGTGTCACAAAATGACAAAGTTTATATTTGTAAGAATACCGTGTTAATTATGGTATAAATGTAGTTTTCTTCAAATTTAATTTTATCCTAAAAAGGTTTTTTTTTATTTTTATCGAACTGTGATTTTTTTTACACAGTTATAGTTCTTTTTTATTGTACAGGATTAACAATATGACTATTGTAAGCTGATCACACTTCCTAGACGTCAAAATCTAAACTACAAAAAAAATTAATTATTAAATTATTTTAATTAAACTAGAACTACCCTAATTTTATAAAACATAATGTCACTATTAACTTTCATTACACCTCTTACATTGTCGTATTGTAAAATTTTAGTACCTATTGGAAATATGTTACAACCATCTGGCAGGTACATTCTACTGACAGTGAAGTATATAATGCTCAATATTGATTATTCGAGGTTATTACAAACAGTCAAGTTGTAACATAAAATAGTCGATTTCTGCATACCGTCATTACAAGTAATTTACCATAGTAAGTAACTTCTCAAAGGAATCAAGCTCTTCCTAGTAATTTTTCCTTTTCGACTGATTAGTCTCCGGTCAGTTACTTTATTAATGTGCACAGGAAGATCGTGTGGGTGTATAAAGCCTGCAGAGATTTCCAGCACAGATTGTTCAGTAGTTCTTCTACACGAAACACTTTCAAGACAATACTTTGTGTTAAAGGTCATCGAGTTATCTGTGCTACGAAATTATTGAATTATTCTATACTTCGTCGCACCCGAGGGCTAAGACCAGTGTTAAGTCTTCATTGCTCAATGTGTAATTCTAACCCAACTAAAGTTCAAACACAAAATGACGCAACCTGCACACAATCACATCTCGGATGTGATTACCCTTTATTGTAATTTTTTATTATACAATATATACTTGACTCCATTTTATAATAGTTCCAAAAGAGCAACCATCCGTCAGTTATCCGTTTAATAGTAGAGATAAAATAAATTGAGCAACGGAGAGCCTCGAGTGGATGATATATACAAGCTCAGCAGAACAAACGAATGCTGAGTTACCTAATAATTATGATTGAGAAAACAGTTTACTTTTTGGGATATAATATCAAACTTGCTATGTTTGACGGTTTATAGTGGAATATCTGTTGACTTTAATTACAATTATTGTCACTGTAAAGGTATTTAAGACGAGTTGAAGTTTGAAATAATAACTCTAGCACTAAAATAGCAAAGGAATCATTAAATATATAAAATATTCAAACATTTTCTTTAGAAAACGGTTTCTAACGTGTTTCAGAAAACTCTTTATGAATGTGACAAATCCTTTAATATCAATTACAAGAGTAAATTTAACGCATTTCGATGATAAAAAATCGATTTTTTAAAGCGATGTAATAAATTCTATCTATTTAAAATAATTTTTTTTTTTAAATACTGGAATTGTAGAACCATTTTAATTGGAATTAATGTTTCTTTCTGTGATAATTAAATTAACCTTCGTTACAGAAAAATGGTTAGGTAGTTAAAGAATCAGTTCAATTAAAATATAAAAAAAATTCTAATACAATCAGAATGTATACTTTAAGTCCAATCTTAATATAAAATTATAAGCAAATTTTATACAAATTTTATATTTGTATTTAAAGTATAAGTTATGTCTATAGGTTTGTATACAAATTTCTTTATCTTAAGACGTTTAATGTAGGTTTTGCGTTCAAAGTATTGAAAACATGGTCGTAAGCGAAACTTTTTCTTTTTAATTTGTCTTATAAATAAAAATTAAAACAGAAAATAAAATTATATTTCCTACAATCGCGTGATTTGTAAGATAATTATCAATATTTCTCAACCTATGTATGTATTTTGTAGAAGAACTAACCTCTAGTTAGTACAGAACGTATAAACATTGATTGAAACACCCAACAGCTAGTTTGTCGTGCGCTCGGCACACGTACGTAACATAAATCCCAGTCGTTTAGATCATAAAAATGTCGGGATTGCATAATACAAGGAGATTTTATTTTTGCAATGCAGATGCCACTACATCATTAAAGCAGATGAGCTCATTGGAGTTGTTTCTATGGACATTGTAAACAAACTGATGGTAGTGTGGGTTAAGCCAGCTCCAGCTGGAGCGGGTAGCCTCTATCTGGAGCGGTGAAATGTCACTATGAAGCTCTCATTAGATACGTTCTCTAAGGCTGACCTTTCCCGACGCATTAACACTTTGCTGTCCTCCGCTATAATTACGCAGGTCTCCTTTATTCGCCGCATTCCCAACTAACAATTATTGAATTATTTACTTGTAATCTCATAATCAGTTACAAATCCAATGCTATGGATGTCTTTGCTATATAGCGAACATAGTTTTCCTTTTTTGTTTAATTATATTTCCGTGTTAATAATTGTTTTCTTGTTAGAAAAAAAATGCGTTACATTCCAACAATGTGTTGCAATTTATTTACAGTTATAAATGTAAATAGTGTGTCATAAACATAATACCAAACTATAATTTTCTTCGTACATAACATTCAAGCTTATTGAAGATATCGTTTCCCATTTTGTGCTTAAATTTTAAAAAAAAATTCCCACTTAAGTTGAATTTAAAAACAAAAAGTATCTTAGAGCAAGATACAAGGGAACAATATTATTAAAACGAACATTATTATTTAATAGACTTAGAAGAATACATGAGAAAATATTACAAACTAGACGTTTCCAGTTAAACTCTTTAACAGTTTTGAATAACTACATTCATTAGAAACATCACCTACATCAAAATAGGGATTATTAATCTGAAATGAAAGTACGATTAAAAAATAATGCCGAAGTCTAAGGTTCATTTAAGACATTATAGACACCTTGTTAGTTGACAACAAAAAGTTTAACCTGCTGGTTTACTTCACGTTTTCAAACGTTTCAATTTCTGTCATTGGCATTTCCTCGTCGAGCGTTTCGACAATTTCCACGCGATTTTCCTGCGGCCGGCACTTCATTTTACTGTCACCAAGCAATCAATCACCATACAACTTGAATCCCTACATATAAAATAAGCACTATATAAGTTAACCTAAAAATAATTTAAAACAGCTGTTATAAGTTCTCAAGTAAAAAAACAAAATTAACTTTTTTTAGAATTTATAACAGCTGTTTCAAAGTAGTTTTATTCTGAAAGATGTAATTGACACATAACAGGCATGTAGACTAGAGCAGTAATTTCTTAGCGACTTAAATATAAGATACGAACTGGTACTTGTGCCACAAACTAAGTTTGGTTTTAAGTGTCAGCTATTATACACCATTTAAATTAAAAGTAATATAAACATTTGAGCACAGTTTTTATTTACTGATTACAAAATTGCGTCACGTAATCAATCAAAGAGCTAAGGAAAGAACAATATAAACTATTTATGTTTATTCAATGCGTCAGCTTGATGAATAGTTTTAAAACACTTTTCTAGGATAGGCATAACCTACGTTCGTCTTAAACTAAAGCTGATGAACCTTTCAGTTGTAATATTATAACAATACTTAATCTTTCATAAGAGAGTGTTTTTTTTTATGTTGGATGTTCTGAAATTATTGTTAGAAATTATTAAGTTGAACAAACCAGACTTTTTCTTTTTCTTTTAAATCATCAAAAATAGAAAGAGAAATTTAAGAAAAATAGTCTGGCTTTACACAATACAACAATACATGAATTTGGAATTTTTAAAGTATTTTGAGACTACATGACGCTAAAACAAAATGGTATATCTGTTAGCCGTCTGCGTGACTGATTATTTTTAAAATTGATCATTATTTATTTTGTGTTATTGCATCTTTTAATTTGATTAACGCCTTTACTTTATCCCAGTTAGACTAATTAAACCTGATGATTAAGTTATACAACGAAAAACGTAACGCCATGCACCGGGCTCGAACCTACGTAACAAATAACGATCCACCAATTCAACTGCGGCGAGATAAGCTCAGCCAACTGATCTATGCCGCTCTCCGTCTGGCTCTTTAGTTCTTGGTTTATCTCACAGCATAAAATAAAAAAACCGATTTTGTTAACATTTGGTATGGAACCATATTTTATAATTTACTTTCATTTTTATAACTTACAATTTGGGACATTTTGAGTCTCATCAAATTAAAAAAATTAAGAAAAAGAGATTAAATTTAATTTGAACGGTGTTTTTTTTTTTCAAAAATAAAGAACCTCTAGGCAAACAACCCTGCATAGGTTGCCATCTCAAAAACTTTCCATTTTCTAAGTTATTTGTCACAAAGTGTAAATTTAGAATGGGTAAAGTCTTAGAAAGTAGAATATAAAAACAAGGAAAAGGGATTTTGACCAAAGTTTGGTAAAACTGGAAGTTTTATGGCTCAAAATAATGTGATGAGATGGTTCGCTATTTTAATTGCGAGAAACAAAACTAACAATGATTACCACTGGTTTAATTAGCTTTGTTCTTTTAATGTGCTATCAATGTAATTTTCTTTTTCATGAGGTTTGTTATATTGGTTTAGCTCCTATACTTTAAAATTTCATCGATATCGTTTAAGCTGTTTCTTATATGTGACCTTTTTAGTTCATTTTCATTTTTTGACAGATTACAAGGTGTTCCCTGCTACAGAATTATGTGACTGTCAGTGAATACTTTTGGTTTGTCAGGGTTTTCTATATGAGTGTGATGAAGGTAGTGTACTCCATTTATTTATTGCACAAAAGAAATATATTTTAGAATTTTCCACGTTTGACATCAATTTATTTCATAGAATAATATTTGAGTTTATTAAGAACCTGAATTTGAATTCAACGTTGGATTTCTAAAATATGTGTTCTAAACATTATCGTTACATATTGCAATACTCCTTGTTTTAGAATCACTTGTTCCTAAGGACTTCACTAAAGTTAAAAACCCATTTGTGATTTTTTTAAATTATTACATTTATTTCTGTTAACAATTAAAATGGATACAAATTATAGACAAAGTACAAGACGAATAAACTCTTGATTTATACTTCTCAAAACAAAACATTCTAAGTAACTTCTTATCCGTGGTGCTACTGAAAAAGGATAGGTATGTAACCTAACCTAACTTAACCTATTACCTAATAAATTTAAAAATTATAGTTCTTTTCTTTGTTCAAAAATGTAATATTAGTTTTGTTAAGAAGAAACATATATTTTGCCTAAAACCAAATCACTGCATTCTAAATAAGAAAGTATAATTTTCAAGGTAGTTTCAATATATATATATATATATATATATATATATATATATATATATATATATATATTAAATTTGTATTGATTTTCCCTCTTTTTCATTTCAAATTTGTATTTTAGTTCCAAGATTGATATTAGTGAACAGAATCTATTAAATAGAACAGAGTCTAACGGCATAAAGTAATGATTTTAAGTAAACATAATTAAAATTATATTCCGATTAAAAATAACATACAGAATTAGTTCCTATACAATAAATGTAGAAGCAAGTAGTTGATAGAAACTCGTAAACCACTCATCCTCAAAACTGACTCTTAATTATTGTATTCCAAGACAATTATACAAGTTAATATTGTATAAATGTACACAAGACCAAACCTTCTCCGGCATTATAAATGTTCGTTGTAAATTTAAAACAAGTCCATGTCAAACAGATTTATATAACTGCTATTCGAAATGAGCTATTTTGTTAACACTTGACAGAAACCACAACAAATCATACAAAGCTAGGATTCACTTGTTTGTTGTCAAAATAATCTAAATGTGGTCGGATTTTTTATGTGAATTCCACACAACTTAATAATTTATCACTTGATACCAAGGAAACTGGTCTGAATGTGATACTTTTAACAAGCAATCAGTTCTGTCTGATATTAGGACAACGGGTCTTTTCTTTCTTGCGTAATAAATATCTTATTCATTGATATACAATATGTAAACGTTATCCAAATAACCTATTTTACAGTTTAGTTGTTATCATATTATCAGAGCAGATATAAATTCAGTCTAGTTTTAAGTATAAAAAACGTGTCACTTTAATTGAATTCGTTTTATAAAAGTAAGGTTATGAATTCTTCTGAAAGTAGAAAACGATAGTCAGGCAGGAAGCTTTTAGACATTTAGATACACTTTGACACTTAATAAGACTTATAAGGAACTAGAGATAGGTCAGTAATTGTAGTGCGATTCAGTTTGAAATTGTTGTCAAACCAGGAAATGTCCATGAGATAGATTTCACCTTGTTATAACGCTTATGGGTAATAATATTACCAATTAGCATAACTATTAACCCATTTTGTTCCCCGCTCCAAAGTAGGCTTCATCTCAAGACAGCTTCAATTAGTGAGCATGTTAGTTCCATGGTATTACTGACTCTGGTTTAATTTTCTTATCACTTCAAATAAGATATCCCAGTAGAAAGTTTTATGTAAATGATTCTTAAAGAGAATTTGATTTTTTCCTTTTGGTAGGTATTAATTTAATTTATATTTTGTAACAAGTGCAAGCACTAAATTGCCAATTAGCTTGCAATTAATGTTTCTTCACACTTTCTTTGCGAGCCAAAGAACAGAAATACCCCAATAAGACAGTATTTATAGTAATGTTTGTGGACTGAGTTTGTTGAATTGCGCCATAATTTTGAAATATGTGTAACTAAAGAAGTAAATAAGAGATTATCAAAAAACTAAATCATACTGATTGCCATGCTAACTTTTTTTAATATATATACTCCTAGTTATTTTTCTAAAACTCCTTGTTGCCAACAAGTCCTAGTAGAATTAGTATTATTAAATTAAAGACAAGCTCCATTCATAATTCTCTGGCAGTGACTTTGAATAACTATATATTAAAAATCATTTATAATATCACATACATTACAACCTCAACTAAATTAGTCTTCCTTTTATAAATTTATAAATATCCTACTCAATATTTTTACAGCGTTAAATGTTTCCAAGAGAAACGACAAATTTATGTCTTGCAAAATCTCTTATGTTATTACAAGGTTGCATAATTACTCCAGAAAGGAAGCTCCAAACAGATTCAGGTTATCAAAACTGGTTTCCTGACAAGAGGCTGTCCATCATCTAGAATATAAACAAATTAAATTTAATAAGCTGGTTCTTTTAGAAATGATTATAAGTTGCGGAAATAAACGGTAGATACTCCTTTCGTCTTTTACAATGAGCCTTCTACGAGTGAGAGGAATATATTATTATGTAGTTGAAAGAAAACTGTTTAAAATGGAAATTGGACTGCTACAGAAAGGCATTGGCTCAGCAGGTGGCAGCCCGTGGCCATCTTCATCGTCATTTTTAAATTGAGTCCTTTTTGTCCCCAGTTGCTTGACAATCGTCGTGACAACCAGGGGCTTCTTGCGCATGAGCATCTCCGCCTTGGTCCTTTACATATTCAATGGGACTGCTTAGTCGCTTCTGCTCCCAATCGTCTTCCGCATCGTCCTTGAATTTTAAAATCATTAAAATAAATAATAAAATTGTAAAATTTTATCGACTGCAAGACGAAAATATGATAAATTATAGTTTACTCATTTATTGTTCTTGTAAATTTCTTAACCAATGATTCGCTTTTAACACTGATGCTCGATTAACATATTTACTACTTCATACGAAATGCACACATATGCGGATATATTCAAAGAAATCGCGTTAGTTTAGGTTAGGTTAGGTTACGATAGGTTATGTTTAGTTAGGTTAGGTTACATTTTAATTGACAATGTATTTCGTATTTTAAAAAAAAATCAAAATTATGGCTTAGATTTTGGTATCTAAAAAACTAATTATTAATTTATTTTCTACTTTAAATACCACAAATATATATTATGTATGTTGTTGTTAGATAAAGAAATAGATTAAAATAGTAAAAACTTTGTAGCTGAAACTGAACTCCACATTATTTGTAATATTTAAAAATTAAAGCTTGTTTCTGGGTTTGGGTTTAAAAATATGTTATGATAAAAAATGATAATCCATTCAATAAAAAGTAAATCATCATTTCTGTTGGTCCAGTTACTATAACGTTCTACTTTTGTATTTAATCCAAGGTTGATGATATGATGAGTTTTAATCCTGATTAATACATTTTCTTCAGTTTTATGCGTCGTTATTTTCAAATCAAAGCCTTTATTTGATGATATTAAGTAATATATAGTGTTTATTGATTAACAATTAATAGATGTTGTCTTCCCACTCGCTATTAGCAGTCATACAAACTTTGTCTCTTGTCATTCTATTCGTTTGCACCTAGACAGTTTATAATTTGTTTAGCCCTGTGATTATACCCTATAACGGGATTTAGGTTAGTATCTGAGTTGATTTCATTAAAACAGATCAAATTCTATAACATTTACAATATTCTTTTTGAGTGTTTACTAAACATATTTATTGTAAATAATGGAAACCATTTTCAAAGATACAAAACAGATTTATTAAAATAATGACCCATTTGCATCCGAATACAAAAAACAATGCAATTTAATCTGGCTACATCAGAATTTAAGAATTTAAAGCCGATTTTAGGAAGCGGATTAATAATATTTTCAGTATAAAATTATGATATATGATGAAATCAAGCTAAGTTATAAATAGAGAATATTTATAAAATAGAAACCTTCATATAATGAATCTAGAGAACCAAAACTGATTGTTGCGTTGTTTTCGTAAAATAAAATATAATTTATTTTAAAATAACTTTCACATTTAAGATTTTGAAGTTTATTTCTCTTGAATACTTAAGCTATAAAAAAAATCGTTCTCACGCAAAGTACAGTATTTTGTATCCAGCTATGGCCATTTTTCTTTTGAAAACAATACGGTATAAACTATGAAAACTAAAAGAAAGACCCCCAACATATACATCTCAAATAATATAGACTAAAGTTAAAAAAATTCTTCTTCATTCTATTAAGGATATGTCATGTATTTATATACACAATTCAAAAGGTAAATCAATTGATTCGCTCGTAAATGTTCGAAAAAACTATAAACAGATAATCTATCTGTGCTTTACAACATGAAAGGAAAATGTAATATCTAAAGTCTACAAACGTACCATAAAACTGTAATCTCAAGCATTAAAGTAGTTGTACTTAAAATATTCTTACTTTGTGGAATTATTTACTGTAATGTATTGTAAACATCTAGTTACTATAGAAAGGAATGCCCCATGCGGCTCTACTATATCTTAGTAACGCCTAACAGTAATGCTATTACAATAAATACCCCTTCTCTATGGAATTCCCTGCTACTCATTGTTACTTGAGAAATGCAATGAATAAACATTTTAGAGTTATGAGGAACATTTATGGCACATTACTGTGATACTTATGTCTGTTTAATGGCTGATACAATACAAAGATATGTTGTTGTTTTTTATAAGAATTGATGCATTTGAATAGCTAGTGACTGGTGCTTTTATACGCAGGAACTATGATTCGTGGTGCATTACCTGTAAGTAACTGGAATGTCACTAGTATGAGAACTTTAACCAGGATGTAACTCCCACTTGTCCCATCACCTACATACACGCGTGTACTTGCTCGTAATATAACTCAAATTGTATTAAACATCACGTGTTTACACTAATTAGGTGTAAAATTTCATAATTCTCTGAATTGTTCTTATTTTTTAAGCCATTAATAAATACTGTAAAAAGGAAAACTAAATCTCGTAGTGTATAATCTTGAAACAATTTTTATTTTATTTCAAGAAGTAAACAAAACTGAAGTGTTGAAATATAACTGATAATAATAAATAGAAGCAACAAATATCCGTTAAAAAAAAAAATCAACTCTTCATTGCTCAACAATCATACACATGAAAATTAAAGAATCTGTCCACCGCCAGTTTTAAAACAATTATACGGTTAAAGTTCTTACAAAAATTTGTAAAAAAATTCAAACATTTTAAATATTTTTCCGTCCGTATTAATTGAAACAAAATGTCAGTTATACAGATGTTACGTTATTTATAAGACAATATAGTTTTTTTTAAAGATATACTGGGATGTGACTAGGATAGCTCAGTTGGTAAATCATTTGCGCGTAAATACTGGTTCGATTCCCAGTCTATGTCGTATATTTTTCACTTAAAATATTATTTAATATATATATAATAATAGCCATATTTTCAAAACAAATCTATTACAAACAAAAAATAATTATGTAATATTTACAATCATACGAGCAGAATGTTTTAAATACATTGTCGAACGTAAAAATGAGTGTTCATTTATAATTATGCCCTTCTTTGGAATTAAATATATATTTTTTCTTTAATTAAAAAAATCTCCATCTCTTGATATTTGAAATAGCATTTACAATCATACATATTATTTATTGCAATTATTATATTTGATACGGGATTCTGACAGGTTAAATCGTATGCAGCCGTTTAGAAAGGAGAAAACAAGCGAGACAAGGTAAACAAAGTAATTTATAGCCTTCCAATTCAGTGAAGTAACATTGAAAAATAATGTTGGCAACGGCGAAGAGTTAGGTTATCTAGAGAGCACAATGATGCCTTCAGGGCTTAATCGAAACTGCCTGTCTTATCATACATAAACCTGTTCCAACAATTATATGTTGCTTTTTCAAAATAGAGATTCGAGATAAAGAGAGTCTGATTATAGGCAATGCGCTTGTTTGATGCTCGGTCCATAGTCTCATAGCACAATAGCGAATGTGGGTCAAACAAGCCTATTGTAGGTGGAAAGATTGCCTTTAGGAGGTTGCGAGTTCATCATACGGACTTAGGTTGTGGCTAACTTTAACTAACAAATATTCTACTTTGCGTGTGTATTTGTTTTGATAAATTTGCTATTATCAAGGAATATTTGTTTAATGTTTTACACAGTAGATTTAAGTTGTTGTTGGATGGATTCTTTCCCGTTTCTAGTTGGTTGCTATAGCAACGATGTTATAATAAACATATGACTACATATTTGTTATTTAAACAATTAAAACAGGCGATATTGTTTTACATTATAGGTAGTTCCTAAAACGCCAGGATTTAATTAATTTTAAGATAAATATATTATTTTTACTTTAAAATAGATAAATTGTACATGAATTAAACAAATAAGTTGTAAATTCCATAACAAATGAAGGTTATTTTGTAAATTAGTAGTGTTAAACGGAATTTGTGGTTCCTATGTACGAAGTATTTTATGAAAAGTAAAAAGTTTCTCTGACATAATTATACATCTCCGATAAGTGTACAGTTATTTCCAAAACAAAATTAAAACATTGATTTAAAACAGAGAACCCGTAGAGCATTCACTGAGCTTCTCTCTCTATACACTGTTTTGTTTGTTTGAAAATTATTGACTGTTATCTTTTATTTTTGCACATTTCTAAATTATAATATAAATGTTTATATGTTTCAGGGTGGAGAGTGAGGGATGAGTGTGGTGGACTCCGCACTGGCCTGGTACTGCTACTACCCGAGGGTCGCCTCTTTGCCTCATGCTAGTATTGACACAATGCGAGAGAAGGATTCGAGCCCACGCAAGATGGTGTTGACGACGAGTGGACACTGCTCTCCTAAACAAGCGGCCGTATGCCCTTTGTCAATTCGAGTACCACAGCATCGAGATGATCAACCAGCTGATGAAATGCCATTCGATCTTTCCCGAAATACAAGGTCTTCAGGACCACATATGTCGCCAGCAGGAAGACCGCCCCCATGTCCGGCTGGTGATAGAGAAGACGAACAACCACTTGATCTCAGAGTCGAGCATAAGAAGATAACGCTAAGACGTGATTTGGAAGATGAAAACCAGAACTTAATAATTCGTTCACCATCACCTCAAGATGCGGATCCTCCATCACCATTACGGAAAGATATAGAAGGATTGCATAGGATGAATGATAGAAACACTAGTCCAGATCTTCAAAGCAAAGCTAGAGCTTTGAACTCCTACCCTGTACTATTCCCCCACCAACCACTCCATCCTATAATGCTAGAGATGTATTCTAGAGGAGCATCTGGAGATAAAGTACCACGGTTACCTATATCGTATCCCGCAGGAAGTCCGCCAGGATATGCTCCTGGTAGACCATATTCATTCCTAAACACTTCATTGCTCAACGGACACCAAGTTCCACCACCGCAACCACCACCACACTTCGATGTAATGAGAAACCAACACCCTGCTCTACAAAACACTTCACCTAAAAATTTCCCCGAAGCAACTACTGGACCAGGAGGAAAAGTAAAAGATCGATATGCCTGTAAATTTTGCGGGAAAGTGTTTCCACGTTCTGCAAATTTAACGCGGCATCTTCGTACCCACACCGGTGAACAACCGTACAAGTGTAAGTACTGCGAGAGATCGTTTAGCATTTCGTCCAATTTACAACGTCATGTGCGAAACATACACAACAAAGAAAAACCATTCAAGTGTTCATTGTGTGATCGTTGTTTCGGTCAACAAACTAATTTAGATCGTCATCTTAAGAAACACGAAGCCGATGGACCTACGATACTTGACGATAGAAATGGAGGCGGTATAAGTCCTTCGATGCCGCATCAACGGTGTCGGCCTCCTACTATATTGAGTGACGAATCTTACTTTGAAGACATTCGTACTTTCATGGGTAAAGTAAGTACTGACGGAAACATGCTTCTACACCGATCCATCGTACCACCGCCTAGTTACAATTTCAACCATATACATCACCAAGACGACTCAGAGTCTCGGAAACAAAGAGATAGTCTAAGTATGAGTGATAAAGACAATTTTTCATCGCGATCTTCAACATCAAGTATGGGTTCATTCATGCCTGCAGCGTCGCCTTCTAAAGAATCACCACAATCGCCTTCAGACAGACCGAACAGTCCTGCGGAGGAATCCGAACAAATGGATACGGTGATCACGACCTGTACAAATAATACCTGAAGACATATCCGAAACTTTCCTTATTTTCACTTTCACACTTCTGAAATAAGATCAATTGCCTTAAGCAACGAAGAACAAGAGGCGTGGCGAAAGTGTAATGAGGAAGAGAACAGATGCTGTCACCAAAACGTGTTCCCTAACACACAATTGCCATCATTATTCATCTCAGCTTCCAATGTGATTTCGACCTTGGGCTGACATCGAAGTTCTACAGCGACGCAGTTCAACCTGTAAAAATCGCAGGGAATTCAATAACAAAACATTTGCTTTGCCTTCGGCCATCCACATTGGACGTAGTTTTTGTTTATTATGGTTATATTTTTTAGTTGGAAACAGGAATATGTATGCAATAAGTACAGTGCTAGTCAAAATGAAATACTAAAAGTATTTTTGTATGGTAAAAGTGAATCGTTATTTAGAATAAACAAATTATGCTATGACTATTCTTTAGCGAGTGATGGTGATTAGATGGCAGAAGTTACAGACTTCAAAACATACCATATAATAATTCAACTATTAATTTAAGTTACCAGTTTTTATATTTTGTATCTTCTATTACTGTCCTAATTGTGTTATAGTTGATGTTATAAAGTGCCTTAAGAAAACAGCTGTTAAAGAGTGTCCATCATTATCTTGGTGAATAATGCCGTTCTCAAGCCGAGTAGTGGTGAAGCATTCGTCACTTTGAGGATTACCCGCTACATCTTACAAGTACATGTCAGACTATACAATATTGCAAAACTTGAACGAACACATTCCACACTCACGTTTCACGTTTAATTTCTTCTTAGTTAGATAATGATATTCCCCCCCTAGTGCTAACATATTTTCACGCTCGTTATAATTGCCTCATCTTCCATATGAATTCCCAGTTTCTTTAAAGTTCTCTAGATTAGTTCTTACAGATGTGTGCTTTTCACGGTGATTAATTATGAGAAGAGAATTCCTACGGTCTTATAGCATCACTGTAACTACTATTGTAATTATAAGTCAGTTATGATGTCTAGGTTAGTTTTATTTACCTGAAGTTATGCTCAGCAAACTTAGATTTTTATAGAATATATTTTTTTCTTTGTGAACATCAAACACATGTAATATTTCAATAATTATTATCTTTAGCAAAATAAACCATTGAAAATAATATAAAATCAGAGTGTGTTTTTTTCGTAATTTTATTTGTATAAAATGTTTTACATTAGGCCTAAAGCTTTAAAGAAATACGGTAGACTAAAGCCAAATTTGCTTTAATGACAAATAAATACTGAAAAATATTCCTGTGTTACTTGATACTCGGTAATATTTCTTCAAAAATAGTTTCTGTTTTCGTAATTGTTACGCTTTAGTTCAAAGTTATTATAAATTTGTAGTTGTACTTATATATAAAATGACTCGTATATATTTCAATTCAATTAATCCATAATTAAAAGTAAAGATGATTAAAAATATTAGGAAATATTGACATTTATTTTCGAAAAAGAATTTTTTTTTTTAAATAAGTTGATCTTAATTTACCAACAAATCAACAATTACATTAGTGTTTATTATTTTACATCGGGTAGACATATCTCTTTTTGTCAAATAAAATTAGGCTTATCAAATGTTCTCTTTTGTTGTTGATATGTAAAATAATCAATATATCGGTATTGACTTGCTTTGATTTTTAGTTTAAATCGGATTAGAAGAGTAAAATTGTCCACACAATTAAATTCGTTAAACAAAACAAAATTGATCGAAAATATTTTAGAAGAAAGTTTTAAGATGGATAGTTATATATTATTCCATACATAGCAATAAAATCATGAAGAATTTGAAGTTCTGTATAGAATATATTTTATATTTGAAATCAATAGTTTTATTTTGAAACTGGATCTGCTAAAACATGTATCATTTGATGATGACCAAGTTCGTGTAGTACTTTTAATATTTGTATTTGTATTAAAATATGAGAATCGTTTACAAATGTAGAACACCATTTTTTTTTTAGAATGGTAACATGAGAAACATACTGGTTTTCAATAAAAGAAATAAAATTACTTATTTCTCAAAAACACTAAGTGTTTGTTAAAAAAATACATATTTATATACGTTTCATCTTCTTATATTTTAATATAAGAAGACGAAACTTCAACAATTAAAAGGAATTAAAAACATAATTAATTTACAAGCATATATTTCTATAATAAGTATATTTTATAAATCATGGGTAATTTACCTTATGTTATTAATTCCTTATTCTTGATTCAATTTAATCATTGTAATTGTTAATATGAATAAGTTTATATGTTATAAATTAAAACAAAACAATAATTTAAAGGATTGTTACAAAGTTCATTTGAAGGATTCACCAGAATATAAATATATATGAAATAAATAATATTAAAAATAGTTTTGTCTATATGTGGGATAAAAAACGGAAGGTAAATTCCTATTATTAATTTTACAAATAATTGGAGTAAAAAGAAAAATTATTATATTAACGACAGTAGCTTCATGGTGGTACTTTGTAAATAAGTTTCACCAACATATTGTTGCCTAAGCTGGCAAAATTCAAATAAATTGGTGGAAATTAAAGTAAAAATATATTTTTTTAAATTAAAAAGTGATTAATTTAATTTGGTTTAAAAAAATATTCCATTTTCTATTAAGCATTTTCAACAAAACATATTTTAATTTTCTGGTTTTAAATTGATTCATAATGATAAATTAAAGTTATTGTTAATATGGTTTAATTTGGACATTTGTAATCATTCGTGTAATCGTTCATTAATAAAATAATTGATTTATATTCTGGAAACGTTGTATTAATTTTCTATAAACAAATGATGGCAAAATGTCGTATTACACTATATTTAATAGTCTTGTATTAGTTTCCATACATTTAAATGATAACATATGTACGATTAAACCATATTAATAATATTTGACTTATTGCAAAAAGTTTTTAATAACAATTATGTGAAGATTATAAAAAAAAATATAATAGCCGCCTATTCGTGTATATTTTCGAAATAAAATAATTCAAACTTTTTATTACCTTTTTACAGATTTCAATAGAATAATATGTCATGGATATTAAATTGAAATAATAATGAAATTTCAACCAAATGTTTGAAATAATAACCAGCTGTTTAGTTACTGGAGGAAACTGAATAATGTTATAAAAAAATAAGGAGTTTGGATGTTGTTAAAGTATTTGTAACGAACTAGTATTTACATCGTTACGTTTTATAAAAAAGTGTGAAGAACACTGATATTTGTTTTTAATCCAGTAAGGAAACGCTTTAAATTTATTTAATACTTTGAGGTTTTCATTATATATTTTTTTTAAATGATCTATAAATATACATTTGCAGAAAGCAAACCTATTAGTTCTTGGTGTAACAAATATTTGTTTTTATCTATTACTGACAAGTGAAGCCTGTTTTGTTCTCTTTTACAATCAGAAAGTACTACTTTCTATAAATAAATATGACCTATTGTGATATATTTTAAAATTATTCTTAAACAGAATTTCTCAAATTATAATACGTTTATTATAAAAGATGAGGTTTAACGACATAGTTTAACTATAGTTATAGTTTTGTTATTGTAACTCTTGCAACGCTGAAGATGGCGAAATTGTCATTGAAATCTGTTTTATTTCATAAACGTATGATTTGTAACAAATAGTGTTTGTTACATTTTAATTTTAATAGATTATACTACATTGAAATAGATTTTTTTTAATTAGTTGGATCTTGTTTCACCACAAGAACGGGTGGAAAAAAATTCGTAGAAGACTTTCTTATTGACTTATTTTAAAACTATAAATATCAATGAAAAAAGTTTAATTACTTAATTTAAAATAAATACCTTCATAAGTCCTAAAAGTCTAATTACAATACGTGATAGAATCAATAAATTTTAGTGCAAATATGTTGTTTTTGTATTTCTTATAACATTGGCATAAAACTCCTCCAATCACTTTCTTTACAATAATTCAAAATATTTAAAATAACTGGTAGAACTGTTTGGACAAATTAAATAAATTATCCCTGCAATAAAATAACCTTTCTTGAGTATAAACCACTTGCGCAAATAATTGCAAAGCAACTAATTGTAGTAGGTGATTCATAAATCTCGCGGTTTGCTATTAAATAAAGTCCTCCAAGGATGAATGACGGAGAAGAGAGAGGTTTTGTTGAGGCCTTGATGTCTACGGGTGTTACCTCCCTCTTCCCCTCCCCTATAACATTATTATTATTCATTGAGATCTATAATTTTATGCGTAGCATTCAATATGTCGACGCAAATTTATTGTAATGTTTGTTCCAGAACAATTACGATTGATTTTGTAGAGTGATCACGTTTTTATTGATGTTCCATTATTGTACAAGTGAAAATTATGAGTTTTTGAAAATTAAGAAGGGTGATTAAGTAATCAGTAAATAAATTTGTATAAAACTATGTTTTAAATTAGGATTCACCAGTCCCAATTATTTATAATTAGTAATCAAATACTATATATTTTATAGTATATACTATATACTATATATATTACTACTATATATTAAATAAATACTATATATATAAATTAAATACTAAATATAAATTAATACTATATATTTTTTATAGTAAAGTACGTCAATAGTTTGCTGAACGTTCGAATATAGTTGCAAGATTTGAAAGCAAAAGCACCAATAAAAAGTTTCTTTTTACCTGATAAGTTTACTTAGTTTATGGAATGTTTCTATGATAAACAATCTAGTTTCAACCGTATAACGTTTAGTAAAATATAATAAACAAATGATTTTAAAAAGAAAGATTGTAGTATTTTACTTCAAAATTTATTTCTATTTATTTTTAACGATCTGAATATTCGTTTAAATAAATTGTTTATTACAATTTGTTTTATTTATTTATTAAATTATATAATTTGAGGTCCTTTGGAAGGAGGACCTTAAGGTCTTAACTTCGCCTTTAAAAAAGCCAATAAATGAACATTAAAGTCTAAGTAATATTCAAATTTATTGCTCATTGACAAGTTTTTTTTAAATAAATTATATATTTCCAGAATGTAAAACGAAAAAACCACTAAAATAGGTTAAAAATAAATTTCTGATTTAAACTTCGACACTATTAATCTAAGATTATTTACATTGCTTTTATCAAAATCAGATATCTATTCCGGAAGCTACAGTTCTTTTGAATATTGTTACTGATTTGAGTTAATTTATCTAAATATTTTAGGTATGTAGTAACAAACTCGGAAAGATTTTCTTTTCATGACAATTATAGGTAAATAGCATGTTGGTAATTACAGGTGTTATTTTATTATTAACTAACCAACACTACTTTTGACTGAAATAAGTAAACCAATAAGTTCAAGGTAAATTTAAGTGGATATTAAAATATAATATAAAAAATTATAGAAGATAATAAAGTTGTACGTAACGAATCTTTAGAAATAAAACGAGAAAATTAAATTATTATGTTTTACAATAATTTATATCAAGAACATAGAAAATGCGAAAAGAAACTTTAATGTGCATTCATCAACTAAAAAGAAAACTCGTAAAAAATTTTAAACGGATAAAGGAAAAACCTTGTGTAGCTATGAATGTACAATAAGCGTAATAAATTTTTATCACTTAACGATGGAAAAAAATGTATTAAATTATCAAAATTTCTTCTTCAAACTTAATCCAAGGGTTATACATTTTCTTGGTTAAAACTTTATCGAAGTGAAATATCGCAACAAGGAGTTAAGACAGTTTGACATTTACAAAAAGTAATGGATTGAATTAGTAAAATTATCTAAATTAATTTGATAAAGTTTACAATTGCAAGTACCAACATGACCCTTCTCTTTAAAAGAAATCATTTAAAGGTAATAATTTATTTCTCCAGCGAAGTATATTAGATATTTTCCAAGTTTTGCATACCGAGCACGTACATGAAGTCGGTAGCAATAAACCTCGGCCCAGTTACGCCCCCGCCTCGCCAACGAGCGAAAGCAACAAGTTGTCAATAAAATATATAACGCCAATTGCAGAGCCGAAATCAACAAATCAAAAGTGGCAGGTAGGCGAGTAGGGAAAGTAAACAGCAACTTAATTAGTGCTAGGCCCCTTACATGGCCAATGGAAACTAGACGATTATGCCACGTCACAAATGGATTAAGGTGACACACCTGCAGTACTCTTCAAAGTAATTGGCGATAGCCGATAGTCAACATTCCTTACAGTCATTTCATTCAAACTAAACCACTTACCTGTTCTACATAACATTTGTTAACTTTATTCCTCAAAACTTTTTCTAAAAACCTTTTCATTACTGTTATTAGTTTTCAGTTTACCTCTTATTTTGCATTCCAAAATAATTACGTTTTTTATAAACTTGTTTTTTCCTTTTATGTTTTTTTCTGCATTTCTATTATATCTCAAATAGTATTGATATTTTTAAACAATATCTTATATTCATTTCTTGTTTTTTTTTTATCAGCATTGTGGTAATATTAATAAACATACTCAATTTAAATTCCTTAAATAAACCATTACAATTAGTAACACATTTATCCGGCAAATGGTTAAGATTTATTTATTCTAGTTACTTTCAAATCATTTCGTATTTATTGAACAACGGATGATAAAGTTCTATATAAAATTAACGATTATTTTTAATTAACAATAGCAGTCATTAATAATATTACTATAAAAGAAAAATTTTGAGATGGAAGTCTGCAATAGAAGTATTATAATCAATTAAATTTACGAATACATAACAACTCTTCAAAAGAGTTATTTGCCTACAGATCAAAGGTTATATCACTATCACCTACAGAGTCTGAAGATCAAACCGTAAATAATTGTTCAATGTTTTCAATTTTGGTTTTTTTTTGCCATTACGATAAACGACGTTTATGTAGCTGATATTCAGGATAAAAATGTACCTTTAAAAAAAGGCTTAAGTGACATTAAGAGGCTTAATTGTAAATGAGTTTTTGTTACATATTGAATAACAATGTAATTTTTATTAACTTCTTAAATAATTTATTAAAACACAATACAATAAAATAATTATTCATGTGTTGGAACTCATAGATTTTTCTAATTTTCTAAAATATGTAAAAATTTCCATAAAAATAAATTTAAAAAACAATTCAGGCCTTGTACATGAGTTACCCTTTATTTTTTTATTCCTGTAAGTATTTCATATGTTGTAATTTTAATTCAGATACTGCCATATGTAAGTTAACTAATCATTTTAGGATTCATAACCATTATAATAATACAAGAAAAGTCATTTTTATATTATTGTTTGTTTTATAGCCTATTTCTTAGATAGTTGAAACTATTTGTGTATATTATAAAACTGCCTTTATTGTAAGACAATATTATTAAAAAGTTCAAGACATGATTTGACGATTTGTATAAGAAACTGCTTCCAAACTTTTATGGATTTATTGTTTTTGTGTGTTTTTAATCATAAGTATATGTAAAATTAATTGTTAAAGGAATGCAGATTTAGGGTTCAAAAATGTGTTTATCTAAGATGTATTTTCATTTTAGTATAATTTTGTATGAAGAAGAAATTGTGTAGGGATGTATTTTACAAAACTGTACTTAAAGTTAAGTTTTCAATCAACACTCCATTGTTAATGAAAATTAGGAGATTAATATTATAACGTTTATACAAGCCGATATTATTTCATTTACAAGTTATTACAAATTGTTTTAAAGTTTAAATATGTATGTTAAGAGTTTATTTAGATTACTACAAACGTATAGTACGTTTATACTATGAAATCTTTGCACTAAAAAATATTATTATTATAAACTTGAGCCATGTGAAAAAATATCTTGAAACATGCATTTCTTTTTTAAATGAAAGTAAATCTTCATTGAAAGCAGTCTTTGAGAATGTTCACTTCAACTTAATACTGTAGTAATAATTTTATACACAGAATATGGTTATACACAAAGATATAAAATAAACGTAAAAAATATGCAAAATTGTTTAGATAAAAGTACGTTTAGATATTTTTCTGTGATAATATATTTACGTTTTAAAAATAAAGGTGCATATGTGTTACTTGAAGGACCTGTGATTTGAAACAAAATTTGTTTGTTAAATTTGACCAATGTTTCAGTAATATTTCAAATACTACTTAAATGCGTATTGATATCAATTTTGTAAAAATATATAATATATTTTTTTTAATGTAGCGTAAAATAGTTAGGAACGACTCTGAGTGTTTAAAAATGGAAACTAAGGGAAATATAAAATCTCCATTTCTGATCTTGGAGAAAATATCAAAGACTTTTTTATTTTTGAAAGATAAAACGAGAAGCAGAATACCGAATAGGCTAGTGATTGGGTTGATGGGTTTCTTGTGTTGGGTTTAAAGATCTGTCAGTAAGACGTATGCTTGAGTACAATTATTTCAACTATTAATTTAGAAAATCATAATTTGTTACCATAATTGATGTTGTATAAAAGTGTTTGCGTTAGCACTAAGTCAAGAAATGAAAAAAAAAAAAATCATAATTGTAATTATTTTACCAACATGTCTATTGTGTACAATTTTGTATATACAAATTTAAGATAAAGTTTTAGAACTTATTTAGATTTAGTTATATTTTTTTGCTGTCCATAATTTAAAGACAAATGTACAAAGTAAAACATTTAGTGGATATTTATTAAGGATATAATTAATATATTGATGAGAGACTGTACATGACAAATGATAATAGTTTTGTCAGTGCATCTAAGGATGTCTGTCTTTTAAATAAAGATTTGTATACAATTTTAAATTCTTATATAAAATAATAAAATATATTTAATAATTTGAATATGTTTTCTTTTTATGGTAAAGTTACCTGATAACCATCATATTAAACGAAGTACCAAGTGTGAGAGAACACGCAGAGCAGTGTTACTAAAACTATAAAGTAATTACATTTGGGAATACTCTAGTGTACATTTATGTCTGGATTCAAGCACTAGCACATGTTACTAAAGAAGAAATGTGTGTTTTGCACTCAAGTTTTTTACCACCTACAGCTCTGGAGACTGACAGGTGGAAAGTCGAATCACCACTTACTATTGGTATCAACGCAATTAGTTCCAGTCCATATTTAATATCAGGGATAACTTTATAACGTTGCTTCGCTGTTGAGATCTCAACAGTTATGCTGGCGCAATGTCAGTTTATACCCGGCAGGGGAAATAATAATATCACACTTCTATGCAGGTGTTTAAATCACTTTATTCAAAATTGGACTGCATTTGAAATTACCTTTTCAAAATTTGAATGAAATTTATTTTCCTATTACTTGTGTAACAATGATACATATAAAATATAAATGGATTTTTTAAACAAAAAGTAAACTCATGTAGCTATTTATTGACGTTTAAATACAAACTATTGTATGTAATTACTGTAATATCTATTACCTTTATGCAGAAGATAGTGACCTTCCTATGCAGTTTATCTTAACTTGTATTGGTTCTGATCTCATACAAGGATCTCGTGAATGTTTGGTTATCTTCGAAGTACCCAGTTTTTATTATTTTATTTCTCACGACAATACTAAATAGTATATTGTATGGAGAAATATAATTTAAGTATCCCTTTTGAGACATTTAACCAGTGATTTTGATTTCTTTAAAAAATAATAAAAAGAAGATTATATAGTTATTTGTTTCACTATACTGGGTCACCAGCCGGCCTAATTTATCGTAAGTTTTTGATACAATATGGCAGTAAATTACATTTAAAGAAAGTACAAAAAATCAATAAGACTTACTACGGCTACCATATATGTTTTATACGGTATACGGTCCAATCGTAATTTTTATACAAGTTGGCTACTTGGTGCACGTTTCAGGAACAGTTTAGGGCTGGGGAAAAAAATCAAAACTCGTAGTTGAATAATTATAAAACTTGCCACAAAGTTTAAGAACAGTTGAGAAAAATTTACAACTAGTTAAAAGTTATCAATAATTCTACTAATAGCTAGTAAAATAATCTTGTCACTTCACCAGGTTTATTTTCTTTTTCTTGTTTGGTTATTTGTGAAAAAAAAGGTTCATCATCTTCTTTTCTCTCTCTTGGAATCACTATTATTAGAATAATCTAAGAAACGTTTTCACATAACCTCAATTTTTAACTTATTTTTTCATAAAGTCAATTACATTGAAATTACTTCAGTGAGAAATTTCCAAACTTCCCTTAAATTCACTTACATTTTTCTGAGTAAAATTTTCTTATTATTAACTGAACTTATTAAAAACATATGGGAGACACAATAACGTAATTTGTTATTGTCTCAGTTTTTATGGATGGTGGTTGTACCGCTCCACAATGACACGGTGGGTTATAGCGGATACGCACAGCAGACACATTCTTAGCTTGCTCCAAGCATAATTCCCATTATCCATTAACGCCATTTTGAATTGACCTTACCTACGAAACATTTACCTTTCCCAATATCCCAATAAGTTATATACAATGATATACTGCATGATATTGTCATTTTAATTTACCTTATAAAACACGGGTCCTTTTTCAGTTATGATTTCAAAAAATTCATGTACGGGATAGCTCGAGGATAAGGAATTATATCTCATAAACTGTATGTTTATATCTAATTTGAAACAAAGGATGTACAGGGAGCAAGATTCTTTTCGGGAAGGAAAAATTATTTAATTTCGCCATTTTGTATAGGTATTTAGATTATAATTATTTTCCTTTTTTTAATTTAAAACAATACGTTACAGAATATAAAGCCTACACCTGTTTTTTTCTGCTCCATCCTCCCCAGATCGTTTTGAGTTGTTATTTAAAGAAAATAAATATACATGTATCTTCCCTCTATTTTCTTGTTTAGAATAAAATCGCGTAAATCTCACCTCTATATTACCTCAGTTATCACCGCCCCCCCCCCCCCCAGTGGAGGATTAATTTATACAAAATAGCAATCTAGTAGTAGCAATCTTAGTCCGATTGTGATAAAATATAGTATACAATTTGTTTTGTCATTATTTAAACAGTTTAATAAACAACTAAAATCTGTTGGGCAACAATTTCAAACCGACATGATAGTGATTCAACCTTAACTTTTATACGATAAAAATAAAGAATCTGTAGAAGAAAATTAAATTTCGAAGAGTGATTTAAATTTAAAATTTGAATAGTGAATACAAACTAATCATGAAACCATTAAGTGTTAAATAAGAGTATAAATATATAAAATTCACTACCGTAAATCCCGATACATTACCGTCAATTTTTTAAACCGATGTTTCAACTATCCTTTGTCTTACAACAATAGAAAAGATGTTCTCATGTTTATCGTCAAAAAATAAAACCATCAATTCTCCTCTCAGCTTATTGAAAAGTTATATATTTTTTAATATTCAACAAATAAAATGTCAAGTAATCTCCATTGCATAGGCATTCAATGTACAATTTATTATTTTAGTAAGTATGTTAAACATATGATTTAAACTTGTATTAGACATTTCAATTAATTTATTAGAAATCATAATTTTAAATGAAATCTTAGATGTCAACTACGAACCTATGGTGATAAGAGTTCATTAGAGGATTTTATGTATTTAATGCAGTAGAAACTAAATAATTCACTTTTTTTACCAACGCCTTATTCAATTACCTTGTTATCCTCAATTTATAATCTTCACACAAGAAGTAGACCTTTTAAAATGGGTTGCAAAGTATACGTAATTTTTCCCCCGTTTGGAAAGAGTTTTTAATAAAGGGAAATAATAAATTGTTCTAAGCGGACTGTTACATAAAATGACTGAATGCAACATGTCATATACTAGTAGTTCATACTAGTGGTTACAATATTAATTGACATTAAAATTTTCAAAGTAATAAAGACATTACAAAGTACGCAGTTATTTTAGGTGATAAAAAAAATAATAAAATGGTGCCACCAATGATAGTTTAGTAAACTACCTACAATTTGTAGCTCAAGAGTCGAGCGTTGGTCACTTGACCAATGAGTAATTTTATAAACTTCAGTTTTAGTGCAGAGTTAAGTTTCTATTTTCACTGAATTATGTCAATAAGACGATGTTTCAACAACATTGTCGTCATCCTCAGTTGTTTACAAAATCGAAATATCGTTCTTTGAAATAAGTAATGTTTAGATATAAGGTTTTTTAAAGTATTAATTAATGCTATTCACATCTATGTAATAAAAAATTCTTTCTACTTACTAATTAAAGTTTCAATTGACAATGTCTGCATTAGTTCTCAATGGTTCTCGGCCTTATGTGCCTCCCTAAGAACGATTTCAGTAAATTATTTTAAGAACAGCTGATCCGAGACAAGTGTAATTTCAATATCGTGTAACAACAATGCTTGGAACAAGAAATGTGGACCGTTTTCAGTCATTAATTTTTTTTTTTTTTTAATTTAGAGTTTTACCGATGATTTTATTTCAATGAAATGGGCTAAAACACAAACCTGGATACAATATTGTTGGAAAATGCATAAAAATTGTTCTGTAATGTTATTCAGAAAATAAATCTACCTTTCATTTTAAATCCTATACAATTTTAAAAATCTTACATCAAATTTTCACTAATTAATTTCGCATATTCTTTAGAATTATCGTTGGAATTGGTTATAGTTTGTCTGATATGGTACATATATTACATTACCCATAATATCAAATACATTATACAAGTACTATACATTTTTTTAAAAAAATAATCATATTAATTAAGTTAAATAAATATAATTAAAACTAGTAGCTTTATTTCTTTAAATGTAATTAAAAGAATATTTAAGCATACATTGTATTAAAACGCTTTAATGTTAAAATATTTCAATTAAAAGCTTTAAAAGATAAAATATTTTTTTAATACATAAAATTCACTTAATTACACAAGGTTTGCTTACAGGAGCTGGATATTTCCCATTAATAAAGAGTTAAACTTAAAGTAGAACACTTAGGACATTGATAGATAATAAAATGTTATCTATCTTTGATCTAACATCCATTTAAATACATTTTACGTATTTTATGACTTCACCTAAGAACGATCAACCAAGAGATTGGCTGCATTCCTTCATTAAACACCTAACACGATGCTTCATGCACGAAGAAGGACAGTGGATTTTATGAGATGCATAGTAATGTAGGAACTATGTTCGTAATTAACACGCAGAAATTAACAGAAGATAATCGTTAAAACTCCATAGAAGTTCCAATTAACAATGTGAGGCGTCAACCAAAAAAATGAATAAGGGTTACACAATTTACTCAATTCACATGAAATGAGGTCAAATTTTAGAATCTTCAATTACCAAATTCAAATGTACAAATTTACACTACAAACATTTTATTATGAACGGTTCATCAGTTGCAACTTATACACAAATTTTCTCCCACCGAACTAAAAGAGACTAGGCAGTGCTTCATGGAAATAACAGTGAGTATTTTAGTCATTCAAAGTTCAATGCCACCCTTAATTAAAATCCTTAATTGTTTGTTTTCGATACAATTACAATACGTTTAACGCCAAGTTGAAACAATATATATATATATATTTAGAACGTGGTTTAATGAACCACGATAAACTCAGATCCACTGTAAAATCTAAATCTAAACGCCTTTGCGTCGAAGTTGCCTGGTTTACAGAATATGAAGCAACCTAGTTGCTTATACCTAAAGTCAAAATGCAACTACTTATTGAAATTAAAACCTTAACATAACCATTAAAATACAGTACAATCATTTATTTTAAAACTGATACACAAATTAAATATCAAGTGAAAAGTGATTTATACATTGTATATATTAGTGTTCATCTAACTGTGAATTATATTTTATTTTATTTTGTGTTGCTGTCTTTGATAAATAATTTTAGTTCCATATAAAATATTTATAACCATTATAACTAAAATGTCTCCACAAGACCACCCCTTCCGATTTTTATATTATTGAATGTCCATCCTCTGATATAATTATATATTTTTAAAGTTTTGACGATATTTTACTTAAGTTCTGGTAATTATTTAATAAACTGTTATAAATAACATTTTCGTAGAAACAAAAATTATCTTACGTTGGTTAAGACTTTTCAAAAAATGATTTCAGTTTGTCGTTCCTTTTTTATTTAATCAGTTGCCTGACTGTTTAAAAACAGTCAATTCAGTAAACAATTTTATGTAAAAAGTGATTATATGTGTGTGTATGTGAATGAAGTTGTGTGAAGTAACAGAAATTGAAAGACACATTTTAATTTTAATAATTTTGTATTTCCTTTTCTGTTTATTATCCAAAAAAAATTTTATTTTGTTTTACGGCGTAATATTGCTTAATTTTATGACGGTAACTCCAACACAGAGTGCCTAATTTTATAGGATTTATATATCTGCGGAACGGTATTCGTCATGTATCTTTTCTTTTATTTTGTTGTTTTTATTATATTTCTATTAGTATTTTAAAAGTTTGTCGTTTTGTTTTTTCGTTACTTTCATTTAATTATACTATTTTAAAGTATATAGTCTTTCGAAATAATGATTTTTGAAACATATATAAAGAGGAATTTTTTACCCACTTGTATGATAACAAATATTATTTATATGTATTTTTAAATTTAAAATCCAACCTCAATATCATTATAAATGTAAATGAGTCACCTGTTATTAATCGTGTAAATATATTGCTAGGACACAGGATGTTAAATATGTTTAACATAGATAAACATTCTTAACAAGAATATTTTCTTAAATTGTTAAACATACCATAATTTCAACATTTTAATTGATATGGAGTTTTAACAAATAATTCGATTTTTCTTATACCAATTTATGGAAAAAATATTGGCAAAATTAATTTTAAAAATGTACGAAAAATTATAATGTCTTTTAAATGAGGGGTTTGGAATAATATTAGTTAGAGTTCATGTTTTTTATTGATAGAAATCAACTTTGACATTATACGAACATATGACGAACCTATCTAATTGGATCTTTAATCCTAAAATGAATCAACAACGTTAGAAGGAGCTGGTAGTACATCTGTTATTAATTAACAATACCATTTTATTTTACTGATAAACTTAATCTAACTACTCGTATAAATTAATGAATAGTGTTCTGAAGTTTAAGTAATTTTACCTGATCATTATTTGGAATACTTTGTAATTCATATTACAGTTTGCTGAAAACACAAATATAAGTGTAATTAATATTTCTCAACAGGAATAATTGTTTAGTCCTAAGTAATTTCATTGAAATAAGTTACCACAAACTGACAATCAGTACGTAAATGAGCTAATTATATACCTTGTGAAAAGTTAATAATCTGATAACACTTCAAATAAATGAAATAGACATAAGGTTAGTATGTGCAAGGAATATTAATTACAATAACCGACATTAGTTTTAACGAACTAAGCGACTATGTCATGATCAGATGCTCTTTGATTTCCCACGAGGCTACTTATTAGTCCGAGCAAGCACAGAGTGTATCATTTCCTTAAGCCTACAACATCATTGTCTTATTGTCCTATTGAAATAAACATGTTCCACTGAGCTGAATGAACTTGCCGCCATGTCACGCACTAACTGTTTGATCTTGTTTGTGAAATGAAACATATTAAAACACGTGAAATGTATATATTCATTAATAAATAATTCATTAGCCTCTCGGCTGATCGGATCGGAGCGTAGCTACGTTCAACCTTTAAAGGAATTGAAAAGACAGAACTATTTCCTATAGGATGATAACTGATAGAATGGATATATTTGTTTAGGAAAGAACTGCGGTAATGTATGCACCCTTTCCAATGAATGACCAATCGAAGCAAGGTAACTCTACTATTCGGAATTTCGTCTGAATGTTGTCTTGCTTATTACTCAACGGAATAGCTAGAGAATTATTGGTCAACCTGGACAGAGCCTGGATGCCCAAGCAAGGCTAAATACTATAAGAGGGCACTAGGTATCTCAGAATGCTTCACACGTTAGAGACACGTAAGCTGTGCCATTCATATCTTCGGCACAAGAAGCCTACAATGTTAGTGATTTTTATTTCAGTGTTTACTCCCCTAGATCCGACGGATTCAGTCTGAACTAATGTCCAGTGCAAGGCCACCACGAGCAGGATGCAGTTCTTCACTGCACTGGGACGCATCTTATTGGTGCGACCCAATCCGTCGGTCTTGAGTACAGATATACCGTACCCCTGAGATTGAGGGAATGACCAGACATTCAACTGAGTGATCACCTCCCCAGCCTCTCGACCCCATGTTCATGTTTACAGATGCAGTAGTGTTTCGTTCATGTTTACAGTAGTTGTGGTATTTGTGCATATTTACAGCTGCTTTGGTGTTTGTTCATAATTACAACTACTGTGGTATTTTCTTCTCATTTTCATTAGCTGTAGTGTTATGGTCGTTTCTACAGTAGCTATAATGTTTTGATCATCATTGATATTATTTACTGTTTCATATATGAATATTATTTTATAATCTTGCCATATAGGTTACAAAACAATATAAACAGAGTACAAAAGCTTACAAAGTTTGACCTCTACTGTTAACAACAACACTAGTACAATAAATGTATAAGCGTTTCTATATTCATGGTAAAACAAAACGACGGAACTTACAAATAATATAAAAAGAACACCATCCCGTGAGTATAATATCCCAATGCACAAAGTTCATATATCTCTTGGTCGTTTTGTACTAGAAATATCAACATTTAATCATTGATAAAACCTTGTGGAAAATCATCAAACATCATTTACTTAAGAATCAAATAAATTCTCAAAATTGATTAAAGAGAAACGTTATGATGGAAAGAGAGTAGCTATTATGATTTACAATCCATGATATAATAAAAATTTGTTTCAATCTCTTTAATTTTAGAAGTGCAAAATCTAAACTTTTGGACCCTGTTTTAAAATTTGTTTTTGCATCTAATTTAATAACAAGACTTTTTCACTCGATTCTTTAAGTTTTCAACATTCAAGGTTTATTAACACTTTCCTCTAGATGAGGCCGATAAATTAAATAGATTTAAGAAAATCAATATATTTATATTTCCAAGTGTTCGAATTGTATGTATGTTTACAAAGTATAACAGACAATCACAAAGTTATATGTTCAGTTTAAAACGGAATTTTATTGACAGAAATACAGAAATAAATTTGAACTATAAGTTATGCTACATATTGATTTATATATTTAAGAATGTATGATTCTTGACGAGTGCATCATAATTGGGTTTTCCGTTACTCGACTTTCTATTGCTGTCTTAGGCAAGTTAATATTCTTCGTAAACTTTAAGCAATGATTTTACTGTAACATAACCATGTCAGTTAATAAAATCAATTAACAGGTTTATTAGTTCTAAAGCTCCATCCGTCTGAAAAAGCTGTAAAAGTGTTATTTTTATGACGAAATGCAATTCATAAAAACTAGCATCTGCTTTTTAACTATAAACAAAATGTTACTTTCTAAACATATTTACAATCTTCGCTGCGAACGCCTCAAGTATAGAGCTTAGAAAACACCATCTGAAACTACACCCTTCTAACCGGTAAAACATTATTTTCTTATTTAATAGCACATTTGTCATTATTTGTGTATATAAAAACTAACACACGACGTTTCGAGAGTAAAAATCAACTTCCGTTATCATGTGATAAATCTCGAGAATAAAAAAAGTGGAAAACATCAACATAGCCTGGTAAGGTAAGACCATGTTGGAAACATAATCTATACCCTATGAAGGGAACCCATGCCTAAAGCTAGGCATGAACAGTGGCTACTATGACTAAATGAACTATCAAGATTTGTCACTTAATAACGTAAGTTGATTTATACTCTCGAAATGTCACGTATTTCTTTTTTTATACTCAAATAATGGTAAATACACGATTAAAACATGTTAATAAAATGTGTAATCCATCTTTATCAAATAACTTTACAATTATTTTCCTAATATACTAATAAACAATAACTTTCAAACTATAGATTTTCTTAAAAACTGTGTACAGTTTTGAAGATAACAATTAATTTTACCAATGTATAAAAAACCGTGGAACGAGAGTAAGACATCATATTCTATACTATTACATTAAAAATAAATTATACCACCGTTTATTAGTAAAAATCTATTAGTTTAAAAATAATTATAATTAATATCTTAATCAAACTTAGTCTTTAATTTACAGAAAAATACAATTTGCTAAGATAGGTATTTATTATAAAATTAATGTAGCAGGTGATCAACTTAAAAGAGGTACGGATCTAATAATGTTATACATCTATGTACAAAATTATTTTAATCATTTCACCCGTTGTTGTACAGTTTTGTGTTGGCCAGCCTGTACACCTGATTTTAATTGATTACTTCAACTTGTTTGTGTAATTGTTGTTATTCAATTTCAGAACATCATTTTGCGCAGTTTTAGTCTTATTAATTGAATAGTGCATTTAAAATCAAACTAATCCAAATTTCTTGACTCTCCAACGTTTCATACTGCTTCTTTGTTTATTTTGAAATTGATTATTTGTTTAGGCCTTTCTAAATTTTTTTTTAATCACGGAAATTGTTAAGAGCCCTGAATAGTTTAAATTTCTCTTCGTATGGGAGAAGAGAAATTTAAATAACGACGCTGAGCATGATCTGAATTATCTATACTTATACTGAAATATCTATACTTACCGTACAAGAGCGGATATTTATTGTTAAAAAGTTCAATAAATATGGTTTTTACAAACAGCGCAGAGAAGCATTTCTTGTAAAATTTGGTAAAGAAGGTCTATAAAAAAAAAAGAAGTAAAGAAGTAAAGGACAAAAACGCGAGGGAACAAATCTCTTTTAACTGAAATAAAATTTCAAGACATTGGAGTTGCTACCAGTAGATCTTCTGGAAGTCTTACCGAAATTAAATAGTCAAACTAATGTTTCCTGGAGTTCATCTCATACTACTGAAAGTTATTTAATTGTACTCCATGCAAACTGGAGGTTATTCATGAACTTGATTGTGAAAAAAATAAATAAATAAATATGCATACGGTGTTTAGTTTAGCAGACTAATAAGAAATAATACAGATATTTAAAACAGTTTTGTTTACTTATGAAGATGGTTTCACTAGAGTTGATACATTAATATCCAAAACTACCAACTTAGAGTAGTCGTAACCCCCCCCCCCCCAACTTTAATGCATCTCCTGTGAATCCACAAAAAATTATTGTATGATGCGCTATAATATAAATATTGGTCCATTGTTCTTTGACACCACTGTGAATTCCGAAGCGTATCGAGAAATTATTCGACAATTAATTGGTCTGCTAACACTATTGTTGGTTGTCACACAATGTTACAGGAAGAATTTTTTTAATAAAAGAATTAATTATTTCGAAACATTTTTGGCCACGAGATCTCACGATTTGTCTAGTTTAGGTTCCTTCTTATGGGCAGTTATTTGGAAAATTAAGTATTTAAGAGTAATCTACACACTTTATTTAGAGCAGTTTAAAATAAATAACTACCATGTTATTGCAGAGATCAGTGAGGTAACTCTAAGAAAGGTTTACAGAAGCATAGTGAAGCGCTTTTACAAGTGTATGGATGTTAATAGACATCACTTTCAACATAAATTTATTATAATTTTTGATGTTGAATAAAATAAATAAATATTTTCAGTGAAATCTGTTCTTTATATTGAAACAATTTATTTACAGATGGACCGTAAGTTGACTTAAAATCATATATATTCCATACCGTCTTCTCTTATGTTACCAACATCCAGTAAATAAAGAGGTAACTTTTATTAAATCCTATTCTTTCCAAGTTTTTTTTACGAGAAAATTGAAATTTAATATATCTAATAGTATTACAAGTGTGTATAATTCATTTTTAGTTTTTTATTTTATTTTAAAGCTTATATTTAAAATTTTAAAAATATCTAGGAATGATATAAATCTATCATATCTAAAGCCCAAATTGTTGAACAGGTTTTCATGTCGTTTTCACTTATATCTTCCTTGCCTCCTTCATACTCCTTGTATTTTAGTATATTTGTTGTTAAACCACACAAAGTTTTTAAAAACCATCAAAATATTTCGACAAAAAGTCAGGTGGGACAACTGTCTAACTCGGAAATAAAACTAACTATATTTGTTATAGTTTATATTATTAAAACTTACTAGTGTCATGTTTATAGTTACCTTGAATAAATATTTGGAACTAAGTTCTTGATTTGTTCATTTCTATTTTAAAATGATCTCATCGGTAATTCTTGAATTACACAAACACACACATTCTAGATTTCAATAAGTTAATGTATATCCTTGATTATTTAACTAAATTCCAGCGTCATAGTTTTAAGCTGTATTTAAAATATCGGTGTGTTCATATAAGGAAAGTTATATCCAGTTAGCCTGCGGTGGAAGAACAGCTTCTGGACAGAGCAGAACGTTTAAAAACACCTTAAGAAATTATCGTTGAAAGTACATTATTTACATTTATCAGCGGAAATATTTATTACCTTTACAGGCTCAATTAGTTTTCATTAACATTAAATGTTACTAAGCACGTATAAACAACAGATTCTTATCATTCAGAAAGATGAATGTTGCTGAAGTTCTTATCTTGCAATCAGGTTGTACTGAGATAGCGACTCAGCTGAATTAGGATCACATTAAAATTGTTTCTTTTGTTAATTGGTCGCAAATTCCAAAGTGTTCATGGAGAGTTTTGCATTCAGCCGAGATAAACTGAAAATGGAAGGTTGCACATCTTCCAAACCAATTACAACTATGGTTAAACCTGTTCTCGTTACGGGCACAGAAGCCACGTCCAACTTTTGTATAATAAATCATTTCCGTTTTAATGCTATTTCCTTAGCTGTCACAGACTGGCCTTGCAGTGCGAAGGCATTTTACAGTAAGAAATAAGTATAGATAACGGTACATAAACTACTATTATTGAATCTTGAATCAATTAATTATTTTTCGTTTTATTTACTAATTTATTTACAACCACCTGTGATTATTGATTCGTGTAGTTAATTTTTTATTCTATTTTTTTAATATCAGCCTTATACTCGTGTAGTACTCCTTGTTTTTTTTAGTGGTTATTTTATATTACTCTTCGATTTTAATTATTGAATTAAAATAAATGCCTGAAAGTGAGGTTATGGTATAAAATTTCATGTAAATATTTGTTTAATCCTATGTCATACATACTACATGAAAAATATATCCCAATGTCTGTTTATAAAATAATAACTATGTAACTAATTGATGCCCTTTAACGGTTTGAAATATTTTTTTCCAGAATGTAGCCTAACGATTATTATCATAATTAACCATATTGAAATAAGTATCTATCTATATTCACCAATATTGCAATACTTATAGTTAATTGATTTATGAACAGAATCTCGTTCCTTGGATATTTTAGTACATTCAATAACACTCTAGTTATTATCTAGTTCGCGACTCACCATATTCAAAAAGTACATAATAAAACAGCTACCGTACATTTGAACAAAACACCACTTATAGGAAGAAATGATGAAGTAAATATTTTTATGGCTTGTTACATACATCGTAACTTTGATTTATCTTTCATTGGTATCGCAATGGTAGAAATATTACGCTGTACACATCGCTGTTCAGACAACTTAAAATAGCCTTATGTTAAAAACGTACCTTTACATCCACCATTAATGGGTGTCAGTGGCTGGTGTTCAAATCATTAAAAGCGTAAACCATATGCCTACTGTTTATATTTTCTTTAATTCAAATTTACTTGGAAGTTACATCATGTTTCAGAGAAATCTTGAGGGAACAGAACAGAGGCGATAGTTTTTGTAACTTTATGAAATACGAAAAGGTTAGTAATTCATAAACATTAAAATTGATAAAAGTATCAAATATCAAATGATGGAATTTTTATCAGATAACTTTGGTAGGGGGGGGGGTATATAAAAAATTCAAATTTCATTATTAATTTTATTCGTAATGTGTGTAGTACTCCTCGAAACAACTTGATAATACGTTTCTGTTTAATATTTCGTAATACGCTCTCTATTCCTTAGTTCCAGGCCAGGCTGAGTACTCTGAGAGGGCGTCTTGTACCTCAGAGTGCTTCACCCGTTAGAGATACATAATCTGTGCCATTCATCTCTTCGGCACGAGAAGCCTACAATGTTAGGGGTTTTTATTTCAGGGTTTACTCCCTTAGATCCGACAGATTCAGTCTGGACTAATTGTCCAGTGCAGGGTCACCTCGAGCAGGATGCAGTTCTTCACTGCACTGGGACGCATCTTATTGGTGCGACCCAATCCGTCGGTCTTGAGTACAGATATATCGTACCCCTGAGATTGGGGGAATGACCAGACATTCAACTGAGTGGTCACCTCCCCAGCCTCTCGACCCCTTGTTCATATTTACAATAGTTGTGGTATTGTCTGCATAACTACAGTTGCTGTGGTATAATGGTCATGTTTACAGTAGCTGTAATTTTGTGATCATGATTAATATTATTTACTATTTGATATATGAAAGTTATTACAAGTTAGATCTATAAAAGCTATAATTAAAGAACATGTAAATAGCTGGAAACATGGTTATAGAAACTCTAACTTTGCTAACCACCTTTTGGACTCGGGTCATAGTTTTGATCCGAAATCGAATGTTAAACTCTTACATATAGAAAATAAAAGCAATAGATTAAATAATTTAGAATGTTTAGAAATAAATAGATCTATTTCACTTAGGCCTATTCTCAACTTAAATAACCACATTGTATTAAATTCGTCACCTCTTCTAAAACCCATCCATAACATAGTTCAATAACCTTTACCTACCTGCTAGGTCATCCCCTTACCTTCCCCGATTTCTCTATTGTATTTCAGTTTCCTGTTACTTATGTTTATATAGTTATCTATACTTGTAAATTATCAGTTGCCCGATGATGCCGCAAGGCGAAACAATTGTAGCTCATTCATACTATTAAAATATTTGAAACTTTAAGCTTTTGCTTTATTTATCCTTGAATATGGAGTTTCAACAAGAAATATCTGCTGTTACATTAAAGTTTATGAATATTATTTTATAACCTTGTCCTATAGGTTTACAAAACAATGTAATCAGCGAACAAAAGGTTCCAAAGAATGACCTCTACTGTTAACAACAACACTAGTACACTAACTGTTTTAAAAACACGACGGGACAAGAACACCATCCCGTGAGTACAAAATCCCTTTCTGTTTAATACTTCTTAATACGATCTGTATTCCCTAGAACACACATTCTTAACTTGAACCGTGAAGTAACGTCTTTAAACACAGAAAAAACATTGTCCAGTTGTAAGGAACCGTAGACTCATTCATAAATTGTATAATAATCGGTACAAATATTTAGACAAATACATAAACAAACATACAGACACGCTATAAGGTCGAGCTAAAACAGAAACTTGCTTATCAACCGAAAGAGTAAATTGTAATTGTCAAATCGTTGTATGTATTGGTCATTAGATGTGTAATTCGTAATAGGGTTATTATATATGTATTCGCAGTTTGTGATCATGCATAGTGTTAACAATAGAGTAGAACTAGAGGGAATGTTCAACTGTGTAATTTTAATCATTGACTACAAATGAATCATAAGCAAAAATATTTACGTCAAATGTATTTTTATATTCATATAACCATGAGTTATACATGAACAAGGATAAACCCCAAACGACAAAATAACACAACTACACAAAACTGTATAATGCGTTTATATTAACTTATGTACATTTCGATAGCTCTGCTATCATCTTCAGAGGTAAACTAAGATGATAGCAGAGCTATCGAAATGTGTATAAGGTAATATAAACGCATTATACAGTTTTGTGCAGTTGTGTTATTTTGTCGTTTGGGGTTTTTCCTTGTTCATATACCACAGTGCTCTCGTGGTTTATTTATATGTTATACAATTAAAATCTTTCATATTTTAATTGTGGGTAGTGAAACATACTTTCCCCAAATTGTGGACAAGGTGACCTCTACATCTCGTGCTCTCCATTTAACATTTGGTATAATAAATTAAAGATTTTACTTTATGCATTTCTATACTAATATTAACTTACCAATTAATTTTAAATATCATAATGAAGACATAAATTATGTCGTAAAGTTATTTCTTACCGATATAAATAATGTACTGTCTTCCTAATTTATATTTCTTGTATTAGCCACATTACTTTCTACATTTCAAGCTCTTATTTTAAAGTTCTATTAAGAAAAAAAAGGGAGATGGAAAAAATATTTAAAAAATGTTTTAATCCCAAATTATTACAATGTAATTGTTAACCAACAAAAAAAGGTAGACTACTACAAAGTAAGGTCAATAAGTTAGACTAAAAATTTGATAAAGTTTTACAAAATAAATTCCAGATTATCTTATTCAATATTTTGGACAAATAAATCAATTGCTATACTGATTGCTAATGTCCATGTGTATGATTTCAAGAATTTTAATAAAAAAAAATAAGATGGCCAACTCGATGTAGGATCCGTCACATGTCAACCACTTGTCAAGGGCTGGGCAGCCTGGTGTAATTGTTGCGATTGTTGTTCTAATTATGGTACTACAGCACGCCATGTTTTGCGGACAATAAAAAACAGGAAGTTGTCATCTTATTTTGTACAATTTTCTGTTTTAATTAGAGGTCAAACTCGAAGAAAAAAGAAACTCACCGGTTTTATTTGATTGGCGATGTTGAAATATTTCAACTTGACACTCATTATTTTTCTTCTGAGGTACATTCTAATTCCTTAAAGGCGGTTTTATTGTCCGATTCAATTTATTTTGGAGAGATCTGATTGCATTTATATGACGGGTTTATAGACTACCAGCTAAAATGAATAAAGACTTAAAATTTTAGACTTAAAACCTTCATGTTTTACTTAATTATTTAAATATAATTAAATTAAATAAGTTGAATTGTTCAAATAAATCAGCCATTTTACTTAGCTACAAACTAATATAGTTCTTTTACAATATTTGTAAGTCATTGTTGATTCCACCAAAATTCGAACAGAGGAAGTGTAATATTAAGTACTGCCATATTATTATACCTAATAATTTTAAATTTTATAGCAATTTGTTGGGTCACTCCTTGCGTCAACATTTATCTTATCATTTAACAACACAAAAACCGATCTTTATGGTGGTAATAGCGTATAAAATATTAAATACATATACATAAAGTATCACATACAAATGAATATTATTCTCACTTTATAGGATTTTAATGTGCACTTCAAATTTTGAAAAAACAGTTAATATATTTTTCGATTAAGATCTTTATAAAAGCTAATCACAACAAAAACTCTACTCTTGGAGTACGTTACTATAAAAATATTGCTTTTAAAAGTTATTGATGCTTTATAATGAGAAATAGTTATTTATTTTTATAGTAAGCCTATTGTTTTGTGTGTTCTGACAATTATCAATTATTGTTTTTTTTGTTTTTTGTTTTTTTTTGACGATAACTTAATTATTATTCAAAGTACAGAAAAATTTTGAAAACCCATTTTATTGTTCATTAAAATATATAAATATTTTGTCTCTTCTAAAACTTTCGTAATATTTACGGTTTCCTAGATATTTGACTTAAACGATTTCAACAGTCACCACTTTTTAAAATTTACATATTTAAGTTTTGGATCTTGATATACTGATAAAAAGTAGTATAAACATTGCGAATAGCAAATTTAAACCCATAAAATTGCTAATGTCAAAAGTTATTAATTTTTCTTTAAACACAAAATGGCCGAAAGATGGTCAAGGAAGCGTTTCTATATATTACTCTCTGTATATTAACTTTGATATTTTCATTCATTTGCTATTAAAATTATCCAAAATTAAACAATGTTCTACTCTTAAAAATTCTAGATACAATTGCCACACTAGTTTTAATATTTGTTTATTTTTAATTTTGTTTTAAACTTATTTTTGAAAATGAACACGATTTTGTTTTTACTGTAAGTTAAGCTAAAATTTAAATTTAAGAATTGCTGCACTAGAATACCAGAAATGAAATCCTTATCTTTTTAAGAAAGATATTATTTTAAATTTCTAACTGTGTTAAATTTATATTCCATATTTTACTTTCCAAATTTTTAATTCCATTTAATTATTCCATTATAATTAATTCCAAAATTTTTATTTGTTTTAATTCACTTTTAATGTGTGTTTGAAATAAAATTCATCTATTAACAAAACGTTGGATGATTTATAAAATATGTTATACATGTATATTTATATTGAACAAATTCTGATGCAGTTATTTATTATAAATATGTAGACTTTGTAGAAATGTCCACTTTGTCACAATTATTTTCAAAAAATACAAATAAAAGCACTCATCTTCAGTTTGTCTCAACCTGTTTAAATTTATTAACCGACTCTTTATATCCTTGTACAATAAAGGAGCCAAGAACCATCCTATCAACTATAAAACATTTTCAGAGTACAGCTTAATTTTACGCCATTTCTCTCTGTCGCTGTTGGTGGTACTTATTTGGAAAGTAGATCTGGATTTTTATTGTTGTAGACTCGATCGGTTATCTGACAGCCGAAACTGGGGCTGTAAAATATTTCCTTTTTAATGAGATTCAAAATTATTTATATACTTACCGTAAATTTAATATGTTATGAACTTTGTAGTTTATCTGGTAGTCAAAAGGAGAATCTTTATGTTCTTGTTAATGTTGTGTTTTTATTTCGGAGCAGAAAATATTGTTGGCAGTAAATGATACAAAGAAATTATGAATATAATGATTTCCTAGAATTAAAACATCAATAATACTATCAAGTATAATGATTTATTATTGTGAAAGGACTTAAAATAAAAGTAATATAAATGGAATGTTATTTTCTTAATCTTTTGTTCTTATAAAGCGTACTTCTGTACTTCTCGTGCTTTATCTGTTTTAGTTTATAATAAATAGTTTTTAGTTAATTTAAAAATATATATCTTGTATTGTGTTACATACAGTCGCATAAGACCACCATTAGTCTAAAAATTAAAACATTTATACGCTGACAACAAAAATGTATATCACATGTAATGATCACAAAATATATAAATTTCGTAGGCTGTGTCGCATCTCTATTTTTTTCTAACATTTTACTCATTCGTTTTTCTGTTAATCCAATTTTTTTGTTTGTTTTTGTTGTATAAATTTTTATGTCGTAATTTTTATTAAAATTTTTTCCTGAATCATGTCAAGGAACTTTATAGTGTTAAGTTATCAATATTACTTTCGTATGAAATATTTATATACTTTAATTGATATTTATTGGTAAAATATTGTTTAAGCTTGACTGTAAAAATTTACCAAACTCTCAAACTGCACGTTACCATTTTATGAGACAGAAATAAAGAAACACCATTTTGATCTACAGATCAAGATGTCAGACTCATTGGCTCCAGTTAAGGTTTCCCTCCAAATTTACTCTCTCAAATTAAATGTCTATCTATACTTACATCTCTTGGTGGTCTATGTTTATATCACTATATCTACAGTAAAATTAACTTTTTTATGCTGAACAAAAGGCTTGATACAAAGAAATTTATGTTGATAGACGAGTTCATTTTAAGTTTATATTTAAATAATAATTGATTTTACTTGCTACCATCGGGTCAGTAAAATCGATTAGTAACATGTTTATTTACGGGATTTATGTAAGATTAACAAAATATGACACTTTGAAAGAGTAAGTTTCAATTTTATTAAATTTAAGGTTTAGTCCTTATGTTTTAGGATGACTTATCGTAAAAAAAAAGTAAAAGTAAACGGATTGAAAGTGTTTGTGTTAAATTTGAACCAAATGAACAACTTTTAAAAATAATGACCTTGTTTTATTTGTTATAATAAATAAAACCTAATATTGTATACCTAAAAATAACCGATGGTATAATCAGCTCTAAATTTATTTTAAAACAGTCAGATGCAAGTTGCAATACTTGATAAACTGAAAAAACTGTCAAAATATATTAACTTTATATATTTAATTAACTATGGACATGTGAGTGTGGATGTATTCTCCCAATATTTTTTTTCAAATAAAGCTTTAAATAATATTAGTTTTGTGCACATAACTTTTACCGTTTATTCATAATTTCTCCAAGTCAAAATATCTCATTTTCTAACACATGTTGTTTTATAATGACCTGAATGAGAATGTGTTTTTCATAATTAATTAGACAAACATATTAATCATTATAATTATAAATCATGATGTCTATCAAACTTTGTAATCAAATTTAAGATTCCAGTTGTACTTGAAAGGAAAATACTTAGAAGTATTCCTGTAAATTATCCTAGAATTTTAATTCACACACCGTACGAACTTAAAATGCAAAGTGCAGATACCCTAATATATCACGATTACAAAACGATCAACCATTCGAAAAATAGATTATAAAAATCTGATTATCAAAATAAAATTTCAATTTTTAGAACTCCGTTTGTTATTTATGAATACCATGGATATAACTACGTATCAAACAATAAGTTTCTTGTTTCTAGGTAAAATGATTGATTTTGTTTTACGAGGAATGTATTTTAAGTAAAGTCCGGCTTGTATTTGCCGTCTACATACGGTAACAGATGACGTCAACGTACCATGTTTACATAAATCAATAATCAGCTGTTAGCAGCAATAGTAATTTTTAAGGTTAGATGTTTATATTATGAGTGCTAAAATTATTGATCCCGCCTCGTGCGAAGTACGAGCAATTATCCGTAAAACATTTCCACGACAGAAATTCACAGGCGAAAATGTGACGCTTATGAGCGACGCAAGCTAAGACAGTTGTGTATGGGCGGATGAAGAATATAACGACAGACATCTTGAACAAGGTTGATTTTTGTTTTTTTAATGGTGAAAACATTCGTATTCTTGTGTCTTTAATATTTCACAATTCGTAATTTATGAAATTTTCGCTGAAAAATGATTTATAGAAAATTATGTACCAAATGAATGCCTGTGATGTTACCCAACACACCCAAGCAGAAACGTCATAGTTTTTGCAGCGTTACCAAAACAAAGGTGATGCATTATTCGATACAAGAGCTGACAATGATTTCGTTGGGAAATTTTCAATCATACACCCTATAACACGGATCTAGCTTCCAGCGATTATTTTCTCTTTCTTCACCTTAAATTTGCAGAGGTTTGAAGATGACGATGATTGAAAAGTGACGGCAGGATATTTTCTAAGAAGGAATAAAGAACCTTATGAGATGCTATGAAATATGTGTTTAAGTCGAGGGCAACTATGTATAAAATTAGATAAATAAATGTAATTTTTATCCATAGTAATCAAGTTTTTTTTTTTTTTTTTTTTTTTTTTCAAATATTTTCTAGTTTTGTTTTTATTTCAAACTGGACTTTAATAAAAAAAAAAACAAATAGTGCGGACAGATGGACACAATTACCTGGTTGTCAACTCTATTAATTCCTAAAATAAAAAGTTATGTCCAATTACGGTCAGTAGTAATTTTAATTATTATTATCAGCTATTATAGGGGACACAAAAGATCTAATTAGGTCGCAGTGCAGGAGGCGTTCTAAAACACTCTCCCCAGTCTTAATAATTATTACTATCAGTTATTATAACTTTGAAAAATTATAATGTACGAAAATAAATAAAATTTATTTATAACTTAAATAATTAATTTTGAAAATAAACACTATCATCCATCACTGTAGATCCAATTAATGATGCATTCGTGCCCAATGATGTGCTGATCTGAGGGTGATTGTACACCGTTTATCACTGTTGTAACAAAGTTTTATAACCCGTGCACTATAGTAGTGCTGAATGATTGCACGTAATTGTGCAACGCACCTGTGCTCAATGGCGTTGCGAAACACGTCTAATTACAAACAATATATTACAAGGGAAAGAATTCTTTTGTTGATGAGGCGATGCATCCGAAGCAAGGCCGTTTGAGCAATTTAGTGGCAAGATCAACTCGACAAACAACAGCTTGCTAGTTTCTTCTCTAAAATTATTTCCATGAATGTATCTCTGATTGCTTAGCCCGAAGCGGCACGAAATGTTGACCACTTAGCTCTTACATGAAATATGTCTTCCTTCTCACGTTTTCAAATAACACAAACCTCACCCTTCCTTCTCGAAACCCATTCATAACGTTCATTCAACGGAATGATAGAATAGTCTAGTCACTTTTGAACGGCACCTATTCATCAATGGACGGTGATAAAATACTCCATTCAGAAAAACAACAACGCTTCTCTCAGGTAAACATGCAATTATGGTTGCACTAACGAAGAGCCTCTAAATGAATGGAGAAAACACGTTCCTCGCAAGATTCCGAGTATCAATCTAGAATCTTAGCAGATCACTTTCTATTCCTATCGTTAACGGGTAATTCATTAAAACCTTATACGAAAGCAACTATTCCCCATAACGATCAAAATGAGCTGTAAATTGCATTCCTGAACGATGCATGTCAGTGGTGTGTTTTTAGCTTTAATGAATTGCTGCTTCGACTGTAACTGTCCGATTCTGTAGTTGTGAGAATAACCTATAACTAAGTCCAGACTTTAAATCATCCAATTTAATTCGAGTTATCCATATAGAGTATAGGTTTTTATTGTAGAACACCGGTTTGCCGACATTTTCAATCTCAAGTCATCCACATAACACCTGCATTCGCAACGACATGTATTTGTGTACACCTGTTTTATAAATGTATTATTAACTGTATTAAAGTTTTAAAATGATAATGTTTGAGGTGTTGCAAGAATTACAACTTGACCAAACTATTCAGTAGGCAAGTTAGAGCTTGGGTTTAATTTGTTATTCACAGTATTAATTTATTTCAATAAACGCGGAATGTCGTCTGTATAGATATTAGTATACATTTTAAAGAGTAAAGATGGTAAAGACATTCAGTATGTATAAGAAAGTATACATTTTAAAGAGTAAAGATTCTGACATTCAGTATGTATAAGAAAATATACATTTTAAAGAGTAAAAATGGTAAAGACATTCAGTATGTATAAGAAAGTATACATTTTAAAAAGTAAAAATGGTAAAGACATTCAGTATGCATACGAAAGTATACATTTTAAAGAGTAAAGATGGTAAGGACATTTAGTTTGTATAAGAAAGTATACATTTAAAAAAAATGCTAAATACATTCAGTTAGTATAAGCCAGTATACATTTTAAAGAGTAAAGATGCTAAATACATTCAGTATGTATAAGAAAGTATACATTTTAAAGAGTAAAGATGCTAAATACATTCAGTATGTATAAGAAAGTATACATTTTAAAGAGTAAAGATGGTAAAGACATTTAGTATGTATACGAAAGTATACATTTTAAAGAGTAAAGATGCTAAATACATTCAGTATGTATAAGAAAGTATACATTTTAAAGAGTAAAGATGGTAAAGACATTCAGTATGTATAAGGAAGTATATATTTTAAAGAGTAAAGATGCTAAATACATTCAGTATATATAAGAAAGTATACATTTTAAAGAGTAAAGATGGTAAATACATTTAGTATGTATAAGAAAGTATACATTTTAAAGAGTAAAGATTATAAGGACATTTAGTATGTATAAGAAAGCATACATTTTAAAGAGTAAAGATGGTAAAGACATTCAGTATGTATAAGAAAGTATACATTTTAAAGAGTAAAGATGGTAAATACATTTAGTATGTATAAGGAAGTATATATTTTAAAGAGTAAAGATGCTAAATACATTTAGTATGTATAACAAAGTATACATTTTAAAGAGTAAAGATGCTAAATACATTTAGTATGTATAAGAAAGTATACATTTTAAAGAGTAAAGATGGTAAATACATTTAGTATGTATAAGGAAGTATATATTTTAAAGAGTAAAGATGCTAAATACATTTAGTATGTATAACAAAGTATACATTTTAAAGAGTAAAGATGCTAAATACATTCAGTATGTATAAGAAAGTATACATTTTAAAGAGTAAAGATGGTAAATACATTTAGTATGTATAAGGAAGTATATATTTTAAAGAGTAAAGATGCTAAATACATTCAATATGTATAAGAAAGTATACATTTTAAAGAGTAAAGATGGTAAAGACATTCAGTATGTATAAGAAAGTATATATTTTAAAGAGTAAAGATGGTAAAGACATTCAGTATGTATAAGGAAGTATATATTTTAAAGAGTAAAGATGGTAAATACATTTACTATGTATAAGGAAGTATATATTTTAAAGAGTAAAGATGCTAAATACATTTAGTATGTATAACAAAGTATACATTTTAAAGAGTAAAGATGGTAAAGACATTCAGTATGTATTAGAAAGTATATATTTTAAAGAGTAAAGATGCTAAATACATTTAGTATGTATAAGAAAGTATACATTTTAAAGAGTAAAGATGGTAAATACATTTAGTATATATAAGAAAGTATACATTTTAAAGAGTAATGATGGTAAAGACATTCAGTATGTATAAGAAAGTATATATTTTAAAGAGTAAAGATGCTAAATGCATTTAGTATGTATAACAAAGTATACATTTTAAAGAGAAAAGATGCTAAATACATTTAGTATATATAAGAAAGTATACATTTTAAAGAGTAAAGATGGTAAAGACATTCAGTATGTATAAGAAAGTATATATTTTAAAGAGTAAAGATGCTAAATGCATTTAGTATGTATAACAAAGTATACATTTTAAAGAGAAAAGATGCTAAATACATTTAGTATATATAAGAAAGTATACATTTTAAAGAGTAAAGATGGTAAAGACATTCAGTATGTATAAGAAAGTATACATTTTAAAGAGTAAAGATGGTAAATACATTCAGTAGGTATAAGAAAGTATATATTTTAAAGAGTAAAGATGCTGACATTCAGTATGTATAAAAAATTATACATTTTCACCACGTTGTTCTGAATTTGTAACAAAAGAAAAACCAAACAAGCAGAAAAACACATATACACGCTTAAACACAAACAAATATCCAATGTAATGTGAAAATATAAACAGGTGTTGTATATACATTGATTGTTGTTAAAAACAACTCTTTTTAAATATTAGTTAGATTACTGTTTACCGTTTTACTGTAAGACAGCTTATAGTCATTTCAAATATTGTATTTAGCCTAACATGTTTTTTATATTTATTGAAAACAAAATCCTTTAAGTATATCGTTTTTAAAGTCTTATTAAATTTCGTTTTGCTATTTTTTTATGTAACACTCCAACCATATGGAAACTATTGCTTTCAATAGTTGTAGTGTATACTCCTTTAATGTATAATTAAAATAATATGGCCAACACGTTTTCAAAAAAAGATAAGTAAATGTTAAATGTGGGCTGAAAGAAGTTAACTACAAATATACCGCAATAAATGGTTAACGCTCTCTCTTTACAAGTTCCTGGTTCAATCTTCCTGAGACCTCAAACATTACGGTGTAGACACTTCATCGTAAACAAACATTAGAAGCTGCAGTTAGTACCGAACTCTGGTTGAGAATGTCAGAACCATAGCGACGGCAATTCTAACCTCACATTACCCGACTGGCAGAACAAGACGTTTCACAGGCTGTTATGCCACAAAGTTTAGTTTTAAGGTTTTATCATTGACATATATTTATTATTTAACTATTTACGCTATTTAAAAAAATTTAAATGATTTGTTTTTATGTTTTATATACTTTTTTTCAAATTAATACTTATCAAACTGTAACCGCTTTAGAATAATTCTAAAGTTTGAATTGATCAAAATATACTTAAGTCATACTTAATATCTATTGTCATAATGAAAACGTTCATAATATTTTCTCCAAAAAGCCGATAAAACAATAATGCTTTAAAGACATTATTTTAATATAGGCTAGATTCGAAATTGTACATGAATTGTTTTCATAAATATTTTCCTTGCATACATAAAAATAATATTATACTTATTATTAAGATCATGTAATGATTATGAACTATATTATAACATCAATGTTAATTGAGAATGTTTCATTTGAAATAAGTTATAGTTAACTGAAATAAAAGTTATAGTCTAATTAATTAGTTTCATAATTTTTGCAAAAATTGATTAATTTTTTTTAAAGTGTTCATTGACCATTATAGAAAAAATATTAGACGTATATAACTAAAAAATGGCGAAACACCTGTTTTTTAAGATTAAATTTCACTACTATCATCAACTGCACTGGGGGGGAGGGGGAGGTTAGTTGTAGTTTCCCTTGAGTACAGAAGTACAGATATCTTAGTTTGCCCCTAATTGTATCATTAATTCGTTGTACTAATCTTAAATTCATACAATATGCTTGATACAATTATTTATAAACAAACTGTAAGCCTAATAAAATTTATAAGTTGAGTGTTTTTTTTTTTTTTTTTTTTTTTTTTTTTTTTTTTTTTTTCAACACATTATTCAAACCACGTGATTTATAAAAAAAAGGATTGAATAGCTGAATACATCTTTAAAAAAATCAATTTCAAGCATTGCAAATTATTATAATTCAGTAAAAAGGTCCAATGTATTTTTCTCGCTTCGTGACCCTAATAATGCATGCTGACGAAATAACGAAATAATAACACGCCGTATACAAGATTTATTAAAATCTCGCTACCTAAAACTAATACCGGTTGTCATTGTAAATTACAGATGCTAAGACATGATCTGGTGCAACCGATATTTCAAATAGCAGCATACGTGACCAGTCTTATTGTTTCACCTATAATTAACTGTGCTTTGTATCTGTTTCTGTATCAAGAACATGGCCCTCTCGATCTTACAATGTTGCCAACTTTCAAAATTACACTTGCTATTAGTGTATCCTTAAAATGGATTTGTAATTAGTATTCATGTGTCTACCTCTACATTCATATCAAAACTGAAATCTATATCAAATGTTACTTTTAGGGTTGTAGATCGTTATTCTTAATCAAGTTTTAGTTTGGAGAGAAACTTTTTGGCGTTGACCTTATTGTATTCCTAACAAATAATAAATTAATGTAGTATGACTCTTATAGTAACTGTTTCACGAACATAGGGCCTAATTGATGTTTTATCGCCTTTAATCGAATAGATGAAGTTTCGTTATAAAATTAGCTTTAAATAATAAAAAAATACTGCGTATGTTTAACTATATTAATAAATATAAAAAATTACTGCGACATAACTTTGGTCGTATTTTGCCATACGTTGTATCTAAGACGTTGTGTTTTTAGATACAACAAGAAGTTTTTAGATACAAGACGTTTTGATTTAGATACAACAACAAGTTGTGTGTTTAGACGTAACAAGAAGTTGTATTTTTAGATAAAACAAGAAATTGTGTTTTTAGATAAAACAAGAATTTGTGCTTTTAGATAAAACAAGAATTTGTGCTTTTAGATAAAACAAGAATTTGTGTTTTTAGATACATCAAGAAGTTGTGATTTTAGGTACAACAGAAATTGTATGTTTAGATGTAACAAGAAGTTGTACTTTTAGATACAACAATTAGTTGTTTGAATAAAACAAAAGTTTTGTTTTTAAATACAACAAGAAGTTTATATACAAAAAGAAGTTGTGTTTTTAGATACAAGAAGAAGTTGTTTTGGATACAACAAGAAGTTGTTTAGATACAAGAAGTTGTGTTTTAGATACAACAAGAAGTTATGTTTTTAGATACAACAAGAATTTATATTTTAGATACAACAAGAAGTTATGTTTCAAGATACAACAGGAAGTTGAGTTTTTAGATACAATAAGAAGTTATGTTTTTAGATACAACAAGAAGTTATGTTTTAGATAACTTACAACAAGAAGTTATATTTTTAGATACAACAAGGAGTTATGTTTACTTGCAGATGATAGTTACAAAAAGATATCGGAAGAACAAATTCTTCATTATTTTGTATTAATCGTAAAATTATTGTTGAAAAACATGTTATCGTTTTTTCCTGTTTATGTGTGTGTGTACAAATTTACACGAGTAAGTATATTTGTATTTATTTATATAATTCTTATTTTATTAAATCTGAATTCATATAAGTGTCACAATAATAAAGCTAACCAAAAAGTTCATTTCCTTTAAAAAGAAACAGGAAGGTTGAAAATAAGATACATTACCGATAACTGTATATTGTAATCAGTAAATAAAATCTCAGAAATGAGAACAAATTACACAGCGCCCGTTTCACAGATAAATGATCCGTAATAAATTGAAAATTGTAAAAAAATAACACGACAAGTTTAATGAATAGATTATTTTTTCACTTCAAGAGTAAAAACATACCCATACTGTGCAATTTACATTTTGATTATAGATCTATATAAGTGTAAATCCAGATGCCAAGTCTCGGTAACTCACGATTCTGTTACTTCTTTAGCTTTAAATGAATGTGTTTTATTACTATTTACTGCAAGGAATGTTTCATGTAAATACCTCCATGTACTACCTGCTCTATGGACCGCCTACGTGGGTCACTCTTACCACAACTTTTACTATTCTTATAAAAAGATAATTTAACAAATGACAAACTTTCTAGTTAGGAAACGCACATTAAAACGTTCAAGCATTGTGTCCGCTTCAGATAAAATTTAATATTTATTTTTTACCCTAAAAACTGAAAGTATTTTTGTAAAACAATGTAAGATGTAAATCTAATCACATTGCGAATTTTAAAATGTTTAGAGTGAGAGTATATAATAACAATAATTAGCAAGATATTTAGTTTTTTGATTAAAACAAAGAATAATTCAAATATATAAAAAAGAGTTTTTTTTTTTTTTTTTTTTTTTTTAATAATACAGGATGATTAATACAATATATTATTTCATTTCATTATAGTACGGAATCAAACCGAATCTGTAATAAGTTGTTTTACTTTTGTATACAAGTTTCACTTATTTTTAAAACGTTCATATCTAGAATGTTAATATATAACATTTTATTCACTTAATATCACGTAGACTAACGTGGCACATGTCTCACTAATCAAGGCTCTCCTGCGATTTAATTCCTACACAATTATCTAAGAATGTGATCTATAATCGAAGCCGCAATTTTAATAAATTATACACTTATAATAAAAAATATTATGTGACCTAAATAATAACCAAAGGTTTTCAAAGGGCAGATAATTTCAATACGCAAAGACGTACGAAGGTCACCACTACCGCCATAACCGCATGCGGCCGCATTGTTGCATAATTTGTGGCCAGTCTGATCATTCATCCAGAACAGTCCAGTCATCTGCAAACTGAAAACAAATTGGAAATATATATATAAAGTGAAAACAATAATATTATGCAACGTCGCAATGATCACGTACACTATTGGCGGAGGCAAACAAGCATTGTAATCACCAACAGACTCCTGTGGTCAAATTTAAATTGATATTTCCATTCACACCTTTACAGACACATTCACATTTCCACAATAATTATGTTAATTATATCGAAGACTGAGAACAACTGTTCGGATTCGTGATTCGCGTTGAAACCATCGTTCAAAGCAATTTAACTTAACGATATCATTTCAGTTATCGGAGTAACATCTGTCCGTGTTACGGTTAAATTATTTTAATTTGTCTTCATTAAAGTTGTAACCAGTTCTTCAGATGAAAACATTTTGATTCGAGAATATTTGTTTGAGTTTTTGTGCGACTTTTATGATAAATGATACTTTTAAATAGTGAATGTGGTAAGCTCAAGACTTTCCAATTAGTTGACGTAATGGCAAAGAAAATATAAACATGTAATGTTTTATCATTCAATTAATCAAAATTATGTAGAAATGTTTGTTTCTTTAAAATGTTTAGCACAGTAGGTGGGGTGGGAGTGAGGGCGTTACATACAAACTGTGGTAAAATTCAAACCCAACGTCTTAAGAAACATAAATACTAAAAATGTCTTCAAATTAAGTAAAGGAATTTCATAACTTTTAGTTTTATTGTTACGTGAGCTTAAATACAAGAAAATGTCGTCCTGACTGACTCAGTGTCTTTAAAAATAAACATAAATATCATACAAGTAGGACTAGTGGTGTTTTGAAAAAAATTAATATTTTGGCTTTTGAGTCTTGCCTACAAAAATTCACCCTCAGGGCCTTAAAATATATATAAATTTCATGAGAATCAATAATTAAATGATTTCTTTGTCTGTTCTAATATTTTCTGCTTATTCCGGGTCTGTATGTATGTACTAACCGATGACAGGTTCAAAATCAATACCTTAAGACATATTTTTTAAAAGTGTCATTAATATTTAAATATATTTTGGATTTTTGTGATGAATGGAAGGAAGTGCGAACAAATCAATGTTGAATTGTACAATGTTTTAATTTTTATGAATATCAAACTATACAAACTTTCCATACAAAATTTATTTTCTTTTGATAAATATAATAATATATTACAAAGTTTATGTATTTAATTTTGTTTCTTGATTGTCACACTTTATCCAGCTTTTTACAAAATATTTATTTTTTATTAATTTCTCTACCCTATTTAGTGTATCTAAATATATATTAAATGAGGGTAATATTTTACTGATGAAAAGAAACTTTGACCGTCATAAATGAATACTATAATCGCTTTTACATTTGATGTGACAATAACAGAACTACAGATTTCGTAGTAATAGACCCGTGACAATAGTTTTCCACATCAACAAGTCGTCATTGATAATTAAACTCACCTACGACGGAAATTATACTTTCTCTGAAATAATTCTAGTGTACAGATAATATTCTGAGTTTACTGAATCATAAACTTCTATTCTGTATCTACTCCAACAGAGAGTTCTGACTGAAGTTATTGCAAGAAGAAATATTAGTACGTTCTGATAATTATTAAACTATAACAGTTAATCTTCTTAACTATTCAAAATATACGTGAAAGTGTTTATTATTAAGTATTTACCTAATTGCATTTATTGCCTGCGATTAAATTGCTGCCAAAAAAAGAAAAGAAAGATATATATTGTAAGGGTGAAGAGAAGCGGTCGCTTTCCGGCACCCAGTTTCCACCCCCTTCCTCCCTTCTCTTGCATTGCATATTCAGTTCCTACAGTCGTTTCCTTTGAGCTGGTGTCTATTGCAATATCTGTTTTGGCAGTTCATCTTCTCCCTTTCACTGAACATAGCTAATCAAACTGTTTACATCATAATTCAAAGTTGAAAACTCTCCTTTTATTCTAACAACATATGGTTGGTGATCTTATCTCTTCAATAAATATCTACCGATCATCATCAAAATTTATTTCAGTTCACATTCAACAGCTGCTTCGCTCTTATTTGTAGAAACCAAACATCTAAGTCATAAGTCAGTGGTATTATATATACAATTTGTTTTCTCTTTAGATGTCCCACATAATATCATGTATTGCTATTCTTCCTTGAGTGATTTTTACTTTAACCGCTTCCTCGATTTCAACCAACAATATAACCTCTATAATTTAAACTGTACCGTACAAACCTTCAAATGATTCCGTAATCCTTGCGTTGTTCATTTCTTCACACAGTGTTATACTGGATAACCATTTCCAAACTAAAGTGTCGTTTGTTATCATTGATCCGTTAACAAATTGTAAACTTCACGGTGTGGGTTTCGCGCATGTTCAAATATATGTCCACCAACCAAGTGTGAAAGATTTCTTCACCGTTATGGTTTCAGTTGAGTGGTGGTACCTTCACGCATCCATCCTTTGTGAAGTGAAACTCACCAGCTGCGTCTTACGTACAATCTTGTGCCATCGATTTCCTATTCAATTTAGATTGTTTACGGTAATCATTGAAATGAGAGTTGGTTGTCCGGTATTGTATGTGCAATGATGACAACAACGTCAAATTTCGTCAAACAACGAGATAAACTACTTTAAAACGGATACTTTTAATAGATTACGCACAACTAAAACGTATAACTTATCATTCGTGTCAATTACTCAAATAATTATTCCCTTTGTAATAAATTTACGCTAATAAGAATAGTCTCTTAGATCTTTTTAAAATTATGATTTGTTAAAACCAACAATTACCAACGTTCGTTTTGAAGGGAACTTGTTTTGAATTCAGAGGACAAACGATTAAATAAACGGAACTTACATAACCTAACTTTGCCATACTGACAATCGAGATAACGTGCAAGTATCAATATTAATCATTACAAGCAGAATACACTTTTACATAAAACCAAAGGTAATCGGTCCAAAAATTTCGAGTAACTAAATCATTACACTGTCTTAAAAGGTAAAACACCAAAATAAGTTCAATCAATTTCTTTAAATTTTTATGTTTTTATGTACAAATATATATAAAATTATGGGCGACTGACAGAGGAATATAATACATGTTTCATCTATTCAGTTTAATTATTTTGAATATGTTTAGAAAAATTATATTTTTACAAAACATCCATAATAGATGAACAATGCACACTGTGATAAATTTTACAATGCTAAACTCTAAGTCCCCTAACACAAGTTAGGTACAATAACACAACACAAATAAATGTTTGACAAACATTTATTAGCCTACGTTATTACAGTTCCCTGATATACATTTCGGTAAGTAAGTTACCACCATTTGAGGGTTTAAGGAAATCACAGATTGTATTAAAACTTTATCGGTGACGGTTAGACCGATTTAAGATCTTCAAACTTTGAGGAAGACGTTGTTAGTTTTCTTTAAAGAGATAACTCCGAAGCAATTCTTTTAGCTTCAATTAGTAAAATTAGATCACCCGACTTTGTGAAAATCTACATTTCGAATAATAGTATTATTGCAATTCACTTAAGTTTACTCTCTTTTTTTATGAGTACGTAAATTTTGTGTGCACGGATTATTTTAAAATTGAAAAAAATTAGAACACCTATAGGAGTATTAAACTTAGAGGTCCATTCCACTGGTGGTATTAAAAAATAAAAATCCATGGATCCATTAGCACGAGTATAATATCAATATCAATTAACGAAATGAAAAAACACACATATTGTTTGCAACTAAAAATTATACTCAAATATGAAATTCTGTTATATTAGCAATCATGGTGTGTTGCTGTCTTATGTATAAAATAAATGTATTCTGAGTTGTTGAAGTTGAGGATAATCAGTAAAGTGTGTCACGTTAGTAAAATTAGTTATATTCAGTTAAATAATCTCCCACACCTTAATAACCAAAAGTTATGCCTAAGCAAAAAAAAATCATCACTAATACGACAATTTTCTTTTCAATGCAATTTTTCACATTGAATAGTAAATTAATTTTTTTTAAATTTAATATAATCATTTAATCCTATTTTAGCCTAAATAATAAAACATCTAGGAATTTTATCAAACTATAATCCAAATAACTAAAATTAACAAATCACTTTCTTTGTAATCCTAAAAACAGACATGTTATCATAAATAAATTAATTGTTTTTATCAATAAAATATTGCCTATATGAAGTGAAACATTAAGCAATATTTCATTGTGTAATAACATAATAAATTACTTTCTATAAAATGACAAAAACTAAATGAATATCCCATTGAATATCCATTGCTGTCATATCCCATTAGAAGTATATTATTTGTTCCTGTGGTTTACCTTTTATTCAACGATTTTAAAACCCCTAAGAACAATTTAATATCATAATATATCCAACACATAAAGTATATCATATTTTGGACGTGTTCAAGTTAAATTTTCGAAATAAAAAACAACCGGTAGCAAAAGTACTAAATAAATGAATAATTTTTATATTCATCTTGTTCGAACTAGCTTGATATAAATTCCACAGCATTGTTATTAAAAGAAGTATACACAAATGTACTGTGGATTAAAAATTAAAAGTTTTACATTGTTAAATAAACTATTCTATACAGTCATTATATGTATAGCGACAATAGTATTAATTTTTTGAAATTATACAGTGCAATCTGTAAAATATATATAAATTATAATAAATAGAATTAATTTAACTATGTCTATTATTAGAGCTGTGGTATTGTAAAACGTTCATATTTCTATATATAATAAAAACTATACAGGTTAACATCATTGGAATTCGTTTTTTCTGCTTAAGGTGGAAATCTAGAATGCGTCACGTTTTTAGAATTTCTCCTTGGAAATTATATATTTCTGACTGTACGTTACATTAGAATTATATAAGGAGTATGGTTAACTAAATTTGTAGTAGAGTTCTCAAAAATCCGAGAATTGTAAAGAAATTTCAACGTTAAATTTTAAAATGTGAAGACTTTTTTGAGTTCTCATTCTCGTCAACGTTTAACAAAATTATTTTGCTTTACGTTTTTATGGATAGAGTAAAAACTAAAGGAAGAAATAAAACGGGTACATGCGTACGAATTATGTTATACATAATTTATTTTGATTTAATGTAAAAAGTTATCAAGAGTTTTTTTTTCTGAAAATATAAAATATAAGTTCAATGAAAATCCTCAAAAAATTCCATTTTATAATTGAGAAAAAAATGTATAGAAATTCTAAAAAATATACAACAATTTTAATTTTTAATGTGTCACTGTATAAAGTAAAATGTAGCACCAAACCTAACCAGTATGACTTAAAACAATGAACACTTTTATTTTGTAACTGTTGACAGTTTTAGGAGCTCAAGAGTGAATTAAGGAGCTATAAAAGAGGCAACATCTTTATGAAACTCACTGCAGGAATGAAGAGTCGCGGTGTCACCAAAGTGTCTTATCGCTAAACGTGAAATCGTTTAAAAAATATTTCTCAACATGAAAGCAACCATTGTATGTAAGAAGCGAGATAAAATTTGTAAGAGCAACATTCCCACTTGCAACGAATTGTTTGAATCTTTCCCGTAATGTGGCAACTCAATACTAGTCGACAATGAAAGAAACCTGGACTGACAGAACCCGTAAGTAGATGACGTTTCTCCAAGAAAAATAAATATTGTTAGTCAAACTTAATTAAGAATTGATTAATTTTAAGGAAGTATAAACTCTACAAAGTATTAAAAAATAAATGTAAATACTCTAATAAATATTGTTTAATGGTATTGAATGTGTGCAACAGTATCACAGCCTACTTTATTTTAAGTTTTATTACACTCCAAAGTTATTATAGCATAACAAGTATTGAAAGTTAACCAATGCCGTTTGTTTATATAACCCTCCAGCAAGGTTTTTACTTAGTTAATTATACAAGCTCTTAGATAAGATATTGTTAAAGTAATTATCAAGGTCGTTAAATGATATAAATAAAATAATATTGAAACAAGTGAGATAGATTAAATTATCACATTGTCTCTAAGAACAGATTTAAATAATAGTGATAACTATAGTCAATGTATATTATACTTCTTTCTATGACTAAAGGCGGTTTTAAACCCGGATCTCTATTAGTCACTTTGATATTTCATAACACATTTGTTTTAATAAATAGAATGAAAAATGTGTAGCGTTATGTGCCAAAAACATTTCCTGTTTAATTCAAACTGAAGTAGGTTTGATATGTCATATCCATTGTCGGACCTATATGTTAAAGACATGTAGGCTACAGGTACATAAGAAAGACTGATGTTGATATTATTAATTACCTTCAACAATCAGAGAGTTGAAGTTCCTGATCCTGAAATGTGATCACCCAAGGACGAAAAGTGTTTATTTTTTATTTATTTATCACTAAATTAACTGTGCGGAACATGACTCACAGACGAAATCAATACTTTCAACAAATAATATGTATAAAGAGACTAAACGAGGAAACTGTTTTTTTTTATTAAAATCTCTAAAACTTACTTATATTATATGTTTTAAGTTATTTGAAAGTTTTTATTTTGCATAATGAATTTCAAACAATGGTCAATTTAACTATTGTTGTGATGAAACCAATATTTGTTTCTTTAACAAAGCGATTTAAAAAAAAAAATTACAGTTTTGGGCAAAAAGGGAAATAATTGGGTTTTTTAAACTGGTTTATGTTAAGTTTGAATAAATTTAATGTAAGCTATTCTAATACTGGATGAACTTGAACATCATTTCGTTTTTTAAAAATATAAATTTATATCGAAATAAATATATTTTCTCTATTTATTGGAAAAAGAATTATTTATGGAAAATTTCATTTTTCACGACTAAAAAATGAACAAAGGACATCGTTCTTTTATTTCTAACCATTTTGCTGAAGTTTGATGAAACGGGGAGATTCATAAACCAACCAGAGTAACAAATATGTAAAAAAAGAAATTACAGTTCTCGAAGTTTTAAGAAACCCCAAACTGGACCTGATGAGGGTTAATTTTCACTTGTTATTACAAATTTTTATAGATATTTTGAACCGATTTTGAGTACAAAATTTGACAATCATTTCCCTTTTAGGTCGTTAAGTCCCAAAACGGTATTTGTAGAATGTGGAGACCAATGCGTTTTATTTTGTCCCGACAGGTTACATTTTAGCCAAATTTTATTTAAAATAGTTGCATCGTATTTTAGAAAATTGAAATAATAAAATTAGTGTTATCAGCTACTCGATAAACTTTTTAAAAACACTTAGAAATTGTCATCAAATACGCTTACATGAAATTGTATAAAATCGGTGTAAACACTTAGGGCTACATTTCATTACACATATTTTCATCATTTAAAAATACATATTGAAGCTAGAACGGTTACGGTTGACAAAAAACACATATACATGACTTTTGCTTACCATCAAAATATTTTTTATAAGCTATGAAAATGTAGGGAAGTAAGGAAATATGTGGTACATTTATTATAAATAAAATAATAATTAAAAATATCATCAAGTCAGTAAATATACAATGTTTTTAATTTTTGGTTTAATTGACTTACTGTATTACAAAAAAGACCTAAACGCTCAAACATTACAACCAAATTTCATTTCAGTTCCTTAAATAAGATAAGTAATATATATGTTTCATAAAAATCAGTTGACAAAATTATTCTTTTTTTTTTTTTTATTGTCTAAGCTGTGATTAATGGTTAGGTCAATCAAATCGAGGTTAAATTCAAATTGTTTTCTCGCTGGAAATGAAATCAACCATGAAACACTTATCCCAAACCAAACTACAAATTTACTTCTATCGGTATATCCGTTCCTGAGACAATTCATCTGTGTTACTCATATTCCCTATTTCACCACGCAGCACTAACGCTATGTAACTTGGTCAAATGTTCAATCTATTCCATACCAACCAAACATTAAATTTAAACCAGGTAACATGTTTTGAAATAACTCCAACGAGAATAAAGATAGGTATGATTCAGCTATGGTCCAATAGTCTTACTGAAAACCACTGAAAATATCACACTATGTGGAAAATGAAACAAGTGGCATCGTGTTTTTTGTTTATAACTTACACATATTATTTACTTCTCGTTTTATGTTGTGCTAATTAATTGTTCGGCATATATTATTCTTGAATATTTTTATTTCGTAATTTTCCCTTTTTCCACATCTAGAATACACATAATTAATATCTGATGAAGAAATCAGTTATGATATATTTACATCTTTACGTCAGAAGACGTTTATTTACTTTGATTGTTTCTCTAGGCACGAGGATTTTATCCCTCCTGTTCTAAGCCTTGTGGACCAAATATACCATGGTTATTCTAATTCATGTTATTATTATATGTTTACCAAAATAATTTAATGTAGATATTTATATTGTAACTATGCTACTGAAGAATTTTTGGGAACAATTCGAATATCTGTAAAGCAACTTGTCCAACAAAAAGTCAAAATATTCTGTTCGAATTATTCAATTTGAGTTTGTTGTTTTGTAATTTCTTAGATTTTATACAGCTGAATTAATTTAGAAAATGGACAACTCTTTACTTATGTTATAAATGTTTTGAGATATGGCCCTACAAACATTTTGTTTTTAATGTTTGAATCGGAAATCAGTAAACTAGAGAATCCAATGATTACTTGAAGTGTAACACTGCTTTCAAACATTGATATGAGTTCAAAGTATGTTTATCCTGCGAACATTCTTGAAAATAGTAGACTAATTAAACCTGTATTTATATCCCAATTCAATTTATTTATGGGCGGAACTTTAATTTAGTAATTCCAAATAAATCTGCACTTAGAAATTGTTGTTTACATGTCATATTTCTTAAATTCATCAAAACTGATAAAGTTTTTTTACGTAATTCTTTCACGTATTAATCATTTTAGTACAATTAAATACAAGCCTGAACACCCAACTTCAGAAGTGATTGATCTCAAGAAATTCTATCGCGAATGGTTGCATCTGTCTCATGCCGACATAAGACTCTTAAGTGTTGCTCCGACGTTCTTTGTTGACACTTTAATTATTATTTTGTTATTATTATTATTATTATTAGTAGTAGTAGTATTAGTATTTTATTTTCTAATTGTAATATATAAGTCCCCCTCTGTTTTGCTATCTATATGGTACATTCCTCTCAGTAATATGGATAATCAAAATACTTTTCATAAATAATAAAAATATACGATATATTCCACTCCTAAAAATCAAAGAGTCTCCATTTTATACTAATTTAACCATGGGTATGGAGTAGATCTATAATGTGATAAAACTGACAGACAAAGAGATTATTTTATGATTGTGTTAAATTTCGCCCTGAGTTTATTTGGGGACAACTGCCACAATAGTCATAAACATGTACATAACTTCTGTATAAGAAACATACAATCAATCGTAAATAGAAATTAATTGTAAAAATGTATTACCACAAAAAATAATCTATTTTAATAATTGATAATATAAGTTTTCATAGAGAAAGTCATTGGAGAAACTGCAATGGACTACAGAAAGATACAAAGTAAGTAAATAGAAATTTTTGGTATATCCAGAACTACCTAGATGTGCAACACAATTTAACTACCCGCATACTTATTACAGAAGTAACTATTAAATAATTTTTTCAGTAATCTTCTTTAATGTTTCTTTCTAGTTACACCTTCATGATTTATGTACAAATGAAGGCTATACTTAATGCATAATCTATAAAATATGTGTGCCAGTCGGTAATGATAGATTAGTTTAACTGAACAGTGTAGATCCAGTTTAAAACATCATCATAGATCTCATTATTTCATATTAATTGCTATCTCTATCATGTCGGCCTATGCATATTTAAATAAGGTCAAATCGGTTATTAAAAGCTATAAGGAATAGCAAAACCTAGAACCGTTAGCATTACCAGATACGTCTGTGCGACACCACGTAGGCGGCTTGCATGGAATTATGGCAAATAACTTATATTTATTGCAGTCCATACTGTATTTATTACTGACTGGAGATTATGGTTTTTAGTTAAAACGTTAAAGCCTGCTACGTTGGTACGTGCAACTCAGCTGAAGCAGATTTACTTATTTATCAAGTAAATTTATAAGGTGTTAATTTTACACATGATGTAGTATGATTAATAGGTGTTAACGTAATTTGTAGTGGGATAATGTCAATAATAAAAAATGACTTTCTTCCACATGTGAAATACTTGGTATAACTTTAAATGTTTTATTTTTGTTGTTGGTTTCACCAATCGTGTCTCTCAATACTGACTCTAATTTTACCAAACAAATGTTCTACAATATATTAAAGTTTATCATTGTGTGAATAGAAAACAAAATTTATGTTTGCTGAAAGGCTAAATTACACAAAATTTACCAAAATGTTTAAAGGCTTAACATCTGCTATGAATTGGAAATAGGAAGAATGTACAAATTTTAATTATTATTAGCCTACACTACAATTATTCGTCACTAAATGATTCATGCAAATGTTTGAGTATGGATCTTTGATGTGGACAGAATTTAAATAATTCATGTAGAAAAACAAAAACTCAAGTTTAGAATTTCTCTTGAAAAAGTGATTGTAAGGAATGTGCCTAAACTCTACATAAAAAAATGGTATAATCAAGATTTTAAAATCCATACATAATTTCCCTAGAACCGTACGATTTTCAACAGATAACATTATTATCACAACACATGTCCTTCCTGCCTTAGTACTTGGCCCAGTATTTTAAATATTTACTATTCACAGCGACGCACTGGTAACATTTTAAATAAAGGTATGAATTTAGTATGCATTCGTAACTAAATGTATTGGAATACATATAGTTTTTTCTTCAACGACTCCCATGAAAGCTTCATCATTGTTAAAGCTATTGGAGTACACATGTTCCTTTAAATAACCCCAAAAGAAAAAGTAAAAGATGGTAAGCTCTGGAAAGCTCGGTGGCCAGTTTAATGATTCACTTCCCCGACTAATGGATTAGAAATACAAAACAAATTAAACATTTATCCTAGGAACGACAAATCCAAACCGTCTCGCAAATTACCGCCCCTTCCCTCCTACCCTTCAATCACTAGAAATATATTCCAATACCCTTTTACTAACAAGTTTATGATGGAATTACATTTCCGATAAATTGGACGATTTTCATGTTTTCTCAGTAACGGGCTCCTCCTTCTACAAAAAACCAAATCAAAATGATTTTAAAAAGTCGTTTTTTGAAGCAAAATTAATTATTCACTTCTTAATTTTTCTTTTTACAGTTTATTAATAGCTTTAATTTACAGAACAGAAATAGACCTACGAATAGTTGTAGCTGAACAAGTACTTTGTCTTTAATATGTTTGTAAAAAAATTTAATTATTCTTACATTTTTATTCAATTTCGTTGAAACCATTTTTCTCGTGACTCTGTCTGCACTGGAAAAAACTGTAGTACAATGTAAACTGTTCATGGTACAATGTTTACATTTTTTTATTGTAGAACGATTGTCACTGACAGAAAATAACCTTATATTTAGTAAATTCATACATTGTTTTTTAAGACATTGTAAAGATTGTATCATTAATACACATTATTTGATATTTTAGGATGAATCTCCAATTGTTTTCGAAACTATAAACCATACCTTTCATCCTAGAATAAGAAACAGTTAATTTAGTGGGTGATAATTGATTATGTTTTAATATATTCTGTTTCAAAATGTAAATAAAAATATTCTAAATGGAAGTATACGTACACAGGCAATTAAGCTAAATATTCATTAAATATTAAAACATGATATTTCTTATCCTTTTTTTATCTCTAGTTAACGATTTATTTAGATACTGGACAGTGAGTATATTAAAAAATATTGATTATTTCAAAGGCTTTTTTTATGATATGACGGAGAACAATTTATATTTTACCTACACTATCGTTAAGAAAATAAATATAACATAATTATAATCATATAATTTATGGTAAATATGATAAATCAATCAGTGGTAATACAAGTTAGTATGACTCAAGTAATGATAAGGTAATAAATAATATGATGCAGTAAACAAAAGTCGATAAATAAAACTATTCAACATACAAAATGACAGTTAGGAATCCGTAAAAAAACTTCACATAAAACGTTATGGTAAACTTTTTTAATAACTCTGGAAATATAAAATATCTGTTATTTTTATCCCTTAACTCATATCCTTTAAACACAAATTATTAAATTTAGTTATTGTACAAACCCTAACCTACTTGCCCCATAACTCGCGTACTATTGTAAGGAAGGATACTTGTCAATACTGTTTCCAATCTTTCTTTAAAAAATCTGCTTCTTAAAAGAAGTTTACATAAAACGATCTTGTTCTAGGGAACATAAAATATTAATAATTTTTGCCCCTTGTCAAACTGTCAAGCTGCCAAATTACGTCCAACATGATAATTAAGAAAACAATGTCCTTGATCAAATTATAAACACATAAACATCTTTCTGAAACCAATCTTAGTGAAAATCTTTTACATATTATCAGCTATTTGACTTTTGCTTTAAATTAGAATAGACCTCCAAACATTTTTCTGCATACTTTCGCTTGATCGATTTATTTTATGATATAGGACTTAGCCTCTCTATGATGACAGGTCGAATATCTACATTTCCAATACTGAAAATTTCAAATAATTTTTCTTCAAATAGTTCAACTTAAAATGAATTTATTTGAAATTTCAACTGTTTTGACTGAAAATTTTCACGTTTAAATATATTACATTTCGTCTAAAAAAAAAACTTAGTTTAATACATTTTTGTAGTAAAAAATGTCGATATAAAAATGTGCTTTATGTCGACGGTTTTAAATGTTATAAACTATGTATAATTCTATATTTAGTTTAGTCGTACAGTTATTAAGATAATAAATGCAAAATCCTCAATTGGAACGAACAAAAAAGTTCACAAAAACTGACGTAACCGACCAGCTATTTGCTACATAAGGGTTAAAGGTTTCGCATTGAATTAATTACGTCAACGTAATCTGTAGACGTAAAACTAAACAGTTAATTTAATTATGAAATCTAAATGTTTTTGAAAGTGTATAATTTGTAGTGTTAGATTCAGTTTAATTTCACCTCTAGATGCATTTTTATTTTACCAATAGATGTAGTTAATTTCAACTAAAAGGTATATTTCACTGTTAGTTGCATTTTCATTTCACCATCATATGTTTATTTACTACACTAATCAATCCAGCTTTATTTTATCTTTTCCTGTAGTATTATTTCATCGTTATGTGCAGTTAATTTCATCGTGAGATTAATTTATTTTCTCTTTTAGGTGAAATTGTATTTCATTATTACTTGGAGCTTTAAATTTGTTACAGTTTTGTTTTATCACAGACCCAACAGATAATATGGATGAAATAGTTGACCAAATAAATAGTATGTTACGATTAAATAATTGTTCGATAAGTTTTTGTTTTGTTTTTATTTGATCTAAATTGATTTAAACTATTTTGGATTGAAATAACAGAATTGGTTTTGAAATAGAATGTTTTAATTCATTAAAACAACAAGTGTTAATTTAAATAAATTTAATAATGTTTAAAACTTTTACCATTATTTTAATTTAATTCAAAAATCTGGAGGTATCGTAGAAACTTCATATTGTTCTGTATTTATTTTTATATATTGTAACTTTTTTCTTTTCATATTGCATTTGTTTACAAGTAATATTCTAGCTAATTCCTTGGTGTTTCTCCTTTCTGGCTGACGACTAAGTTTCCAGTAGCGTATTGAAAACGCCTTTTACTTTCATGATACCCACCTCATTACACAACTAAGAGATTCAAACTGTTTTCAGAAATTCGTTTCTAAAGCTCTATTATTGAATGTAAGCTATTATTTTAAAAACAGAAAACCGGTTTGGAAAGTTCGCTTCGCTACGAGTTTCGGTTGTTACTTGTGCAAACTAAATACACAACGAATTATTGTTTATTTTCGTTTATATTTGACAGTATTTTATTTAAATAAAATAAAACAATTTCGTACAGTTCACATTTCAGTTTAGAAAAAAATAAGAATTCATTTTGTGTAGAAAATCGAGTTTTAATGATGGCAGTCATTGATCATTTCACTGACGTATGAATCTGTTTAGTGCATTCTGATAATTATTTTATATTTAAATAATGTTTTCATCGAAATATATAAGAATTACAACTGCGCTGAAAAGTCATTGAAATAAGAATTCTTGAATTCAAATTTTGCTAATTGGCAAGAAATGTTTCCTGTTATTGTTTATTTTCAAACGTTTTAATCTACAAATAAATCAAATTTAATCAAAATAAAGACACACAAAAAGAAGATATTGTTTTTGTATTATCATACAACTAAGAATAAACCTATCGGGCAGTATTCATTTACATAAAATAACATTTGAAGGAAATCATTCCACTGAATGACTCCCTAAGCTACACGTGGTTAATTACTTTATTAAGTCAACAGATTCGTTCTTTTAAGTCTCCTCACAACATCACTGCCACTGAGTATCTCTGTGCTGACATGATTTTTGTAATCTCATCATGTGCCTAATTGAATTAGATCTTATTACTTCACAAACAGTTCTCGAAACCTAGGTCTTTGTGAGTATTGTAGTACCGTAGTGTGTCGATAACTGCCCGCAATAAGTTGTTCTGGAACGTTCCCGGACAACAAATACATTTTCCTGTATTATCAAGTTATTCTTTCTCCTTTTTAATCTGGCAGCGTAATCTGGGATAGAGAGTCACCCCGAGATACTTCAGCGATTATTTGGGAAATAAGAAACACTGCAATAGCATTTACTCCTTTAATTCCTTGTGCCATTTCTTTGTCCAATATCTAACCATATCCATGGTTTTTTGAAGTTTCTGTGTTGCTTCGACTTCAGTGTTTGCTGTTGCCATAATAACAGCATCATCGGCAAAAATAACTGTTGTTGTCTCTTTTCCTTAAGGTAAAGCAAGTACAGAGTTGGTCCAAGGACACTACCATGATGCACAACTGCAGAGATTACCTTGCATTTGGAGTATTCGTTTCCTTGTTTTATCCGTTTGTCAGATATGACTTAAAAATCTTATAGGATTGTCTTTTTGTAACAAGCTCTCGTGCCACACCTTATCAATTACTTCTGATACACACTTGAGTATGTTTCCAATGTCTACACAATTATATTTGTTATTTTATATACGTGATCTATAGTTGAGTGTTTACTTCTGAATCCGAAATGATGATTAGGAATTAATTCCCTCTCATCTATTAGCTTCAGACATTTAAGCAGCATTTTTCACATAATTTGGATGTAATTGGGATATAACAAATTGTTCTCTAAGAGCTCTTGTTGGTTGGATATTTTCCGGCCTTGTGAATCATAACTTCTGCTATATTCCACTAACTTTGTACGCATTGCAACCTGAAAGTAGTATTTACAAAGTGCAGGAACTTTGTAATGTGTAACTAGTAATTTAATCAATAAACTTTAATTTGTTCAAAACAAATTTTCATTGACTGAGATACCTTCAGTTCCTATACTATTGTTATAGTTCAGTACATAATTATGCTTGCATATATGTAACAAATAAAGATGATGACATATCCATTGATAATTTTATTCTCCTTGAACAAATATAGTGTTTATTGTGGAAAATTGTCTCTTTCATTTGTTGATTGAAGTTTCCACAGGTGTTACTCATTATAAATGAACAGGCAATTTGAATAATAATATGTGAAGTTGAATAACTCGAAGCAAATCAATTTAAAGGTTAAGGGATGCAGTTCCTTACATGAATATTTATTTAGAGGAAAAAACGCATGAAAACACTCCCAACATTAACAAACATTTTATTATGTTTTAAGAAGTGTAATATTAGTAATTAAATATATACTCATATAAATACAAAAATTAATCTTTTTAACAAAACATTTTCTGAAACACTCAATTAATCTAGTAAACTAGATTCAGTAATTTTGTACTGAAATTCAAACACACACACACACACACACACACACACACACACACATATATATATATATATATATATATATATATATATATATATATATATATTAAGAGATCTTATGCTATTCGACATCCAAGTAAAATATTGAATGAACATTACAACTTCTGTAGCTCATTTTAGGAGTCGATATTTCACAATAAATAAAATAAACTTATCACATTTCTAAAGATAACATTTTGTAATAACATATAGATTATTTCTATGACAGTTATGAACATTTTATGTAAATAATAAAGATATTCCGCGTACAAGATCATGTCAGTACATAGAAAAGGTGTTGCAAAGGTGCACTATAAACCCGGTAGTGTAATGTGTTGCCGGTAGATGGTATCTTGGTTGCACGTACGTACAATAGAGTGCTTCCCCATAAACTTACCTTTATATTAGATTCTGACATTGTAACTTATATTACCATACCAGCGATAACCTCGATCTGGTCATCTCAGTCGGTAAATCTATAGTTTCATTATCTAGGCATAGTTCACAGCTCATCAGGGCAACGACCTATATAATCTTCGACATGTAACTAAATCCTGAACAGTTCTTGTGCCATTTTATGAACTTGGTGAAGTGATGTTTCTGGGAATGTCATATTGTCTAAAGGAAAATATATAAAGGAAAATATATATGGTTTAATTTGTACTGTTGATGACTGTGGACAAATTTTACTCACGTATCTTTTGATGTCAATTGTAAAAGATGTAAATATGACAAATTGTTTAAATTTGAGTACTCGTCCTTTTGCTAAATGAAATTTAATAAAATAAAATACCCATTGAATGTTTGTTGTTGTGTATTGAACAACACTTCATATAATACACCTTATATTACAAAACTTACACTACAAACATCTTTTATCCATTTCTTGTCCAGTTAACATTTGAATTTGTTTAAGTTCTTAAGCGTCACTTTGTTCAATATGTTTTTTTTAAGTACAAAAAGAATTAACAATTTATTACCAAGAGGTATTCTAAGACAGTTTTTCTGACTGTAAGTGTGTTACCCCCCAATTATAAATATTTTGTAAGCAGCTTTTCCACTGAAAAATTAAAAATACTATTTTGCAGATGACAATAAACAAATGACGTGACTTCCAGTCTTAAAAGGTTCATCAAACTATGAATTTATATGTCACTCTATAGTTGTGCACTAAGAAGTCGGATTTTTTTTTATTTTTGTTGATAAATGGAAAAATAAAAATACAAAACTATTAATAGATTTTACAAAATTTAAGGATGAGATACCATTTATATCTATTTTATCGCTAAAAGTAAACACAAAATTGAATGTTGACGTTTTTTTTTTGCTATTTTATCAAAAGTCACTATATCCATGACTAATATACTTTATCCCTTTTTAATCAACTGTAATGAGCTACATTTGTGGAAACTTCAATTATCAAATGAATTAAAAAACAATTTTCTACAAAAAATCACTTTATTTGTGCGACACAAATACAAGACGACGTTTCTATGACTATGTTATCATCATCAGCTGCTACATCCACACAAACCATACTGATGATGACGACATAGTCACTGAAACGTCATCTTGTAATTGTGTTGCACAAATAAAGCGATTGTTTGTGGAAAATTGTGTTTTAAAATTCATATGGTTGTTTTTTACATCTGTGGAAATAAATTACCCCATAATACGTTTAGAAAGTCTACTATAACTTGTTTACTGTTCTATAACCAATATTTAACCGATATTTATCCGTTTATAACTCCGATATTTACAAAAATATTCAAAACTTTGTAGCAGAAATATTGTACTTTTTAATAAAAATAGAATCATTTTTGTGGTAGGGCTATGTTTCAAAGTTCAGTAGTAATTAAATGATGACATTTTTTATTTCTATACTGAAGTTGCACCTGGAGAAATTTCGTGGCACTTTAGGAGCGTAATAAATTACAAAATAATACATTTTCACAAACAATTTGGTATAGAATTTTAAAAATTATTAAACTATGTATTCATATAAGTTGAGCTTATAAAGATTGTAAGTATTTTATATTTGGGTACGTCTTCAGAACAATGTCTGTTTTATTTATTCCACAGTTGGTAGTTATTGAAAACTTTAAAAGTGTTACGATATACATTGTGTGATATAACAAAACCCCTGTAATTAAAGCTTACAAATTAATATTTTATTGATTTATATTTAGAGGACCATTTTTAGCCTTGCTAGCCTTACCAGTATTACCAAAATATCAGTTTTGTTTTTGATAAATATATCATTTCAAATAAAAATTAATATTCTGCATATTAGTGAAATTGTAGATAAAATTGGAGCTGAGTACAAAAATGTAAAAAGCCAAAACATTAGAACTTTAATACAAGTTTTACAAAATTTAAAATGACTAAAGTTTTCTTCTTTCTTTTAATTTCTAGATTTTAGTATAAGATTTGAATGATAATATAATTAAAATTAAGATGATATAAGAATAATATTTAAAAGCCTTGTATTCTTGGTACATAATTTGATAGATCTGTACCCATCATTTACACCACTTTCATAGTAATTAAATACTATGTTTTTTAAATATTAGTTTGAGTTATTCAGCCGATGTTCCGATTTGTATTGAAAACACTTGAGCTATAATAAGAAAGTAGTTTATACAAAATTTCAAACTATTTAAATTTTTGAAGAATCCCTAATTTATAAGATTCCCAACTACAAAAGTACGTTTTATGTAAAGTCGGCCAGTTTGAACAAAGAAGGATATTAATTCAAATACTAGCAGGTATTTGTATTGTAGGCGGCATTACAGCGTGGAATGTATAAAATAGATATAAATACCTATACAGTATATATCTGTCCTATACTTACTGATTGATAAAGCATTTATATGCAAAATATTACAAAGTTATTTTAATTTATTAAACTACCTACCTTTATTCGTTACAAATAAATACCACAATATTCAATACTATTAATTTAAACTTATTGTTATACTTGTAGCAAATGATTTAATTAAATTGAAACGCGTTCATTTTAATTAAAATTTATTTTATGCATTGCTTTTCAACACTAAGAATCTATTACATTAATTTAATAAGTAATTATTGGTGCCTGGTGTTGAACACCGATTTTAGTTATTCATTATTTCTCCCAATTCGGAATTTTCGATAATATAATGACTAATTTTCTTTAATTATGTTTTATTTTCAGATAATGGTTCAATTTTTGTAATACAAAATGATTATTAAACAAAACAATCAATATTGTGTGTGTTTTTTCTTACGAAAAATACCTTGTATGATAGAAACGACAACACCGAACTGTATTGGGAGGCAAGATCGAAGATGATGTGAACCAGTTGCCAGAAACATTAGAAACAACAATACCTAGGATATTGTGTGTTACAGTAATGATATTTCTCTGAAGAAACATTTCCCTACATAAAATTTGAACAGAGACAAGTATTGTAGTGTAGGTTGGAGAAACAAAACAAATAATTTCACAAAAACTATGATATATTTTTTATTAGGGAGCTAGTGAAATTATACAAAAATATAAGAAAAGTAAATTTAGATAAAAACGACAAGCAGATTCACAAATTTCTCAAATTGTTTACAACATTTTAATTCCTTAAACGTTATTGTATCGGTTAGTCTTGGAATGATATTAAATTGAAGGTAGCTTGCGAGGTTAAGGCGTAATCTTTACAGATTCGAACCTATTAAAATCTTTGACATATTCTACGTGCCTCGATAAACTAAACATAGAGACGTATCCAAAAGTCAAAGGGAACCTCTCAAAATAACATGAAGAATTTTCAGTGCTGCAAAATTAGCAATTTAAATGCATGTGTATTCTGTAATGTAATATTACTGTAGGTATTTGCAAGGTTTCAACCTCTTGGGATAACGAACTAAATGTTGAGGACACCTTCTTCAGGATAATAAAGATTTTATTTTGGAAACAAGTTACATGGTTTATTTATATCATGAATCTTTGATGTGTGCATCTCAATGACAGCTGAGTTGAAGGTCGCATCATCTAAAGAGTTAAACTCAAGGTCGCTCTCAGAATGGATGCATTTTTCAAAGTTGTTTTAATTAAGCTTGACATAAATTTGATCAACAAATAGTTGAAGTGGGGTGATATTCCGTCTATATATAGTATTTAATTATATTTTGAGAACAACAAACTGTTCAAAAATTTGTTATGTTTTACGTTAAATGTTTGCTCAACTTCCACATTAATGAAAAATAAGTAGATTTTTTAACCTGGGCTGTAGCTTGATTTACATAGAGATATAATATCAATCTCAAGTAAATTCTTGGATTACGATTTTCAGAATTACGAATCTTGTGTAGACAGACATTAGTAAAATTCCAAAAATGTACCTAAAAATATGTTTCCTTGTTTGTTTAATGTTTTATCATCGAATGAATGAAAACACTTTTTCCAGAATATACCGGGTGTTTCAGACCACATGGACACTATCTGTAGCGCCTAAAGGAAACCAGATAAAAGTTTCCTTTCAATTAGAACCCCCCTTTTTCGACCCCAAAGAATTCAGGAAAATTATTTTCGACGCTCCTCAATGACCCAAAAGGGCACTTTGGGGGGCAGGGTGGTATTTTTGGAGAATTTTCAAATAGAAACATACCTCATTTTAAAGGTCTCTTTTTTCTGAACATTTTGGAGCAAAAAAAAAGTTATCTTTTTATTACTCTACAGAGTGTGACGAAAATATATTTGTTTTATCTTGCACCATTTTTTTTTACAATTATTCAATGGTGAAGATAGAACCAAACTTTCAATACAAAAAATGTTAGTTTTCAAAAGGTCTCTCAAATGGTACAATTTTCAATCTAGGTTGCTATTTGAATTTTTTTACTTTTGCTCGATAAAAGTTATTAAAGTTAGAAACGTATTAAAAATTTTAAAACTCCATAGAAGTCCATGCAACCCCATATCTCCTGTTCTGAAAGGGTGTGTTCTTGTAAAACTAGGGGGAAAATGGGTTGCCCTATCATTGTCAGGGATCTGGCAGTCACATTTCCCGCTAAAAACTAAAAAAGAAATATTTCGTCACACCCTGTACTTTTTTTGCTCCAAAATTTTCAGAAAAGAGAGACCTTTAAAATGGAGTATCACACGACCTATGTTTCTATTTGACATTTTCCCAAAAACACCACCCTGCCCCCCCCCAAAAATGCCCTTTTAGGTCATTGAGGAGCGTCGAAAATAATTTTCCTGAATTCTTTGGGGTCGAAAAAGAGGGGTTGTAGTTGGAAGGGAATTTTTATCTGGTTTCGATTAGGCGCTACAGATAGTGTCCATGTGGTCTGAAACACCCGGTATTCTGCATTTGTACAAGACGATGTTTCAATGACTAAGTCATCATTCTTAATTATTTTGTTGCGAACAAATCCTTCTAATATTGATTTATGACTATTGTGTTGTATTGAATTGTATTTGTATTTCACAAATAAAGCGTATATTGTGAAAAGTTGTGATTTTAAGATTTGATGATTTGAAGTGTAGCTCTTTACATAGATTCTAGTTAAATTTTGAGAATGTGTCAATATTTAGGCTGCTTTACAATCATTAATAAAAGGGAGTTTAAAGTGGTCAATAATATGATATTCTGCCTATTTAATATTCTTAAAATATTTAACAAATTTCATATTTAGAACAAATTTAATTCATTCCTACTTTATTTAACGAAATATTGTACAACTCCAATTGCTTTTTTCTAACGTTTGTAATAATTTTACGTGACATTTTGCTCGAATTTACATCAACTATAAAGGATATCTTCATATTCAATTTAAATTGATGTTAACAAACATTACAACTTTTAAATGAATCGATTAAAATTTACACAAGTAGGATCTAACAAAAACCTAATAATTAAAAAACAATTGATATATTTTTGAGAAAATAATTTCAATTTTGATTTTAAGTATTCTGTTAATAAATAAAATTTGACTTCTATATTTTCTAATGTGCATTTAGAAGACAATTAAAATTTCAAACCAATACTTGAAAATATTTGGTATGTGTAATCTAAACATGATTCTAATTACTCAAAACTTGTAATATCTTCTTTCAAACCGAAACAAGAAAAAAAGATTTATAATTAATTATTGATTTTGATAGTTTATTTGAATTAAATTGTATGTAATTGTCTTTAGTTTGAAGGGACAGGGAAATTTAACTCTAACGATATATCGTGGAAAGACGATTGTATTTAATGAATTTAACTCTAAAGATAATTCAAGGGAATATTTACGAAATGTGGAAGACGACACAATTTGTCAAACCTAATGGTAAATAAATAAAAAAACAAGGTTGTTGATAACTAAGTAAACTAAGAAAAATAATCCTTCATTTGTGTTACTAAAAGTTATCTCAACGTATATTTCTAAACATTACGATATTATTAATTTATCTTCTATAATTTCAAAACTTTAACAGGAATACGAATAGTTGGTGATACCAGCATTAAAGGAATCACTTATTTGTATGAAATTTTAGTTATAGATTAAATAATATTAGCAGAATATGTGTAAGTTCCATGTGTTGAGACAGAACTTTTTACAAACAAGTTAAGTGAACATTGATTTTCCTACATAATTTGACTGTATCATATAACAATCTGGTATTGATGATGTAAATTAGCAAAACTGGACTACTTTCAATCGTCAATGTTGATTTTAATACGAGAAGTAAAAGTGGCTTCGCCTGCTTGTTTTATAATACTAGTTGTAGAGAAATGTTCGTTCATTCTTCTGTAACCACCTGATGTGTCCATTTCTATTTTGAAAAAATATATGAACATTACATTTCAGGTCTATTACATTTCAGATCAGACGAAGACAATCCAATATATGTAATGTTGTATTGAAATAAATGTAAGTTATATAGTTTAAGATAACGGAATAATAAATAAACAGGGTTATCATTTGTTGTTTTTTTTCCCTACAAATTTGTTATCAGTATTTTTACAACAATTAATGAAAGCTTTTGATTTCTAATAACATCTCTTTTGAGACTTTGCTTTGTAAATATTTTTGACTCTTGACTTTTCAACTATTATCAAATGTCATACAAATATCGACAGGTTCAATAACGTTCAAATATATCGAGTTATGTTAAAACCTATGTTTGTATGGAGAAATAGCGTGATGAATAAATATGAAAGGGGAAAAAATTGAAATTCGGGGAGAAAAATATTATGAGGAAATATTATATGGCATAGTGAGCAAAGAGGATGATTGGAGAGTCAGAAAAATAAATTTTAATAGCGCTCTAAAATAACATAAAAATGGGAATTGAAGGAGGAGATTACAACAAAAGAACACTGCAGAACTGTGAAAGAGTTTTTATTGTGTAGGAAACGTGGTACCAGAACCAGAAGAAAACGATGATTAGATCAACTGCAAAGTATTTGAAGAAGTAAGGGCATTAATGGGTGAAGAATAAAGGTTAAAGAAAAATAGACCAGATTCATTTTAAAGGCTTTTCTAAAACTGCAGTTGAACGTAACCTCTGACAATCGCTTTAAAAAATATCGAAAAATGTCATCTGATCGACTGGTAATTACATCAACATTTTGTGACTAAAAATCGTTTTAGCTTTATATAAAAACTACGGTCTGTTGAGCTGAATGATTCACGTGATTATTATTTTACTAAATTATACACTATAACTATACACTCTTAAATTTAGAACAATTTGATAATACACAACTTACTTTAAATATATTTCTTTAAATTATTTGTAGAACGTTATTTATCTTTATATCGTACAAGATTTAAAAAAATTACTTTAAAACAATTTATTCTTTTTACTAAGATACCTTTACATTGAGACTTACAGTCTGCATAAAACTGCTTGAAACATCGCCACTTTCTTCAACATATTAACTAGTAGCCCAACTAGTGATCATTCTGGATGATTTATGAGCCGTAAACTGAAGGTAGTAGGACCTAATCTAACCTAATCTGTGCGTGCTTCCCAATTGACATCGGCTGTCTGACTTCTTGGTTCTATATTTACTGACTATTTCAAAATACCATCAGGAATAGTTACTACAGTTTTGATTTATGATGTTTTAATTTATTTGCTCGCTTTTCACTTTGGACGGTATATTATTTCTCTATATTTAAAGCGGATTTTACTACATATCTTTTTACAAACGCTTTAAATATTTAAAAGTAAAATATTCCTACATTTTAGAGAAAATTATTCAAATAATAAATTCAAAATTTTTAAATATTTTAATTTTTATATTCTAGTAATTTTGCTTTGTATTGCTATACCACACAAAAATAAAATAAAAATCCTGAAATATTTTTAATCTTATAAAAGATAACGCCAAGTATATTTTTAAAAATTAAACTAGTTATTTTTAACATTACGTGGGTTTTCCCCCTCAAAATCCCATGATAATTGTATTTTGTTAACAATAAAAAGTTACTCTGATGAAGCTTAATAGTTTGACCGAAATCGTGAATTGACGAAGACGTCTAAGATTTACAAACAAGTCACGCATTGAAGGTGTCTGTCTATTTTATTATTGTATATAGTATGTATCATAAGAAAACTTCAACCTTTCTATCGGCAGTTCTAACCATGTTAACTTTGCTTCTAGTAATATACACAAGTGGCAATTAGTTTCAAGTTAACAAGACCTAACACCCATAAAGTTTGCATTAAATTAGAATGGTTAAGTTTAGCTAACTGCAGACCACCTCTTCTACATGTAGGCACGTTCTTCTATCGGATTCCTTCAGCTGTTTTATTATAACCATTAAAACGTCTTAGTATAAATAAATATAGCATGCATGATATTTAGTTAGGAAAGATCAGGGAAATTGTTCGCGCAACATTAGCCAAGAATCTGGTTACAGAGTGGTCAATTGTGTTGCGTCGGTCGTTATCCGTGAGCTTAGTGTTTGTGCTGACCTCACGTTACGCTGAGGTCACGTTGCGTGCCACTGCGAAAATATGTAAACATCGAATACAAATAAACTGTGTATATACATCGCTATCCCCAAACCTTGCCGTTTATAGAAAATCAAATAACAAATGTAAAGATTGGGAGTTAAAGTAGAAGAGAAAAGTATAACAAAATTATTGTTAGATTTATATCTAACCCCTTCCCACTCTCAAACCCATTTAGAGGAGGTCATATATTTCAGCTTGTATTTTAAATTACGTTACACCAACTCCCTTCAATTACTTTGGAAAGCTATGATTGTTTTAGGCGTACAACGTTACATATAATCGTTATATTGAAGAATTTTGTTTAGAAAAATCTTTGCCTACCATGATGTATAAGAGAGTTTTGCAAGAGCTTAGATCGACTTGTTAATTACCTCATCCGTTGACTCATTTACACTTGTTTCAACAGAATCGTCATTATACAGTGACGGTATGGTGATATTTATTTTCTTAACGTTGGTATTAGTCCCAGATAAATTATTGTTCTCCTACGCAACTAACTCAACGATATCCATTCATGCATCCTTGTTTTAAATACGCTAGATTGTGAAATGTAATCACATGATCCTATAAAAATTTGCAGAGGTATAATTAAACCATCACTGGAACACAAATATTCAGTTCAGATAACAAAGTCCTAATGTGTTTTTTTTTTTTTTTTTTTTTTTTTTTTTTTTAACTTTTGTTTTGTTTTGCCTGAGAGACTATTGGATACAGAGGAGTCCCATCAACCCCTAGTCGAATTACGGAGAGATAAGCGCATGATACGCAGTTCGTGGGTCGCGTATGAAATGAAATTATACATGGTACCTCGCCAAAGGCCAACCATAAATTTACTATACAAGGACGATATATATTTTGAAATTGACGTCTTAAGAAACATATGGAAAATTAATTTCTTTACATGTGGTCATTTTTAATAAGAAAGAATTAAAATGTAAGTTATATTTGATTTAAGGGTAGAAAGTAAAACACGACTCTGTTTTAGAAAACGGTAAAATTAAAAAATAGATTTTTTAAAACCATTTTTGGGAAAAAAAACTAACATTTTTGACATTATAAAAGTTTTTTTATATTTAATTATATTTACCCTGTTATTTTGTTTTAAAGGGGTGTTTTTAATGTGTTAATTTAAATTATATGGAAATAAGGTAACCTCTGAAATAAAAACTTATACGACTGTAACAGGCTGTTACGTTAACAATTTATTATTATTTTTTAATAATGTTTATGAAAAAATCCATGTATATTTGATAATTTTTTTCAAAGTTCGGTACAATATTACGTTTTATGTCGAGGATGTTAACAAATATAGAAACTCAAGATTTTGTTAAAACTGCAGAAATATGTCAAAATCTATTGAAAACTAAAGTAAATGATATTTGCAACCAATATTTTTAAAACCAAAAGGATATAGAATATGTTAATTAAATTTAAATCAGTATTTAAAAATATTTATGACATCTGAGGTTGGTAAAAATCAGTTAAGAAGTTAAAATCAAAATTGCATTGATAAACCTGTCTTTTTTGTAAAAAACAAAACAAAGCATTATAACCTATAATAAATGTACACCCAGTGTGTTTAAAAATGGTTGATATGTTTTTTTAAGAATCATAATACAAAAGTAAACAACTTCGTTTTGTTTGGAAGTACTAATATAAGTTTAAAATGAAAGCGAGCAGTAATTTTAAATCACTATTTAGGTACTAAAAACTCATTTAATTGATTGTAAATTTTATACCGATCTTTTCAGAATCAAGAAATTCTGTTATTGGTAACTTTTCCTTTAAGATACAGGTTGGGTTAGGTTAATATACTATTTTTTTAAAACATTATAAATACAAAATTTTTAAAACTATTTGAAGATCGTTTGAGGAACATAAATTTTCACCTTCTGGGCCATTTTGGTTTGTGGACTCAGAAACAGTTGTACATTTAAGCCGATAATAAATTACAAATAAACGTGTATGAACCATAATCGATGAAAATATACAAAATATAATTTGAACACGATATTTAAAAAATTTGCATATGTACATTTTTTTAGTTTCAAAATTAGGGAGTTAGATACTTAGGCCTAACCATGAAGAACAGACTGTTAAACAAAACATACATTCTCAGGTTAAACAAGGAAATGAATTTCAATTCTAGTCTCTGCTTCCTGATTTTGTTATGGATGATTTATAATTTTTAATAATAATAATAATTACATAAGACAAAAAGTCAATATTCATTTGTATCTTTATAACAATCATTACATACTAAAAATTAAGAAAAAATATTAATGAACTATATTTTTATCACCACACTAACTATCAATCGACGGATATATTTCAACACTAGGACCAAAAGTGAAGCTTTTCGATACAAGATCAAGTTTAACGGCCGAGGCAGAGCCGAAGCCGGAAAATGAGCGAAGATCGAAAAGCTTCTTTTGGTCCAAGTGATGAACTATATTCTTCGTTATACTGCAAACAATATAAGAAAAGAATTACAAAAAAAAAAATAAAATGTTATAGCCTATTTACCTTCAAATCGATGGTAACAGCTATTTTTATCGGTTATTTACAATCGAGAGTATCGGTTGTTCTTATAGATGCTTTATAATCGATAATTAATTTGTATAAATGAAGTAACAACTGATGACCTCGACCACAGCTGATATTTTTAGTTTCTAGGTCTAAAAAGAACAACTTTAGCATCTCAATGCATGTATACATACAGCTGTTTTACAAGCACGAAAAAGTTTTATTTTTTTAATTTTTTAATTATTTTGAATAATTATAGTAACGATTTTTGTTGTTATAAATTAAGATTGTTACAATTAATTATAAAATTAAATTTACTTAAACTTTATTTCGAATTCCAAAATAAAAATGTATACAAAGCCACAATAAACTACGAATTTCAACAATAAAAACCAAGAGAGCAAACAAAAAATTTAAATGACAAAGTTCAAAACTGAAAACATCTGAAGCAATGTCACATATAACATTAAAACACTTCTCTGATCTGTTCTTAGATATGGGTTTACTTGGCTTGTGAAGCACGTACAGAGCTTGTTGCTTCATTGCTTTATATCTCGCAGAGATGGTCCATAAGAGTTTTTATGGTTTGTTTTAATGTTAACACCGCCGAGTGGCTTTTATGTTCTTTTGGATTTATTAAGAAAAATGTAGGTTTATCTATAATGTTCAAAAATAAAGTAACATAAAAAGCGCGAAGGGTTTAAGTTTGTTATGATAGAAGACTCAAGGGATTAAGTAAAACCAAAGTAAAGTTGTTGCATGTTTCTAAAAACATTATTTATTTAAAATTATATAGGTATAATTTTATTTTTTAAATTAAAAAATTAAATTGGAATATATACGTTGGCTATTTAAATAATATTAACCTATAATGAAATAAATCTCTAAATATTTTCCAAATGTAATAATTAAAGATATTTTTAATATAAATAAAACCATGATTTTCCAATAAATCAATGTTTTTAGTATATTTTATGTTCAGATAACAAAACTATTTAATTATATGATTTAAAGGAAGGAAGCTTCTGGTCTGTCGAATGACTTTAGTACTTAACATCATTGTAACCAATGAATATGAAATGTATTTAGTATTACAGAGTGTAATGTAATGCAATAACACAAAATGGCTGACAGACTTAAATCAAAGACTTTCCGGAACTATGTTTATATGAAATTTTTTCAGTAATCTCACCAGTAGAACTCCTCCTCAAATTTTTTCAGTTACTTCATGAAATAGTGTGTATTAAAGTATTTAATTTCATTTTTGGAAAATGATTATGAAGCATTTTTATTAACGTGTAATTTATTTTAATATATATATATATATATATATATATATATATATATATATATATATATATATATATATATATATATTATTGCTTCAGTTTGTAATTTCTTTGATAAATTATAATTATATGTATTTGAAATAATTACCAAATATATGGACATAGTTCAGTCATAAAACTAGTTTCAAAGAAAATCGATTGTTTAATTTCTATCTACAGTACTTGACCCGTAGTAAAACTAAACAACTAATAAAAAAACATAATAAAAAAGTGTCCGAAACGCGTGTCTAACTAAACATGGTTACTTGATACGAGATTAAAAATCAAATTTATTGTAGACGCGATTTTGTAATTAAAACAAATGTTTTCTAATCTCGCGTCATCTCGTTTTATTGACGCGGTACGTAGGTGTGATTCTGTGTTCAAACCACAAGTCATCCGGTTCATGTGGTTAAGTTTAGTTGTACGTGTCGAAACTGTATCATTTCTTGCGGCCAATCATGATGTCTATGCAATGGTCCTATTTCATCGCAACGTGAAAGCGAAAGAACTGAACTGAATGCCACACACAGCTCAACATGCAACGCTTCATTTGACGTGTGTGTTATGTCATAACGTGAAATCTAACCATTTGCCAAACCACGACCCAAGGTTTGTGCTTTCATGGAGGAATGCAACTTCAAATCGGTGGAATATCGATTCCTATAAATACAATGCGATCCAATATCGACACCATGACCATTTCACGCTCTTTGTAAAGGATTTGTGTTAATACAATTTATCACTGATTCTTTCACTTAACAACAAGTTAAATCGAAATAAAAACCTACTGGAAATATAACTCCGTGCTTTTATCATATTCCCTGCTGTAATAGTATTAAGGATAGAGTTTAGTACAGATTGTTTTTTGATATTATTAAATATTTGTTTGCAATATTTGTCGACGTTTGGCGCAACTTCAACGTTTGGAGTGACCAAATTAGAATTCAGTGTTCCAAAATACGATTAATTTATATCACAAGCTTGAAACGAATTTGAAAGTAAAATTGAAATTAACACATATAAAAAAAATAGATATTTTTACGCTCCTCTCCAGCCCCTCTACTGTTAAATAATTCTACTAAAAACTTTAATTATGCATGATAAATACTACCAAGAAACTGCAAAAGTTAGAGACATTCAGACTGCCCCCTTCTTACAATAATGTGCAACAACCCTCCCCCCATCCCCTCCTGTATATCTTAAACCAAAGGGATAACCAATAGTTAAACCTATAAAACAACTATATCAAATATCAGAGACTAAAATTAGTTTTAATTTCATGCTCCACACGACCACATCTTAGAAAATCCGATTTCTATGTTTCATTAACATCAGAAAATTTGCTTCATCTAATTTATTAATTGAAATTTAAATAACAGGAACTATTTTTTCCCCGAGTATAAGTCAAAACAAAAAATAAACATATCTGCATCACTGTTGTCAAACAGAAGATCTGGATTTATGACAACTCGGAAAGGAGAAAATTGCTCTACAGTTGTGATTTCATGAGGCATACATAGAAAATTACTGATGACGTATAATAAAATAAACAGTTTTTTTTTTTTTAAGTATGTCGTTATAAGCTACTGGATGTTTTACCCGCCAAGTCAGAATAAATACGCTTCTCTACCAATTTCAGGCTCATCCCGACTTACACTACGTATTACTTTGTATCTCTATCTTCTCTTTCAACCTAGAATTCAGTGTTTTTACTCAAAGCAAGATATTCCCTTCCATTGGTTGTACATCACATCCCCCTAACTTCTAATATGCATGGCGCTCGCTCCCTGTCAGGTCAAAGTCTTAATTCATTTCCAACTTCAGTTTCTCTCTCCCGACAAAGAGACGCTCATTCCTAGAGTACACAAGGCTCAACCTCCTTTAGTTATTCCGAAAGGATTCTAAACTACAACCATAATAATTCCTCTCTCGTTCAGCTTCAAGTCTTCCGATCCTTCTTCTTTCAGCTGAATCAGCAGACCTTGACACCCTGAGCTTCTTGGCTTCTCTATTCGTTGAGCTCATATTACTTCTTTTATGTGTTGATATTGATAATATCATTAACAATCTAAAAAATTTAAATATTTTTAAAATAAAAATTGAGGTAGAAGAATTTAATTAGTCCAAAGTAAACGCCAACGTTGTTTTCCTAGAAACGCAGTTAAAATAAAGAATATACAAAGTAGTTATTCTATTTAAAACTTTGAATTATTAATTTTAATAATACAATCATGATATTCAAGTATTTTCAAAAAAAAACATAAGTTTAGTTATGTATGCAATAGTTAAAACTAATAATATAATAACACCCCAGTTAAACTAAAATAAACCAATAGGTAAACAAACTAGATTAATGATATATTCAGTATTAAAAATCAATCTGAAAAATAATATAGAAAAGGTGTAAGCAGTATAAACAGCATCTAAAACTGTGCAAAACGTGTTGCTGGTTCAAGTGTATAATATTCTTTCATTACAGAAGTAGATTAGAGGAAGAATCAGAAGATATATTCTAACAGGTTATCCTTATCCATATGAAAAATTTAAGAAATATTGGACATTTTGTTCTCGTGATTTTAACAATTTAAAAGTACCATATATTAAATTTTATAATCGTCTCTCTACTTTTCAAGCTCTTTTATTATTCTAGTACATACGCGAACTTTCAAAAATTACTTTCCTTATTTCCAAAAAAAATTAAATACTATTTGTTAGTTTATTTAGACCACAATAGGATAAACCTTCAACCATTGAATACAGAGGTGGAAATAGCATTTTAGAAAAATTTTTTTTGTCGATTTGAAATTTTGATAAAGTGTATAATATATTGTTTATTTATTAACTGATAACTATAAATCAAGGGTTTCCATTTGATATCTTACTCGAAATTGTTAAAAATAATGGAGGGAGGAACTTTTGATTGCGCAATGATTTTTAACGGTGGTATTTTTTATAAAAACTATGAGGATTATCTCAAGGTGAGGTAAAAATAAAATTATTGTAAAATATAATGATAGGGTTAAAAGTTTATAATTGATAGATAGAGAGACATAAAGTTGTCTAAAGTTATTTTTCTATTTCTCCAACTCCGAAAACATGAAACAATAAGATTCTAAGCAATAAACAAAAACACTTTTATCCTATTTATTTTATTCTGTTTAAATAGTAAGAACAATGTTTAAATTTATTTTACTTGTAGGAAACGTTCAATCTTTACCAATCAAAGTTGTCCCACTTGTCTCCGATTGCCTTGAGTTTTGTCGTTCACGACTGAAATCAAAACATCAGCTGACTTTAGACAACAGCAGTTGTTTTGTTTGCTAACTAACCATGTAAGGTGTAACAATACATTGTGAAATATTGCTTTAAACAAGGAAGCTTTAAATGTCTGTATTGTTATTCCTTTGATTCGACCAAGTTCGTTAGCAATGTTTAGTTACTACTCTGCTCTCAAATACAGTACTCTATAATTTTCCCATAATTCAATCTATAAACTCAGTTACATGTTTTTTTAATAGTTCTTTAATTATTGAATTTATTATTACGAGTTAATAGTGTACACTTATTTAATTATTCTTTATTATCTAAATTTATTACAATAATAAACAGAGTGTAACGAAAAAGGTGGACTAGCTATTCATTTTCGGATTATATATAACAAAACCAGAACAAAATGACAAATAACATATAGTGAAATTCCGCTTCATTTTCCGCCTATCCGTCATTTTGCATAAAACTTTATAACTGCAGAAATAGTAAAGACATTGAGTTCAAATTTAGAATAAGTATTTTTTACGTTACGTTTTACAAGTGTACAAAACACTAAGACTTTATTTTAATAATTTTCAATACGGTGGCCATTTAAAACCTTTAACGAAATATATTTCAAAACCGTTAACTTTACAAAGACTTACAGAAGACAAAATTTTCGTTCCTAACGATAAACACTTTTTTTTTCTTTTTTTTTTTTTTTTACTTTTTCTGTAGGTCAACGGATAACCAAGTTATCGACAAAAATTAAAAGTACAAATTCTTGGCGATTATCTACAATAATCAAAACTAGTCTAACATCAACAAATTTTTGGATTATCTTCATTTGTATCCATGGAAATCAAGAATTATAAATTAAATGTTGTAATGAAGATGGTTTGCTGAATTAGTAGTATATTTCTTTATTTTATAATTGTTATGTGTAGTTTAAGTAGCTGTGCCCCAGACCCAATAGTGATTTGTGTCACAGTGTGCGTTATTTAGCATATTTCCATTATTAATTGTGCAAACATATAAAGTAAACTTGAAATTGATTTGTTTATTAAATAATAATAGTATATTTTCTTGGTTTTCATGGATACAAATGAACATATTTCAAAAATTTGTTGGTGTTAGACTAGTTTTTATTGTTGTAAACAATCGCCAAGAAATTGTAGTTTAAGTTTTTGTCGATAACTTGGTTAACTTTTGACCTACAGAAAAACTATAAAAAACAATTTATTTGTAGTTAGGAAAAAAAAATATTTTGTCTCTTGTAAGGGTTTTTGTAAGGTTGCGGTTTTTGAGATAACTTCATTAAAGATTTTAAACGGCTGCCTCTTTGAAAATTATTAAAATAAAGTCTTGGTGTTTGTTACACTTGTAAAACGTAACGTACAACATACACTTATATAAATTTGAACTCACTATCTTACTATTTGTGCAATTATACTATTTTTTAAATAAACAAAATGGCTAATAGACGGAAAAAGAATTTGACTGTGTGTTACTTGACATAATTTATAGGTTTTGATGTATATAATCCGAAATAAATAGTCAGTTCATCGTTTTCGTTACACCCTGTATATTCCTTTTTTGTCTTTACACACATTAATTTGATTTTTAATTTTATTTCGATGTTTAGATGTTTAAAGAATTACAAAATATTATGAAATATATGTTTAAGTATCATATATTAAGTATATCATATATACTAGATTCAAATATTATAATTCCGATAAAGATAATAAAATGTACAATTCTAATAATATGTTTCTATATTTTACAGGGCGATTCAAAGCTTTAAGAAATAATTTTACATATCATTTTTTTTTTTTTTTTAACAATTTGCAATAACCATAATGTCCTGGTTTTCCTTTTATATTTTTACATGCGGTAATTAACAGGATATTGAGTCCAGATGTGGTATATTCATTTTGTATTTAAATTTTACCCATTATGTAAACAACCAAGAAGATATTTTGGGCGTTTTCACTATGTCATTAATTATTGTCTGCCGATTATCCCGAATTCCAATTTGAGATATCTTCATTTTGTTGTATAACCCATTGATAAAACAAATATAATTTTTCATTCTTGTTAATTAACAAGACCCAGAAGCTTATGCCACTAGTTATTAATTATTATTCGGTATATAGATATTAGACTACGAAAAAAAAAACATCTGTGGGTGTTTCAAAATTCCCATTCATCCACGGCTGTCAAATAAACAAAACAAATACATATTAGAAAATCCTTAATTTTCATTTATTTTAGTTCGTAATTGCATGAACTAATTAACACATTCCAAATGTTACTCTACTATATTCCTACACCAGTTTCAATTAAAGTCAAGAAGAGAAAAGTTATCACAGATTTATTTCAAATAGCAACTATCGTAAATTATGGTAAGTAAACGAAATATAACGAAATATAACAAGTCGGTCAAGAGCATAAAAAAAATAACGTAAGATAAAATTATAATCTTACGGTTTATAACGTCATTTACAAAAATAACCAAAGTTGGTAACAATGAAAGATGTAAAAAAATCACAAAATAAGGTATTCAAAGTGTGCGTCTTCTTTAATTGGGCCGTTTTATCATTTACTAGTGATACTTAAAATATGTCAGGGTTTGTTGGATTCAAAAAAAGCTTAAAAATACGATTTCGCAATTCATCCGTATAATTGAACCGAATAAATTAAAGTCTTAAAAAGAATAATCTAAAACTTAAGGATGGAAGATTTTGCCTTTGCAGATTAATTCGTACATTGGAATAAGTAGAATTTATGTTCACGAAATGAGTTTTGGTCGAAATGAACTGGAGCCGAGTCACCTTCTCTTCCCAAAACTTACATTCTCAAAATTGACAAATTTTCTTCTAGAAAATACAAATATAACTGGCCTTTTAAACTCAGATGGATAACAACTCCAATCAAGAAATTGTCAATATTTCCACCCTAGAGATCTAATATTGAGGACATTTTTAAATACCATCGTATGAATTTGCCTCAAAACAGACAGGTCTGTTGAGGAAGTTGACGATAGCAATCATATTAAAAAAAGTTTCGTCTGTAAAATGAAATCTGCGAGATTTTCGCAACATCACTAACAAAACACTAAACGAAAAATTGAAACAGTAATGCACACATAACACGTAAAAGTTATTCAACTGCTGTTCGTGCAAGACTCTAAACACTAGCTTGATTAATCTATTCAGCTATTAATTTAATTTGAATTCTCTATAAGATTGTTACAGACTCATTAAAAATAATGTATTATGTGTAAATATGTTTGAAACAGAAAATAACCTTTATAGTCTTTAGAGGCTTAACCTTACTCAAAACCATTTAACTAAAAATTAAAAATCACTGTAATAAACGCCAACTGAATTTTTTTTTTAAATTGAGTTGAATTGATTTGATAATTAAATAATTCCATTTGACGCACGGGAAGATCAATTCGAAGTCTCTGTTAATCAATAAATAAAAACAACTCACATTTACAATTATAAGGCTACATTTTTTTATAATTAAGACGCCAATAGAAAGAATGTAATTTCTAAAAACTAGTATGACAAGAGATAACAAAAAAACCACTTTTACTTGATGGTGATGGATTAGAAGTACACAATATCTCAATTAATTCATAGATAGCTGACAATTATACATGTAGAAGTATTTCTATATATGACTACAAGTTACCGTATAGGTAATGATTGCCATAAAGGAGGACAGAGCAATTAATGAAATTGGTATCGATATATACGAGCTGGACAGACCGGATGGACATATCGATTGTTAACAATTTCCCTGCGTCTAAGCCTACAATCCACTTTCTCCTTATCAAGTTCCCTTGCAAAACCGCTGCTTTATTTCGCACAGAATCTTAAATGTTAAACGTCTAATACTCAATACTATCTACATGCACGACTACGGTACAAAATATAGAATGTGTTACCAAATGTTATATCGACACAAAATTAACAAAAAATTGACAATCATAAATTTTACTCAAATAATTGGTTTTATCAGAGAATTAAAGAAAACTAATTGTTAGGTTGATATAGAAAACAAATTATGAATAATAATAATTTTAAACTAACTTAAAATAATGAAGCATTGAGGGGATATGTTTTAGAAGTTACTAACTGTAAAAACCTTAAGTAAGTTTATTAACAAAATGTTCAACTTAGATGTTTATTATTTTAGGTTTCCAAATTGGAAAATACCACTTCTATAAAATATTCATTTCAATACTCTCTACATTGTTTTATAGAAGTTTAGTAAATGATAAATATTATTTAAGAATTGGTGCAGCAGACTTTTTAATAGTTTAGGAGCACCCTTGTTAAAATTAGCGCCTAAAGGCTTTCGTTATTAGGTAAACATGAGACAGAAACGAGAACTTAATATGTCTAAGTCTCATCTCATTGTGGTATGTTCAGTTAGTCTCACTAGAAAAAGTCTAGTGGGTATAATATTAGTGACATCGATAAGATTTCTTTTTAACACGTGCAGCAAACATTTTAAGTAGTAAATCTATCAAACATTTTAAGTAGTAAATCTATCAAACTGTTTAAGTATTAAATCTATCAAACTGTTTAAGTAGTAAATCTATCAAACATTTTAAGTAGTAAATCTACCAAACATTGAAGGAGTAAATTTACTAAACATTTTAAGCAGTAAATCAAGCAAACATTTTAAGGAGTAAATTTACTAAACATTTTAAGTAGTAAATCTACCAAACATTTTAAGAAGTAAATCTACCAAACATTTTAAGTAGTAAATCTACCAAACATTTTAAGTAGTAAATCTATCAAACTTTTTAAGTAGTGAACATTTTAAGCAGTAAATCTACCAAACATTGAAGGAGTAAATTTACTAAACATTTTAAGCAGTAAATCAAGCAAACATTTTAAGGAGTAAATTTACTAAACATTTTAAGTAGTAAATATACCAAACCTTTTAAGTAGTAAATCTACCAAACATTTTGCGTAGTAAATATACCAAACCTTTTAAGTAGTAAATCTACTAAACATTTTAAGTAGTAAATCTAACAAACATTTTAAGTAGTAAATCTACCAAACATTTTAAGTAGTAAATCTATCAAACTTTTTAAGTAGTGAACATTTTAAGCAGTAAATCTACCAAACATTGAAGGAGTAAATTTACTAAACATTTTAAGCAGTAAATCAAGCAAACATTTTAAGCAGTAAATTTAACAAACATAATAGTAATAAATGTAAAACATTTTAAGCAGTAAATCTACCAAACACTTTAAGTAGTATATCAATCAATCATTTTAAGCAGTAAATCTAACAAACATTTTAACTAGTAAATTTACCAAACAAATTGGTAACCATTAATTATAGACTTTATAACTTATTACCCTTTACCCGTCATTAATAGTAAATACGGCCTATTTTAGTGTTTAGAGAGTAACAGGTTAGACAATACATAAATGGTTTTTCTGGTTTTCATTTTACAAATTAATTTACTTAGATTGAGAAATTTTAACTTATATTTATACTTATTTTATAGCATTTTAAATATATATTGACCACTATGTGCGTTCCTAAAGATTCGGGTCACATAATTTAACCTAAACTTAACTCATAGATACATAAACATTGTGTTCATTATTGTTAGATATAATCAATATCTGCTGTGAAATAAATGATTCATGCATAGTTCAGTTCGTTCAAATATTGATAGCAATAAGAATTATAAACATTCGCTTAGGTCTATAATTGGTAGATGTGAAAATTACTTACAGCTTTTTAAACAATTATAGAATAAAATTTATAACAGTTTTGTTATTAAAACAATGGAATCAAAATAAATAACAAACATATTGGTACAAAAATTTAGAGTTTTAAAATATAGTAAAAAGGACAATTTATATTTGCTAAAGAAGCTTAGAGGATAAGAAAATAAATTTTGACTGGTTTTATTGTAAAAAAAATAATAATAATAAATACCATTACTTTTTCATGGTATTTAATAATCCGTTTTGCAAACTTTATAAAATGGCCTCTATTGTCCAATTTAATGCCCAAAATTAAAATTTCCTACTGACCCCCTACATTTTATGATGTTTTCGAATTTTCCACAAATGTTTAATACTTTTTTTTTATTATTCATGATTTATTGATAAACCTGCTCGTTTAGAAGTTACAAAACTTTTGAAAAATTGACGTGTGATACATTTTTGATAGGCAATTTTTAGTACTTCCCATTGTTGAATCTACTTAAAAATTCAGTTAAACATATTATAGGAACACACGTTGACATATAGTATTGGTGGAGTTTTATTTTTTTTGGGATAAGGGAGAAAGTTTGAGCCTATGTTTGTATAGTTTCGTGTTATTAATTAAACTTTAGCTAGACAAAATCGTCTTTACGTGGTTGAAGCCAGCAGTGTTTTTATATAGACGAAACAGCAGTAAATCGGGTAAAACTTCAGCAAATATATTGTTCAGTTAAGTATCTATTCTAATCAACGTATTCTGTAAGAACTACCAGATAAGCTTCCACTAAATGTGTAAACAATAAAGAAACATGTTATGAAAATCAATGGTTTCTTAACGTTAGTTTCATCTGTTCTCAATAATGTTTAATTAGTTCGTTGATGATTCTCAGTCAGTGTGAGTTTATATTAATTATCAAGCTAGTAATTAACTCTTGGCTTTGTTTCAACTGTTGAAGAGTTTTGTATTATAAAAGATCTCAGTGTTTTCTTAACTTTTTCTCCATCCATCTTCTTCTTTTTTTTTAACCTTCAATTTTCTCCATTTTCTCCATTTTCTTCCAAAATAAAAATTTTAATTCTAGAGTGATCTGACAGGTTTTTGTTTAACGATTTTATTGTTTTACTAGTAAAAATGTTGAGTTTTAAATAAATTTATTAATCCTTTTTACATTCGGATTTCTTTACTTTACTCATTTAAAGATATTGATCATTGTTGTAAAATTTTCTCTTTAATTCTTTGAAACTTCATTGATCAACATTTTAATAGCATGATATTAAAATAAATTTTGTTTATAAATATATACATTTCATAAAGCACATTTTAAAACAAAGCACCTTCCTAACTGTGTCTAATAAGAAAGCTTGTGATTTATTGCAAGTTTCTGAAGAAGGTAGTCAAGTTTTCGTTTGTTTATGCATTCATGTTGAGCGACCATTTACATTGTTGGACAGTTTGCGTGTAAAGTGCAAAGTGACTTCCGAAGAAGGGCTAACGTAGAGGAATCAGAGCACAAAATAAAGTGAAGGTAGCAAGTCTAGGTGGGGGTCCGATCACGCGGATCCTATGTTAAAGTCGGGATAATTAGTTTATTAGAGGCTTTAATAGTAAACAGTTTAATGAAATGTCCCGCTGTTCCGTCCGTCCATGTCCGCGTTCACGTCATCACTTTTGGAGATGTCTGCACGTACGCCCAAGCCTTCGTGAGATTACGATTATATCTGGTTTTGTGTTTTCAAAGCCAGAATACTTTAGCTTCAGATGTTAAGATAGACGTCACGGCACTTCAACATTTTGCCTTAAGACGTTTACATCGGCGTGGGTCACAGTAGAGAAAGTTGGACGTCTTGAAATATTTAGACTAACGTAATTAATCATGTAAGTGTGTTTTGTAGCCATTTATCATAACCCGTGTAGATATATTAACTGCACAGGTTTTGGAACTGGTAAGTCATCGTTTGTATAACGCGTAATAGCGGGAATCGTTATGGTAAAATAACTGAATAAATTTTATTACCTAACCTAACCTAACCTAACCGTTCCATGTGTCTTCCATAGTCAAAACGATCAACCTGTTGATACACTTCAATACAGTACAGTTGCCGTTCAAACACACGCACGCGCTCGCGCGCGCGCGCGCGCACACACACACACACACACACACTTCCATCTAAAAAATCATATTTATTTTAAGCATTTCTCATTTATATAACCTTTACTCGTGATGGCACCTCATTTACATACAAATAGAATTATAGTAAATCGTGTTGATCTGCGATCATTTTCACAATATTTAAAACAAACGAGGCCTAGCATTCAATATGTTACGGTAGCTCTTTACCTTAACACTAAGGGATGATAACAAGTCAAATCGTTAAGGAATAGTACAGATACATATACAATACTAAAGATAGTTTAGGGAGGCCTAGGAAGTAACATAAGGAGACCTTAAAGAAAGGAAATAGTAAGGAACGTTCATAAATATCGAGCTTAAAAGAGTAATAAATCATTTCACCAAACGAAAGTTACCAAATTTTAAAACAAGGCAACATTTTAAAAACTAGATGAAAACTAAGTCTAGTAATTGTAAAGTAGTTAATTGAAAAGAGGGAATACAACTGGCTTTTACATAGAACGCTGGCAGAGATCAACAAATTAAATCTATCTCAAGCAATGTAACACCTCCGACTCAGCTTTGTGTGTTGCCGATGAAAAAAAGAAATGAATCCATCGAATGAATACTATTGTAAAGAAATGAAACCCAACACAACGTTAAAGTTTTTATTGAGAAATCGACAAAACTGATGCACCGACCCTGTAAAAAGAAGTAAATTGTTTGTGAAATATTGTGCGTTTCCTTTCATCTGATAATTATTATTTTGTAATAAAAATTAAATAACCTGCTATTGTTTACAATAGCTAAATTTTGTTTTATATTGAAATTATACATGTTACCACTGACTATAGATGTAATGTTAGTACATTCACATAAGAGAGTTCATTAATCATGAAATATTTGTTAAGTGATCAAATCAATTGGAAAAATTACTAGATCCGTTCAACTGGATATCTTTTATTTCATCAGAATTTCAACGTTGTGGATATTGTATGAAGCAATACCTAGACAACTCTTACAGGAAACCTGCCAGATCAACCGTGCATCCGGTCGTATTTAGGACAAACATCATTAAAGGTGTTTTATTAGAAAAACATAAAAAACACTTTAAGTTATTAGACTGTTTTTTTTCTGCTCTTCAACTGAAAACCGTTACTACAAAGAAGTAGTTGGTAAAGATACCGTTTGTTCCAAATAGCGCTATCTTACATCAGATGGCCTTAGATGGACTGAATCATTGCAAAGACACTGACGGGTAGAGTATAGTTTTATGAAGGCTAGTTGTCACTTGTATCCGAGGAATAGGAATGAACTATTTAGATCGATAATAGTGTCGCACTCTATTTGTGAAACCTAACCTGATCTTCAGATAAGCGATGGTAAGACTAGTTGTCTGTGAAGACAACATCTGTATTTCCTAGTGACTATTGTATGACAGGACAACAGGCAGGTTAGGTGGTAGTAATAAATTTACTGTTTGACAATTACACCTGCTGCCAATAACATGAGCAAAAGCGTCTGCAGTTTGAATATATAAATATCTACATATGTAAACAACTCATCGTCATAACAGAGACCTTAATTTCTGATGTAAGTTATGATCTCAGGGCGGAAAATTTTCTAAAATGTTGTGAAAAATTGACACCATTATTGAATATAATCAAATGTTTTCTAAACACTGTTTTATAATTAAAATATATGTTTTACAATTTTAAAAAGTAGGTACGGTACCTAATTATAACGTTGAGACTATTTTTTAAATAAAAACTATAAGTTAGTCTTAAATGATGAACAGTTCATTTCTTTCACAACAGAACATTATGAAGATTATAAAAAGGTGCCTCTGAATGTAAAAATAACCCTTACTGATACGGGTAGGTAAATTTTTGCTTATTCTAAAATTCCCTTTTACTATATCAAAAATACTACCGTATTCTTGATGGGTTATATATATATATATATATATATATATATATATATATATATATATATATATACTTTAAGTAAGTATATAAAGGAGAATATAAAATGTAACGGAATATTTTCATTTATCTTAATTAACATTATTTTAGGATAAAATAAAGCAAAAGCTTAAATTTTCAAATATTTATTAGTATATTAGTATAAATAACTTCGTTTACATTAAAATTAATTCATATTATTGTAAAATTATGAACTGCGCGTTTTGTATATACAAAATGGCTTCTCAAATATGGATTAATGACGTCATCTATTTTTGTTGTTTTAGAAAAAAAAACAATCAGGTTCAATCACATTAATGAGATGTATGCTTTATATTTAAGAATAGTTTGAATATATTTGTAAACAATTCATAGGAGATTGTTATTTAAACGTTATTACAAGTAGGCCAGCAGTTTTAGTATTCAGGTACAAGCTTATTCAATATTTTAAAAAAAAGTTTGAATTTGGTATTGCCAGTTTCTTTTTTGTTTTATAACAGACCTATGGTAATTTTCGTTTTCTGAAATATTTCATGAGGAAAGCTTAATTATCAGTAAAACACTATAAGGAAAGTGTATCTTAGAAATCTAAAGAGTTGAAATGGGTTTACGGATACGTTTTATTTTTTATTAAAATGCTTAAAGGTTATAGTTTCAAAAAATAAAATCACAAGAAGTATTAATTAGTAAAATGATTATAATTTATCTAAAAAAAAAAAAAAAAAACTGTCTAACTACAAAAATACTTAACAACAACAGTATACAGTTTGAATCGTGTATTTTAAAATAAACATTGTTTCTACTTTTTTTTATTTTATAAAAATCCAGCTAGACTTAGTTTAAATCACCAGGTCTTGTAGACAAAGAGTAGCGTGTACAAAGTGTTGGAGGTAGGTGGATTAAAATACGATGGGAGCTGGCAAAGGGGGTGGCGGCATGGTAGCGTGCCACGATGCACGTTTATAATATCAGCTACCGGATGCTGGAACGATGAAAAATGTATCAACGATATTTAATAAATAACCAGAGTATATGGATTGATGTAACGCAAGCAGGAATGTATGGGGTCGTAAATATAACTCGGTAACGAGTGCATACCAGGCCGTCGTACACAATATAGAGGCTTGTCTTGCTCGGGAAAGGTTAACTTGTAATTTTGTTATTAATTGCTGCCATGTTCAATACACCCTTGCTCTGATCTTAGTCTTGGGTAATACTGAGTGTGAACTAGCCTTTGCTATACAATAGCACTAGATTGAAAACTAATCTTTATGTGTTGTGAATAGAATGTCAAAAGTCAACTGGGCGATGTCGTTACGCAAAGTCAAGAAGATCCCGGAAGCAAAGCAGCACACTATTCAGTAACTGTAGATATTATAGTTTAGTGTATCTAATGATATTACTGTAGAAGCAGCAAAGTTTAAATGTGAAATTGTACGGCGTTATAACGTCCCATTTGTAATTTGACTAGATGGTTTCTTTTAAAGTTTCCTCGAAGTATGTTTTTATTTTAATTCTTGTTGGTTACCAAAATAAAACTGTTTAAAAGTTTGTTTGTATAAATATATTTAATAAATAATATCAGATCCTGTTCTTTTAAACTTCAAGACAGACATAAACTTCTGAAAATGTATTTAATTTCACAGAATAAGAAAGCGGTAACACGTAATTTATTCGCACGAACCCTAAATAATGACTAATACAAATCTAGAACACCTGGTTTGAAGCAATGTAATTTTTACATTTAGTCTGTGACCACCGGACACACACACACACACACACACACACAAAAACACGCTCACACAAATTTTCATAACCTCCTTATAAACAGCAGCCCTGAAGCAATGTAACCATTCTAGATTCCCTTCAATTTTGGTCCACGGTAAACACGTATTGCGTACTTGTTTTGCAGTGCCAAGGTTAAATAATTTGATCTCCAAAAGGCATGAAATAGCTTTAACAAATTGGTGATAGCGGGTCAATTTCTGGTCAAAGTGGGCGTCAGTGGTTGCAGATTCGAGATAAACAATCTACCAGAATCCTGAAGGCAGCTGGCAACTCCCGCCTCCCATTGTAAGCCATGATGGAATGACCTTCTTTTGCAAAAACCTGTCTTTAAGTTAGCCCTTCTATTTAGTCTCGAACTAGTTTGACGGTAGACCTCATACTAATAGCTTTAATTACAACGGAGCCTACTATGTAATTTGCTTTACACATTCTTAAATAATTGTTGACTTATTATTTTGTTAAACATGTATGTAAAACCAATTTTCAAATGATTTTACACTAATTTTAAGTGTTTTTGTGTACAATTTTATCGTAATATATTTATTATAATTGCATAAAAGTTTACAAAGTCGGTTTTGAATATTAAACGAGTTAAAAATAACTTATCTAAAAACTTTGTACACATTTTCTGTGCCAAAAGTTTGTCCAGAAAGAAAAATGTATGGGTTGTTTGATTCTTGGTAGGACCAATGACTACATAAATACTATAAGACACGACATAGGATAGGGAAATAGTCTACGCTTTACGGGTGCTGTTCGTCACAAGTTTGACACACAGCTATCAGAAAGCGCTAGCAGCAGGTGCTTGACTGTACGCATCCCACTTGGTTGAGATTGTACAACTGTTGACACAGCATAGTCAGTGTTGTCAGTTCGTTCGCTGAGATAAGCGATTCTCGACATTCCCTCGCATCTCTGGTCCCATATGTGGCATCAGTGCGCAACTGAAACATTGTTTGACCGTAGAGCCACCTAGCGCCAGTCACATCAACTTCAGATTCTCTAACAAAGAGCGACAGCTCCACACCCTAGCGGGTATTGGTCAACTCAAGAATAAGCGTAGAATATTTAACATGGCCATGTCGTGTCTTATAGTATTTATGTAGTCATTGGTAGGACTGAACGTGTATAGACTATTAGTTCTTCCCAATTCTTCATGATTAAATCAATACTGTTTGATGGAACAGGTCACTGTAACATTGCTTATCGGAACCTCCACTCAAATTACTCGTGTTAGCAATGTACCACCAGTTGGGAGGGTGGGGGCAGGTCACTACAATCAGTTTCCTCGTGTCGGCCACTCGACAAAGAGGTTATTCGAACCTGCTTCATTCTGAAACATTGACTTTGGTACCTGGGGTGGGGGGGGCAATTTTTTACAGTTTTACTTAGAAACACTGTCTTGAGTACAAAGTAGTAACAAGTCTTGGACTAAAGTAGGTGTGTGCGCATACCAAAAGGTCTGAGGAAGACCAGGATACATTGTTGTCTTCCTCTGCTCACTTGGAACAAAACATGTCGTCACCACTCCCGTCTTAGCACACATTCAAACATATTTTATTCTAAGAATAGTTGCACAATTCTTTAATCGAATTTACAAGGATTTGATGGTGTTAGTATGTTTTAAAAACAATTAAAATCTTAATTTACAATATTAAATTATCCAAAACATACTTTACATACAGTTTCCTCCCCCTTTTTTAACCAATAACTCTAATTTTGGATATCTTTTTTAGTGTTAACAACTTGTTTTGCTTGTGACGTAAAGTGGCATTTCTCTAAATTATTGGCGCCGATGCTCATATTTAACGTATGACCGAATTTAATAACATTTAATTTACAACAATTTGAAATTAGATATTAAATTATAAGCCTCAATAACCAAAGGTACCAATTTTCTGTACCTATCGGTAAATTCCTAACAAATTATTATGAACGATAGACGGTTAGACATTACAAACACTTCTATAGTTTTATTATAACAGTTCTAGGTGATTCTAAAAGGACATCTTGACTAAAATTTCAAAATATTACAGATGGTAAATCTGTTTTTACCACCACAATTAATATTTTCCATTTAGAAATAGAAATTATAAACTTGCAACCGCACAACATAATTTAATGTTATGAAAATGAAATCAGTGTAACTGAAGGTTGCATATAAAACATGTATTAGATACATGCAAATCAATAAGTGATTCAAAAACATTCATCGAAGTTCCTCATACACAAAATTTAAAAAAAAATCTAGTCCTAAAATAATAATATATGATGTTAAAAAGTAAATTCCCATTTACTCTAGAAATGTTCATAAATTCTAGATGAACACGCTCAAACATAACATATTAGTTGTGTCTTTAAAAATGCAGGTTTGGGAGTTTGGTTAAAAAACTAACCTATGTGCTTAGTGATCAAAGATAGATCAAAATCGACGAAAGCGATTTCTATTTATATTTTGTGAAATGTGAAGGTTCATGATCCAAACCAATAGTCCAACAGCAAGTACGATTAGTAAATTATTTGAAAAAACCAAAACGAACGCGTTTGGGTTCATTTCGCGATTTTCCAAATTACTCCTGAACATAGTAATTATTTATAACAATGATCAAGATATGGACAAGATAATAATTATAGTCCATCCTTTATGGAAATATACCCACATGCCAAATTTAAATAAAATCGGTTTATTTGATTGTTCTACAGAAGTAGACAGACAGACAAACATAATTCTGAAAATCATGTTTTGATGTCAGGGTATAACAGAAAATACATTTTTCGAATTTTAGACCTAGCACATAAGTTTCTCTATTTTACTTATATGTGAGGTAGTAATAATTACCTTCTAATTTATAATTAATAGTTGTACCAATAAGTGTAATATAGCGTATATAAAAAAAATAGTATACAGTCTCATTTTCTATTAATTATACATTAACAATAAAGTTTACAATTCATCAAAGTATATATGTATATGTATACATAAACGTACTATAATTTAAGAAATAATAATAATGTAATATAATAAAAATCCGTAACTAGCAAGACAAAATCTGATAGTCATGAAAAAGAAACAGTAAAACAATTATTATTATTTTAACATTGGTTACACCTAAAGCTAACATTTATCCCTAACAATGTATATGAAGCGGATATGAAAATAACCAATAATTTAACTCATGAAAATAAAAATACGAGAATTTCATTATAAAACATTTACATTCTTTCTCTCTCTTTCTGTTGTTGACTTGGACATGGATAAAGGGCCTGCATCGACTTCTACATGACCTGACCTTTCCGACTGTCGTATTGACATGATTGTAAACTCACTCTCTACTCTTCTACATCGGTGGTCGATCTGAATGTGGAGCACATTTATACATCCAACGTTTTACATCGACATTTTATTATTTCAGACATAATGGTTTTACTTGATCCCAAAAATATATATTATATATTACCCAACAAATTGTGTTCTATGTTGTATTCTTCAGAACAACAAAAGTTGTGTAATTATTTAACTGCTATCTTGTGTTTCTGTTATTAGTGATTTTATATAATGCAGTTATTTATGTAGTGCTGTTACTGTTCCAAGTACATCTGTAAAAAAAATAATAAAAGGGATCTGCTTCTTGGTATAAAAGGGATTTAATATATTACTGCTTATATTAAAATATCTTTCTACGTTTGCAAACTTTCATTTGTGCAAGTTTTTGTTTTATTGAACGTACACTTATCCAAATATTTAAACTCTTCTTTTTATTAATCATGTGAAATTTAACACTGCTTTATGGTTTTACAAGTCAAAACGAGCTATAATGGTTCTTTGGTTAAATCCGTGATTTAGTTGGCAGAATGGCTTACTCTTACAGCAGTGATCCAATAAATTCAAAGTCAAAGTTTACGAAAGTTCAAACCCTGTTAATAACAACCATTCATTAGTTTAACATAACGTAAACGTTAGGAACAAACAAAATAATCTTAAACGGCCAGATGTAAGTAAAATAATATTTTTACGGGAAATATAAATCACATCGATACACCAATATTTAGTATTTTCTCATTGTATTGCTCAACATTAGTTTAAACAAACATACTATTTTATTTTCTCAAAACGTAAAAATCAATATACTTCTAGCTACCCAAACATTATAGTATACATTATTTTACTGACGAATAGTCCTAGAATAAACCTGTTTCCTTCTAGCTTCCTAAATATTATATTATCTAATTTTGTACAGACGTAGTTCTACAGTTTAAAAAAAACACATTTACTCATGGATTCTTAAAAGTTATATTACCAGATAGTGTACAGACGAAGAAAATAGTATATTTCACCACTAGGACCAAAAGTGAAGCTTTTCGATACAAGCTTTAACGACCGAGGCCGAAAAATGAGCGAGGATCGAAAAGCTTCTTTTGGTTCTAGTGATGAACTATATTTTTCGTTATACTGCAAATAATATAAGAAAACAATTTCACAAAAACAAAAATGTTAAAATCTATTTACCTTCAAAAATTTGGACAGTTTTACAACTACTACAGCTGTTTAGTTTGTGTTAGTGGTACTTATTTATAAAATCTATGGTAACAGCTGTTTTATCTATTATTTACAATCGAGGGTATCCGTTGTTTTTATAGATTATTTACAATCGTTAATTAATTCGTATAAGAGAAGTAACAGCTGATGACTTCGACATCAGCTGATGTTTTTATTCCTAGGACTAAAAAGAACCACTTCAGCATCTCAATACATGTATTGAAAACAGCTGTTTTTGAAGCAGTATGACAAAACAATTATTTACTCCCAGTTACCTAAATATTATATTATCAGATTTTGGACTGGCGTAGCTCTACTAATCCAAAAGAAAATCTATTAACTTTGTTTATTTCATCATATACCATAAATTTGTTTTCGTTTTAAGCTCAATACCGGTGTTCGACTCACAAAAGAAAAGCATAAAAAAGACCTAGGACAAGAACAAGCGTTGGTTAAAAGAGATTAAATGATAAAAAGAAGGATCTAACCTGAGACTAGATGAAGAATATTGTAGACCTGGCTAGGTTGGCTAAACCCGTATTCGTTATAAATGGGTCTAATAATGGTTAGTAGGAAATAATGGGTCCAAATAGGAAAGGAAACAACGCAAAAAAAACGTAGATCTTCCGATTTACTTTATCCATTTTGTATAGTGACTCAAACGATAGTTAAAAAACTCATGTATAACAAATTGTTGTTTATAATTTTTTTTAATCCGAAAACGTACTGTAATTGTTTAAACCAAGACGTTATTTAACTTTATATTAATTTTTGGAATGAAAATTGTTCTACTAAAATTAAAAATTATATTTATACTTCATGTGACTAAGTGTAAGAAGGTTTGTGATTTGTCGTTACGTAATTTAATTGATTGATTTCTTTAAGAAATCTGACTATAATGATTAAATATCATTAAATATTCCTATATTATTATGATAATAAATGGAGTCATTTATTTTGTTGTAAGGTTTGATCTTAGCAGGTTGTATTAACATATTATTATTATATATCTTGTAATGTGATAAGTCCAATATTGTATGTAATGTTTTAACTTAGAAAAATATTATTGAAATTAATATATTATTCAAAAGTTATTAGATTTAAATTTGATTTATAACAGCTTTATCAACTCATTTTAACGAATAAAAAATTTCAATTAACATAATCAAATTTGTATATAACAATTGGCCGTTGCTACTGTATTTATTAATACAGACTGAACCAAGGGTTAAGGTGGGTAGTTCTTATAATTATTTGTTTCTTTGACAGGCGATGAACTTTTTTACTTCTATATTACAATTAGACGCTAAGGATTAATTCTTCAGTGCTACTGTACTTAACTTTTAATAGTTAAAGACAAATAAAGTTAGTATCGATATAAAGTCGTTACGTGTAAAATACGAGAGGTCATTTTTAAAGTAAGAACCGTTTGCGCATAGCAACCGCGCAGGCTGTCACGTGACACCCGCTCAAGGTTAGCCACTCTTGCCCAGTCCCCAACTATGCAGTCAGTTGATTTCATGACTCTGCCACTGATGGTTCAATCGTAACACTGCTTTGTTTGTCGCCATATTAATCAATAAACCCACCGATTGTGACTTTCTGCCAAGAGGAATGACCATAAATGCTGAGAGATATTGCGAAACACTAACCAAGCTTAGGCGCGATATTCAAAATTGCCGGCGGAGACTTCTGTCTAACGGCGTCGTGCTGGTTCACGATACCGCTCGGCCTCACGCTGCAGCAATAATCAAGACGCATTTGGCCAACTTTCGATGGGAATTTCTGGACCACCCCCCTACAGTCCTGACCTAGCACCATCAGACTTTCATGTGTTTCCTAAACTCAAAGAATATCTTGATAGAAAGCGATTTGAAAGTGATGACGTGTTGAAAGAAACTGTTACTAACTGGTTAAATGCTCAGGAGGCAGAGTTCTATGATGAGGGGATCCAAAAGCTAGTGCCACGACTTAAGAAATGGTTAGATATTCTTGGTGACTATGTAGAAAAGTAAAAATATGTCCATACTTAAGTTTTTGATACAATACTCCACTTAAAAACTGTTCTTACCTTAAAAATGACCCATTATCAAGTCATAATATTATACCAATTATATACAAATTCTACCTTATCTAACAATTTCATAAATAGAGTAGATTCATATAAATTTCATGTAGTAATAAACTACGAATTACGTATGTTTGTACCTGTGCCGAGATGTAGCCAATGTATAAAATTTACATATAATTTAAATTTCTTTTGACGAAACTCTTTCTTTTGTACAAATATCAATTTTTAACATAGACTATGTTAACATGGTTCGGTTGAAAATGTTATTTCAAAACTACACATTTGCTTTACATAAATTATTTGATATTGAATTTATAAAAATATATAAGTAAATCAAGTAAAGAGAACGGCTTCTCAGAAACAAAAATAATATACGAAAAATCTATTTCAATATTAGGACTATTTTATTATTTTATAATAAACATGTTACAATATTTTATCAGGCTTATGAAGACTTGATTTAAACTCGTCCGTTATTCCATATTACATAATTATAAAATATATATTAGTCTTGGACTAGATTAGTTTGTGCTTCGCTGAATGCCACACCCTCTCAATGCACAATGCACGCATGCATGGACAAGGAAACATGACTCTACGTCACGCCATTCCCTTCCTCACCCACTCGTCAACCTTCCTGACGACCTCGTCCTAACTAATCAATCAGAGCAACGTGAGCGCCTAATCTAACTGCTACTATATCCACTTCCGTTTCCCTTCAAATTTATAACAATGTTGGTTAATAGAACTGTGAAGAGATCACAGATTGGTGTAACCTGTTGTCATATAGGAAAGCAGTAAATATTCAGGAAGAAAAATGATAGTAACATTATGACAGGGACAATTTTAAGAGAAAAAACATTGAAAGTTTGACAACTCAGATAATTTCTTACTTCAAGAACGTTTTAGTTCGTAAACTTGAAATATTTATATTGTTCAATTTTGCCATTGGACACATAATCTTACAACATTTTTATGGTTACTTCTCAATAACGTGAAACTTAAATAATCAATAATAACAATATCAATTTTTTGTTGAGAAAATTGATAACAAATATAATTATTGTACTCGTAGTTGATAACAAGAATGTTAATCAATTCCATAAACGCATCACCACGTGGATGATCTTGATATAGCAGAGAACTAATTGTTATCAATATTTTCACCTCATTGCTTAAGCAAATCGTAATTGAAGTAGTATTGAAATAGTTTTATACAAAAAAATAATAATTCTTGTTCTTTACAGTAGGCTAGATGATACTGAAACTTGTAAGAAAACTGTTATAATTGTCACCATATGACGATATTCTCCGCCGGTTTTAACTAACTTTATTATTACAATCACAAACCCTAGAGGTATCAAATTTTGAAAGATTTTCTGCAAGTTTGCTACAAAAATATATTTGTAGACAAGTTATAACTAGTCAAAGGTAGCATCTTTCATAAATATAAAATATATGTTTTTATGCAAATAATAATTATTAACAGTGAGTAAATCACGCATACGTTTTAAATTATTTTAAATATTAAGAAGAAATATGTGAAATACTTTTGGAAAATAACCTCAAAGTAAAGTTAGACATGAAGAGAATACTCAAATTGTGTACATCTTTTTAACTACAGCAAAAAGCACCAATCGTTGGTGGAATATATAACAATTTTATTGTTTTGGATCTTAATAAGGAAAGAATACACACATTTCACGTCTTTGGTTTTTATTAACAATGAACGTGTTTTTAGTAAATCATTGTGACAACTTTATCCTGCATAACACTGTTTATTTTACTTTTAATAATTTTTTATGGTTATTTTATCTATAAAAAACACGGATGTTAGAAATACATTTCTATTACAATGTAAAACATATTGATAGCTTGTCCATATAAAAACAAACTTACGTAATAATTGAGTGATTTGATAACGGCCACCTATGTAGAAGTAGATATAGTATGTTTACATGTCAATAGGCCATTCGCTAAAGGTCAGAGCTAGACGTAGGCCTATATCCGCAACTAAGTATTGACAGAGGGCGTGGCATTATACTGATTTAATTAACCTTTCACTCAAATCTGCCTCCTCTTCCTTCCTCTGTACTTCAATTGTTAAATTATTAATTAAATAACGTAGTTGAAAATATATCAAAGTTTAACTGATTTTTCTAAAATTATTAATATTCGCATTGATTAGTTGGCATTGATGACAACGTCTGCGATATAAATTGATCTATAAATAATAAAGTACTGTATATATGATTCACTCTTGATGCATTTTAGTACTCAAAGCAATCAATTATCGTACGATTTAGGTTTTCCCACCTAAAAATATACAAACAATAATGAGGCGGACTTTACAATTATAAAAATGATTATTAGATTTTTTTTAAATATAATACATATTTTAAATCAATTTTTATAATTTGTATTAAAATTTAATTAAATAAAACATTTTCTCCTTGTCGTTTAAAGAAGAAAAACCTTTCAGTCATCATCGCCTTATAAAAAAAGGAAAAAAAATAACTTATAATACACACCCCTATCCATCCTATACTCTAATACTGTCACGGCAGGAAAAAAATAAGAGAGTAAAATGAAAGATAGAGATCTAACCGAAGACGAAATGAATAAATGGTATATCAAGCTAGGCTCGCTAGGAATTGCCACACCCCATAGTCACTACATTGATTAACGATTATTAACATATCATTTTATACAATTTAAACTTAACTTAGCGATTCATTAAAAACTTTATACATTTTCCGTTTTGTCATTTCAATGCACAACACAACAAATTTATTGTTTGAGTTGTATTAAATTTATTGTCGATGACAAAACAAATGACTTTTACACATACTCAAATGATTCTGGAAATAACTGATTAAACAATAAACATATCTACAAATTTTACTATTTTAAAAAAATATTTAAATAGAAATAACAACGTTTTTAAATCTGTATAAAAATTACTTATATACATAATAGGCTTTTTTTACTGATTCCCACAGTAATGCGCTACTTCGTTGTAAAACAGAATATAATATATTATATATTTAAAGGGGGTTTCTCTTATAATGGCAGTAATATTATAGTCAGAAGGCACGTACTTACTGTGCTCTAGGCCTAGACAAGTATGTTCAGCATCTTGCGTAATGGCGGCTACTACATTCCGCTTAACCAACATGGGCAACATTCAACTTCGATTAAGTCGTTGAAATTCCTGAAAAATTAGAAGGGTAATGGACAATTTCAGCTATATAAAGGCGTCAAAGTCTTTATTAGACGTTCTAAACGCCAGTGCATGTTCTAGGTTCCCAGTGACGTACTGACTGCAAAAGGGTTATTTAACTTTCTGATTTTAATCAATAAATTATCTCTGTAAATGTTTAAAAACACATAGACCAAAATAGCATATACTTCTAATGATATTTATTAATTTTAGGTACAATCGTTGGCGGGAAAACATTTGAAACTGAGTTACTTTTAAAATTACTGCAATTTTATGAAAATCCAACTTTACGGCAACCATTTCACTTTGTTATTAGTAAAAGTGGAATTTATGACGTTTTATTATTTGTACTGAAGATGAACTCTGTATTTAATGATTTTTTAAATGACAAAAAATAGTATTATTAACTGTTATATGGTAGGGAAATTTTTCCAATAATTAGGAATATTAATCAATGTAAAACAGCTACAAATAACCCATTTTAAATATTAATAATCAGTAAAATATGGAGTTTATTTCTATATTTCATGAAGTATTACAAACAGGCCACTCTCTTTCCCCATTAGTGAATAACATTTTACAGAGTTACCAATGAATTCCTCGACTCTATTACAAGTCAATAAGAGATTCTTAAAGTAATTTACGTTTTACTTTTTCAGACTAACCTAACCTAATAAACGTTCTACTGAACTTATTAAAATCTTTACAATTATACTTTATTGACCTAACCTAACAAATGTACTACTGAACTTAATCAAATACAATTATATTTTATTGACCTAATGTAACAAACGTACTACTTAACTTAATCAAATACAAGTATATTTTTGACCTAACCTAACAAACGTACTACTGAACTTAATCAAATACAAGTATATTTTTGACCTAATCAATCAAACTTAATACTGAACTTAATCAAATACAAGTATATTTTTGACCTAACATATCAAACGTACTACTTAACTTAATCAAATACAAGTATCTTTTTGACCTAACCTAACAAACGTACTACTGAACTTAATCAAATACGAATATATTTTTGACCTAATCTATCAAACTTAATACTGAACTTAATCAAATACAAGTATATTTTTGACCTAATCTATCAAACGTACTACTTAACTTAATCAAATACAAATATATTTTTGACCTAATCTATCAAACTTAATACTGGACTTAATCAAATACAAGTATATTTTTGACCTAACATATCAAACGTACTACTTAACTTAATCAAATACAAGTATATTTTTGACCTAACCTAACAAACGTACTACTGAACTTAATCAAATACGAATATATTTTTGACCTAATCTATCAAACTTAATACTGAACTTAATCAAATACAAGTATATTTTTGACCTAATCTATCAAACGTACTACTTAACTTAATCAAATACAAATATATTTTTGACCTAATCTATCAAACTTAATACTGAACTTAATCAAATACAAGTATTTTTTTTGACCTAAACTATCAAACATACTACTGAACTTAATAAAATACAAGTATATTTTTGACCTAACCTAACAAACGTACTACTGAACTTAATCAAATCCTTAGAAATATATTTTATTTGTGCGTGTGATTTAAAAAATATATAGTTGAAGTTGACAATAAATTGTCTGTTTGAAAATGTTCAATGAAATAATTATAATGAAATCATGTGTTAAAAAAAATATTTCTTGTTCTCAGGTTCTTGTTCACTCAGGTACACCCAAAAAAAGAAGAATTGAAGAACAATAATTTGTATTTCGTTTACTTTTTAAATTTTATTTAGATTCCAATCTTTCATAATTGTTGAATAATGCTGAAAAACCATAGATATTGCCTAAATTTAAAGAGGGAAAAACTACTAATCCTGAGTTTTATAATAATATCGAATACGCTCCTTCTCTTACCACTTCTTAATATCGTCTGGTTACAACACTTAAAAACTATCTCAACCTATAAAATAACATTATTTCTCTGTTTTATCAAATATTCTTTTGTACAAACAAGCCTAATCAATCTTAGCCCACAAAATAATTTAGACTAGTTCTGTAATAATCGAGTTCAGATTTGTTTTTTCTCAAAATTCTCAAAATTATGTTTAAATAGAGGTTATAAGTTGTCCATATGTCTGAGTGTATATAATTAACTTATTTTGTGTCAGACAGTATACTTGTTAAATATGGTTTTAAAAAGCTTTACTACAAAGATATTGCATACGAAAGCTGGGATCTGTAAATTCTAGAACCTGGTTTTAGACGTGTTATCGGTAGTAAAATCGTTAGGATATGAAAACTACGGACATAGATATACCTCATTTCATGCTTTATTTTATCATAAAAACCTAATTTGATTGTTTCTATGGCAGTATAAACATAAAACGGAAAATATTAAAGTCAATTTATTTGTTACGCTGTTTAACAATATACATAAGTTAGTTTAAATAGTATTTAACAGCGGCCGTATTATCTCAACTTACTTCAGCATTAAACACATAAAGAAACAAGTTAGTGCATGCGGGCACCGAATCGCAATCCAACATTTTATGGGAACTTTACGACCAATGTAGTTAGAATCGGACGCAGGATTCCATCATAAGTTCACTCAAATATGGAGTACATGCATCTCAAGACAGTTGTAACAATTATTAATCCTCTCCTCAACATTTATGTTCAATTAAATCTTTGTATGTTTTTATAGTATTTTTAATTAAAAGATGGAAATATGACATTCCCTTCCGCATATTTCATTCAGTCGAGTCTACTTTGTTTCATTATTTTAACTTTTATCATCAGTTTATAATCTCTGTGAGTTAGTGTCGTACTGTAAAAACTGCTAACTACATTTATTATTCTGATTTCATAAACGAATACTATAATTAAAAGGTATAAGAAATAAAATTGTATTTTTTAGGGTTTATTTATTTTGCTCCTTACAATCATTCAAATTATAGAATTAAAAAGAAATCTATTTTATTAGCACATTATTCAACTACCATTAAAGTACATTATCACTGGCATATATTGGAGTCTCTGTTTCTTCTTTTTGTTTATTTGGTTTCAACTTTATTGGTGTTCTTCTTTTTGTTTTACTTTATCTTATTTTACTTATACTATATGTGCAGTTAATAAAGTAGCTTAAGGATAGATTGCCCTTACATGCCGATTTATTGTTTTTGTCTTTCCCTCAAATATTTTGTTTATGTATTAACCATACTCAACTGTACTTTTTTGTTTTTTGCATCTAACTGGAACCTCATTTCATCAGCAGAGGTAATTTATTAAATTATATTTATATTATTTGTTTACGTAATCAATATAACTATATACAATGTATAGAATAAAGTTAAATTTTGTAAATATCTTGTGTTTTGTAAACTAAATGTACTGTGAATTGTAGTCAATATATTGTGATTGTAACTGTTTGTATTTGAGTGTCTAGAATAAAAAGTTTGAGTAGGAGGAAGTTTACAGGAAACATTCATACTGTTAGTTCTGATTCTAATTTAAGTATAACCCCAGGCCTAATCTCAAATAATAGACTAGGGAAACAAATAATCATAGTAGACTTACTAGCCCTAACAGTAGTTGTAAAAAGAAAAAAATCAAATATTTCGCAATGCTTGTGACAAAAACAGATTATTTGAAAGATGTAACACAGGAGTGGAATATTATTGGTAATAAATTAAATTGTAGAAACTTTGTGTTAGTTGTTCGGCAGAAGGGTCTATAATGTTTTTCGAGGCCACAGATGGGAATAGTAACAAATGTGGTTCATTCATGTTTGTCCAAGTCATCATTCATGACATCTACTAACAGTGATAGTAACTATTAAAATAATAATAATATTAGGCTAGTTTATGGTCTTAGGGGCGTTGGCAAAGGATATCCAGCTGCATGAACCCTGTGTTCGGTAATGAACCTTCCCAAACCAACCTGAAAATCTATGTATATAGCCTAGTCGTTATTTTGAAAACTATTGAAAAAGTAAGCATGGGGTCAAAGATGAATGTCACAAGAGAGACTTTAGTTTAAAATGATGCTAATAGTGATAGTAGTGTTGCTATAGACGGAAATTGTAAAATTTGTAATTATCCGAAAATTGTATTTTATTACTCTTGTACACATTTTCACCGATTTGGATGATTTTTTTACAGATGTTGTTTGGGAATGTATTAAATAAGAATATGAACCAAATTTTAAAAATTATAAATAGTTTTTTGTAAAGTTAATTTCTATGGTAATATTTTACAAAATAAAAAGCTAAATTTTCTAAAACTCATAAAAATTTAGTATCTGAACAATCAAAATTTTGTTCTTATTGTTATTCCCAAAAGTGCATAGATTAATGTGTGAAATTTTTATTATGATGGGAAAAAAGTTGAAAAAGTTGTGTGTGCCTATATATTGACAATTTATTAAGTTGGAGATAGGGACTCCTAGTTTACCTCAATGTTATATACTAGTGAATTCTATACTTTTGATATTACCTATAAATTGATCTTTAAGATTTCATGTGACCTTATAACACACCACAACTGTTTCTCTGACAAACCAAATTTGGCATATAATTAAGACAAATTCAAATATTAAGACCTAAATCAAAACAATAATACCTACTCAGTTATTTTATTCTTCCCTTTTATATATTTATATCAGTTAGAAGTAAATAAGAGTTTTAACTTTAGAGATTTAATGTAGAACACTTTTACCATATCATCCAGTGTAATGGTGCAAACTATACTATTTATTTTCATCCTGCATTGACTGTCAGTGTGTTTAAAGTTTCAACTCAAAATCCGATTTGTATTAAATTCATTGTTTTATATTATCCACGAATCTTTGACAGATGGCCAGCGAGGTTATTATTCTTAAAATTATTGAACTTTAAATAAAGTCAATTAGTAAAATATAAAAGTGGAAACATTTCAAGTTAGACCGACATCATTCTCTAAACGTTATTATAAATATGATGGTCAGCAATCTAGTTTTTAGAAGGTAATATAAATTTTATTGAATTTAGTAGTTTTATTTCTTTTTACTAATAATTATAAAATTAAATATTTAAAAACCTTTCAAATTGATTGTTGTAACTTGGTAATAAATCGAATACCAAGTACACCAATTGTTGTTAATTGGTAATAAATAAAATTGATTGTTGTAACTTTGTATTAAAATAAATGAACTTGACTTTTGAATTAAAATGGGTAATTGTTAATATATTACAAAATTGAAAATAGAGCAAATCCTTACTGTTGTTATAAACTTGTACAACACACACTAACCACAGTAAAAATAATAGCATTATTTTTAATTATTCTATTGAACTATATTTTATTTAAGGAATACTATTAAAAACAAATGAACTAATCGAATGATACATTATGACGGAAAAGGTAAACAAACTAAAATAAGCAATCTTGCAATAAAACTAGAAATGTAAATGTAATCATAAGCTAAATATTGTAACTTAAAGAGACAGATTTATGTGATTCTTATTAGTTAAAAACACAGTATATGTATAAAAGATAATAAGTTAAATAACTCAATCAATTTCTTTTTTTTTCTCTTATATATATACAACTCCTCAGATATTACCCCATGATACTATAGTATATGTAATAATCAATACACAATATATTTAGCGTATCTCTATCGATAGTATTATCTACTACAGTTAGAGATAATCGGACAGTTTTATTAAGTTTTAAGTGTATTTTTAATCATATTCAATAATCTGAAATAAGATATTAAGTGCTATAGACACTAATTTGATTTATTTGTTTGTTGATGTTCCTAAATTATGTACAACCAGAGTGAAATCATTTCTCAAATAAACCATTAGCAGTTGTTAAGTTGTTGAAACTGGTTGCAGCAAACCAGATTGTTTGCATTGTTTAAAATTGTATCAATTGTAAGTAGGTTACATCTGAGATTGGAATGGAGCTGCCAAGGTGAATCCGAAGTCGCGGGTGTGGCTGGGTCGGAGGTGAGGGTTGTCCAGAACCCAAGCAGATGATTTATCTTAGTGACGTGAGCGCGAACCTGCAACCGTTCGATCACGACTTAGATGAAGGAATGCCTAACTACCAACATTCTATCGACAATAATAACAATAATATTACAAAGTAGTGGAGAATGGGGCACGAGATCGCGTCTGTCTAATGAGATTTAGGCCTATTTGTCTTGACATTGGAGTACGATTAAATAATAAACACGATTTCGCCTTTTCCGTTACGTTTCAGTGGCTTTGGCCACAATAATGTAACAGTTATTGCGTAATTTCTGCGGAACTATCGTCGGATTAATTGCAAAAAATCGATAAAATAAGCTATATATCCCCTACCTCGTTTCTAACTACAATATTTATAGAATAAATGTTATAATATAGAGTAGCTGTAGGTCTTGGAAAACCTTGTTCATAATACGATGTATATTGTCACAGGTTCATGTCCTTATAACTTCATTTTAAGTAAAATACTGTCTAATGTCAAAATTAAAGTTTTGGGAATTTTATAAAATTGTAGCCGTTTTGTATGTCAACTAAAAACAAGAAAGTTACTGTCATCGAAGGGAATAAGTATTTAAAAATCTAATTTAATTTCTCTTGACTCCCATCGGCTATGACAATATATTATACAAAGGTCAATTTAAACACGTTTGTTAACTTAAATGAATCTATGTCACACACAGCCTTCCAACATACTGAGACCATGTTAACATAAAAACATATTAAGATCATTTATTGTAAATTTATTATATTTATTCTCGAAATATAAAAAAAAACTAAACTAATAGAGTATCTACATCCGGTATTCTATCACCAATACACAATTCGAATTACAAAACACAAGACATATCAGTTACAACGACCAGAAAATATCTGAATGGATAAAGAGGTATTTCAAAAGTAAAAATGATCAATAACAGTTTTAAAGTATCCAATATCTTAAAACCGTACCAACCTATTACAACCAAATTTTAATGATAGTGAATGAATGTTTATAAGTCAAACTAGTGTACCAACTGCACGGAAACAAAATATTAGTAAATTTGGTATTTCATTTTAATAGTTTCCGATTTAATTGAAACCAACTTTTACACCCATCTACTTAACATATTGGATTAGTGGTAATAGTAATAAATTACATCACAAACATTTTAAAAACATAAATGGTGGGAATCTTGATATATTCGACCTTCTGATACCCTACCATCAGTCCCCCTCCCCAATAATTACCTGGATTTTTTAGAGTTATGATGAATACGTTTTTTGGGTCCTGAAAGAGTGTATTTTGTGCACTAAAATATTTGTATAAATCGTTAGAGAAATCACAAAGAAAAATCAAATTTGTAGTTTCCGTCTTAGACAGGTTCCTATTCAGAAGAAATTTAAATAAGTATGTGTGATCAAATAAAAATAATTACAGATTATAAAGTTACATGCGATATATCATTGTTACAAAACAACCTTATAATTATATTTAACATTTAAACAAACATTTTAATTACCCATAATCTACTTTTCCTATTTTCCTAACATTACTGTTTAGAGAAACCGTAAAGCATTGAAAATTTGATTTTAACTCTTAAATTTCTTAATGTATCACCAAACATAAAACATTGTCTGCATACTAAAATACCTCATGAATCGGTGCGATGATTGATTCCTTATAGTTAGACCTACATTATTGTTTCTCGTATTTTATTCTGTGAATAATACATGTTAATCCATCTTAATTTTGAATTCAAATATTTTATATTTAATTTATTTACGGGTGTTTTATGTAAGTAATGGTTTGTTAAAACGGACATTGCACCTTTTACACTGGTTTTGTAATTTAGTTCTAGGTAATAAATTCAATTTTAAACTTGACACACTAACACACATTGTTGCAGAAAACTGTTTATTTTTCAACTTTTGTAACTTCTAAACTGAATATCTTTCTTTAAGCAGAGTTAAGTTATAAAAGTAATATTTTTATCTTAAGTTTTAACTCAATATGCTGTAATAAAGTTATTAGCTAAACAGGCTAACTATATTTTATTTATGCTTTTAATTTTTTTAAATGGCGAACCGTGTTTAAACCTTATAATCTTATATTCACTCTCTTCTCCTTCTTCTTCTTCTTCTTCTTCTTCTTCTTCTTCTTCTTCTTCTTCTTCTTCTTCTTCTTCTTCTTCTTCTTCTTCTTCTTCTTCTTCTTCTTCTTCTTCTTCTTCTTCTTCTTCTTCTTCTTCTTCTTCTTCTTCTTCTTCTTCTTCTTCTTCTTCTTCTTCTTCTTCTTCTTCTTCTTCTTCTTCTTCTTCTTCTTCTTCTTCTTCTTCTTCTCCTTCTCCTTCTCCTTCTCCTTCTCCTCCTCCTCCTCCTCCTCCTCCTCCTCCTCCTCCTCCTCCTCCTCCTCCTCTTCCTAAAAAATTGACTTTCGTATATGGATTTGCTTAAGTAGACTATTAATTCAATTAGAACCATATTTAAGGATGGAAAGTACGAAAAATTGCCTTCCGAAAATTTATCACAAGTCACTTTTTTAAGCATATTCTATAAACTCCTAAACAGTTTATCAAATATCACAAGAAATAAAAAAAATATTACAATTTTATGTAAAATCAGAAAATTCCACAAATATAAAGGAATTTATAAGAAATTTAAAAGTTGTCACCAATATTGTTTAATGGTGGGCATTTTATTAAATTTCAAAATAGATTTTTAAATACCATGATAAAGTGATGAAAGTTTTCTATTTACAGTTTTTCGAAAAATCTATATTTTACGAGATACCAATGGCGGTAAAAATAAAACGACCACCTGTAGTTTATATACAGGTATATTAACTAAGAAAATTTCTCCGACCCATGTACATTTCTTTAACTCTGTGTAAATCAATTATTATAAGTGAATTAGATTAACATATATTGAGAAGAAGGTACTAACACGGGACTTGTTTAGTTAAAGAAAAGTAAATTAAATGCAGTAACTGTGTAGTTAATTACAAGAAATTACATCCTTAATTGCGTTTTGCTTTCATTTAGTGCTAATCTAGCCGATATAAAAAAGTTGACATTATGGATATGAAGTCTGAACAGATCTTGAAACTACCGTTTGGTATTTGCGGTTAGTGTAAGAATAAGAGTTTCTCTTGCGTTAGTTTCCGGCTACCTACAACAGGCCAGAAGCACAATGATAGTGGTCGTATCACTTTTATTGCTAGTTATAGTTAATTATTTGAGATAATTATAAATAATTACATAAATATTAATAATTGTTTTGTCTTAATCATTACCATAAGGTATTCATTATAGTGGCATCCAAGTAAACCATTACACATTTATAGTCTAGTGAGTATTTTAGTTTAGCAAATATTTGTTTAAAAAGTTAACATGTTTATTGAATTTTTATTATTAATTCCACATTATATGAAAGTTTAGACAAAATTAAAACGAGTACATGTGAGACTAAATTAAATGTAATAATTATTGTTGCAGTCTAGAAAATAGCAATACATAACAGTGAAAGACTCAACAATAAAGAATACACAAATAATATATATTGTATTATTAACTACTCTGGATAAAAGTTTGTTTCATACAAAATATAAAAGGAAATAATATATAAACAGCTATGTACAATATCAGCTGATTTTCATATGAAAAGATAGAGACCACAATGACGTATGTACTATATACTAGTCTCGTTAAATCAGTAAAATCTCTTTAAATTATAAAATTTGTTGTTAATTTGTTTCCCATCGTTATTTTAATATTATATTTAACGTAAACAATTTGTAACCAAATAAAATATATTTTGTTTATTTGACATTATATTTTCTTGTAATAAATCACATTTTATATTTGATTTTAAATTATTTAAAAAAATTTTAAATCATTATTATCGCAGTTAAATTTTTAGTTTTTAGTGACCAATGCGAGAAGAAACAAATCTCAAAAGTACAAAAATTGACAACGATTAAACACATGTTTTGTAAATGAACAGTATTCTAAAATATGTGTGAGGTGCTAACAAAAAACTCTGAAAACAATAATTGTTAATTATACTCCATTTTTTCCTCAAAAAATTCATTTCTACTTCATATTATGATACACTATTACGTATCATATTATCATATTTATCTTACTATGATAATCTGCATATCATATCGGGAAATAATCATATGATATTCCACAATTTCTCTTTATATGCATTATAACAAACCATTCATTTATAAATAATGTGTCTCAAATTGACGGAAACGGTATACTGTAATTAAAAATAACTTGAACTATTAAACAAATATATTAAAAATAGACAGAGATAAACTGTTTTATTATATCAATGAACTGAGTAAAATATCATCCAGTTACGACTACACGTTTACATTATTTAACCACTTCCTTCATTTCTTACGCCGCCAAACAGGATTTCCTTTTTCATAATTCGCGTTTCAAAACGTAGTTAATAATATCAACCCACAACAATTATTGAGAATATTAAAGTTATTTATTAGATCATCCACATGAATGCCAGTCTACCTTTTTACATTTCATCTTAGCGTGGTTACTTCTATATAAGTGCATGTTAATGGGCATTCCATGTGACTACAAAATACAACTGTTCCCTACAAACAGCTGTATCCACATAGCGCAGTTCTTTACGATTACTTGTTACTTTTTTTTATTCCAACTACAAATTATTATTGTCACTAAGCAGTTAACAGTTCGATAAATATATAATTTATAAAAAAAAAAAACAGTTCAACGAGAGTCGTGGAGTGGGGAATGTGGTCCTGCATGGATACAAGTGGAAGAACGTATAAAATACTTGTGTCGGTGTTTCAAACGAAACAGAGCAAGGCCATGATGGGGACAATAGAATGTGCATCCTACAGCACCATCAATTGTCACAATGTGCAACTAAAACATTATGTACAATTATCTTTAATTATGAGCTTAAATAATAGCCATCAAATAGTAATTGCTTGTTTATGCTAGGTTTTAATGTGGAACTAATGGAGTTTAGTAATTCTGATTAGAGGATGGCTGCCAGGAGAGGATTGAATCCCACGCAAAGATGTTACAATCGTATCATTATTTAGCAGTCTTTTGTAAATCATAAACTTGTGTGCTTTGCCAACATTGTAGAACTGAATTTTAAATTATCAAATTATAGAGCCAGGGTTAAGACCTTTTTCATTATGAAATGAAATTACAAAACCGAGAATAGGAACATATTTTATGGACAATATTGTTATGTAAAATTCGAGGAAACCGGTTTAATTCTAGTTAGCATCAATATCTAAATTATAACGTTAAAAGCCTAAAAATATTGGTAAACGTTTTGCCTCTTATTTACATTTACTACAAATAATAAGAAGGAAAAATTCGTTGTGGGGAAAAAGTCTATGTATTTTTAGATACAAAGTGTGAGAGTAAATATTGCTCCAATAAGCAGCTGTGGCTTCGGTTTATCATGTATCTGAGTACAAGTCTTAATAACTGCTGCTCAAGAATGTTTTTTTGAAACAAACCAGTTGTCATACAATTCTCCAACATCAAACGAAAACATTAATGTATGTTTTACGCTCTGTTCTCATCACTTATAAGGAAATACATCCCAACCAGTCAGATAACGTATCAGTGTTATATTTTTAATATGTGGTCAATGCCTCTTATTATTAACCTATTCAATGTTTGTCGTTTTAATTATTATATGATAAAAAGTATTATAATAGAGTTCTAAATCTTGTGCCTTTAATATGTACTGCAATATCGACACCATTCCTCATTCAAAGTTTTTACAAGTACATAATAATATATACTTGAATATATAAAATTTAATACATAATTCATCATTAGTCTTAGTAATTTTAAAACATATTACACAATTATTAAAGTGTGTCAATTGTTAGGAATATTGGCTAACTAAACTAAATAAATCAGTGGTTCAGTACTCAATTAACCTTTGTTCGTATGAATAACTATCTCCTATCTTACTATCTTGCTATGTTCTTCTTCCTATTATTATTAATCCAGAATGACTCTAATTGTTGTGAATCGCAGATCGGATTCTACGTTATAGTTTAGTTATCTGACTCTAAAATAATTACTTTCTTAATAGACGAAGTTTTCTCACCCTGTTTGTAATTCTGATGGATCCCAGTCCTGTCCCAGGATGCTCTTACTCACCAAGTCCGTCTGGCTATCTTCAAGAATTCCTGCAGCACCTTCCCAAGATCAGCCTACTGAACACGTTTCCTCCCAACCAAGGGTGTGTATAACATGGTAGCATCAATGACGATTGCCTTGATTGCAAGGTAAGCAATTTCGTCAGTTTTCCAGGTTTGTCACAATAATTGTTGTCATTCTGGCTTCTTAAAAAGAACTTATACTCTATTTCTAACTAAAACTATCCTAATTCCTAATATTGATAAACCTAGACTGCTAAATACTCTGAGAGGGAGCCTGGATCTCAGTGAGTTGTACATATTAGAGACACGTAATCTGTGGCATTCATCTCTTCGGCACGGGTAGCCTAAACCTTGAGATTAGGGATTTTTAAATCAGGGTTTACTCCCTTAGATCCGACGGATTCAGTCTGGACTAATTGTCCAGTGCAGGGCCACCACGAGCAGGATGCAGTTCTTCACTGCACTGGGCCGCTTCTTATTGGTGCGACCCACTCCGTCGGTCTTGAGTACGGTTATATCGCACCCCTGAGATTGGGGGAATGACCAGACAATCAACTGAGTGACCACTTCCCCAGCCTCTCAACCCCAAACATTACATAGACTAGCTCCATGTTTTGAAATCGGACAATAGTGTGTTTATCAATTTCAAAGAACATAAAAAACCTTAGTAACCTGTATGTTCTAGAGACTCTTAACTTTTCAGAAAAACTTTATTGTTAATAATGAGCCTCGCTAAGATAAGAACTGGAAATGGTGAATTCAAAGTATTTGAACCATTCTAAAATGTTTTCTGATGGTTCTATTAAAATTAAAAAGGGGCATAGATGGAGGGGGACAGAAATCAGAAGGACGATACTTCATGGGACCGAATTAAGAATAGATGGAGGAAAGATAATTATAAATGGAACTCTTACAAATTGCCTTGGGGGGAAATATCAAAAATAAATAACTCCTCACTGACTGCAAAGCTGATCTACAAGCTTTATTCGAAATACGGACATGGAAAAACTAAAAATTGTGGTGAAGAGATTAGAGATGGAAATCAAGCATTCTAGTCAATACCGACATACTGCGGAGTCCAGGGAATTAAACTAAGGATGAAACTGCTTCAAAATTGCAAGCGGGTAGTGGAAGCGAGATCCAGGAAAACTGGAACCAACAATGGTAAACACCAAACACATTGAAGCGACTTTATGAAATTTATCAGGAGCCAGGAGATCCGAACATAACCTTGGTCCTAGAGTTTGACACGTTATGACGCAGCAATACATGCTTCGCTTCAGCCTATGTGCATTATTTGCAGTAAAGAGAACCAGGCATTGCACTACCTTCTCCATGGGTGCGCTTCTCTAAGCCTAGCTGGAGTCTCCCAAAGAACTCTAATGGGAGTTTGTGAAAATACACTGAAAGTCATTCTTACTGGTAGAAAAGTATTACGCGCTTACGACGGCTTTGTATAGCGGGCAGCATCATTGGCATTACTTGATGATAACAAGTAAGTTATGAGAAAACAAGTCACGGCAGATTCATGGTTATCAAGTTGTTTGAAATATGTTTTTTTCTTCTTCTGTTTTTTTTTTATAAATAAATTTCCTATCTTTGACAATTCATATCTTTTGTTTTCAAAGTCAAAACTCCAAATTGTAGCATACATAAATAACTGGTAAAAAAACAAAATGTTGAGTTTCAATAGAATCGATATTACTGAGTACAAGATATGATCCACAGATAAGAATGATTACCTGTAAAGTATTTCCTGTTAAATAAAAGAAATTCGTAATGCGTCAAATTATTGTTTAAAATTTTTTTTTCACTGATCACATTAATTCCTAAATGTGTTTTTACAATGAAACACAGACAATTCCTCAATACACGATGTTGTGGTCCTCGAACATTTTAACTATATAAGGCTTAGTTATACAAGCATCATGAAATGATAGTAACTTTGACGGTTTCCTTCCAAAGACCCCTGATGGAATTTTGATGAAAACGAGATAACTGAGATGGCTATCTGACACAAACAGGTACTTTATTTGGATAAAAAGTGAAGTTTTTAATATGGATTTTTTTAAATTCTAGTTTTATAAAAAATATAATTCAACGAAAGTTATCAAAAATTTGGCCACTGTATAACAAACTTGTAATGATATCTCATATAGGTGTAGTGAGAAAACTTATCAATCTGTAAATCCCAAATTAAATGCACTTTATTTTAATAGAAAATTTGAGTATACAGTTAAATTTCAACCACCGCTTATTTGAGGTTTTGCGGGTTTTTAGATTCTTTCAACATGAAAATAAATGTAAATTCAAATTCCAAATAGATTCTTTAAAAAATCCTTTAAGCTTCCTTCAAATGTCTCATAAAAAAATTAATCGTTTATGACATTCATATTCATTTTATAAGTTTCAGGTTACAATGTAAAATATATTATTCCTCCCTGATTTTAAAAATAAGGAATAATATAGATTCTTTCAACATCAAAATAAATCTAAATTCAAATTCATAATAGATTCTTTAAAAAATCCTTTAAGATTCGTTCAAATGTCTCATAAAAAAATTAATCGTTTATGACATTCATATTCATTTTACAAGTTTCAGGTTACAATATAAGACACAATATTCCTCCCTGAGTTTAAAAACAAAACTTATATAGTTTTTCATTTCGTTCAATACAAATAAAAGGGATTAAAACACTGTTTTAATTCACTCCCTGCCTAAACAGCAAAACGTATGGGAAATATAAATTCTGTGTAGGAACAAATCTTAAAATTGCATCCCAAATTTTACAGAAGTAGCTCAAATCTTTAGTAAGTTGAAGGAATGTTTCAGAGGGACAAAGTGATGTTGCAGTGGTTTATGTTTGACTTAAGAACCTTAACACTTTGAATAGTCTGTCGCAAAGCGTGTATTAAAACTTGAAAAATGTGGTAGGTATACAAGTTCATAAAGAGTTTAATTAATTATGATCGTCCATAATATTCAATTGGATTTAATATTTGTATATAAATTAATCAGTACTTGTGTGTCATGAACACAGAAATGATTCCTAGATTACTTCCTACGCAAACGTTATTCCTATTTATATTATAATTTATAATAAAACCACTACCAATAATTAACTATAATGAGCTACACATGTGGAAATTTCAACAACAAAATGAATAATGTATATGTATATGTATGTATGTATGTGTGTATGTATATATATATATATATATATATATATATATATATATATATATATATATATATATATATATGAGTGTGTGCGCGCGAGTGTGTGTGTGTGTGTGTGTGTGTGTGTGTGTGTGTGTATGTGTGTTTATAGTTTTATTATTGTATTTCTATTTTTTAGTGTTTTATGTTGATCTGAATTGGTTTGTCATAGAAGCCAAATCCTAGTTTTCTTAATGTAATTTGTGTGTGTATATGTAGGTTGGACTGGTCGGTCACATTGTTTTTCTCCCATCGAGCTATATTGTTAGAAATGTATAGAGTATTTCATCCCAAACAGGTTTTAACCTCGGGATGAAGTGACCCTTTGCTATTATCTTGTAATACAGCAGGAAGTATTTTTTGTTATTATTATTATTATTATTAATATTATTGTTTATTATGTTATTATGAATTTTATTTTATATGTATTACATTTTATAATGTGAACAGTTGTCTATTTTATTATTAAGCATATAAGATTGTAAAATTTTTCCTGTTAAAATTATGTATAAAAGAGGGTCAAATAAATAAATTTTCATTTCATTTCATAAAAAAACACAATTTTTCACACAAAAATCAATTTATTTATGCAACACAAGACGTCGTTTTAATGACCAAGTCATTATCCTAAGCTGCTACATCCACACAAACCCTACTAGAAGTGGACTTGATTATAAATAAGTTTGATATTGTGTGTAATTAAATAAATGTTATGTCGTGAATTTTTCCAGTAATATGTCTGTATAGAAATCGTTAAGAAAATTACTTTAAGTTTTTCTAGCAATGCTATAACCAAGACGGTTATATATCTTCCAGCTTTAAGAGGTCTAGAAGTTTTAATTGAAAATTAAATTATTTACCGTCAATTTATGTTTCTACGTTAATAATTAATGTTTTCACTTCCGATGCTTCGTACTCTAATATATTCCTAACGTGAATCGTACTTTCAACACATTAAAACTAAACACTTTGTACGTGATTTTATTAAATCTTCTAAAGTTGACAGAATTCTTTATAAGCAATGATTTACGTATTAAGGTTAAGTCTAATTGCTTAGGGCACATGGAACGCCCTTCCCTTCCCGCATTTTACACAGTGAGAAGAAAGATGATTTATTTACTCTGCGGTTTATGCCTAATGAGAATATTTAAACAGTTAGTTACAACTTCTGGAAATTAAAAATATTCAATAGTGTTTCTTTCGTTATTTACTAGGTATAGAAATCGGTTTAGCTTGCGAAAGTTGAATCAGGTTGGTGTACTGTGTACTGATTCGATCTTCATATCTGATTTTATTTATTAATATATTATTTTCACAATACATAGCACTGTTCTAATATCTATCTATCTCTATTAGGTAACGCACCCTCAGCAGTTCACTTGTAATGAATATTGATCTGGCAATGTAATAGAAATGTTTCACCTTAAATTGAAAAAACTTCAATTAGAAACTAATATTTATTTTTGCTCTGGGTTATTAATATTATTACAGGGGAAATAGTTATTACCGTTAAAGCAAAACATATTTTTAAAATAAATGTCAGTACCAATGAGAATATGTTAATGTAAACATAAATTATTAAAATAAAAAACTATCGTTTAACTCATAAACGCAAACATAATAAAACTACTTATTTATCCAACTCTATTAGCATTAAAAACCGTGGGTAGCCTCGCTCAGGAGTTAGCCTCGCGTATGGAGTTTTTTGAATTGACAACCGCGTGCTTCTCTTGCTCTCCTCTTTGCTATTTACCCAACGTATACGTTTCATGCAAACATTCAATACAGATGTGTTAGGGGTGAAGTATATCTGGGTTGTGCAGGGTACACAATATATATGTAACACCCTCAAGTGATTTACACACATACAGAAAGTAAATCATCACAGAACAACAAACATTTTTGAGCTATAACAGTTGGCTGCCGTTATCACATAACCTAAGTACTACTTTAACTTTGTTTAAGCAATAAAAAAAAATGACAATAACACAAATATCATTCCCTTTATTTATAAATAGAATTTCAAACTTGGCAACCAAAAAGTAAATCTGAAATATAATTCTTCAAAATAAAAATAATAAATCTTAGTAGGCCTACTATTAGTCAGAATGATATTTAATTTTATACTTTGAAATTTAGTTAAAAATATTTCATTAACTTATTGCAATTAATTATGGTTAATCTTGATTTAAAATATACAATCTGTATATCTAACAATAATAAGTCAAATAATCGTATTAAGAATTATGTTGCTAGTATATGTTGCTTCCAACTGAGTGAAAAGAACTCTGAAGATGGAACAGATGCTTTGAAACGCGTTAGTGTTTAAAAAAGAAGTCACCTGGCGGAAACCATATAAGGTAATTTAATTGTTAGTTAATCGTATATTGTTTGTAAAAAATTTATTTGTTTTTAATATTTAAGAAAGACAAATTGATCACGGAACGATAGGAAAATCTCTGTAAATTGACGTGATTCTAGAACTTCATAAATCTTATTTTTTCAGTAATATAAAAAGGAAATGATACGTCATCTCAATTGCATGTTATAATTGTTATTAATGACTAGATTCCGGAAATTTATAGTCTGTAAATACTTTGAGATGTGTAAGGTAAATACTGAGTGACCACTGCTGTGCGATACATCTACCAAGAAAGGTCATTCGGCTGAGGTCAATTCAGACACATCTGAGGTCAACTAAATAAATAGTTCCTTCCAACAGGACGCAATAAATTAGAAATTTATGCAACGGCTGTGGCCTGGATTTCGTATAAAAATAACAATAGAAATTGGATAGCAATAAATTGTTTTTAAAATGTTGATTCATATCAGATGTTCGATATAGCTCTAACAGCATCACATGTCTTTCACGTGCTGGCACTTTATCATCTGCATAAACTTTCTAATATAGAAATGACGTTTATATACCTGGTTATTTTACAAAAAAAATTAGCTTGCTTGCAGAAATCTTACTGGATTGGCTAACGGTCATAATTTTTAATATTTTATAATTTGAGTTTATAGATAATTTTTAATTGTTATTCAACAATGAATTTACTAGGTAGATATTAAGATATTGAAAATATTGTGCGTCCAAAATAAATGTTATGTTAATTTGTTTGGCTTTATACTTTTTTCTCTAAAAAGAACACACTGAAAATATATAATACGTATCCGATCTTTAACCTGAGTAAACTTTGATGGCTTACTGGTCCGAAGTGGAATGGATACGCCGCTTCCACTGCCCACTGAGCTACGATACTCCCCATATTGATTGTACTTTACATTTATTAATATTTTGAAACGACAAATTTGTAATCTGTAGGAATTTTAACGTGTTGTTACTTCTAAAATAAGACGTTATTTAATTATTTATTGTTAAGTTTTTTTTATATACTAATAGTACATATGTCGATTAATTTAAAAAATATATTTTTCTGAATTATTGTTGAATTGCGAGATATGTAATTATGAGCCAGTCGTGCATATGATTTTATTAAAGTCCTTAAAGGAATATTACAAATCTACGATAAGCATTTTGTAGCTCTGTTCATTTAAGAATTACAAAATGGAATGGTGAAACTTTTAAGGTGTATTTTCAGTATTTTATTGGAATATGCATGCTGGATACTATTTTACAACCCCTAAAATATTTTAAATAAATTTAAGATTTCAGTTTTTAATTGTGCTACCTAGGAGATTAAATTGTTTATAGAAGTTTGCGTTATTCCTAACAATGTTTTACATTTTGCCTTTTTTTACATACAAGATAGTTGTCATTGCTTATTAGATTTATCTATGTTTAATATCAAACAATTATATTGTAATTTATATTTTATTTTATTTGTTCAAGGTAACAGGTATCCTATTTTAATTTTAGAACTTGTATAGGAAAAGGAAGGAAATCGTAATGGTTTTTAGAATCATTCTGATGAACTGTTATATAACTTAAAGAATGTAAACGATTACAGTTCTAAGTGAAATATATACTTTTCTATTAAGGGTTATAGAACACAAGAAGAGGAATACTATCCAGTACCTTCGCATTTTTCATATCCGGCTTTTTATGTTTATGTAACAAGGAAAACAAAGATTCCCCGAACTACAAACACAGGAAAAAAAAACTAAGACTGTAATATTATCATTACTTAAGCTGTAAACCTCTGAAGATAGTGATTATATCATAAAAATGTAAGTAAGGATAATATAATAAACACAATTGGATTTAGTAAAGTCTTAGTTTTGTTTTCTAAGTTTATGGTTCAGGGAATCTCTGTTTTCCTTATTGTGAGTGCTCTTTGGATATTTGCTCCATTTCAGTGTTGAAAATTACATAAACAGAACCCGTCTGAGTTAATCATGCGTGTAAAGTTGCTACATCTTCATTCTTTCTCAGGGTCTTGCATAATTACATAAGATACGGCATGACTCATGAGGAATGTGTGCAGGTGCTTCCTTATCTTGATAACATTTCCCCCGTGAAACTGGATTATTTCCCTGTTGTCAAGGTAAAACAGTTTTTGTTAATCTCCTATAAAATAGCTACATGAGTTAACCCAACATTAAACCAATGAATTGCAACCTTGAAAAACACTTTCAATTTATTTCATTTAACTGTTAGTGTAATTAGGAAGTTGTAAAACTTTTTAATACCCGATTTAATTTTATTGTTTTTGTTATTGTTATTTTCAATTTGGCTGTGAATGCTATTTTAATTGAGACTTATTGGATCGGTGGATGAAATATTGTGGGTTTTTTAGTTTAAAAAAAAATCTCGCTATTATCAACATAAAAAAAAGAGTACAGAAGAATTGTTTGAGAAATGTCAGTTATCACCTTCTCACATAAATGTAGATCTCAAGGTATTTGGGGATAAAACAGTTTTGAGATCCCCTGTTGTCTTGCTTCTGAAGTCTGTGCTGTGGTCAACAGCTCAAAACACGTTGATTTATATCTGTCAAAGTTGCTTCGTGAGGATATTTTGGTATGTTTTATGTTACTAAATTGTAAGGATAAAATAGATAAAATGCAAAAAATTGCTGTTATTTGAATTTTAAATAGAAAGTATCATTTTTTGCAAGAGAGTAGCAATTATAAGTTAATCCAAACTTACTTGAAGTTAACGTAATGCACCAATATCAATGCAAGGTAAATTTTAAATAAAGTTGTGTTTTATACTAGAAAGAGTTTGTTTTCATTATTTCAATGCAATCTATTACTTTGTTTTCCATGGCACTAAATACCATAATAGGTTTTGGTCTCACCATTGAACCTACCTTACGGACCTCTGCATGCTGTAGGAATGTCCGATTCTTGACGTTGAGTAAGACTCTCGTAACACGAGTCCTCAATCTTAATTTTCTCTATCTCTTTTACAGTCTAAGTTTTCCTCGTAGAGTCTCTTAAAGAATCTACTTTGATTAATCAAAACATCCGTCGTAATATTATTCTTTCAAAACGATGATTTCATTCTTTTTAGACTTGGGTTGTGCAGATTTTCGAAGCTACTGGAAACTAGTCTGATCAGTTTTACAAAGAATAACCATAGTCTACTTCTGTACCGGTTAGATTTATACAGTCCGAAGTAATACATATCTGCATTTGTAAATTTGTTATTTACTTTAACTAATATCGTATTGCTGTAGGTCACTAATCCTACACATCTGAAATATTTTCATATTTTATACAATTTGTCTGACTCCACTTATATTTACTGTGTTTCTATTTGGATGTACTTAGTTTTGTATTAATTTGCTATAATCTCAATTTATATGTTGCGTCACTAAGATCCAAAGTACCCTTTTTCCAGTGAACGGAATGATCTGCATCAATCGTATTCAGTATAAACCGTAACTGATTGAATTTATTATATATCGTTTATGTTCCTAATGTATTAACAGGGAATACATTAATATAATTCTGATTTTGTGGCCAAATTTTGTCATATCTGCACTGCGTTCAATTGGTCTAAAGGAGAAGGTCGTAGACCAACATGCTATCACTACTAAAAAACTTTTTTAAAGTTAAACTAATACTCGTTTTATATATATGACCACATGCACTTTTATGAGCCACTGCAATGTCTTAAATAAAGTTGATTTACAGTTCAAAAGAACAAAGTTGGGTAGGGTTTACTTTTTAATATATTGGACATATTGTATTCTGAAATCAACAATTTTGTCTCTAATTTCATTTAACACTGTCTAATTTACTGAGAACCACAATTTATCTTTATCCTCAATATATATATATAAGTGAAATATCAGTTATATTAATAACTAACTCTTTAGATTTAAGATAACAAGTCTTGTCATTTTTGAAATGGAAAAAAAACATGAACAAATATTTCAAGGAAGCTCAATTAATCGTAACTATAAACAGTAGAGACCTCCACGGCATGTCACTAGTGACCTCTGTCAAACTGGGCAAACAATCAAAGTACGTCCTTTGGGGTGAGCCAGACAGTTAAGACCTAACAATTTTCCATCGTTCAGGGTAAGTTACACTACAATGGCTACCGTCATAAGTACGCAATCGAAATAATTTAAACATAGAGTAAGTCCGGAGAACCGAGGGGTTGTAATGAAAACCAGAAGGTTTTTTATGAAACAGTTTAAGCTTAGGGTAGGTTACTAGTGACTACTCTACACTAAAGAAAGTTAATTTATTTTGAAATGTTTACAAGAAATCACTTGTTATAAACATCCCTCGTTACATGTGTTCGATTGTAGGTTTATGATGGTAAAGTAATCTTATTCCTTAATTGTATATATTAAGAAAACTTATAATAAACTACTTGTATTTAAAACAAGTATGTATTTAACACCGTACCGCTACTGCGCCATTTTCAGAGTATAATTTATCTTCTGAAGTCATCTTCAACAAGAGTGATTTATAGAAACAATCAAACAAACACCGCAGCACATTTACATTCGTAAAACACAGTTGATAGGTGTAACATGCAATTACGCGAGTAAAGCATCGCATAAATTACACTAAGCATAGTAAAGATGTGAAGTGCTTAAGGCTTATTCTGGAGATAACCTAAATGTAAGGAAGGGAATAGAAAGTTCGCGACTAGAAAGGTTCGGGATTAGAAACTAGGATTACTTCTAAGGTGAAATCGGTTCTTTTTTTGTGTGGAATTAGTTTAAGATAGCTTACTGGACGTTGTCCAAGAACTTGAAGTGAGATACAAGGGCAGAGTCTAACTTTCATTTAGGGAGGTTAGGTGAGGTTAGCAAAGTTGTTGTTTGTTTTGTCTTGTGCTGACACTTGAAACAGATGACCGTCTTGTCGCGCTTATTATAATGATTTATTAGGTGGTGAAGTTTTTGGGCCACCTGTGACTGAATCTTAAGTGCTGAAACCAGTTTTCTGTGGAACAGAGATGAGACAGCTTCTGTGGGATCATGAAAGAGGCTGGCTCAAACTGTCAAGCTTCAACGTCGAATTCTTTAGATAATGAAATGTAATAAATTATTGTAAGATTTGTGTTCTAGAATAAATATGAATTCGAAGTTATATACTTTAAAAAAAAATTAAAGAGACAAAAGGTAAAATATATTTTAATAACTGGAATCAATTGTCATTCACAGCGATTCGTACAACATAAGGTAAAATCAAAGGTAGTTGAAAGTTCGTAGCAAACAAATTTAACTGTCAATGCAACTTTCACAGTTCTGGATAAGTTACACTACAATATCTACACGCGAGTGAAATCATTGATAAAATTACAGAATTAGGGCGAAGAGCCGAGTGGTTGTAATTAATACCAGAAGGTTTTCATAAAACAGTTGAGGCTCATAATATACAGGGTGTTCCTGTAATGCGCGGATATTATACAGAGGGTGGTTATATGGGTTAAAATAATGAAAAAAATTCTTTATAAATTTTTCTCCGGAAGCGCTTCTTTTACATGATATCCGCTATTTTTATTTATTTTTTTTACAAAATAATTTATATCTAGAAATTTGCACGACCGTCAACTTGTTCCAATAATCTGTTTTGAAATGGCGGTCATGAAAACATTTTAATTATTCAAAGTTATTAATTTTCTGAGCGGATTCACAATATGTCCAATCTACAATCATGTTTATTTTCACACTTTACCGACATTATAGGTTCTTACACATTTTAATGCTTGAGTAAGTGAGCATGGGGGAGGAGGGGGTTTCATATTATATCTTTACATAATTTTTGAAATAACAATTTTATATATTTAGGTATTTTAAAAAAAAAAACATAATTTATACATTAAATATCATTGACAACCAATTATATTTTCAAGAAAATCTAGAAAATTTACTTAAAAGGAACTACATTTCCTTTCATAACGAAGGCTCTTCCATGAGAAAGTGGCGTTAAAACAAGACTAATCAAGTGCAATGTATTTATGAAAAAACAGTGTAAAAAAGAAGTGTCTCGACCATTTTCCCAGTTCATGTGAATGACTATTAGAGTAGCGGTGTCATTACAGCTTCTTTCCGGTAACTCTGCATTGTCTTGTTTACTTTCACAGCTAAAATTGTCCTCAGGTCCGTGACTCTTGCCATCATTTTTCTAAAAACCATTGTTCATGTTTATTGGATAGAGAAAATTTAGTTCTAAGAACTGGTGCTTACGTTGTAATAGGTATAAAAGGGTCTATTCAATTTCAGATTTTTTTTTGACATATTTCTCTGAATTCTACAGTATTGTTAAGATTGGTGGTACTTGGACAGAGGATTCAATTACTTCTTTAAACAAGAAACAATATCTGGTATATTTAAAAATTATAGACATAAATACAAAAAAAATCATTAAAAAATGTCTACATGAATTTTCTTCTGCTATCGTCGACAGCCACTGAAGGGGGAGAGACAATAAACTCATATGTTTTATAGTTCCAGTTGGTTTTGAAATCAAGGACCACTTTTTTTGATAATTTTAATATTTGTGATTAAAACCTTTTGTTTTTATAATGTTACCAATACAAGATTTAACCACCGAAGTATTTTACAAGGAGTTACGTTCGTATAGCAATCAAAGCAGTTCATTTAATTGTTCGTATTATTTTCTTTTTAATTGCATAACTTGGTAACCCTCGGCACTGGACATTCAAATAGAAAAAAATATTTTAATACTGTAATTGGCAACGTTTTGTTTCTGACGTTAAAAGTCAAATAAAATACTGGAAAGACCCATAGATATCTGAATTATTGGTATTGGTATCTCTAACCATCTTTACTCCCTAGACAGCTGATTCTATGTCATTCGGAATTCACTGACATTAATTAGTATAATAAGTTATTCGCAAGGTTCTACATAATTAATTTGAGTAAAAATCTTCTGCCAATTCCAAATTACTGTTTCCTAAATCACTTGTTATAAAAAAAAGTTGAATGAGCAGGTAATTTAATAAGGTTTTGGGTTCATTATCTTTGTCCCAAACGGATATTTTGTTAGTAAAAACACATTATATAAATTGTTAAAATCTCCAAATTTTGTATATTATCAAAAAAAAATAAATAAGTCATACAAACATTTAAATTAAAACATACCAAGAGATATGAATAAAATATGTGTATATACAAAATCGGCCGTATAACTTAGGTACATAAACGGACTTAAAACACACGGCAGAATTCATGGTAAAAAGACCTTTTAAAAGATAAATTTTAAATCATTAAAAATTTAAATTGGCTTAACAATAATATCTCTTACGTAGATAAAAGGAATGATTTTACTTTCATATTTATAACTTGTTATGTAAAGGATCCAAAAGTAGACTATGTATTGTCCATAGATTTTAAGAAATCCTGAGTCCAAAAAATAGGTTTTGAAATAATCCAGAATCGTTACTATTATTTCGGCCATATTTTTAGACCGAAAAAATTAGAGATACCTGTCGTAAAATCATCACAAAATCAATCTTGCGAATTGTTGCAAATGTATCCCTTAAGGATCTGTTGTAATTGTAAAAAGAAAGTGAACCCGGGTTGCAGTAAATTTTGTAAAAATGTATACCTCAAAAATAGCCAAAATAATTACCACCGAACGTAGAGATTAGTGAAAGTTGGTTCAACCGTTTTATTAAAAGAAAAGATTTATCTGAAAGTCCTTGAATTATTTTATGGATGTGATTTTATGAATAAGGACTAAAACTGTACATACACAGGGCTTGTAAAAGTTGGGGATACTAAGTTAACTTTTTAACCGACGAGCCAAGAAAAATAAACTCAGGAAATATTTAAAAGGCATAACAATGTATTTTTTTTCGTGTATAGTCCAACTTTGACCCTGTACTAAAAATCAGGTATTTTGGGGCTGCTTAAAAATCTTAAATGTAAACTCTCATCGAGTGATACCTCATTTTAAATGTCTCTATAAAAGAAAAATAACATAGCTTTCTATCTCAACCCTAGTTGCAATGGCGGCTCTTGTAATATGCTCTCGTTCAGTTAGCTCCAATAATACACAAAAATATCCTAGCTTTGTGAATAATAGCAAGAAACTGAAGTACTGACAATACTGCTCAACCACTGAAAGGTTTCACACCCGAATTCGTTGAAACTGGTCAGAATCCTTTGCAGGTAATTTGGGGTTTCTCCAGAAATTGGGCTTGTTTTGGGTAGGGTTGAGGATTTTGAGGACGAGAACAAATGGCTTATAAACATAGTTTGCGTTTGGTTTTTCTTTGCTCATCCGTTAAAGAGTTAAAACAGTATCTCCACACTTTTGATTAACCTCGTATGCAACACATTATACAATGACGAATTACGTTAAATTAAGTATTTCAAAGCCAAACAATGCTCACCAGTACTGAAACGTATATACCTTCGCGTCGAGTGATTCTCTATGGAACTACGGGTACATTACTTCCTTTAATCCATTGTATCTTAAGTTAAACAGTGGGGTTTTAATTATTGTAATACATAATAAAACATTGGGTGTTTTCCTTTTCTTAATTTTTCGAAAATCTTATTAATTGACTCAAAAAAAAGTATATTGAAAATCGATTTACAAATATCTCCTACATTTGTGCGATTACATTCCAGTTTTTTTTTTTTAAAAAAAAAGGTTAACATCCGCGTTCAAGTGTTCATTTAAAAGATCCATCAACGTTAATTTTCTGAGATGAAAATTCACAATACAACTTCTCAAGTGTAACATTATTTTTATTGGCGATTAATCCAATATGGTGAAGGTTGATTAAAATCAATCTACTATTTAGATGTAAACATAATTGTAACAGTTGAACAAATACCTATAGATCACTTAAACTATTTGATATATTCAATATAATTATAAATAATTTAACAAAGCTAAAGGCATGTATAAGATTATATTTGCGTGTTACATTTAAAAATCAAACAATTTGTAAAGAGAATGTTACGAAATTTAAAATGTGGTTACTCCAGATAAACCGTATATATTAATGTTTGTTAACGAAACAAATTGTTAATATAAAAACTTGTTTTCAATTTCAAATATTTATGTTAATTAAGTTTCAACAAGCAATAAATCTTAAAATTAATTTAATTGTCTTTCTACAGAGCGCTACTACACCACAACACAAAATTTGCGTGTTTGCCAAAACAAGTTGTACAAAAAGTGATGACCTTGAGGGCACGAAGGACGAGTGATTTGCATGGAATGCCAGCTGATGCTGTGGCGAGGCGACTAGCCGGAAGAGAAACATTACAGTTCAGGAGGGGGAACTGGAGCACTGCGCAACTCTTCTACGCTCAAATATTTCTCCATCATCGTCATCCAACCAATATGTCATGCATTTTATAGATTATCTAACAATAAAAACTATATATACGTCTTCTATTAAAATGTAATGTGTAGCATTCAGAAATGTTTAAAACGTAATTTCGTACGTCAAAATTATAGACAATCTAAGCTTAGTTTAATGACCCTCCTTCTATATGAATACACGAACTAACCTATAATTTTTAAAAAGAATCTTACATATCATAAGAATTTAAAGATAAACTAATAGTCTTATTAAGTCCTGTGTGTGGACTTAGTTATTTAAAATTTGTATTCATTGTTTTTAAGAGAAGATGACTTCAAATTCTAAAGAAAATTTACTTTCAAAGTGTTAGACCTATTAATTGGTATATGTAACAATACTATAAATTGTCTCTTAAAATTTGTACGTAATTTTTTCTTCTTTTACTGTCTAGATTAACAATATTTCATCGCAATTTTGATTGTTCATATTTTTGTACATATAACAACTAAATATAACGAATTAGTTATTACAACGCCATATTGTTACAAATAAAGTGTTTGTTAAGAAAAATATTAATTGTTTTAAATTTTTTTATTTAGTGATCATTTTATTAAATCGTAAGTAAATTTACAGCACAATTTACGTTAAGAAATTTTGTTTTTTATACTATCAATAATTTAAAGGTGTAAGCATTTTAATAAAACAATTATCTTCAGTCCTTTTAAGAAAACAACTGTATTGTAAACAATTTTTTTTATTTATTTTAGAGAGAGAGAGAGAGAGCGAGAGAGAGAGAGAGAGAGAGAGAGAGAGAGAGAGAGAGAGAGAGAGAGAGAGAGAGAGAGAGAGAGAGAGCTAAACTGGCAGCTAGGATGGTGACGTGATAGGGCGAACATTTATTTTAACGATATTCGTGTATATTTGATAATCTTGAAATTGCAATGAATATCTGTAGATTGCCAAACTGCACGAAATTGCTTATTCCACTCTATTTTTCTGTACGTCTATGTACTTTAACAAACAATTAGTTTTAATAAATTCTTAATTGAAAAGTAAATACTTTATTCAACCCCAATTACTTTAAAACTGGGAGGATATAATTACTCGTACTAACACCGCATTGACAGACTTATTGGCGGTTTATTGTGTAACCTACACAGTGTTTATTGGTCAAATTATCCTCGAGATACAACGTTATTCATATTTTGATTTCTATCCGTTTCTATCGCACCATTAAAATTAGCTACAATGGTGCTATTTTTATATTTGACCTTCATTACATTCATTTATGAATATCATATAATGGGATATTCTTACAGTGCTAGCTTGAATGTAAAATGATACTTCATACCTAAATAAAAAAATAGGTGATAATTTTTGTACCTAATGTATCCTAACATAACCCAAGTTAACCTAAGCTAAACTAACCTAACTGGAATATTAAATGATACTTGATACCTAAATAAAAAACTATGTGATAATTTTTGTAACTAACCTATCCCAATCTAATCTAACCTAACCTCTAACCTAACTGGAATGTCAAATAATACTTGGCACCTAAATATAAAACTAAGTGATCAATTTTGCAATTAACCTAACCTGAGATAACCTAACTTGAATGTTAAATGATATTTCATACCTAAATAAAAAAACTACGTAATAATTGTAAATATATGTATTCTTCTAAAAACAAAAACAAAAGGACGAAAGAAGTACTAAGTGCTTTGCTATTTAGAAAGAATGAGGGAATGAAAGTGACGTGTCGATATCCTTGAGAAGAGAAGAATATAGTGACGCGAATGAAGTAGGTTAAAGTAATTGATACTGAATATAACTACAAAAATGACAGCGATTGTAATGTTTAGTGACATTTATAGAAAAGTCCCTTCTAAGAATTAAAAAAAAATAGGTATGTATATATCTGTAGGCAGTTTTATTTCTTTGTGTGAGGATATTCGATGGTTAAGAAGCGGAATGCCAAAACTGCTGGCTTGTGCCACATTAGTAGAATCTAAACGGTGTTTAAAATTGTAATTGGTGTAATAAATGTCTTTCAAAAAACTTTTAAAACAATTTCCACCAATAATTTGTATCTGGGTTATAAAAACGTAATTGTGTAAGGATGCAAAGAATTCCAAAAACTCGAGCAAGAAGCAGTTTTTACTTTGGAGTTGTATTTGGTTAAAGCATTACTTTCCAATGGAGAGAAGTATTAGTAAATTATCTGTTGATAGAAGAGACTTGCGTAGAACTTTCTCTCTATACTTATGTTACCCTGTATGAAAACGTTTTGAAAAAACACAAACATAACTCTCTCACCTACGTTGATTCTAGGGAGATGCAGCGGGTGGGGAATAAATCCTAGTTTAACTTCAATATAGATTTTTCTATTCCAAGAGTTTACATTATCAGTTTTCAATAGTTATGGGTTTCAATGCATACTTTTGACAGATAATAAAAATCAAACCACTCGTAAATAACAAAAGAAATTGAAAGTTTAATTATACAGGGTGTTTAAAAAGTTTCAGGAATTCAGGAGATTATTCCTAACATCAAATCCAATAAAAAAGTCTACCTAAACATACTTCCTACAATGCTTAGTTTTTTTTATCTTGCCGCCATTTTGTATTTTTAACAAAACAAATCGTATCGTTTCAAAGGTAAAATGATATGAAGTTAAGATTTTGCATGCTACTTACTGCAATAAAAACCAAATGTAAGAAAAATAATCAACAGATTTCCTTTAATACTTTTAAAATGGCGGCTTTTAAAAAATTTTAACGTCTAATTTTTAATTTTACAAAATACTTATAATAGAAAATATTTTATTTAATCCTTCTCCTCTATTATTGTTTCCTTTTTATATTTATCATTATATTGTGGCATCTGTCAACGTAAATAACTTAACAGGATGACAACTTCATCACACTTTTAAATTTTGATTTTAGTAGGTGTACAAATTTCGGCTTTCATCAAAGAACTAACGAAGATGATTGGCTGTTTGTCAGCTCGTCGGCCGAGAATATTGGATGTGATCCAACCCATAAAGTGGATAACAGCTTGCAAATTTCAGAGCGATCATAACAGTCATTTATAAAGAGAAATTATAACGACAAAATAGAATTATATTATTAAAAAATATTTTTATTTGTATTTAAAACAGTTTAATAATATTTTCTTGCCCAGGTAAGATTAACTAAATTGTGTAATTGGAATACATGTAGTGTAACGTTGGACACGTTTATAATTTGTGAAGGGGTTAACTTGACAAATATGTTTCCTCACTATAGTAGACAAACTCTATTGTTTTTTACCACTTTTTCAATCATGAGTGACACGATTTAGAAATAAGCGGGGTAGATACTTTTTCGCCTTTATGTACACTAATTTTATTAAAAAAAAAAAAGAAAAAAATTTAATTACCTTAATCGTAATAGATCGTAATCCTTACGAGATTCTAAAATCAGATTAAATGTCGGTCACGTGATCTTAGTGAGCCTCGCTGTTTATGTTTAAATCGAAATTTTCTTAACAAGTTGACTTATCAAATTTTAGAGCATAACCCAATCGCTTTCCATTTGAACGCCACCTATTTAGTAAGCCCTTGTGAACCACAAAGTCCTCTACTTGCTTCGCTCCAATTACAAACACCTTCTATTCTCATTCATCCCACTCTAGTTTTAAATCAAAGTTGTCAATGTTTACAACACTCTCGAACAATACATGTCATTTACTTGTATTTAGGGCGTTAATTTTTTTAACAGTTTTTTTCGGGCTCAAGGAAATCAAAACTGATATATCAACGAATATTTTAATATAAATTTTTGTATAACAATACATTTTCTCCATTTAAAGTCTAGAGTATAAAAGTAAAACAAAACCACTTTTAATACTGTTATTGCAAGGGTTATCTACTGATTTGTTATCTTCATTTGCACAAAACACTGGGCGAAGATTGTGTTTTAACAAATAAATTATATCAAAAAAAGCTGCCGTCACAAAAAAGTAACCAGAAAAATGTGTACGGGTACTTTTCAGATTGGATAAAAATATAAAGATAAAGTATACAATTCCTAAATACACCGGACTAACTATATTTTGTATTTTAGAAAATTCGGTCGTTCTTTACAATTTAAAAACAAATTAAGCTGTGAAAGTGAAAAGTGAATAAAGTCACAAATAATTAATTAGAAGACTAATTTAATCTAATCTAACCTAAACTAACCTAACCTAACCTAACCTAACCTAACACACTTCAAGGCCGATATATCAATAAGAGCAAAGCGAGAATACTAAAAGGCTCTCCCGACCAAGCTATCGATTCAAATGTCACGGGAGATGAAACTGTGAACTCTAAAATTATGAGAGTTTACAACTAAACACACTTTGTAAAATAATCAAAACCGAAATCCAATACCTCCAAGCGAGCGAAATAAGATACTTATGGAAACTCATAATAAATGAAGTCGCAAGATAAAATATAAAATAGCCTAAGAACGCCATTGATCATTACAATAAGAAGTTGTATTATATTTTACAGGAATACAAAAAAGATGAAAACATTGTCAGTAGCATTTATTATTGTCCTATAGCCAGTAGCTGTTCTTATAAATATTTCCCCGTAGGCTATATTTAAATATCCAACTTTTCTTTTTTATTTTAAAATTATTTGCTGTTGAAAAAATAAACTTTTTTAACTGCATTTTAATAGGTAAATTATTTTTAAATAAGAAAAATAAGTACACAATTTTAATAGATAAATTTATATAACTTTAAAAAATTTTCAATGTCATTTATAAAATATGGAGTGTAAACAATACTTAAGTATACAATATGATTATCATATCAAACTGTATGATAGTATGTTTGTAACTTATAGATATTGTATGAATATTATTAGAACATCTTTTTGATCATAATTCTCGATGTTTTACTGTACACACATGGAGACAGTAGTTCAACTACGCGTATAACATGAAATGAAACCAAGTTTTAAGTGTTTGTGTCAGTGTTGTATAACTTATGATAACGGACAAAGTCCAGCATGACTTGATAATGGCTGAATAGCCGAAACAGGCGTAGTGTAGAGAACAATCACTATTGACTATTGCGACGGTAAGTCATAATAATTTAATTAATTTCATTTTTTATATCATAAATTATATAGAACTTACGTGATATACAAACATTTGAGAATTGTTTTCTCAGTGATTACAATAATACTTTGTCACATAATCAATTAAAGATAAAATAAAAAAAACAATTTATAATTAAAGTTCATTGAATCAGATTTGAAGACTTGGCCGGCTGAAGCCACAGGATCTACCTCAATATTGAAGTTTTTAGATACCTAGTAAGGTTTACGTAGCTAGAACCTAGATTATGATTTAGGCTTCAAAACATGTTTCTTGATTTCTTGTATATGTATTACTTATTTGAGCAGTAGCTTAAGATTGTAATAATCCAGTATTTCAATAAAGAAATATGTCAAAAAAATTGAATCAGATTTAAATAATTTAAAATATCTGAAACTAAATTTAAGTTGAAAATACTTGACCAAAATATTTCTCACGGATCTAGGCTAGGAAATAATATGTTGAATGATAAAATATTATAACATCTGATCAAATCAGCTGTTATAAATGGTATATTAGATTGGTTGCTATGGTAATCAATTTTTTAATGGTTTAAATTCACAAAATCTAGTATAAAGCTGTTACGAAAATGTTTCACAGTGGTATATAAGATAGGTGTAGACTATATTTATTGAAGCTGATGAACCAAATCAGCTGTTACAAGTATTTATTATACTGTTTGTTATGGTTATAACGTAATTTATAAGTTTTTATTTCACAGATGAATATTGTAGGAGATGAGCTCTATAACAATACATTCCTTATATAGGAAAACGTTTACAGTCTCGTAGAAATCCATTATAAAAGATAAATGTGCAAGATGCTTGTATTATCTTATAAGAGAACTATGTGAAAGTGTCTATACTTTCTTTCTACTCAAAAAGCGTTATCTCTTGACTGTATCAACCATAACTATTTATGTATTTTGCTAAGGTATTGTTTGCATAATTATAAGCAAAGACTCATTCTAAAGCATTTTACAAAAAGCATTTATTTTCTTTTTAAAGAGAGAAAAAAAATTAAAGTAAATACGTAAAAACATAAAATGCCTATTTAATAAGAACTTCTTAGATTCAGATCAACTGAAGAGGTTGGCATAACCTCGAAAGTATTCCAAGATGAAAATATCTTGCGTTATCAATTACCGTGCCTTGGGCTTTGCATCGTCCCTCTTCAAGTTATTAGACATGGATAGACGTGTACTTCAAGAAGTGGACCCGTGAGGCAGAGAAGATCTTGGACACGTGCATTTGCTCTTAATTAATTCAGATTAGGGCTAATTTGCGCTCCACGTTAGCCGATTATTCTGGCCTGAATTTACAATACGTGCAACATTAGAAGGCACTTCAAAACGTCCCGATAATGAGATTACGTTGCGTGGGAATTGAGGATGGATGTTGCGTGTCTAGCCTTACCGTTGTTATTAGGGATTTTATATTTATAATTGGGATATATTAAATTAATTCTTAATTTCTGAACAATTAAATACGGCAGATAGAATAACTTGTGTTGTTTTGTTTTGGAATATACGGACTGTGATAAAAACAAAAGTAAAAACCCTCCAAACAACGCAAATTGTGTATAAAAATTAATTTTTAAAAAGTGTATATTTAATATTTCCTCCAAATGATGCAAATATAATGCTTTTTTGGAAACTAAATATATGATCTCCTTTATACAGAGTCATTGAAAATGGTTTCAGAGATTTGAAGGTTAAGGTAAATAATTTATTTAAATACTAAAAGATACAAAAAATAATCAAGATTCGGAACATTACCTCGTACGTTTCAATATGAGCACCTGCGTTGCTCGTCAAACATCTAGACTATAATAATATCCTTCCAGGTACCCTCAATCATATCAGTGTCAGTGATTCTCTTTCTTAAATAGGGTAGATCAGACAAAGTTCTTAACGTAATCTCAAAATAAAAGGTCCTTATCTAATATTAGCTAATTAGAGCTACCTAGTAATCTATTATACCATTACTCTATTTTCATCAAAATATAGTGTTGCAATTCTTTCCGTTCTTGATCTAAAATAATTTTTAAGGATTCTTTTATACACTTTGTATTACGATTTGTGTTTTCCTATAATAATATTTGTAATAAAAATCGTTTGTCAAAAACATTGTACATTTTTGTAGAGTAAATACAGAATTTTATGTTTCAAAGTTATTTATAATTTAGTTTTATTCAAAGTATAGTATTACTTTGTCATACAAAGATTCATAGTTTTAAAGCTTGCATTAAATTGCTGCGACTACTCTAAAGAAACTCTACGGGTGATTTTAAAATTTCTAGTAGTTTTTATTGCATTATACTCATATACTATATATTCAAATTTAAATTTCGGTTTTAAAATGGACCACTGAAAACGCCTAAAATCTTATTGACAAATTTAAGTCTTTTCAGCTCCAAACAGTTCAATGTATCAAAAAAAATACACAAGGATAAAACAGTCTTACGATTTCGTGTAAAATCTGAAACAGTCGTAAAAAAATGGGTGTTTTTATAGTTGGTCGACATATTGGAAAAATGGCTTGTTAACAACATTTTTAAACTTCCAAATAAGACAACATAAAAATTTCAAAGGAGTTGTCATTTTACTTTTTTCAATATATCAAATACTTTCCAAATAAAACATTGGACACACTCATTCTATAATCAATCAACCTATAATATAACATTCGTATTTTGTAATAAAATTTATTGATTTTAAAACCATCTTATATTTACTAACAGATTTTTTTTTACATACAGAATATTTCCAATGACAGATTTAACATAACATTCAACAAACATAAAACTCCAATATAAAAGTTTTACTATACTTATTTTAATTCAAAATTAAACATTACACTGTTACAATATCATTTATTAAAAAAGAATATTCAAAGATTACATAAAGTAGTGCTGTAAAATACAAATTATCAAATACAAGTATTATTGCAATCCATTTAGGAGTTACAAATACAAAATTATTCGAAAAAAAAACTTTTTAATTCGCGGTGCATTTTAAAACGGGACTATAGATTTTGTCTTTCTTTAAATTATTTATTTCATTTAACACAGGAATACGTTCAGTATGTTATGACAAAATCAAACTGACAGAGGAACGGAGAAATAGACGTTTGTTTACTTAGACAACTAATGTTTTTTAGTAGACGATACTAAACATCGTTTGAATTGGTTTTCGAATAGTACTGGCTTTTTTTATTCTGAAAATTCCTTTTTTGTTAAAAACAAGGACACAAAATAAGTTAAGTAATTTTACAACTTACAAAGTTAATTTTCAATATTATGACAGTTTCCAAAATAACTTTAAGTTCCCTTAGAGTAAATAATTATTTAAATGCGTCAAATAATTTATTTTTTAAACTTTTATAATCGGAACGGCAATGGTTTTATGTATCATCAAAAAACGTAAACTATCGTCTTCAACTCTCCTTATTTCAGTTTAAAATGGAAACGTGTGACTAAAATAAAAGAAAAGATTCCAGAAATATAACCTAGAATGCTTGAAAACTACTTTCAAAGAATACAACGTGAAACCCCCCCCCCTTACATTATGTTGTACAACCTTAATATAATGTACAAAATATGTGATCGGATATAAAAACACAAATTTTTATCTATTGTAAAAGCCTTCATCAGCAATCACAAAACAATCTTTCCCGCCCTTGAGATCCATTTCTTATGCAGTTAATAACTGGCGATATATTACACCCAGTAGCTATATACGCTTTAATTATACTAATTATTTCCACTCAGTTCCTCGTCAAAACTCAATTTTTTGGTCAATTATCCAATTTCTGTAAAATATCCATCGCGTTCCTGAAGTCCAGACAAAATAAGTTAATAACAGCGAGACAAAATTATTTTAACATGTAATTACGTGTAAGTATCAATTTAAGATTGTGATAGAGTCAGTTATAATTTGTGTTAATCTTTTTACTTATAATTTATGCATTTTATTATAATAATGAAATTTATACTTGTGTATTAGTCTTCCTTGTAAAAATATAAATGAGATAGACTATCCAAAGCAAACTTTGTGTAGATGCACCAACTGAAATTGATGATTTAGTCACTGAATATCATACAGGTACACTTTCAAAAGTCCCTTACCATACTTGGGAATAAACAAAATAACAAAAAACAAATTTTTTGTTAAAAGTAAAATGTTTATTCCTATTAGACCCTTATAGCTATTACAACAACAAAGTTGTCATCTTCAGAGGGAATCTTAACAAGATTTAACAAGGTTAAGATTCCCTCTGAAGATGACAACTTTGTTGTTGTAATAGCTATAAGGGTCTAATAGGAATAAACATTTTACTTTTAAGGTAAGGGACTTTTGAAATGGTACCTGTATATATTGTCACCACAGTGCTCTGGTATTTGTTTACTGAATACCATCTTCTTTCAAATACAATGATAGTTGTGAATGTTTGTTTCCTTTATGATAAATGTTTTTACAGTATTACTCATTTCAAGTGAAGATCATATACAAATTTCCAAATGCAAAATAAAATAATAAAATCAACGTATAATTTTGAGAACGTAATGCGAGTATTTTAAGCTTGTGTGAGACACATTGTATTGGTATTAAAGTGATTTCCGATGAAGTTAAAGCAAGAATTGTATAATTTACTGAAAATTTAAATAATCAATTAAACCTATATATATTATGTGAAGTTAAATTTTGATTGCTAATAAATATCGTTGCCAAAACCTTAGTTTGAATTACTGCACTTCACACATGTGATGACTGTCGAAGATATCTTCCAAACACAGATTTCTAAAAAAAAGGGTAACACTAACATGCTCAGCTGAATTTTTACAAATTGTATACGATACATTGATAGTTTCTATTGGATGAAATAATTGCAACTAAATATAGTATACCTATATAAACATATATACATATACCTGGTATTCCCGTCATGCAACTTTTGTTGTAGTTTACACTACACGTTTCGAGAACAGGTTCTCATCTTCAGGTGAAATTATTTTATTCAGATGTGAGCACGTCAAACAAAAATAAAAAGTACAAGCACACACACATACACACAAAACACAACATAAAATATCGCACTGCACATTATAATAAAATTGTATAAAAATGTTACATTGTAGGTAGGTCTACAACTTCTCATTGCCGCGGTCAATCGTCAACATAATTTCACCTGAAGATGAGAACCTGTTCTCGAAACGCGTAGTGTAAACTACAACAAAAGTTGCATGACGGGAATACCAGGTATATGTATATATGTTTATATAGGTATACTATTTTTAGTTGCAATTATATTGCAACTGGAGACATAAACAATAAATAATTGCAGTTTATAATGATTTATTTACTATGTCTTTTTACAAGGTGAAAAAAAGCCTAAAGGTTTGAAAACACTTTGAGATGTTTTTGTCATTAATATATAAATAAAATAAAGTCTACAATCTTTTTCATGTTTATATATTGTATTATAGTAGGCAAAATTAACCTTATCTATATTGATGTTTCTCTATCTATTGATTTGTTTGTTTCTAAAAATCGTAGATATTTATTAAATACTGACTCGACATTTTAATTGAAATAATTTTATCTTTATTTCTACAAAACAATACGAAAAGACCTTATAATAGCTCAATCATCATCCTCACATATTATATTGTTATACATTTTTCGGACATTTGCCATCATTTGCGTGTTAAAAATCAAAACACAACGTTTCGGGGATAAGAATCAATTCCCGTTATCATGTGACTAAAAACTAAAGAAACATGAAACTAGAAACTAAGCCTATGTAAGAAGTAAAATTAAATAAGAATACCACCAACTTTAATACCTAAGCATGCATCTCAGAGCTAAAACTGAGAAGTCAAAAAACACAATAACGGTAACACACAACTAAACATTGAACTTCCATCATTAACAAATAACTTCAAACAGAGAATCCTCACATACACAGAAATCCTTCTGGAACTGAACTACAACTACCATCAATCTCGTCAATCGTACGGAGGAAACTGTTTCTATACATTTAATTTCATTTATCCCCGGTAAACTACACATCATCCTCACATACATTACCTTCCTGACATGAAATACAACTATCGTCAAAACGAGCAACCGTTCAGGGAAAATCTATTTGATACTTATATATCCCCAGTAAATACCCCTCTGAATTTAAACAACTCTAGTTGTCAGTCAATGTGTGCTTCATTATGACTATAAAGGCTCAGTGCCTGGCTCCAACGTTATCTGTTCAAAAGTTAAAGCCCCAAACTCTTCCTCGTCTAGGAAGTCACACAGCCAATATTTATAAGGAGATATTTCTAAATTTAGATCATTTCCTTCCAATTAACATATTATACAGAGAAATGCTTAGATCTAAAGTTATATAATTAATATCGCACGCCACTTTTCCTCATGTTTATGGAGGAAGAAAATATGTATCATCCTTGATTAATTGTTAAAATTTTGTCCACTGACTGAATTTTGAGAAGGTAATTTTTCGTTCTCTTAGAATTAAATCGACTGATTTTGAAGTGTTAATATTTTTATTTGAAAAACGTAAATGTTTTATTTCGATTTAGAGTAGAAAATATTTAAAAAAGTTTTTTAAATTTTTTTAAATTCTAAGTTAAGTAGGTTTTATTTTGTTTTTAAGTACAACATTACGTCCCTACATTTTCCATCGTGTCGTTTGTACAACTCTAACTTTATATGTCTGTCATCACAAGTCTCATGTATACATCTCATTCCAAATCAAGGCAAAATCGTGACGTCCGCTAGCTTGTTCAACCCGGTAACACAGCAAGTACATAAAGTGATAATCTTTTCTCTTATAATTTATTTCTATTTAAATAAAAGTTAATTATATAATGTTTGGATTTAACCAATACTAAGTCTTTTTAATTTATATAATAAATGGTTAAAAATACTTTTTATATACCTCTATTAACAGTAGTTATTAAAAAGAACGAAGCCAGTAAACTGCCATCTTAGTATGTCCCCTTGGGACATATTATATTTTGAAGTTACTAATATATATTTTTACTGATATTAAGTCGAAAAAATCAAAGAAGCAACTTAATGTGTTTTAAAACAAAAGTATGTTTTACAGTTTGAACTACATTATAAAGTATAATTTCCCGAATTAACTAATTATCATTCCCTTAACTTGGACATTAGACATTGTAATGCGAACCTTTTGTACAAAATATGAAATAATCATCGGATGCATTTTATGTTGCACAAACGAGGTAAATTTCGCAATTCATGCTCCAATTAAACGAACGGATGATAAGATCATGCCCCGAGGGGACGTCTTACAGGAAGTCAACTTGATACTCCGCCTCATCAGGTAAAGTAATTATGCAGTCATGTAATAAAGTCTTATTATATTACGTAATCGTTTAATGGCTTTTACAACTGCTGTCCTGTTCGCAGGAGTGGAACGCGTTTCGAATAACCAAGTAGATGAAAATAGAAACGTTTATAGCAACTGGTTAGGTCTGCTCCATTTTAAACTGTTAATAACGTTACTGTCCATTGTTGCAGATGTCTAGTTACATGACAATTATTTTTGTGATGAAACTTTCCGGTTATTTATAAGAGGAAAGATTAAAAGTATTGTCATGCCGCCGCTTATGATACAGGATCAATATTACAAGGATACTAATCAAGAATATAACTATATAATTAAAATATTGAAGACTAACTTAGCGGGAATACAGTTTTAAAGACGTTTTAAGAAATGGTATTTAAATTATTTCAGTCAGTAATGTTTTCTTAAGTATGAACACTGACATACTGAAGAAAAACCCTCGCGGTTTTTTATAATTTTTGTATTATAATTTTGTTCTAATTAATAGTTACTGTTTACCAACCCTATTGAAAAATCTAGAAATCGTAAATGTAGTAGCATTGTAATAGCAAAATAATTCTCGTCAAGTTAATTTTGGTACCTAATTTTCAAAAAATGAGACCCAAATATTAATTTCTTTTGCCACCAGTTTGACAGCTTCATTTAGATCATGTAGATTAAATCCAAGATAAGTTGTTTTCTACATATTTCATCAAAATGAATAACAATTCAACGGATTGATTTTGAAATGTTTGACTTTCTAAGACTTTCAACTGTTTACTTTCATTATTTAAAAATTACCTAGACTCGCATTTTCCGAGAGGAGTAATGTCTTATTTTTGAATGCTTAGTGTAGGGTTAGGTTCTGGATCTTCGTGATTGAAAGTATTGTGCTCGATTTGTTTTCTTGTTTTCAAGAGGATTTTTTAGTTATGCGTATTAATAAACAGCATCTAGACACCTTGAGTGTAGACTTCCCGGTTCTCGTGTACGATTCTACAACGAGTGTTTAAATAATGCTTGCACAATTACTAGACAAATTTTACCGTAATAACAGAAAAATGCAAATTCACTGAATTTAAGAATTATGTAGAAAATAAACTTCGAATGATATGATATTAGTTTTATTTACAATAATAAACTCACGATCAACCATTTTCATTTTCGGTGTCGTCTCCCCAGCGCCGAGTCTCCCCAGCGCCGAGGGCAAATGAGTATCCCCAGCGTTGGGGAGACTCGGCGCTGGGGAGACTGAATCTCATTTTCTTTGCAAAAATTATAAATCTACAAATATTAAATACATTTTATTGAACTCACAGCTGTATATTTTCAAAACTTTAGAAACGGCGCTTTAGACTCTCTTCTTTATCAGTTACCCCAGATTAGGGTGCTTAGTGTAGGTAATTGCACGTTTTCTTAAACCTATAGAGGGTTTTCAATAATACAAAGATTGATTATATCATGGTAGCAATGAAAAACAGAGGGGAATCCAGAGTTATAAGAAGACTTCAAATGAACACAGCGTGAACGGGTATCAATGAAAAGGAACACTCCAACGGCAGGGTTGGAATAGACATCTTTGTGTAATCCAGATAACCAAGGATATATTAGGTTATTTAATATATCAATTAAGTGAGAGAGTAGAATATATGGCAGTAGTATGGTAAAAAGGAAATTGGATATTGCCGGTTATCTTACAGATAAATCGAAGGTGACTGATACTGACCCTGAAATAGATTGAATATCTGTTTTACAATTGAATAATATATGTTGGGTAGCTATGTGTTGTTCTTGGAAAATGAAGGAAACAGGCATATGTAATTCCGCAATGTTAAAATCTGGAGAAGAGGGTCTCCTCACGTAAGTATAAGGTTAAGATTTGTTCATATAGTTAGACAATACTGAGTGCTTTAAGGTTACTTAATACTTGCATCTGAGTTAACTGGTGAGTACAAAGATGCGTTGATAAAGCACAGGTTAAAGAGGTCAAGTTGGTTTTCACTTTGGAACGTTGTGGAATTTCGAGGATCGTGAAGACGTATAAGTTGACCAAGGAGGGAGCATCCACTCCTTTTGAAGATTTTAAATTTACACTGTCAGCGTTTTGGCTAATAGACAGGACAATTATAAACATTTAGGTGGGAAGAAAGTACTTGCTAGTGAAAATAATTATTAATCGAATACTTTGCTTTAAATACACATCTTTTGATTGTGGGAAGAGATATCCACCTGATTGCGATTGATATAAACTGGTGGAAACTGGTTTGGAAATTGTGTTGCCTCCTGTGCAGGATACAGCAAAGTAAAATATGAAATGTCAAGTGCTGAGATTTTGAATCTGAAAATCTCTTAAAACGCCCTTCCCTGGTGTGTTGAGATACGTTGATAGAAGTAAGGTAGAGAGACGACTATAAAAGGGCCCATAAAGCCAAACTATTGAAACGTCTAGTGTGAGTCTTTATAAAACATAATAGGCTATATTTGAGAACATTGTTTTTAAGTTATATATTACATGATTAATAAGTGAACAAACTACCCCGTGTTAGCAACTTTGAACACAACCACCTAAGATATCTGAGAAATGTATGTTGATGGTTATAATAATTACGTTAAGTTTTATCTACAATGATGTAGTTAAATTTAAAACGTACTATTTACTAACTAAATATTATTAATTATTTTGTTATAAAAAATAATAAATTCTAGAATCGAAGATGATTTAGAATTTTGCATCCATTTTCGGATACTGAACGTCCCTCAATATGTTACATACTTCTTAGCCTTATGTTAAACCAATTAATCAATGTAAAGAACAGAATAAAATCTTAAAATTTCCATTTATTATATCTGCACTCTTTTTTTTTCCATGAACGACAAAGAGAAACAGCTGTTGTGGTACTTTTACGTCGATATTTATATGATCGCTTTATGTTCCACATTGTTTAAGAATTTATAGATGCTTTTAGTACGGTGTTTTAAACCTTCTCTTAACATAAATATAAGACTTCAGTACACTTTGAGAGAAATGCCCATATCGAGATATGACGAAATGTATGTAGATTGTATAATGGACTTTATAAAGAATGATGTGATCATCAGACATGTCATGATTTTAGCAACTCATCTTCTTCTTAGAGTGCTAGTATTATATAATGGCGGTAATGACCATCTGGTTTACTTGCAATATAATGAAACTACATCTATATTTAATTATTATCAAATATTTAAGTAGACTTCATTATGAAAGTTAATGTTTTAGTTAAAATATTGTAAAGAGATTTTCGTAAAAATTAAAAATTCATAAATATGAATATTACATATCTACAACATTATTCTCACGTGTTATCTAATTTCATACAATATTATATTTCCTTGTATGAAGAATAAGTTACAAACGATACAAATAAAACTACTATTGTTGTTTCTTTCTTCATCAAATTTAAATTCAATGAAACCAACGTTCAAACATTATGTTTTTGTAATAAAATGATCTTCAAATTGAGTTTTGCACGCATCATTGTGATGTAAGTACACTCCACGTTGATAACTTAGTCATCTCAGCTCAGTGTGTAAAGTGTATTGTCTTGATAGATTGGTCTGATTGCATCGCAAATAAACAACGGTGTATTTTCAACAAGACTTCTTATCGATTAAAAGACTAATTCACAAACAATCGACCAGAGTCTTCCGATTTATCGCAAATCTCGTCCTTCGTGTGTGGTATCGACTTTGTTCCTGAGGCCACAGAACGGTCTTTATCTTAGCAGAACTCATACATAACAGATGTCCCTAAAGAAACTGATCGTGTGTTTACTATTTTATCTATATTATGAATAATTCCAATGTTTATTGCATGACTTCAACCTCACTGGAAAGTTTTTTGCTGTTGTGTTACGTAAATATAGGCGATGCATATTTACACCTTTTGTTTTAAAAATATAAGGTACATTTAAAGTATAGACTGATCTAATGTGGAAAACAATTACTTTAATGGCATTTTTTTGAACATTTATTTTTAATATAAATGTGATAAACGTTCCAAAAATAGTTTTTATAGATTAAAGAAAATAATTTAAAATTTACTAAAGTTGAAATTTGTTAAAATACCGTTTCAATGTACCAGATTAGATCACTAATAATAACTTACTGACTCTATAAATATATTTTTTCCATATCTGGGGTGTAATAATCATTAAATGAAAACATATTTCCAGCAAAAATTTTATTTCTAAATAACTTGAATCAGTTTTAAAATAAAGTTTTTTCTCCTTTTCATTATATGTAGCCAAGAATATTGAAAGGAACTCTGAACCAGTGTGGCATAATATTTCCATATCATGAATATCGTACGTAAAGAAACTAGCAGGCATATATCGTAAAATGAGCAAAACCAGATTATGTAAATTGACATAACAACCAATTCAATAATATTTATAAATACACAAATCTGACATTTATCTTTTCTTCAATAATATCTCTATAAAAATATACCGAGAAACTGCGTACAACATATTGTAATATTTATGCAACTAGATAAACTGTAAAATCAATCTGTAATTATTACTCGATAGCAACTTACCCCGGAGGGGAGTTATATAATGGTGTAGTTTCAGTCCGATGTACAGGGAACATGAATATTTATGCGGGCAAACTGGAACAGTTGATGGAAATGTAGTCCTTCGCTATAACAACACACCCTGAAGTAGTTACTTTATATAAAGTTCAGTGGCGTCCTTTAGTATGTCATAATAGTTTTAATCCATTGAAATGGAAAGGATAAGTTGGCTTAACAGAAAGAAAGAGGATAAAATGTATTCATAAAAACGTTTCCTTACGTAAGCTTACGGTAACTTTGTTGCATATACAAGTTTAAAAAAAAATCATTCAATTTTAAGAAATCGTGTATGGCATAAAATTTGTTCCCGCTCAGAAACGAACTTCCTTGGAGTAAACTTAAGGTGAATTAGGAATGAAATCACATCATCAATATACATTTTGAAACACATATATTAGTAAATAAGTTAACATGCATTGCCTGATTATTTGTTGAGAGATAAAACACCCGTATATTACTACTCTACCACCTACAGTTAAATCCAAAACACCAACTTGCATGACGGGTTGTATCGGCACTTGTAAGAAATATGACAATCTCAGTTGGAAACTAGAATACAGGAACTCGTCTGAGAAATCATAAGAAGACTATTTATGGTAAAGTCGATGACGCGGGGTTAAGGTTAGCTTCACAAATTGGCAATATTTCAAAGTTTCAGATCAAGTTAAAAGATAAATTCGAACCATCCTAATATCTGACCAGATGTTCGTTGAAATATATAGACAAGCTGAAACAAGGTCAATTGTTTTTGTGACGTTACTTTTAACATTTTGATCTCGATACGTAGATACGTTGCTAATGCGTTCTTTACTAAAATATATAAATACAAATTGTAAATAAATAAATTTTGAAATTAGACTAATTTTAAGTTAATCTCATCATTATTTAATTATTAAATGTTTTCAAATTTTTCTCTCTATATTATTTTAATAACTTACATCTTTTCATAAAGTTTTGCAGGTTGACATCTAAAATAATAACATACTATTATTTAAATAATTCTAACACAAAATGCAGATACGAAAGTTTACTGACAGACATCCAGTGAATAATTGTGCACTTTTGATAACTTTGAGTATACGTTTTGACATATTGGTGGTGGTTAAATCAATTTGACACTATCAAAGAACGATCACCATCACTCAATGATGATGCAAGATTGAGCAAATGTATTTAAAGGCCAACGAGTACTTCTCGTTTGACATTCATAATGACACCGATAACATCTGATTGTTTGTTGTATTATTTTGATATTTTTTTTTATGTAGAATGTATTTATCTCTATATTGTATTTCTGATGGGATATTAAGTACAAGATGATTAAATGAATATGTCTGCCATTGAATTTGTTGTTAAAAATATATTTATCATGCCATTCATATGTTGTCCATTTATTTACGTGATTTATCAAACCATGGATATCGTTTTTGTTTTATTGAACTATGATATTATAGAAGTCGAGATCAAACTGTTAAAAACAAAAAGTAAAACTTTTAAGGGTGGTTTTCGTAAGTGTGAGTATTTCACCTCTGTCGTTATACTACAGTCGTTCATCATGTTAATGTGATAAATAGTAAAACAAACAACATTTATACAAATAAAATTAAGAATATAAACAAATTTTAAAAGCTCTTTTTGTATATTTTTTTCAAAGTCGTCCAACTTTATTAGGTTTCTTTGTCTCACAACTATTAATAATAGAAATCATCAAAAGTAATTATTTGTATTCCTGTTTTTAGATGTCCGTTTTTTATGAATTATATTCTTTACTAAGTATATTAGTATCGTTTTTACTTGGAAAATCTTGCTGGAAATATATCTACTCAAGGTGTTTCACTGATTTTTTACTTATATTTAAGGTTTCTGTAGTGCAATATGTTCTGGTAGTCAAACGGTTTAAATCGTCGCTTTCTGTTCAAAGACAGTACGGAATGTCACAAGGAGTAATTGACTTAATTTTTGCTTGTAGCAAGTCACTTTTAATATACGATGGTTGATATGAATTTAACTTGACAATTTACAAAATTTACAACTTTGCAAATACATTTTTTGTATTTAACAAACTATCCATAATTACAAAAAATGCAGTTGGAAGGTATGTTTAACCAAAAGAAGACTACGGGTTCTTTTTTAGTTCAGGAAGAACCAGATATCCCATCCCTTTAGAGTGTGAATATTGAGACTTCTACTGCTAGAATTATTAACAGTGTTTATACTAGACATTTTATAACAGATAACTTCGGGAACATTTCTTGTTGATTGTTTTCTATCAATAAGGTACCACATAATTGAATGATATTTTTACTCTTTTTAAATAAGTAAAAAGAAATATATTTTACAAATGTTTTTGTAAATCTTTTCAATAAAATATCAATTGAACCATAATTTAAACTGCAAACCAATATTATAGGTCTAGCTTTAATAATCTCTTCGGAGGAAATAGACTACCGAAAGTTTGCAAATTTAACATGTGTAAGATAAAATGAATTGACGCATCTAATGGTTGAAATCACTTGTTGAAATAAAACTAAAACTCATGGTCTTTAAATTTTTGTTTTTGCGGAATTAGTGCAGACACTGTAACACATAGTAACACTGGATACTCTTTTTATAATTAAAATATAATTAACACACTTGAGGTTAAACTTACGTTTGGGCGTACTTTTTTGTTGCGATACTTAAATGCAATACTTTTTTTATTGCGAAAACAATTACGTCATCCCCTTCCTCTCCATTCCCTCAATTTGAACATTATAATTTTATTTTATACCATTTATTTTAAAACAAATTTTTATTTAGTCATTTACTTCAATTTGAATCACTCTGTGTTAAAACAAAAAAATATATATGTAAAAGAGGCGAAGTAATATTTCAATTTGTGGAGACAGGCTAGCGGGCTAAATGATATTGGTGGTAGCAGTCTAAAGTGATTTGTCACCCGCCCACACTGGCCATAGTCACGACTTCCCAAGTGGCCAAATTGATCAGTACCAGAGATACTGTATGCCTATTATAGATGATATGATGCAACTTAACTTTGTAAATAAAATCAATGGACTCTCATTTGTCATTCCCAGGCTACTTGTTAAGAAACATTCAATCCGAGATGTAGCACAATACAAATTAAGGTTTCTATAACGTATTACAGTACCTGAATTGGAAATTTAATCTCAAATCATTATTACTTGTTTTTTTCATAATTTATTTTTCTTTTTACGTCGTTTGAGTTAAAATATGTATGTAGTTAACTGATACAGTTTTGATATTTACTTCTCGGAACGCTGATCTACGTTGAAAATATTTGTCAATAAAAAATACGCATAGATAAATCGCTTCATCGTTTCTTATTTATACATATTTAAAAAAAAACATAGGCTAACAAATATTGTGATAAATACATTAATTTAAAACTAATTTTAAATTAACCAAATTCATTACTTCTTGTCGTTATTATCAAATTTATTCCAAATTATTTCAATTATTTAGAAACAATCATTTAGGGAATATTCTTTTGAAGTCTAGTTGCAGTGAACAGAAAATCCTGTTATAATAGGTTACAAAAGTAATTGGGGTTTTCAGAGGTTTTGCGTTACAATATATTTGAAAACATATTGTACTTTTTGTATTTTAAAGTCAGAAACAGGTTTAAGAAAATACATTTTTCTTGAATAGTTTGCAATAAACATCTCAATAGCTACGTCTGCGGATGGATTGATTTCAGTAATAAAAAAAGCTGTTCACGATAACCTCATTAATCTTGTGTCTATTATTTATGAATGCAATAAAAGATTCATGATAATTGTGACAATACTTGGTTTGTTCGAGAAACTGTAATCTGTTTAAAAAAAAGCCATGTTAATATATTTTAATAACACTTTTTTGATGTTGATTTTTATATAATATTCCTTACTGCATTTTATTTATGGGGATATCAAATAAAGAAAGGTATTGCAATAAATGTAAGAATTAACGTATCCCAATACTTGGTTTGTTCGAGAAACTGTAATCTGTTTAAAAAAGTCATGTTAATATTTTTTAATAACACTTTTTTGATGTTGATTTTTATATAATATTCCTTTCTGCATTTTATTTATGGGGATATCAAATAAAGAAAGGTATTGCAATAAATGTAAGATTTAACGTATGCCAATACTTGGTTTGTTCGAGAAACTGTAATCTGTTTAAAAAGAAGCCATGTTAATATTTTTAATAACACTTTTTTGATGTTGATTTTTATATAATATACCTTACTGCATTTTATTTATGAGGATACCAAATAAAGAAAGGTATTGCAATAAATGTAAGAATTAACGTATCCCAATACTTGGTTTGTTCGAGAAACTGTAATCTGTTTAAAAAGAAGCCATGTTAATATTTTTTAATGACACTTTTTTGATATTGATTTTTATATAATATTCCTTTCTGCATTTTATTTATGGGGATATCAAATAAAGAAAGGTATTGCAATAAATGTAAGAATTAACGTATCCCACTACTTGGTTTGTTCGAGAAACTGTAATCTGTTTAAAAAGAAGCCATGTTAATATTTTTTAATAACACTTTTTTGATAATGATTTTTATATAATATACCTTACTGCATTTTATTTATGGGGATACCAAATAAAGAAAGGTATTGCAATAAATGTAAGAATTAACGTATCCCAATACTTGGTTTGTTCGAGAAACTGTAATCTGTTTAAAAAGAAGCCATGTTAATATTTTTAATAACACTTTTTTGATGTTGATTTTTATATAATATACCTTACTGCATTTTATTTATGAGGATACCAAATAAAGAAAGGTATTGCAATAAATGTAAGAATTAACGTATCCCAATACTTGGTTTGTTCGAGAAACTGTAATCTGTTTAAAAAGAAGCCATGTTAATATTTTTTAATGACACTTTTTTGATATTGATTTTTATATAATATTCCTTTCTGCATTTTATTTATGGGGATATCAAATAAAGAAAGGTATTGCAATAAATGTAAGAATTAACGTATCCCACTACTTGGTTTGTTCGAGAAACTGTAATCTGTTTAAAAAGAAGCCATGTTAATATTTTTTAATAACACTTTTTTGATAATGATTTTTATATAATATACCTTACTGCATTTTATTTATGGGGATACCAAATAAAGAAAGGTATTGCAATAAATGTAAGAATTAACGTATCCGAATACTTGGTTTGTTTGAATAACTGTTACTATCGGTCTTAAAAAGACGATGTTACTTTTTTTTCTTCTAATAACTTTTGAAATTGGTTTTGACATAATATTGTTCACTTCATTTTATTTTTTGGATATAGCAAAATAATGAATTGTATTTTAAATAAATTGGGAATAAATCTATGACAATATATACTTGGTTTGTTCGAATAACTGTTACTATCGGTTTTAAAAAGACGATGTTACCTTTTCTTAATAATACTTTTTGAATTTGGTTTTGATATAATATTGTTTACTCCATTTTATTTTTTTGGAGATAGCAAAAAATGAAATGTATTGTAAATTAATCTATAACACTACTTGGTTTGTACGAGAAACTGTTACTATTTGTTTTAAATAGACGTCAAATTACTACTTATATTAAATTAAGTGTAATAATCAGTACTATGTAAAAACCAATTTTAAAAAGTTATTAATTAAAATAAATAGTAATATGCCGTCTTTTTAAAACAAATAACAACAATTTATCTAGCAAACCAAGCATTGCGTTACATATACCTTAAAAGTGTAAACAAATCACATTTTTTCCAATCAATTTGATTAGTTTTAACTCCGGTATTAAAGTAATCATTACAAAAGATTTTGTAGGTCTGAGAGTAGACCTTATCATTAAGTTGCGAATATGGCTGCAACCAATATCCTCTGACACTTAACCATATGGACTGCGGTTGCCGAGTGATTGAGCGCCACTTACACAGTAATAACCAGTATAATTTTGCTTCCGTATTAGTGAAATAAATTATCACTTTTAGGCGGAGCTATCTTCATAATAAAAGGTGTAATGTAAAAGGAAGAAATGATGCTGCATGGTGTAACCGCCATCCCACATTACGTCACACCCAAATATACTTAGGCCTAAGTCAAAGTAATTAATTTAACAAAACAAATTGAATTGTATCTCACAATCTTACGAAAGATGGTAATGGTTTCATATTTTGTAATTGAGTCCTAGTGACAAAGCAATAAATACATGATGACGGTGTTTTCATAACTTCATAAACAAATTTTCCACTCACATTTCACAAAAATCCAAGTACACTCTCTATTATGAAAGTACCTTTATCATTAAGTCATACAAAAATAACATCATTCATTGCCAAAGTATCTTTGTGTTAATTGGTGTGAAGTTTTTATAAAACTTAACAATAAGAGTGGAATACTCCGAAACCACTTGACTCCACTTGTATTTGTATGAATTACAGATGAATGAGATAAGACAAACTATATTTGAATGAACGTAAAAACATGTGTAATAATATTACTTTTAAAAATATAGTTCAAACGAAATAATATCTGTTGGGAGTTCTCAAACTTTCCTCTAAATCAATGTAAAAACTTTTAATTTTAATATTTTTATTATTATTTGGAATTTAAATCAACAAAATTTCAAGATGTTCAGTAGCCTGTGTCAAAATTATCGAACGATCTTCTGGTTTTTCTGGTTTTACATGTGGGACATGGAGGGAAAATTTGATTTTGTTATTGGAGTACATTTTTTGTTTACATTTTATAAACGGGTAAATAATGTACCGGCACTACTCCTTGGCAATCAAGAGGAATAGTTATAGTTTGATTGGTGTAGCTCGTGTATCACTGAAGAGGACGACCTTGTCGTTGAAACGCGTCTGATACTTAGGCGTATTTTTTGTGAGAATTGTGTTCTGTATGTTTGTTATACTGTATCATTTTTCTCATAAGTCAAGCTCAACATTTAATATAAGAGGAATAGAGTTCAAATTCCGCAGATACTAAATAATTTATTACAGTCTTTATACAACGGTACTTTGAGGTTTGGGAGAGAGACTACTGTGGCCTCTTGACCCTCCAAAAACAGTCTTACGAAATTATCAAAGTTATTTCGCTTTATAGATGTGACTATATTAAATTGTAAAAATTAAAATTATCAACTGAATATTTTTCTTTCTCATGCTAAAAACATCTGCTCCAATATTAAACTACAAGAAATTTTTTCCCCTAACCACCAAATAATAAATATTCTTCATTTACGTGTTGTGGGCTGAAAAATTAGAAAAATGTTATAATAAATTTGTGCATACTTGTAAAATTTATATTTACTCACGAATATTAAAATAAATTAGAAAAAGTTATGATAAAGTTGTGTATACTTGTAAAATTTATATTTACTCACGAATATTAAAATAAATTATAAAAAGTTATGATAAAGTTGTGTATACTTGTAAAATTTATATTTACTCACGAATATTAAAATAAATTAGAAAAAGTTATGATAAATCTGTGCATACTTGTAAAATTTATATTTACTCACGAATATTAAAATAAATTAGAAAAAGTTATGATAAAGTTGTGTATACTTGTAAAATTTATATTTACTCACGAATATTAAAATAAATTAGAAAAAGTTATGATAAAGTTGTGTATACTTGTAAAATTTATATTCACTCACGAATATTAAAATAAATTAGAAAAAGTTATGATAAATCTGTGCATACTTGTAAAATTTATATTTACTCACGAATATTCAGTTAAATTATAAAATTGTTATAACAAGTTTGTGCATATTTGTAAAATTTATATTTACTCACGAATATTAACGGATATAAGTTCCGCTATGTAAATATTATATATGTTTTGCATTTAAAACAGTTATTAAATAATAGAAACACAATAGAAGATTCTGTCATTCTTAAATTAAAATTGTACTAATGACACAGATGATTTTACATTGTCCATCGATGTACACACTCACACATAAAGAGAATTATTTATAAATTTCTTCACAACAAATCTAATCGCTCTTCCTCGAAAACTATGACACGCGTGGATTCAAGATGACGCCAGATTTGAGTTTCTCCTTGTTCTTTTATACTTGAATTCCCTTATTTCGGATCGATTCCAATCACGCCTTTCCGACCTGTCACCGCTTCCTGTCCTCACACTCCATTCATCCTTGCGCCGGAGATGTGGAACCCAGCTTTTCGTTGCCCTACAAGGAGTCTTCACAGGCGACGCGATGTTTGTCTTCGCGGAATAATTTAATTGTCAATCACAGGTTTGGTAAGAACTGCAGCTCGCCTGTCAAAGATTTCCTCACAATACTTCCTCCGTGTAGAATACAGATTAGTTAATATTTCCATCGCCTACCGAATCGAGTGTAGCTGGTGATGTTCTTAATCAAACAAAATTAACAACAATCGTTAACTGTAAAATAAAACAAAAAAATCCAACGAAATTTCAACACAAACTTTCATTGAAGTAGTCTTACGTTTATTTGGAACATTACCAAACGTTTCTTATTCCATCAAGTAAGAAAAGCTTACTGAATGAAAATTTGAAATCTATGTACATTTCTTTCGCCGACAGATGTGATTATTCTAGTCATCATACTTGACTGACAGTTGCGTCAAAATGCCTAAATGTTTTCTTAACACAATAAGTCCCGAGTGCTGGCTCACCTTGGCAAATTAAGGCATGTTTAACTAACCTCCTCACTGGTACAATGACTAAATTATAGCAATCAAGAACATGAGACGTGTCTGGGTATTATTAATATAAGTCCTTCTCCTTCTGCGTCGGCGCGGGTTGTACATTTAGGAATGTAACAAGGTCTCAGACTCAGACTGGCTTAACTTACCAAACTTTCCAATCTATTTCACTTAAAGTAAAAAGGTTTCGCATCGAGTCTTGTCAGAAGTGATTGTTTATTGTTGATAGATTTCTTCTAACGTGAGGATCATAATCTAAATCAATAAAATATATGTTTTGAATATTAAATAAATAAGTACTAAACATCGTTCGAAAAATAACAATAACTTCAAATAGTAAAACTAGTACAAACCTCCAGAATCGTTTGTTTGGTGATTCAATCTACTTTATGTCGCTCTTTTCAGAGGTCGATTTGACTGTTTTATTGTCATGCAAGTTACGTTTTTAATTAAAACTAGTCCCATTCGTTGGAGAATGTCAGCCTGCTGTAAACTGAAACTGAAAAAGTTGTAAGTTATGGAAAGGCAACATGCTTAACTAATATTATCAACCAAAATTATACTTCGCTGAAATATTATTTCCTTCTAAGGACCTCGGTGCTATATTCCTCAATAAAAATCGAACTCTTTTCGTTCAGGCTTAATCATCTATATATTTTGGGGGAAGCTTATAGAAAGACTTTAATACCATACGCTCAGCTTTTTTATTACAAATATTTAACAGATTTGATATTGACATGTAAAAGAATTTTTTTTAAATGGACATTTATAATAAAAGGAGAATTTAAAAAAAATTAAAATTGTAGATTTAAAAAACACACAAAATTAAAATGAAGCATTTTTTTTTATCTGGTCTTCAATTTTAAACTTGAATCTCTTTACAATGGACAGTAATCAAAAATTGTGTTTAAATATAATTATCATTATATGGTATTTACTTAAATCTGTAAATTTTAGCTTATTAAATAATTAGTCTAATTAATCGTCTTCCATAATTATTACAACAGGTTTTCAAAATAAAACTTACTGCCTCGAAAGTGATTCTAAATATATAAAACTAAAACAAAGTCATTAATTTGGACGAAAGAGGACATTTGTGACATTTTTATTATAATCATACAATCCCCAAAATTTAACACAAACAAAGAAAATCTATTCTAAATTCAATTATTTCCATTATCAAAAAGTAACCGAAATAATTATTAGTTTTCTTGCTTTTTACGAACTACAATACAAATATATTACAATTTATATAGAATAAAATCACATTTTGTATCGGACATATTTAAAATGTAAATCGTTTACATTCAATTGCAATCTAACTATTAAAATTAAATTATTTAATAAGATAATCATTTAGTTAGAGAATTAGTGGTACTCGGTTTTTTTTATATAGTCTGGGACTTAAAATTATTTACATTTCTTCCAAATATACAAAAAATATAACAAATCGAAGTGCCATTAAAATCTGTAAAGCGACGAAAGAAATAAATTATCGACGACTTTTTAGTTAATTTTAATAAAACAACATTAAATATTTTGAAATTCAACGTTACAGATTGCAACAGAAAATTACAATTTGTTTGGATTAATTGACCTTTTAAAATAAAATAAACAGTGCAGAAAATTGCAAAAACTTCCTCATAATAACGAAATATAAATATTTATAAATGTAAATAGTCCTTTACTTTACTTCTCCCAAACACTTGTTTAAAGTGTAACCGTATTTAATAAAATCGTGTTTAAATGGTTACAACTTCGTGTTTTCCTTAAAAAAAAAAAAAAAAAAAAAAAAAAAAAAAAAAAAAAAACTAATTCTTTTAAGTTAGAATATCCTGTTACTTGATATTTATCAGAGTCTTGTAAACTATTAATCACCACATGTTACTAAAATTTATACACTACAGCACCGGTTGAAGAAACATAAGCTGTTTATAACATCTCGAAACGGTGATCCTGTGATGGTGACCATTACATTTAGTTTGGGTTATTAAAGACTACAATTAAGTAACAGGTTATTAAATCTTTAGAAGATATTTTGAAAATTTGATGGTTTACAATAATATATTTACAAACAATGGACATTTTAAAAATATTTAAGTTATTGGCAAATACGTCCAAATATCGAAATTTAATAAAATCATTAACCTAGCATTGCACAGTCGACAGAAAAATAACCTGACAGACATTATTCCAGAGACCTTATAACGGTTATATATTTAAATATTTCTTGTTGCTTAACGCCAAAAACATCTCTGTCATCATTGCCTATAAAAAAAGGTGAAAAGACATAAAATTAAAAGCTAGAATACTATACTAGCTTCAGGATTAAAATAAAATCAGAGTTGATCAAGGTATACCTAATAGAAAAAAGAGAGACATCTAACCCCAGACTACATAAGAAAGGAATAAATCTTTTAATAAATAATAATCATTTTTTACATTTTATAAGTTATGATTTAAAAATTAAAACAAATCTTGACTTCTCAATAATGAATACATTAGAACGTATCGTTAAAAAGCCACAATAAGTGTTTTAAATATTTGTCTCTTACTTTATCATGCTTGAATGTAAGCTAAGTAAAATTATCACTTAAGTTATATTTGTATCTACTGAAACCTGATCTAGATAAGTAATTCATTAAGACAACATTCGCAAGGAGACGGGTAATCAGTAAAGCATCCATTGTGACATGTTCTCAAACACATACAAATTACGTTAAAACATTGGAAACAACTCAAACAAGTTTTATATTAAAAATAAAAATGTATTTTTGATGTTTACCCAGCATGGTCTAAAGGTTTCTACATCATGTTCTTCATGGGGGGCACTAAGCGTAGTGTTCCTGATTGAAATACAGGAAGCATTGAAGTGTTATATTTCAAATGATACAACCTAAAACTACTGTGTTATTATAAGACCACATCTAAACTTTTTAAGGATTGTTATCAGTTTAAATGTTTTTTTTTAATATATTAACAATTTAAGGAATAAATTTAGTTTGAGCATAATCTTCCACAAATCTTAGCATTGTCTTATTATTTATTTTGCTAAACGTGTTTCAAAGTTTCTCCATCTTTTGGACCTACTTTTGTACTCCTATAGTTTCCTAATAGGATTGTCAGAAGATTGTACTTAAACTAATTATGTAAATCCTAGTAGGTGTAAATATTATAATAATTTCAATCTAATCTAAGGCTGTCTAATTTTTTTTTTTAATGTAAGATACACTTGTAATTATACATCTAGAACATATTTATTAAATAATGGATAAAATAATAGTATCGTGTGTATTTTATTATGGTATATTTTATAAATATTCTAATTAATTTAAATCAATGACGACAAAAGTAACCGTACAAATAAAAAGCAGGTTATTTAATATTATAAAAATATATTTACATTTTGAAAATTCTTAGTGGTCTTATGAAGTTAGAACTAATTTACAACAAAAACAAAACAAACTAAAATAAGTCTTTTACCGTTTTAACAGCAAACAATCAAAATTCACTCACCCAGTCTCACTCTCTTTTACTCACATGCGTACGCACACAAACGCACGCAGAGTTCGGACATGAAAACTAAACTATATACTAGAATAATTTTCATTAAATAATGATTTCCCAACACTAGTATTCTCCGTTGATACAGTGCATCGAAGCAAATCCATACTTTGAAAGGAAACCTTTACCACTTTGCTAATAATATTTAAGTTACTATCTCATAACGTTTCCAATATTGGTATATATTATTCAGACATTTTCATCATTTGAATATATAAAATTAATACCTCATGTTTTGAGAATGTGGACCATCTTTCTTTTTCAACATATAAAACACGGAAAGGGCCAACATACCCCTAATAGCCAAGGATTAATTTCGAAACTAAAACTAGGTTAATTAGCTTCGGTGTTGAAAATCTATTCTAATGTACCCGTTTAGAAAACTTTTAAAATAATTGAATTAACTTTTAGGTTATAATAACATTATTGGAAAACTAATAGTTCTATAAACGTTATCGTGGATCTTCTTCCTGTGCACTTCCAATAAATGATACGATATATCGCCAAGATAAAGGTATGAAAATGATGGTGCAAGTTGTCTACAAGTAATTGGGCAAGTGCTGTCGAGTAAGTGTTTACATTGAGAAGCATTTTTACCGCGAGGAAGTCCAAGTGTCCAGGTACCTTGCTAACATGAGAATAGGTGAACATGGGTGCCACCTACACTTGGGTCGTGTATTTTACCTCACTAGCCGGCCCAAGAAAACTGGGGGAAGGCCACCCAATCCTACGTATGTGGGTAACGGGCGCCGCCCCTAGTAGGTGAGTACGTGGGGGAGGGTATTGCGTAAGCGACCCGACGGTGACTCATCAAACGTGGCTTGAGAAATCTTGCCGACATGAGTATCATGGAAGCTTCGACTTCTGGGAGCGTGCGTTGAGGAATGGTTTCGTGGTGGCGGTGGGGTGCTGGTGGTGAGATTGTACCCAGTTACTCTTTCTTTTGAGTGGGGGATGGCGGTAAAACCGCAAGGTATCAGGGACGCCTCCCTCCTAGTTCTAGCAACTAGTTCTCTGAGAAACTCGAATCGAACCTGTCCAGTAAGTGCTTGCGACGATTGTAAGAAGATCCGTTTAGATTAGATGGCACATTCAAGCAAGTACTAGTGTCGCAACTTCTTCCATCGGGCTTACATTGTCTAATGTTCAACCTACCTTAGTTAGTAGCATCCCAAGAGTCAGAAGCATAAAAGTGGCTGGAGAATGAATTGTAGTTGATTATTGGATGAATAAATAAAATAAAGCTCAGAGTAAGGGTTAGAAATTATATCACCAGAAGAGAAAACCACGGAGCGTACATTTGTTAAAAGAAATGAAATTGGAAGATGCACAACTATTGAGAAATTTTATCCACGTTTCGCCAGTGGAGCTGAAACAGCTGTTATATCTAGATGATAAAAAAATTTAAAAAACTGGACAAAACACTTAGAAAGTCTTTACCAGCTAGTAAACGATTAGCAGTTACCCTATGTTACCTTCCTAATGGTAAGTTAACATTGAACTTATTTTTTATTACTTATTACTTTTGCTAGCAAATTTATATCTTGCAATCCCCGCTTTAAAATTAAACAAGCTGTAGAGTAAATAGTAAATTTGGGTGGAAGTAGATGACAAACAAACGAAAATTGTGACAAACTGATCGTCCTACCGTCAATAAGTTTTTAGGATTAGTCACTCAACAATTTTGTGAAGTGGTTTTACTGGTCGTACTAGTGGATGAGAATATTGCAGGTTGTTTTGATATGCGTCATTTGAGTCAATAGGAGATGAAATCAAAGAGTTTGTACTGTGGATATGTGTTAGGGTAATGTAGTTTTTGTAATATCTGTAATTGCCTCCATCACAAAAGTCTTCAACTTCCGCTAATTTGCTGGGTTTTTGAGTTGTGAGAAGCACAAAAATCTCCTATTGCTGGTTCATCATAGTTGGGTTAGTTTAGTTTTCGAAGTACCTGCTGAACATAGAACGGTATATATGGCTTGGTCTTAAGCAATTTCATTTCTTGTAGTGGACTTTTTGAAGCGTTTGGTAGTTCAAATGGCTGCTGGTGTAATTCAAGGACAGAGGAATAATCGTCTTCTTTGACTTTTTTGTTCACCAGACTATCCCTTCATGTTGTGGAATGTATATAACAGACAGGATGTATTGAAACATCCATAAAAATATTGTTGTTGTTGTTGTCTAATGACTTTCTCTGGCTAACGCCATCTTTAATCTTGCTTCCCAGTAAAGACCAGGGAGATCTTTTCCCCTCTGCTTCTCTTTATCCAGCTTTCTGCAGACCAAGACATGGTCCTTGTTCATGACGGTGTCCGGGCTTTCACACAATATGCAGTTGTCATAATCCAAAATCCTCTTCAGGTGTACATTCAGGCATTCGTGTCCAATTGTAAGTCGAAAAATTGCGACAGATGTCCTCCTTTGTAAGTCCTTGACTTTCTCATACAAGTCGAATACATCTTCATAGGACTTGTTCTTTATGTCCTCTTTGACCTTATTGGTGAACTCAAGATGAGATGCTCGTTTCAGTTTGCCAATCCTTGCTTCCAGGGTGTGTACTCTTCTTGGTTTCTGTATAGTTCCTTGCTTGGCCGGCTCATCTGCTTGCTCATTGCCTTGTATGCCTACATCCATAAAAATATTGTATATAATTATACATTTCTGCCTGCTACTGGATACCGTTCAAATGTAACACATAACAGTTTTTTTGTTCTTAGATGCCACGGAGTAAATAAGAATGGACAGAAACCACTGAAAGGTTCGATAGCAAATTGTATTTTTCTAACTGAATTGGAGCGCTTGATGGGAAACATATTGTTGTTCAAGCGCCTCCATTCAGCGGAATTTTGTACTATAATAATTAATTATAAAGGCACACATATCATCGTCTTATTAGTTATGGTGGATTCGGCTGTCCTGGGGGAGGTAGGAATTGAAGAGATAAATTTAAATAGTCCTGCTTCTCCACTGAGAGCAAGAAAGTATCCCATGACATATCTTATTGTTGTTGATGACGCTTTTATACTGAATACTCTCATCATGAAATCAACCAAATACCGTTTTTAAAGGTTCAAAATAATTGAGGAAATAAGTTTGGTTTGTCACTTACTGGGTTTGGAGTCGTGAGAAAAAAAACCTTTACTTTACCACTCAAAGAGAGTTTAAAAAGTAATTTTAGCAATTTGCATAATTATTTAATTCCTGGAGAAGAGTCTGCAGAGAGCTCTTCCTAACAAGGAAGATTTGAAAGGGAGACGAACAAACGAATAAAATTAAAAATGGTTTGTTGTGTGGAGAAGGTGGCATGCCTGTGAGCAATGTTTTACTTCTACTGACTACAAAACAATGAAATCATTCGAAACCTACCGAATTAGTTCTTAAGGAAATCGAAGAGTATTTCTCCAGTCCCATAGAAAATTTCACTGGGACTAAAGTTTTATGCAAATGATAAGGACAACAATCTAAGTGAAGGAAATATAGTAATAATTGTTTAACTACATGATACAATATAGCCTATGATTTTCAATCATACGTGACGTCATTTAAAAAATTTTTAATGGTTACGTTCATAATTTTTAGGTGCCATAAGTGAAGTAAATGAAATTTTAAATTTAAATATGTGTATACGATCGAAATTTATAAGTATTTAAAAACATTATTTTCAAAAAAATAATTTTTTATAATTTAACCAGACAATAAGTTGACAATGGCTTATTTTTGCAATACATAATTGTCAAAACTAATTCAAAAGAGATATTACGATATTGCCAAAAAATGTTGCTGGTGATGACAGGGCTGGGCTTTCAATGAATTTGATGGCGTAATATGGCCTGTTTGACAAGTATACTTCATCTACTCCTTGAAAAGTTGCCATCTTATTTACATTTTTTGATTTCCGTGATGTATTGGCTACGCAAATTGTGCAACTGCCTGCTAACTTCTCCAGGTTCAATCTTTAGCTCCAACTTTACCGTTTTGTTTCAGTATTCGATTTCCAGGGCCGGATTTCCCAATAGGCCCTGAAGGCCCGGGCCTATGGGCGCAAGCTCCCAGGGGGCGCACGGCAGAGAGAAAAATATATATTTTTTAATATCTAGAAATAAAAATAAATAGCCATAACTTAAATATTTTTTGCATTGATTACAAAAAAAAATCATTCTGATTTTGAAGTTCATTGGAACAAATAATTGTTGGTAAAGTTAAACTATTTTTCAACATTACGCATCAACTTCGTTACAACATAGGCTTAATATAATTTTTTAATAAAGGTTTTTGGGGAAGTAACTTTAACCAGGCTAGGGGGGCGGAAAAAATTATTGGGCCTAGGGGCGCCAAAATGCTAAATCCGGCCCTGTCGATTTCGTTGACTGAATAGAGCGAAAGTAATTTTCTTTTGTTCACATCAGATCTTTTTGTAGTAGTATAATTTGTAGCTGACGCGAAATCGTTAAATTCGTCATTCACTTTCGCCATTACAAAGTAAAGGAACTACACACACAGTCACTCAACATACACTGCTAGATAACGCGAAAGTGCGAGCGCGACTACCCTTGAACTGTCGGACAGTGGTTCCCAACGACATGATTCATCACTCCCGACACTTTCGAGAACATGTACATTAACAAGTTATGACAAAAAACTTGTGGAATTTCTCTCCAGTTCAAATACACCACATGAACTGTTATCGCCAATAGTTTGTATGAAAAACATCGAGAAGGACATTGCTCTTCAGATTTTATCGCTATGGTATGTAGACTAGATAGAATAATACTAGAACACAAATCTCACAAAAATTACGTTTACTTAATCAAACGCGTTTCAACAACAAAGTCGCCATCCTCAGTGATGCATGAGCGACAATAACTAAACTATGTAAGTATGTCCCTCAGACTTTGATTATATAGAAAGGAAACACGCTAAACTATTTTCGTACTGTCCTAATACTGTCAATGAAGCTCATTCCTTATTGAAGCAATTCTTATAAAGAAAAACTATAAATTATTAACTACTATTTAATTACCTAGTATTCAGGTGTTACCGTCGAACAATCCTTACTTGTAGTTTACACTATCTTATATGACACGTTTCGACTATTTGTCAGTCATTTTCAAATATAAAAACACATAGAAACACCTAACGACACATATTAATTCACATTTAAAAACACGATTAAAACATATTTATAATTAATCCCTGGTCAGCTGATAATGATCTTCGTTATTGAGTAATTAATTATTAACAATCCAGTTGGGCTATAAGCAAACATAATGGAATATAAATTATTAGTTCAAGGTTTTTACAGTTCATAAATATTTAAGAAAAATAAACTTTTATGTTTGATACAATATACCAGTTTTTTACTAAAATTATTTATTTACATTTTTAAAATACTTGCCATAAGTTGTGCCTTTTTCCTCCTTTTTTTTTCCTCCTCAATTTTTTCAATTTGCATTACATTATATGCTCATAAGGAGCAATGTACCTATCATATTATATTATGTTTCTACAAAATAATTACTGTAATATCATTTTAGAGCCATAAAAACATGATTAAACCAAAGTTTCTTTACAGCCACAACCCTACAAATAAGGTCAGCATTCTACATTCAATCTGGGGTAGTGTTGTATGGAGAAAAACAATAATTGAGCTCAGCTTCATTAAAGATTCCTTATTAAGTGGTCAACAATAGGTAAAGCAAGCAATGCGGCGTTCGTTAATTAAATACATTTGTGCACGGTTTCTAATCAGAACGCGTAACAATGGAATCCAACTACAACAATGCCTTTGTTAGGGCTGCGTAAGCCATCTAAATTAAGTGATGGTATTTACACTTACAGAATACTTGTTAAATACTATATTGCAATATTATTAGGCAGTTTATAGCAAATATAAGTGATCATATTTTATTATTATTATTTATTAATATCATTAAACCAAATATATAGTAAATTATTTTAAAACTCTTATTAATATCTTAGTAATATCATTACTATTGTGAATGTATTTCCTTTGATATATTCTTTATCATTGTTGTTTATACTACATTAACATCTATGTACTACTTCATTGACATACATTTAATTATTTTAAAACTTAATAAGTAATATTACTGATATGATTTTACTTAAAAACACATTTAATGTTAAGTTATTGTAAATCTTTGTTTTATTTATCAGACCATTTCATTTACTTCCATTCAATTTGGAATTTTACAGGAAATTTTCAATTTATACAACAAATAAAACGAGCTACTTAATTTTTTTTTAAATTTTTCAATAGACTCCTTTAAGCTAACTTTTTTTTCTCAACGGGATTATATTTTTCTAAAGGCATCTTGCTCGCTCTAATAACATGTTTTCCTTTCAAATCACGTGTTTTGTCAACTCATCGGTTTTGTCAACTGTCAATTTAAAACCACATTCATTTAATTTTTTTCTGAGCTTATATGTTCTTTAAATATATTAATGTAATTATAAAAATGATCTTATATTTTTGGTCTAACAATCCTTTTTTTTTTTTTTTCATTTATTCTGTTGGTAATTTCAGATTACCGGTTTCAGCTGTCTGGGCCGCCATCATCAGATCTATACTCAAGTAAAATTCTCAAAAACAACAGATAGCATCGAAAAAACACACACAAACTTCATAAAAACAAAATATACTCAGTATAGTTCAGTTGAAATTACTAGACCTTTCTTCCAGGCAGTTGAAGCTGCAATTAAAATAGCTACTTACTAAAAATCTACGATTTATTAAGTACATGAATGAAAATAAGGCAAGAGTTCGGTATTATTAGGATTTATGACAGAGAAACAAACTTAAGTTACCAGACTTGGCAGTTGGTATTTTTAACTTTCCAAAACTAAAACGTTGTTAATTAATTCCTATTGATATTCACAATACCTTGAATCTGACATTTGAAATGACACCTTTGGAATGGACATGAGTACAAACATGATAGTCTATCAATGTTGGTAAGACTGAGTCTCAACCTATCGACGTAGGCCTACCACTAGATTGACAACGAGTTTTAATACGAAAATATGACCTGACAGTTCGTCTAGAACTGTTGAATTGGATTCAACATTGTAAATAAGCTAATAAAATAAAACAATTTGACAGTTTAATACGGTTATGGTTCGGATTATACAAATAATACCTTAAAATGTAGTCTGTATTAAAATTAAATGTCGTAATTTTTGAGAATTTATTTATCTGTGAATTACTAAAAAATTAAAGCCCTTACGAAACCATTGAAAACGTTGTTAATTTTTTAGATTATAATACTTGAAATAATTAACTCGATAGTGCTGGTACTCGAGAACCCAGCATGAAGACAGTCAGTGGTCAATGTTTTTAGAACGGCTGTAAGTGCTGGGGAATTATACCTTAGCCTGGCCTAATTTCCCGTAAGCATTATTGCAAGCTTGCACCCGCAGAGGTGGCAACTCTCTATCTTCCCTTCATCTGTCGTTTCAGTAAGATTTCGATCTATGATACGTCACTAATGTGAAAGAAAGTATACGTAAGCAATCACAGAAATGTTTATAATAGTAGTATATTTCAAGTTTGGAAAGAAATTAATCTTTCGAAAATTACCAAAATAGTTTCTTAAGAAAATAAGGCTACCCCAAATATTCTGACGTTGTCTCGAAACTATAAAAGAAACTTCTTATAAAGGAAATGTTAAATCTGTAAAATTGCATAATTTAGAAGGTCGTAAAGGTTAGGTTAGGTTCGGTTAGGTTAGGTTAGGTTAGGTTAGGTTAGGTTAGGTTAGGTTAGTTTAGATTAGGTTAGGTTAGGTTAGGTTGGGTTAGGTTAGGTTAGGTTAGGTTAGGGTGTGAATTTATATAATTTAATAAGTCTTGGTAAGGAATTCAAAATGACAGTATGTTTGTGCTTAAATACCGTAACAGAATTAACAGAATATGTGTAAAATATCAAAGTGACTAAACATTATTGTACGATCTTTTCATATTTTATAATTCATAGACGTTTTACTGCACGTAATCAGTCCAGACTGAAAAAGTTTTTGTCACTGTAGTTAATAACAAGAGATGTTTTACACTCATTATAATCTACTCTATAAACGTTGATAGTATAAAATATTATAAAACTACAACGACCAGTACAGTGTCCGTATAGATATCACGTTCTTCACACGCGTGTTCGTGTACAAATGTGCGTCATTACACGGTCGAACTATCACATACATGAACTTAATAATGCATTTTGATACATATAAATACTCGACTAAATTAAAATAGTTACGGGGTAACCAAAGGTTACTGAGGCCTCAAAATTAGTGTTTAGTTAAGGCAATTATAAGGTTAAAAATGTTATCTGGAAGTGCTTAAAACAAGAGGTGTAGATATGTTTTACAATATTTCAATACAAGATTTAACTGTACTAAATATTGATATTAGCTGTGGTTTAACTATAAGAACACTCCTTTCAACCATTTTGATACAAACTACCTTTGTACATACAATCGTTACGTCGCTCCTGACGTACCGCCGAAGGTTTTAGCTACATTTGAAAACATTTAGCACTGTATAATTAAACTGAAAATTATTTACAAATATGTCGTATTTATAAGCCGTCTGAGATGTGATATGCGAAAATCAATCTTTCCATCGATGTCCTTTGTTGGTTGGGTTAGGTTAGGTTAGGTTAGGTTAGGTTAGGTTAGGTTAGGTTAGGTTGGGTTAGGTTAGGTTAGGTTGGGTTAGGTCTTGTTAGGTTAGGTTGGGTTAGGTTAGGTGATAGGTGAAGGAACCAGGTGCTAGACAGAAAGGCCCCTCGGAACCGATAAATTTGTGATTGTGATCTCGGTATTGATTAGCGGCCAAAATCGGAATCAGCTGAAGCTCCACAGATTGTTTTATAAAAGGCAGTGTAGTAAGAATACGTCCTTAGATTGTTTGATGATGTGTTTGTCAATTATTTTTTAAATCGTATAACATAACATTAACATTTAGAAGTGGGATTTGCATGGTTTCAATACTCGCCCTTATTTTATTAAACATAAACTTAAATGTTTGTTTAGAGCCACGGATATTAACTCTGTTTCCTTTACGGTACTTCATGACTCAACCTATTTGTACAGCAGTAATAAATTCTATATTTGACACTTTTTTTCCGCCGCATCTGTTACATTTCAGCCATTTCTTGATAAGAATGTCTTACTGTATTTCCAAGAAGCTTTTTATTTGAGTTTTTCTTTAGAGTAACTCAAGGACTATTTTGATGGGTGATAATTTCCTAAACGATGGTAAACGACAATAACATTGTACTATCTGGATTATTTCAAATTGAAGGCAAAATTAGTTCATTTTTTATACCGTCTGTATTTAATCAGATTTTAAACAGTTAAAAATTGTTCTATTACTAATTATTTCTAATAATTGGCAGCTAGAAAGAATTTATTTTGAACAGTTAAGCAACATTACATCAATATTACGTGTGGGTGTTTCATAACACATTACGATAGTAACCTCATCTTATGACTGGCTAGAAACATATTCAGCTAACATATGATTGGCGGATGTGGTTTGGAATGTGCAATCGATTTGTTATTTCTGTTGGAAGTAATCATTGAAAAGAAATCTTAATTGTGAGTCGGAGGTGACTAGATGACATGTCAATAACGAAACCTTGTTGCAGTGTTGGCAAACTTTAGTCCCCTTCACCAAGCGTAACAATGGTATCCCGAGTTTGATCTTTGAACCTGACCTTCTTGAGCCTCTCACTGAGGTAGCAAGGCTGGCCCAATAATAAACTATAAATCTTGTATAGACATGTTAGATAATAACTCTGCCATACAATTATCCGCAAAGACCAGTTCACAAGTGTGCACATCTTTAATCTATATGTAGACTTATTTTCAGGATAATCTAATATCTTCTTTTACAATTGCACTTGAATTTGACAAGCGTTGTTTGTATCTATCAAAAGAAAAGTAGTTTAATTTGACCTATTTCCTTTTGAAACTTATTACCAATAGTTCTGAAAACAGCACATTTATTCGCAACTAGTTTTAATGAACTTTGCGAAATTGTAAGAATCTTTTTCTGTTAAGAACAAATACAGAAATAAAATTGTTCAACCTGAATATCATATGATTCCTGCAATCACAAGATCAAATTCACTTCTTTTGTAACATGATAAACTTTTGCATAAAACATACATAAACTTGGTTGGACAACTATCGTTTCTTGTTTGAAGACCTAAGTTTTCTACCTCACTTATTTAATTCAGTATCACTCTGTCGATTATAATTCCTCCGCTATATCCTCGGTTACGCAGTGTTTTGCCGACAACTTTCAACACCAATTTTCTCGCAAAATATAGAAGTGATGTAAGCAACTTTGTGTAGAATTGGAAGTATATATTCTTAAATATTTTTTAATTCAACTTATCCGCCGAATATATCTTCAAGTAAATACAAATTAAATTGTTAAGTCACTACTTTAGTCGTTTAGTCGCGTGCCAATATCAACCGATAGGATTATAAAGAAGTTTTTTATATGTACTTCAACATCTCCCTAGCCGTAGTAAGATACAAACTTTGAAATAAGAAGTTTCCAGTTCTCCCAACTATGTGACAAACTTCTAAATTTGTATCATAGGCCTATCGGTCAGGAAAGTATCTCTTATGACGATTCAGTCATCTGACACAACCTTAGATTAATACTAATTGATATATGCGTTCTTCTATACAGGGTGTTTGAAACCGGTGTGACTGCAGTTTTATTCGATAGTACTAAAGATAACCCGACAGGATGTTTTGAGTTAAAACTAGAGGAATTTCCATATTTTTAAAATTTAATTAAGTTTCTTTTTAAGAAAAATACACTTCTATATAACTTTTAGTTTTATTTAGGTATAATTATAAAAAGTGTTAAGCAAATATTTTTGTGGCGTTTTTCGTTGACACTAATTCAAAGATTCGATTATAATTTTTTTTTTCTAATGAATTCCCAAGTCAGTTAATTTCATTCATGCAACAGTTTATTTAATGTGATTCCTCACTACCTCTTCCCATAAGGTGGAACTAACTAAATTGTACTGAAAATGATTTGTGTCATGACCTTGGAGAAGCAACGACTTAAATCGCACAAATACCAGAACATTTAAGAATAGTTAATTTTTACATTTTTTACATTTAAGTACATTTTCATACATTATTATTTTATTTTTGTTTTAAGTTGTCATTACAGAGGGATGCATAACTGCACAATAATTTGTTTTCCTTGTGGGTGGATCAGAATCAGTAACTGGACCATTATCTTTCGCACTGTATGCTTTGTCGCAACATTCACAAGTACAAAAGTAAGTTCAAAATCAAATATATACAGTTTTGGCGAAACACAACAATGAGTGGTCATATCAAGTAATAAAAGAAATGACTTATCTTACTCGAGTCTTACAAGGTAAATATAAAACATTTCTTTAAATAAATGATTTAAGCTTAAACTGACAGTTCAAGATGAGTAAAATGAATTTCCAAAAAACATTATCTCAATTAATTAATGAACAAAATTAAAATTTTACTAATTTACATGTTAATTAGACAAGACATCCATACGCAATACCCTGTACAGTCTGCATTTTTCCATTAATACTGTTATCGTAACCTATATCCATAGGTTGGCAATACCAAAAGTCGTGCTATGTGTAACTGCGTAAGCAGTTGGAATGCAATAGTAATTCAATAACCTCACTTTTAAAATGTAAATCATACACAGTTAATAATAAATATTCTAATTTTATATTCTTCGCTTTTCAAATAATATTTGTACAATAACTTTTTGAAAACCCCTTTCAACTCCAACCCTGTAATCTAACGATCTTGCAATAATACCATGCATTAATATCAACCTTGTTTTTTTTTAACCATATCGAATTCTTTGATTTATTAACATAATAATTGGCTTATCTCTTATTATCGCAGTTCACAACTATGATTATACCTTGAGATAATATATAACATAGTAAGATGGTGGTAGTGGTGGTATAAAAGATATTTTGTCGGAGGGAATGTGAAGGTGATCACGTTGATACTGTTAAGCCCTTGGGGCCACAGATATGATCCAGTCGAGTGTGAACATGGCATTCTATCTGTGTTCTAGTGTTGCGCCGATCTAATAATAACACAAGGCAGTAGTGTAATTCAAGAATTACTTGTGCAGCCATTTTGTAGTATCTAAAAAACATCCGAGCTTAAATGTATTGCCGAATTTGTGATTAGGGGATCAAAAACAGCGGTTTGTAAACAGGATTAGCTTAGCTAGATCTCCTTACCAGCGAATAACATCGTATTTTGATACAGACTCTCAAAATGTCAAAATACGACCTGGTAGGGTGTTAGGTTTTTTAAAATATTTATTTTCCTATAGGGAGGGGGCATCTAAATCATACGTATTTGAGCTTAACACCTTTAAACACTCATTTACAAATATAAAAAAGATCTATTTTCTTTTATTTATAGGATATGTAAAGAATTTGAGAGATTAGTTAACCAATGTCGTAAAAACCGATATGGATTTTTAACTAAACGCCATAAAACGTATTTACAGAATAAATGTCATTGAAATAGACCAATAAATAAATCTTTTTTTTAATATGATGAGACTTTTTGGCCTTTTGAAATATATTTAAACAGTATTTAAAGTAAAAATTTCCATAACGTATAGAAAATTCTACAAAATGATTAAAAAAGATTAAATATATAAATAAAATTGAATATAATTATTTTTTGTAATATCGATCGACTTTTATATGTATCTCTTATCAATAGATTTGGCTAGTTGGCAATTTAAATGTTTTGGTAATTGATGAATCAGATTTGATTCCAATTGGATAAATATTTTAAGAAAAAGTTATTTCAAAAAATGTGTTGGCATACAATATTAAATTGAACAAACACTGTATTATTGTTCTGAGATCTTAAAACTCGAATCAAAATAGTTGTGACTCTTCTGGTTATACTGACTAGATGAATCCAAGTGACGAGGTTGCATGAAGAAATTGATTTTCCTAGTATTATACCATATGATATTACAAACCCCGTCATTTTTGCGTTTCTGTTTTTAGCCATTATATTTTTACAAGCGAAATGTAGGTAAAATTGAGTTTTCACTTGTCAATATTTTGCAAAATTTCCAAGATGATTGAAAATGTATTCTTAGTTTGAAAGAATATTTTTTAAATCTGACTCTAATGTCTAGACTGCATTAAACGAGAGGCAATTGGCATTGAGATAGGTTCACATGATTTGAGATTTTTCTAAACATTTTCAGAAAGATATAAAAATAAAATGTGTGCTATTATGGATTTTTTTAAAATTATTTATTTTATATAATTATTATTTTGTATATTTAATTTTTTTTTTATCAAAATAATTAGTAGGTGACATCAACTAAACCAAACCATAATTATTGAAAAACATAACTTTATTACACTCTTGGTGGAAAGTTTGGGGTCTGGTCACCACTAAAAATGACAACTTAGTCATTAAAACGTAGCTTTGTTTAGAAATTGTAATGTTTATGAATTTTCTACCACTTTTGGTCGAGATCTACTGAAACTTTGAAATAGATAACACAAAGGACTATGTGAAAATACACATGAAAAGTACAATATATTAACGAGTGTTATATTCTTTTGTAAATTGTTGATAGAGATATCATCCAATTATGGGTATGTGTTTGTTAGCGCGCGCGCACGTGTATATGTGTAAGGTTATCCTCACATATTTATAAAAATAAATTAGATAAATAACCAAAACAATTAGTATACTATAAGGTGTTGATAAATGAATGAATGGGGAACATTCCTTTACAAACCAAATGCACATTGAATCAACATAACTCTTTTATGGTATGAAATACACTTCGCAGAGAATATATAAAATAAAAATATAAATAAAATTTAAATAATACTTCCTCACGTACGGTTATATAATAAAAATTAAATCAGACTACAATTGTGATTGGAATGGCTGCAACTTAATAACAATAATTTGTGGGTTTTATAGTTTATTATGCAGACTGAGATCTGCATAAAAAGTGCAAAAGAGGTGTGATTTGGAGAGACAATTTTAATTAGCAGCCATTTTGAAAAAAAAAAGTATCTTTTTATGCTTTTAACCTTAAAAATATATGTGCCAAGATTAATTTAATTGTTGTTTCTGACCTTTATGTACCTTAGATGGATAAACAAACGCACAGAAGACAAGACTAAAAACAATGGTTGTTTAATAAGAAAAAACTCCGAAATTGAAAAACAAATATCGTTCTTGAACAAACTATACGCTCTAGAATACAAATATTGATTTACATCCATCCGTTAACATTTATTTTCATAAATACTTCAAAACACTTTTAAATTAAACATTACTTAAAATTATTTTTCGCAAAAAACTGCTTACAGATCCTACAAAGTTCAACTATGCAAAGGTCATTTTATTCAGAATAAGTTTCTGGCATTTAATAACATCATTAGTTATTATTATCTACACCGCTATATATGGAAGCTACTGCTAAAAAAAGGAATTTTTAAAGTTAAAACTAAACAATTAAAACAAAGTAAGTAGTACATCTTCTAGTCACTATTTGCACTCTGATTTAACACAAATTATTTATGTATCGTCATAATATAGCCAACTCTAAAGGTAAACTTTGTCCATTTTATTACCAGTTGTATTTTATTATGAAGTATATGATTTGATTAAAGCTCAGATATTTTTTTTTCCTTTAATTGGAATCTAACCTAACCTAACCTAACCTAAATATAACAACAATAAAATGTTTCAGTATCAAGGAAAGAAAACAATTTACTTCTCTCTCTTTAATGCATACAAAAGAAAGTACTGCTAAAGGAAAATCGACTGTGATATTTTAGTAGACAAATTCGTTTTATGCCCCCGAGTCCAAGGAAGTGTCTCTCCGTCTTTCAATCCGAATGTGTTTTAGTACTGATCTCTCTAGAACCGTTAGACTTATTTTCTTTAAAATGAATACTTAGCTATTTATTTTTTGTCTATTATTTATGCACGAAACTATTTATGCTCCAAAATTGGTTTTAAGAAGAAACATTGGAAAAGAAAAAACTAATAATTAGTTACTGAATTATTGTGAAATGGCAATGTTTATGAATGGGATCACTTCTGCACTACGATTATTCTTGAGTGGCGTTCACAAAAAGAACACCGGCGCTGCGGCACTGATATACTCCAAGAACTTCATTTTGAGCTCAACATTTTTTTTCAAAAAAATCACGACATTTTAGGCAACCTGGATCTTCCAGTACGATCCTGAGACATTTAACACTGAAAAACATCCAGAACATAAAGAATGAAAAAAATCGGCAAAATAAGTCCAAATTGAAAACTATTCGCATTTTGTATTTAAGGTTTCCAAAAAGCATAACTGTCAACCAGCATTATTGTAATAAATTGTTGACAAAACTGAGGGAAGAGTAAAACAAACAGAACTGTATTATAGTTTTTTCTTCATAAGGGCGTTGACCACGCAACACTTTCCATATTCTCTACATTTAGAATCACGTAACGTAAATTGAAAAAAAAAAAAAAAAAAAAAAAATCGTAAAAATGTCCTTAAAAAACATGTTTTGAGTCAGTTGATGAAGTAAACAATAATATGTCAAATGTGTGAAAACAGCTGACAGAAAGTGATGCTATACGTATTGGAACAGTTTAAACAAAATAGGGATGAGACAGTATTGAAAGAGAAAAATATTGCAATTTTGATCCATATGACTCGTTATAACAGAATCGTTATTTAATACATACTTCCCTTATATATTCAGTGACTCTGGATGGATAACTATTTCTCATATCTCATATCAACGTTTCCATGATGAGGATCATAATATTGAGAAAAAAAATGTATTGGAATTCCATAATCGGTATGCATGTATTTTGATTTATTTTTTAAACAAACTTAATATTTTTACGATAACATTTGTAAAAACCGTAAAATTTTCAGATATAAAATCTTCCAAGTCGTACAATGTTAAAACTTGTTTCTAAAGCAGTAAACCGATTCACATTTTATAAAAATTAATTACAAACCAGTAACTGACGGCGACAGTGACGGAACTTGCTGTTTTAAAACACATATTCATTATGATTTGTCTGGGGCTACCATAAAAGGCATTTAGTAAAGAAAAGGCTACTGGACTCCAATACATCGTGACCTGCTTGGAATGTGGCCTGCACTTCTTTCCGTAACACGACAGTGCTAATAAACTTAATCGTTATTACTCGTACTTTTTGCGCGTTCAAGTCTCCGACTGTGAATATTAACACATATTTTAAAACGAAATTTGTAAAAAACATTGACAGCATCATATAGTCGAACACGAAATGTAATCAGATACTTCACGGAGCTTTTGAGTTACAATGTCAGTAATAAATTAAGAGCCTGTTTCAAACATTCTGTAGTACAAAAAATTTCACACGTATTTTTTTTTCCATTGTAAGCTTTACCTCTTATGAAACAGTAAAATGATCTGCTTTAGGTGAGCGTTTCTCATCTAGGTACATTTACTAAAAAATAAATCAAACGTCATTGTTCATATTATGCTGAATTGTAACGTTCGTCTAGCTGATTACAATAGAAATGATTATTATTAAAATATAGAATTTGCAAAAACTTATTATTGAACGTTTTATATTAATTTCCAAATCGTTCACGTAATAACTTTGTAACTTGAACAATAATTATTACTATTATTAATAATAATAATCCCTTTCCAGTCACATGGTCTGTTTTCGTATCATTACATAAATATAAGCAATATAAGTTTATCAGACCCTTATACATCCCAATGATATGAAATTGTATCACGGATTGATACGATAGTTTGTTGGTGTTATGTTGGCAACACGGGATAACCTTCATTTGGCTTGAAACCTTCCTTACAGTTGATTGTCCAAGTGTAAGGATTTTTTTTTAAATAATGCTGAATAAGTTGGGCTGGAAATAGATAATATATCAAGAATATACGCAGAAATATAGACAAATAGTAACGAGTAACTAACAGAAGAATTCATAAAATAACAAGCAGATTATTATAATCGTAAATTTTTGTTCAAAACAATCACTAATATAAAAACTGTTCATGCAGGACACATCCCTTATTCTACGGTTGTTGTAATGTTCCATCGTTTACAAACGAACACACGAAATTAATAAGGGAAAAATCTTCTGGATTTTTTCGGCATGAAAAAAAGTGTTTATGTAGCATCAGGGAATGTGTCGTTGTGAGTGTCTTATCCAAAAAAAGCCCACCTTTTCTTCGTTCATAAATTCACCAGGGTTTCTTCCATGATTACTCCAGGGTTGTGAGTATTTTTACACCTCAATTAAGGTACACTTTGTTTTATTTCATCTGCCTTATACCGACAAGTTCTTTGTTCTTTCCTCTTTTTTATCCGTAGAACCAATTCGAGGAAAGTTGTTAAAGTGTCGCATTAACACAATAAGGGTCCTTTACAAAATCCCTTGTTGAAAATCATCGTCTCGACGCTTTCGGATGTGAACTGCCCTTCACCACCTTGAGTCTACGCCTACACTACCCCACCTGTCGTATTCGAAGACAGTAGTAAACTCACCGCTTGGGCAAGTAAAATTCTCTAATGTCCTCATCATATAGAAATAGGTATGAAATATCCGGTAAGTAGCTAGTTTGGATAGAAGGTAAACTCACAAAATTTGTGTTTCACCTATTCGACTAAATTCTTAATCAGCCTGGTTATCTTAACTGATTTCTCTGTAACAGCAATTTTGAGTAATTGCTGTAACAGAGAAATCCCTGGCTTCTGTTTTTGTTTCTTTTCTCTTTGGTTTCTTTTAAAAAAACATATTTCCTCTCTTTAGTTATTAGGTCAATGAGGATTACTCCTGGTGCTTCCAATAGAGCTGGATTTATACTAGATGTATATTACCCTAAGGGTGCATCTACTTTATACTGCCGCCAATGACGTTTTGGCCTAATTTACGGAATGCTTGATAGACATTAGAAACCGACACTTACTTGTAGTTGGTCTATGTACATTGGTCATTGTACAGTAGCGAAGTTACTTTGGAGTGTTGAAGTGGGAGGTGTTTCTTCTATACACTTTAACTGCTCGAAATATACATAAAACTCAAGATATTTGCTTGTATTTTTGGTAAGTTATCTTTCCACCCTCATAGGATAGCCGGACAAGTAAATTTTAAATTTTATTTCATTTTAAGTATTTTTAAAATAGTAATAATAGGAAATTCAAGTTTAACGGTAAAAAGCATTCATATTATGAGTTTCATAAAAATCCGTGTAAAAAAACAAACCTTTTAAAGCTTGAGAAATTCTTGAGTATTCTATCCTACTTGTTCAGTTACAATATTGCTATAATTAATTATTGAATCACTTATAGTAGAGAATAAGTGTATAATAACAACTCACCTACACTATATTTAAACCGGTGTCACGTTTTTATTCATACCTTGTGCTCCTGATAATTTTTATTTAGTTTACTGTATGCGTATTTTTTATATGCTCATTTTTAAATTATTAACCCTGACAAATGGACTGAGCGGACGATATCACAGCTCTTCTAACACAAACTGTTAAAAGATATTGTGTCATCTTATAGGAGCATTTCAGTATCTGCAATCGTTAGAAAATAACCGATATTACACAACATATATCGACATTCTTATAGTTAATGAGAAAGTTACGTATTAATCCATGAAGTATTTAATACCTTTTATTTGCTCCACTGCACTACTTGATGAAGTACATGTGATTCAAACAAAGCGAAAGCTTAAATTATATAATCTCTCATTGTTAGATTTCATAACACTAAATAAACTGTCATTAAGTATTCGTTTCACTGGTGACGGAGGTTTATTTTGAGCACTTAACATCAGCCTCCTAACTATCTGGAGTACTAAAGTCAACTGTGAAATTTCGATTCATTTCTCCCGACCCTTGACTGTAGCTCTGGTTATTCTACGTCCGGTAAACAACTTTGTTTAGATCGTGTAAAGAAAATTAATTAGCATAGACTAGCTTTGATTTGTTTTTAAATTATATATATATATATATATTAAGACATATGGGAATGGCTCTGTAAATACTCGTAATAACAGTAACATCTTAAATACTTAATTATATACAAAATATGCATAAATATACGTTGTGAATTTTGCATATTTTCAAAAAAAAATTAGCTACAAAAAAATCTCAGAAAATAAGTTAAGTAATAGTGCTATAACCATATGTAAATTTTATAGCAGTAGTTCGTACAATATTTTAATTTGTTTTCAGGAACTAAGGTTACATTTGTGGGTGCCACTTGCCATTCCAAAGGTGGTTCAGTGAATAGGAAAAATTTTAATTTTTGAGTTTACGAGGGAGTGCTTAAAACGATTTTTATTAAATGTCGTGTCTTTAGAAAATTTACATTAACGTAGATTATTCTAATGTAAACCCGATTTCGTTGATAATATCTTAAAACTAAGTGTTTTAATTACTAGCTTTATATTCACATTAAGAACCCTAATTTTGAATAGGTTCTGTTATAACGAAAACTGATTTATAGTACTGATTTCTTCTATAAAAGAGTATGAGAATTTCGGGGGAGTGGAAAGTGATATTTGTCTTAAAATTCCATTTAATCGCCCTTCCATTTCCCTTGTTGTGGGCCAGAAGCATCAACCGGACTTTACTATCAAGACTACATTGTCAATGATTGTTCAATTTAACTGCCTCCTGTGTACTAACACTTTTTCACAATCAAATCGCACTATTCTAAATTTCTAAAAACTGCCATTTTAGACAAGATCAATAAAGCGTCACAGCGTCGTCCTGTTTTGCTGTTTTTCTCTAACGATTAGTCCTTTTAAAATGGCGAATTACTAGATAAAGATAGATTAGGATAAAAACCTGCACTATAAAATAAGTGAATCACTTTAAGATGCACCTGTATTTGAAATAGGATTACCTCTAAAAGATTTGAAACAAAAATATACCACCAGGAACAAAATAGAAATTGTACATTCATTTTGAGCAACAATGTAAAATAACCTCAAATTTAATTTTTAAATAATTTTAAATTAACTGTTAAAATAATTAACTGCGATTTCATAACTTTGTTATATTGGTAGCTTTGATATTGCTTTAGATACCATCTCCTGCACATATGTTACAAATAGGATGTTCCTAAAAAACGTATTTTAGAGAAGTAAAAATTAGCTTACTAAGTTTTGTAGTACCAAAAGTAACAACTACAAATTTCGAAAGGGGAGAGATTGTTGTATCTATTTATATATTATAAATATTCAAATACTAATATAAATAACTTGTTGATCATGTAAACAATAAGCAATTGCAAACGTTTTTTCACTTAAAATTTAACGGGAATATTTTAAATTCTCTAAAAATTTTATTTAGATAATTCGCTATTACTTAATAATTTTTTGTTGGCAACACTGTTTGAGCTGTTTTCTTAACTTAAATTTACGTAACGGTTGTGTAAAATGAAAAACTCCAACTTAGGTCGAGCCAATTATGTAATAAAAAATTAACACTGCAGAACTTACCTAATATGTCACTTAATTAGGACTTTATTTCGAAAACGTCGTAAAGAAATTGTCGCTCACTTTCGAAAGTTCATTTATTCTGAGTGCAGTTGAAAAACCAGAATCTCAAACGGTAATTTTGCATTTAAGAGATACCAAAAGCAATTGAGCAGAGGAAGAGAAGTTCTGTTGGGACGTTGTGAGTTATGGACCGACTGAGCCTAATTGGCACCGAGTGACCACCTAAACAACTACCGATCCTTGTTAGGCCACCTTAATGAGTTTTGGCAATTCTTACATGTGGACAATGGTTATTAGGTTAGACGATTTCGCCATTAACTTGGTGCAGGTTTTATTGTACAACCAAATCATTAGTGGTTAGTTAATCAGTACTTGCCAAGAGATCAGGGCAGTGGATATTTTAGCGTCTTTAACAACAAACTTAAAGTCATTAAATTTTTTTTTTCCTAAATTGTTTTCAACTATCTAAGTTTGGAATATTCATGTGACAATAATGATATTCTTGGAAACAACATTGTACAGTAGTCGTGCATGTAGTAACCTGCTTATCTCGCAGATCCCTATTATTTGTTTTCTTACAGTTTTGCCAATATTTGAATTGTTTAACAAATTGTTTGTGATAGGTGTAATACTTGTCTTTTCAAACACATACATTATTTATTTACTTTATTTTTAAACAATACAAATATTACACACAAATCAATGAACTTCGAAACATACAATTTAGGGAGGTCATTCCTTCCGAAACAACAAAGCAATAAAAGGATTTTTTTTTTTTAATTCGATCCTAAAAAAGTAAAATGTGTTTGCAAGGATTTTTCAATATCTTTGGGCCTGGTGAGAAATAGACTTAGTTTTGTTACACAAACAAATAACTGAAAATGAAAGCCCTAATTTATGATTTATAATTTACTCAACAGTTCCATCCTAACCCTCGAAACCTAGAAACTCAATATTCGTGAAGTTGTTATTTCCGAAACATAAAAATTCACCATGAAGGGATTTTTTACCTAAATGAAATTTGTATACAGTTTGAGTCCAAAACATACAAATGTTTACCTTTGCAACGTCTAGCATACACAGTGAGACAAACAGAAGAAAAACTTGCAAAATAAATATTGTTAATGGTAAATAAATGACTGTACGGCACGAGTATGAAGTATATAATTTATCACTGTTACTTGACAAATCCCGCATTACGGAAATAGTTCAATAAATTGCATCCCTGGCACGATATTTCACTAATACAATACGCCATTAATATAATAGTGATGTCACATATTATGTTAATACCTATGTAAGCGAATATGTATCCAACTAAGCTCGGAAATTAACATATCTATTATCCCACGTCCCTAATGAAAACATACTTTTCATATTGTCTCCTATGGTAATTGTAATAGAAAAATACCATTGTACGTATATATTTATATTTCACTTCTTACATATTGTGTGTGAGTAATATATAAGTTTATATAATTTATAAAACATATATTTAAAATATTTCAGGCTATAAACTTAACGCAAATATTTTATGGCTATAAAACTAGCCATAAAGAGATTTGATTAAAGTTCCTTGACCCATAATCGTCTATAGATTTGTGTTGATAAAAATAGACAAAAGCTGTAAAAAGCAGAAACAAAATAGTCACACAAATTCTATATTCAACTAAAACAATAAAATAGGAAAAGAGTAATGGATAGTCTAACTTTATTTATAAAATTATTATTATAATACAATACATAGGAGGAGAGTTGAGAGAAAATGAAAATTATGTATGTGTAACATAAGCTAATATATAATACAGTTTATTTACCCTGGTCTGATGGTTAACAAGAAAAAGAGTTTGATCGTAGTAAGAATTAATAAAGAATGATATTTTGATAATAAACTAAATAATGTGTTTAAAATAAAAGTGTTTGATATTACTGTTTTTCTAAGAGCCTGTTACGGTAGAATGGGATTACAATATCAGACACTTAATCATAGTGACTCTAGTCTTCATGTTTCCCGATGACTTTATTTCATAGTATCAATGTTGTAGACCAACGTAATTCAATAAATCAGAAATGTAATCAAAGAATTAATATTAAAATCGAGTTACTTTTATTGCAAAGTAAATACTTTAAAACGCCATCTTGTAATGAATAGTGTGTAATGGTTTTATGTGGCTACACACCGGTGTAGTAACTAAATAAAAATAAATAAGTAAATAACAAAATTAAAAATACAATAAAAAGTAAAATAAATAGTTATTTGTGCAACTAGTGAGCAAAGTGGCACTTTTTTAAACGAGAGAAAAATGTTGACGCACGAGGCTTGCCGAGTGCGTCAATTTTATCGAGTTTAAAAAAGACACTTTGCTCACGAATTGCACATTATACTTTGTCTACAAATGTTATTTTGGCAATAAAAACAGTTCATACTGGCGGTCGTACTTTTTCCTTGATTTGACAGGAAGGAGATTTAGTACAACGTTGTTAGCTTTTTCCGCTAATTTAGGCGGGGTATTTGACAGGTTTTCATCCTCTGAACTGTCCATATTTTAAAACTAACTACACAAAATATAGCAGTAGTAATAAACAACACATCAACACTGAGTAGAAGTTCTCAAGTCAAAACTGAGGTTATTTATGAATATTTATGAATAACTTAGGTGTATTGTTGAGGAAACGGGATTGCCAACTTCAAAACTCGGCAAACGAAAAATACTCTCCGTGTACATACACTGTCAACCATCTTCATGAATAATTACTTCCTTTTTCAACTTTAAAACGTTGTTTTGTTGTTTATTTATGTTATTTTACATGTAAGAATTAATCATAAGGGACATTTCCTGTATATTATAAATCAATTCAAATAAACTTAACCTAAATTTCGTTTTGTTCGGTTGCCATTCGGAGTGAGCAAAGTAGTGTGCAAAGTAGTGTGCAAAGTAGTGGGCAAAGTGAAACTGTTGAGAAATCAGTTGTTTTGCAAACTAATTTAAATGAACAAAATGCCACTTTGTCAACAACTGTAGACAAAGAATATTGAAAAGTTTAAATACAATTATTGATAATATCTGCAAAAAAAAATTAAAAACCATAATTTGTCTACGTACAGGAAACTCCTACAAACAACATCTTATCTAGAATAAAAAACTAAAGAAAACAATATCGTAAATTTTAAAGAGACCCTTACAGTGAACATAAACAAACAAGTAGCAGAGACTATGAAATCGTTTCTATGCATCTTTTGGAAACGGTAGGGAACTACTTCATTAGGATTCGGCAATGATCATACTAAAATCAATAAATAAGCTGACCATCTAATGAAGTACGTGCTCAGCCTTGTTCTGTCCATTACGTATAACCTGTTTTACTTGGGGTGGTTTTAATTTAACATCTACGTTTGGGTTAATTAGGAGTAGATATTGTTATCATCAGTGGTTTTCTGGTTTATAAAATCAGTATGTAATCACTAATTTTAATCTTGTAGTTTTAATAAATGCACATTTAAAAAGTTTAAATTTGTAGCAATAGAATATCTTAACATAACACATTTTAATAATAATAAACTAAAGTTACATAGCTAAAAAAACACATTATTTTAATTAAGAGTATTTTTAGAATGTGATTTTGTTACGTCTCTTGTACAACTCACAAAATATTGAAAGAAAAGCTGTAATGGTATTCCCTCACTAAATATCATATGTACCACACTCATGATTTCATTAAAGGCTAGAAGTGCAGCTTTGTCTTAGCAACAACAAATGACAACACTAATGACGTTGAATTAATACAAAACACTATTTTAATCAGTGTTATAATAATTACTGAGTATTTCAAATGAACTCTGTATAAAAATAGTATTTACTCTATGGTTATAACACAATCTATGGTTTAGCTATGACATTCCTTCTTTTATTTGGTAATTCACTAACCCGACTTCCAACTAACATTTGTCTCAAGTGTTAGCCTTTGGAATGCATATGCATCAACAATAACGTTTTCGCATATAATAGACACAAAATACATGAAAAAAACTTATGTTACAAGGTAAGTTTTGCCAAATACCTGTTCAACATATTAATTTACATAATCATAAATAAATCTATTAAAACAAAATATATAATTCACATATTCTTAAATTAGTGTAGATTATATTTCAAAATAAATGCCACATTTATTATAATTTTAATTTCAAACATCATTTAAAAATTAATTAATATAAATGTGCATACATTTCTGAGTTGTAACTGCAAGAAACCCATTCAGATAATAATAACCATGATTCCAACATATGCTATATAACACACAATTTCTTTTTCTTTGTTTTGAGAATATGTAGTTTAATTCAATTTAAAGTTAGTAAAATGTTATGTAAATTGTTATTATTCTCTGTTTTTACAAAGAAGAGACCTATTAATTTTATTATACAAATTGTCATTTTTTTAAACTTACAAATTACAATTTTAAACTAATAACTAATACCTTATCATCTTCACTAAGTATTTATATTATATGTTTGCAAACGTAACATTTCAACTTTGTTAAATAAAAGTTTAACTTATCGCACAAAATGTTATCACAATACAATCGAAATGCTTAAAATATACTAGAGCTATAAAGCTGCAAACAATACAATCTCCTTTAGTAAGCTTTTAATTTTGATCTAAATCGACGACATAAAATTATGCCACTATATTTATATCACGTAAATACATACAGTGTACTACTGTATATATTTACGTTGAAAAAAATATTCACTTTATGAATTACAAACCAACCAATGATCATATTACTGCACGACTATTTAAATCTGTATCTATTGTTAAACAAATAAACTAGTAAATAAATAAAAGACTCAAGCATGTGATAAAATCACACGATTTTTTTATAAACGGACAGTTATTTTTGTAAAGTTGAAGTCTTTTAAGGGGCCTAACGCCAACATATTTTTCGTCAAATAAACATACAATAAAGGAAAAGATTAACCCCAAAACCTCAACAAAAAACACTAACAACACAAAAACTGTATAGTTGTTTTGGAGTTAATCCTTTCCTTTATTGTATATTCACCACAGTGCTGTAGTGATTCTTATGAAACAAACATACGTATTCATAATCGGATTTACTTTTAGTTTTATTCGATACCTCACATATAATATTTTCAAAAACAAAATGTTTTATCGAAGTCAATTTGTTACCGCTATATTTTTCCTATACAAAAATTATAAATGCTAGCTTTAATATATAGATTTATGGTTTTTTCTGTAAAGACTGGTTGAGACTTACAGATGGACGGACAGACACACGAGTTAAATTATAAGGATCCTTGGTTTAACCTACGGACTTTAAAAGGGAATAAATTATAACCGCTCCATGCATAGTACAATGTTATTATTGTAATATATTTTAATAATGATAGTGATAAAGGTAACTTATCCATTTAAGAGTTTTCATTATTTCTTCACGGTATATAAAGCACTAACTGAGCTGCGATTTCACGCAGGTCGGTCGAGCTAGATTTAATATCATGAGGAAACCGGATACTTACAGCGCAACACTCTCTTGTCAAGTTTTGCAACTAAGCCAGTCGAGGCGAGTCGTTTGATACAAATTCGAAGAGAATCGAGTTCAACACACAATTTTCTAGGAGCCATCGCAAATTGATTCCTTAGCGTAACCGTATTGACAAATAAACAGCGCAAACTCGCCACTCATTGAGACGATACAAATTACGGAGTATGACGTAAGCGATTGTCCCGTAGCGGTTGTTGTGCAAGTATAACATGGCATGGTCAGCGCCCTGTCGTTTTACGTTACGACAGAATTCCTCCTAGTATCACTTACCTAGATAACCTTGCCATCTTTATTATCAACTCTCTCACCTTTCAGTAACAATATCTTCTGTATGATATACAAAATGAATTATTGTAGCGGTTATCATACATTTTGTTTGTTATTAATATTGCTTTTAGTTTGTATTAATCGACAAAATGCATAAAGCTTACGATGTAAGGAGTAAACTTGATATGTTTCTTCGGCGATGATACTATTGGAGGTGGTGAAACCTAAATACTAATATTTTAAACAGAATTAGATACAGGATTTACAATCCTTTTTTAAAGTTATCTAATTCAACAATTTGTAGGGAAACTCCTGAAATATTGCAAAACACTGAATTTCATTTGACATTAATCTACTAATCAGTGACCAAAACTATTCTAATGATTCTTAATCATGGTTTAAGTGAAATTTATAACGAACGTTTTCAACAAAATCAACTCTATTTTATTGGGAATACTAATTCAATGTTGATGAAAAAATAACACAACAGATTGTTACTAAGAGATCCCACTGGTTATGTAATATTAAATGTACTGGAATTTGAGATTATTTTAATAAAATACAAGTCTCTTACATTATTCACCAACCTATGAATATTATTATTATTATTGTATTTTTTATTTTTTTACGAAGATAAATTATATACTTTCAAAGTAAATGTGAAATAATTCTAGACAAGAAGACCGAAAACTGAGACGATTGGTGAAAACAGGTTACTTTATTTTCTTGGTTACGGAAGGGTGAGGAGGATTTCCCTCCACTTTTATCTTACTTGATATTTGTATTGAATTTTAAAATAAACCTATACAAGACTTTGATATAATATAATTAATTTATGAATGTGTAACCAATATCTTAGAATCTGGATTCGATTTTTGTAAGTATCGTATAGGACCTATGTCCTGTTTATCCACTCCTAATGTCGTAAATACAAGTAAAGACACAGTTAAATCACTTTTTACACAGATTTTGATTAGTCGCGACTTTACCTTAAATAAATTAGTGGTAGAAAATTGTTAACTATAAGAGATATTAAAACTAAGTTCATCTGAAATCCACAGACTAACAGTACAAATGTCAATAAATATTAAATATAAATACTATTAACTGTAAATAAAATCATCATACTCTAACTAAGGACTAATTTTAAATTTAAGGAAAAAAAACAGAATTGGTGCTTCTAAACAATGCAAAGAAATTATACCTTCACAGATGTAGCTATCACGGCTACTGGAAACAATTAATTACGTAGCTTGTAAAAATGTAGTTTAAAAATTATTAGTAAAACTTTGAAATGTCAGATGATATTGTAAACATAGAATTGACCACATTATTATTTTTTAATAGTATATTAATATCTTTAAATATTAAAAACTATTAGGTTTGAGTACTTAAAAATTAAATTTGACTTAAAACGTTCTTGAATTTCTTAAATTGTAACGAAAATTATAATAAATTCGTAGTTCATACTACAACAAATGCTTCCAGTTTAACAACTTAACAAATATAGATATAAAAATACACTTATTATTTTAAACCCCAGAATATATATGATCCTTGAACAATATGGAAGTCAATCATTACATTATAAAGACAAATAAGTGTTATAACCTACAATTTATTTTTGTTACATAACTTTTTTCAAACTTTACTGGTCACTGACAACAATGTAATTAGTAATTAACTATGACAAGTTTGCTAGTTCAATTTAAAAGTCAAACCACAACAAATATATCAGCTGTTAAAAACTGAATAAAAATCATCTACAAGTAATTACTGTTTATCATTTGTGCATACGTCAATGCCCTGTAAAGGTAGAAAATAGTTGTGTAACAAACCAAAATTGTTGATTATAACAGTGTTTTATTTATTAACAGAATATCTATTTAGGACTCAAAATATTTTTTGAAAACTTTTTACTAAGTATATATTACCGTCAATAAACTTATTAAATTTACTTGTGAACAAACTAAGAGATGTAATGAAATACCTACCTACAAGAAACTTCAATAATAGTATATATGTTTATAAAAAGATCAATTATTTATTTAAATTTTTTTTAAATTAACTAAAATTGTAAAGTTTAGTAATTATTAACACTTTATGCGAAAAGGAAGAAAAAAACGTCATGGAAAAATACTTATTTGCTGTAAGATGATTGGCATTTCAGTTACTTTTCGGTGTCTGATTACTTTGTTGTAAGTATTATGAAAAAATTTCACCTTTTTCAGTGAAGCACTTATTTGACTTTCAGCATTGATTTTTCTAACTTAAAGTATCTACCAAGTTAATTATAGACAATTCAATTTCTTTTTTATAAATAGATGTAATATCTATTTGCTAAAAATTACACGCAGTAAAAACTTATCCTGTTATTTCCTGTAATGTCCTTGGATCTAGCAATAAAACACCAGTCATTACTTTTCAAACTAATTGCATCTTTCCGGACACTAGTTAATTGACTATCTTTTACCATTTTCAAAAGAAAAAAAAACCTCTCAACATGTCGTAAATAATGATTTATTTATTAGTTTTAATTGATTTTGCAATAGCTCAAGTCAGGAAGGAGCATGTTTAACTGTCCAGTTAGGAATTTAATAACTTTTTAATTTCCGTTTGTAGTAGAATGTGAAGAATCAATTAACATCATGTAAAGTTTGTAAGGGAATCGGTTCCACTCAAATATTATATCTCGAAAAAATAACTTTTTAAACGTTATATGAGACCAATCTTAATATAAAACTCTATAACCTAACCTAAACTCCTCTATTGCCAAGATTATTTAATATAAAAATATTTTGCCTTAATTTTTATTTGAAGAAATAGATTTTTGTGTTTTAAAAATACGAAATATTGTAATAATAAAGTGTATTTTACTTATGTTTGTTGCGTTAAATTTTATAATTTTGACAGGCTTTACTTTGCACAATAAATAATTTCCTGGTGTCTTAATGAGGTTTTACACCAATATCTGCAAATTCAAAGAGAGCAACGAGCTAGTACGTGTCATCACACGATACTTGTAGTAAACAGAAGCGTCTGGCAACGGAAGACACTGTCGGATCTAAAAGACATTCCAATAAACTTTTAGGTGCAGTAAACTTAATTGAATATTAGTTCCTAGACAGAGAGATTCTACTCCTATGAGGCGACGTATCTGGAAATAAAAAGACTTCAAAAAAGAATCTCAGTTGGTTAACTTACTCGTTACCTTTTGGATATTTCATAGTAAAAATAGATTCAGTTCGCTAAAGTTAAGCCATTATAAGAAATAGTCTTCTTGCCTATTACACTCTTCTAAGGCTTGGGGAAGAGGTGTAATGTAACTGTACCAAGTGATTCTCAGATTGGGTTAAGTCAAACATAAATACCACACACAATAACAGTATATATTATATAGAGGACATAATAAATTTACGTGTTTTATTGCCTTTAGTAATATTTGTACAAAAGTGTTTTACACTCTCACCAGTATTACCTACAATTCTAAATTCACCAAAATGTGTTATCAATAGTAATAAGTATTTACTATTCTATTCTACTTCTAAAGAGTTTGGTCAGCTTTATTTAATGTTTTTGTGTATCACACTTACTGATGTATCGAAATATAATAGAAATTTAAAAAGTTCTAAAAGTGAATGCCAACATTATTGAAAGTGTTAATATAGTCAGCTTTATCAAACACTTTTTTTAATGTTTTCTCCGTGTATTATTTCATTAAAAAAATGTTGTTAGAAGATAAGAATTTTCATAACATAATAACTAATAAGCACTAATAACTACCGAAGTCGGTGTAAGTGAAAGCAACTTAAAAATGTGAAAACAAAGCATTTTTCAGTAATTTAGACTATAGAGAGTTTTTACCTGGACATGCTCCGTTTTCGTTTTTGGATTTCGTGTTACAAAAGTCTTAAACGACAAGGATTACATATTTTCGAAATTGTAAATGGCGTCGGCATACTTGGAAAAATGAGTATGTAATAAGCTACCATTCAGCTGTGCAACCATCTCATCAAATAATGTGAGTTAGAATTATTGATATGTTTCAATGTGACATAAAAATGTATAGTAAAGTAATGACTGTAAGATCGGACGAGTATCTCGGAAGCCTGAACGCCTCTGCCCTACTAGAGAGTGCAACTTACTGTCATGTCCGCGCTACCGGTGTAACCAAACAAGTTTTAAACCGCCGCATTTTTCGAATTGCCGTACATCTCCCACGAGAATGACTTATTTTAACCTACAAATACAGAAATGTTTTACATATTTGCTAGAGAACACGGGTGATTTCTCCCTTGAGAAACAAACGGAGTGTGGGAAACTCGTTAAATTTTTTAAAAAAACAACATCGAAAACACACAATTCGGCGGGATTGCGAGCCTCATTAGCAAACCTCTGGGTGTAAATAATGACATGTGTCAAAGATGAGGACACTTTCAATTTAATTCCGAGAAAGGTCTACATTTTTTATAACTGGTTCATCTTGTGTTTTTCGTCTTTGTATATTTAATTTCTGTATTTAAATATCCGAATCTAATAGAAAGTCGTAAATTATTATTACTAAGGAAATTACGAAAGCAAAATATTGTAAATAGTTTTGTGATGTATTACATAAGAAATTGTTATTCTTATCTCTGGACCACCTAGAATCTAGGAATTAACTTAGAGTAAACCAATATATAAAATCAAAATATTGTGAATAGTTTTGTGATATATTACAATCATAAAATATTGTATTCTTATCTCTGTACCACCGAGAATCTAGGAATTAACTTAGAGTAAACCAATATATAAAAGCAAAATATTGTAAATAGTTTTGTGATGTATTACATAAGAAATTGTTATTCTTATCTCTGGACTACCAAGAATCTAGGAATTAACTTATAGTAAACCAATAAATAAAAGCAAAATATTGTAAATAGTTTTGTGATGTATTACATAAGAAATTGTTAGTCTTATCTCTGGACCAGCTAGAATCAAGGAATTAACTTGGAGGTAGAGATACATTTAATTCTACTCGTCCGTGTTTATTTAACAAACAACCAATACATTAGTAATACTTGACAAAAGTAATGCTGTTTAACCCTTCGTGTACATTTCAATATGGATCCAATCTTCAAAATATTTTTGGAATTGGAAAAACGTTACTCTAGTTATCATCATAAAGTGTAAAAGCTTCAGTAATCTAAGCAGCGGAGGGCAGTCATTATATTAGCTATACTAACTTATCTACACAAACTTATAAATATTAATATCAAGTACTAAAAATATATAATACTAAAACTTTACCACAATTAATTATAAGAAGGATGATAAAAACTGTACTAATAAGTAGTGTTTGTACCAATAACAAGATTACGAATATAAAACAATAAACTTGTGGGATTGGGAACATGATACAAGACCATATAGAAAGGCAAACAATTAAACAAACTAAGACTACATTTGTACAGGTTATACATGGGAGAAAAAATGGAAAGAAATTAGTGAGAAAAATTAAAATAAATAAAATATACTACCTATCTCTACCCTGACCCACAACATAATGTGGGTCAACTTTAACGAACGTAAATCTAAAATTATCAAACGTATCTGTTTGAATTAACTTACTTTTCAGCTAAAAGAAGTGGACCTGAGCTTGGAATCAGTGACCTATGACAAAATTGTGAACACTATACAAAATCTCAAAAAACATACATGTTAGTTTTGTTTTAATAAAATTAATAATTATTCAACTGTGAATTGGTTTCGTAAAATATCTCTCTGTAGAAGGCCAGTGTTGTTTTATATTGTTAAATAAATATTGATAAGTTATGTTAAAAGCAACCTCTAACATAATTTAAATTACTTGATGTTGTTGTTATATCTCTCGTTAAATAAATATATAATTAATTTAATTTAAATTATTGTCTATAATTAGTATTGCAGGAGGGACTATTTTAGGCTCTCCTCTTTATAGGAAGTGTTCAGGTCTCCACATTATTTCTTCAAATTACGATTGTGATAATGTTATCATGTTAAGGAAGATTCCGATTATAAAATATATTATAAGGTCGACGGAAATAATGACATGTTGTACGTCTATTGTATCTGGTTTTTGGAAAAATATTTCAAAAATGGAGGTATGAGGGGAAGAAACGAACATTCACAAAATTTCACAACTCACCAGCCTTCAGACGTTGATAATAAAAGCACTGTTATAGAGCATTCAGCAGATACAGAAAGCAATTTCCACAAGGGCATCGTATCAGACAACTAAGTATCAACCAGCAGCAAACAGTTACTGAAAAAAAAAAAAAAAAAGGTTAAAGATTTCATAAACCTTCAGTTTAGAATTAGCAAACACTTCCACAGCAAGATCAAACAAATTGTTCTCATGAAATGGAACCAAATTCCACAATACTTTGAGTGCTATACCTTGTAGCATGGCGACTGCAATATATTTGACATATTTACTTCAATAATGTGTTGTTTTTTAAGAAACTAAACAAGGGCATAAATTGAATATTCAACTTTTTCATGTGTAATTACAGTTTTTCAAGAAAGGAATGAAAATATTAATAGTACGAGAAGTTAAAACTTTTACTTTTTTGATAAGCATGTTTTTGGTTCCAAGTCGCAATTTAAATAAAATATTTAATTACCTTAGGATAGGTCCGTCTTGTGACTTCGTTGTTGATTGCTTCTCACATGTTTCGAGGCCGTAACCCCATCATCAGAAAATTACTTTGTTCACTTTGAAGAACTCGTCATTGATTATATTAAAAAACACATTTAACACAAGAACATACACTGACACAAAGTACTCCGATAGACATGACAGAGCACACAATGTCAGACAAGCTCATATGATGTGTTTTTATTTTTGTGTCAGTGTATGTTCTTGTGTTATATGTGTTTTTTAATATAATCAATGACGAGTTCTTCAATGTGAACAAAGTAATTTTCTGATGATGGGGTTACGGCCTCGAAACATGTAAGAAGCAATCAACAACGAAGTCACAAGACGGACCTACGGTAATTAAATATCTTACTTTTTACATAATAAAAAAAAAAACATTTAAAACTGTTTTAATCATAAACCTACAATATAAATTCTAATTTAATGAATAACATGCATTCTTTATTCTTTAATCTTAAACCCAAATGGTTTGGTCTATATTTTTTTAACACAAATACATTTTAGAATGATATTTTAGTGTTAAAAGTCGTGTATACAAGAAAAATACACAAAGTCTTATACATTTAACAAATCGATCTTCTTGAATAGGTAAAGTAAGTAAAAGTAAGTACGTAATAAAATTAGAAAGAGACGAGCATTCAGCCAGGATACCTAATTGCCATGTTTGTAAGTTTAAATGACGAATTGAAGATACTAAAACAGCAGCAATAGAGGAAGACGACAGAAGAGGATAATATACAAACATGTTACGTTGGGTTGGGTTGGGTTGGGTTAGGTTAGGTTAGGTTAGGTTAGGTTAGGTTAGGTTAGGTTAGGTTAGGTTAGGTTAGGTTAGGTTAGGTTAGGTTAGGTTAGGTTAGGTTAGGTTAGGTTAGGTTACGTTACGTTGGGTTAGGAGTCTATATGATTTTCTTTACCGGAACTATATGAAACTAAACCACGCGATTGATTGATAGTTTTTCTCACATACATCTCCCCTGAATGGAACTGTAAATAACATCTTAGGCCACTTTTTTTTATTAGATGTTTTTCCTTTTGTCTTATACAAGTTTTCAGCTTTCACCAGGATATGGTAGCATATTTCTCTTATTATTGTTCCATCAAAATAAGTTTAGATGGATATTTTTCTACATTTATTTTGTTTTCTTCTATATTATGATTTTTGTTTGTTTACAGTTTTTGTTATTTTTGTGTTTTGTCACTGACCGACATCAAGGGAATGAACAATGAGTAAAAAGGAATAATGTGAAATGATTTCTGTGGTCTGTCATCTGTTCAGCACCCTCTAGAATACTCAAATTCGAACCAATTTTAAACAAATTTTAAGTTTGAATTTGTATAACTCAAAATTTAAAAATACCTGTGATACACGAATAAACGTAAAATTATTATTGTCTGAAAATGATCGCTAGCAATGTTGAATACATTTTACTCAAGTGTAGTCTCTAAAAACGTGTTGGTTACCATCTCTCAACACATTATGGTTAGTGACTTATCAGTAAAAAGAAGAAATCAACCATGGAGGTTACATATAACAAATTTAATTCTTAAAATCGGCTTTATCGATATCTATAAAATTTTAGTAAATAATGACAAAATCCGTGGCAAGCAATACAGTTTAGGAATAACTTGAACTGTAATCTCCTTCGATTAAAGATGGATGGTTACATGAAATAAGCTGAGGACGGGTTTATGACACAAATTAACGATTTAAGGCCCTTATTTATTACAATTTTGTCAAAGACGATGAGCCTAATCTACAAAATTATATTTGAGTTGATTTTGGGGACAGGTGGGGAGGAAAGTTTCTGTTTTTACACGTTTATTTAGACAGTTTTATGCACGATTAGAAAATTATATATCGCTCATTTTGTACAAAATTATTTCAAAATAAAGATGCCCATTCAAATCCAATAGTAATAATTCAAAGTCAGTTTGGACTAAATTCGATGAACATATAACAAATATAATTTTAAAAACGTGAATAGAACTTTTGTATATACTCCTCTTTTTGTCAGGACAAGTTTAACAACACTTCCTGAATATTAAATTTATTTTGTATTAATAAATTTACAGTTCAAAAATTGATTCAATGATCTACCCTATCTGTTGGTATGAATTAAGTCATACTGTTTGAATTCAATCTGAAGGAGATACCTGAAACTGGTGCAATAATCTCAACCATAGCTAGAGTATTACTAATATACATACAATTTATAACCAATATTTTTCCAAACAATCATATACGAGTAAATCACTGGCTTCATCCTGGTGCATTTGAAAAATCGTAAAGAAACGAGTGTCTAGATTCAGAGGTGAATATGATATAATTACTCAATTTAAAATTTATTTTTAGAATTTAATTTTTCAATCTGATTTTAAACTTGATTATTAAGTTGTTAAAAATAGTAAGTTTTCAAATGAATCTCTATAGAATTTTAAGGTTCTTTTGACTTTTATCTCTACTTATTTCTTACGTATTCAATGTTCTTACATACTACATGTATACTATTAGTATTATTACACTATAATGGTAATCAAACACCAATAGTAACTCAGGACTTCAACATACCGGAAATATTTAGTTAACTACCCAAAACTAAGCTAAAATTTGTTCATTGATAAATATGTCATTAAACACATTACGTATATTAGAGAAAACCACAAAAAGAACACAATAATTTAGTTCTACAGTATTATAATATTTTTTACTTTTGATCAAAGTAAGGTTACATAATTTAAACATATGTAGCACAGTTAGTTTCTGAATTTTGTATGTATGTAGATCCATACTTCGAACCGTTTGGTTTTTAAATTTGTAATTTAAAATTACTTGTAGGATGTACATACAGTTAGTGTTAAAATACTCAACTTAAAAATAGGTTTTTGTAAGAACTCTTAGCCCTCAAACGAGTCATGATTCTTATTGCTCGCATCTGCAACATACCCATAGAGTCAACTGCTTGTTAGAATTTCTCCATAGAGAGATTTCATAATTGAAATTACAAGAAAAAAGTCTAAAATATGCCAGCCTCAAAACTGTCAATAGACAATACTGTGCTAACATTCGTAGGAGAAACACTGAACTGATTTTGTATACAACAGTTCGTTTATGTAATCTTTACAAGTTAATCTTATCAATAGTGATTCAGAGGTATTTTACTAATGTTACTGGCTCCATTATGTTGTTGTGTTCAGGATTAAAGAGCCTCGGCAACATCTTCAAACACAAATTTTTTGTGTTACAATTTGTGTTAATAATATGTTTATTGATGTTAAAAAATTCAGCAACTGCTGGAATGCCTATACGAGGATTTTTTGAACATTTTTGCTGATTTTTTTTAAGTGCCTGTATTTTTGGCTAGGGTGAATCGGATCCAATCACTTTCTTTTCCTCAATTTTTTAAACTGATGGAAAGACAGTTTTTTTAACTGAGTACATGAAAGACAATCATCACCAAACAATTCTTTCAACAAATGTTAAGTTCTTTTTCAAGTTTTACAAAGAATCTCCCATTTTTCATGTTGATCCAGATTAACAACGGAGATCATATCGTATGTTTGCTTTAAACAAAGAATACTGTCGAACTGTAGGTTGAACGCTTGGAAATTTAATGGTAAGATTAAGGGGAGAGCATCTTGTTTGCTGTTGGCAAGGAAATAGTAAAAATATCAGTATGTTTTTATGTTGAATAGGTTGATTCACCCATCTATGTGTGTCCAAATGTGTTATAAAAATTGTTTTATTATATATATATATATATATATATATATATATATATATACCTAACCTATATATTTTGTATATATTGTTTTACTTTGTGTTTATATATTCGATTTTGAAATTTACTTATATATTTTCATATAACACCTTTCTTTCGAAGGATGACGGAATTAAGAAACTTCGAAATTATTGAATCGTAAAATACATTTCATTCCAATTCAAATTTATTGTAGTTTATTTTCAGTATTTTTATTATAATTGTTTGTTTGCTGAAAGATATTTAAATAATCTCTATATATTTACTACGTAAATGGTTAATAAAATAAATAAGATAAACTCTACCAATATAATCACCCTGCTTATCTCAGATAGTTACGCCCCACTCGTCCATTGACAGCAAATAAAGATGCAACATCTCTGTTAAACCTACCAAAGTATTAAAGTAAACAATACATGCAGAACATAGTCATGCGTGGCCGCATAGAAGATAGTACCTTCACATTATATATAAGATTAGTCAAGTCAAAGCATGTTGGTGGAGTCTATCTGGGAAATTGCGCCCACTTTGACCTTTAAACCCACTCGGTATGTTAGCCTGGACACTTTGTTACATATTTCAATAATATAATTTTAACAATCATAAGGTTGTTGTTTGATGGACACCGTTAACTTAACACTTAATTAAATTAAATTACAAAATACAAATCTGAGAGACTTGTTTATGTTCTGTAATTGAATCCAGGAAGAAAGACACAAACCACGGATCGTTTCACCCAATTAGGAACAACACATGAAATCAGATAGTGCAATACTTTAAAACCAACTGTTCAATTTCATTCTATCCGAAGAATTTAACTAATTAAAATATTTGGAATCGTATGCTAATGTACATACGATGTACTACCTCCCGTTGAAAATTACAACATTAAACTGTTCACCGTGATGAAGGTAAATATTTCCAGTACTTTACTTTCCAACACTTTATTCTAATTTCCTCATTCCTTAAAAGGTGAGGTATGACTTTTATTCGGCACCAGGGTCTATGCCCTGCGTTGCCTAGGTCTAAATTTGTGTTGGTCTTAATTAAAACTAAAGGTCATCCGTCCGTATAAAAGTTTTATTATCAATTTGTTTAACTTTTGCTATTTCATCCATCCTCTATGTATGGTCACAACACTCAGTTTTTAGTGGATCTCTTCACTCTCAACCTTATTGTTTTACTTTTATAAAATAATCTCAATCAGATTCTTTATTATCTGTATCAAAGACTTGACGTAAATAGCTTGTCAATAAACAGTGGAAAATCAGTGCATTGACTCTCACGTTCATTTCCACAAAACCAAACACAGTATTGGTCCCCAGAAAGGTCGGTTCTGTATTAGTCGGATGTAAAGTGATAAATAACCATGAAACCCGTTTTTGAACAAATGCGGGGCTCCTACATTTAAAAAAAATATATAAACTTGCTCAAATTGTGGCAAAATGCATAATATTTTTTATAATTATTCCTGATTCTTTTCTTTTTTTTTTTTTTTTTTTTACTATAAACACGGGTTTGGATAATTAATCTTCACATTTCAATATAATTTCAACAAAATCGGTAACTCCGATTTTGAGACATTACGTCTTTTATAACAATCCCATGGACGATATTTTGATTTTTTTATCGAACCGACATTTTTGGAAAGATAGCAACAGATACGGTTTGTTTGGGGTGGGTTAGGTTAGGTTAGGTTAGGTTAGGTTAGGTTAGGTTAGGTTAGGTTGGGTTAGGTTAGGTGGGTATGTAAAACGTCCTTAGATACACTAAATTTGATTTAAATCGGTTAGGTTAGGTTAGGTTAGATTAGGTTAGGTTAGGTTAGGTTAGGTTAGGTTAGGTTAGGTTAGGTTAGGTTAGGTTAGGTTAGGTTAGGTTAGGTTAGGTTAGGTTAGGTTAGGTTAGGTTAGGTTAGGTTAGGTTAGGTTAGGTTAGGTTAGGTTAGGTTAGGTTAGGTTAGGTTAGGTTAGGTTAGGTTAGGTTGGGTTAGGTTAGGTGAGTATGTAAAACGTCCTTAGATACACTAAATTTGATTTAAATCGGTTTACAGATACTCACTACAGGCCGATATGAGTGGTACAAACAGAACTCGACACGCAAGAAAGTAAAGTTACCAATCCAATATTGGTAACATAATTTAATACGCTAAAATGGAAACGTCACACATACCCCAAATAGCTATTTAGGACAAATCTTTCTACTCTTAAATAGTAAACATATAATCTTAACAATATCTAATACCTATTTATATTTTGTACAAACTAGAAATAATAGGGATGGAAAATACATAAACTTTAAATCTTCCACGGTCCAGCGGACATAACTTTACGCTCGTTATGTTGCTGTGAATTGACCTTAGGTATAAAACATTTTAGAAAACAAAATAGTTAAAATATGATGCCATATGATCGGAACATTTTTAAATCGCGTCAATAAAAACTACATGCAAATTTAGACTCTAAAACCCTTGAAAAATAACAAAAGTTACATTAGGTAATAGAGAAAACCTGTCTTTTTATGATGTCTCTAATAAGATATCTTGTATTGAAATTGAATTATATTAATTTAAATTTTATTTATACTTTGGATATTAGTCGTTAAATTGAAATTCAAATATCAGGGCAGATTCAATTATTAAACGACCTTTTATTTATAAGAAGTCTGTACGTATAGTATACTGTCTTGTGGTCTAATTACTCTCCTCGCAAACTCCTACAGCGGTTTCTAAAACTCTAAGTTTCCGTCATCAGGCCGTATAAAACTGTCAAAATACTCAATAGAGGTAGTCACATAACTATAAAAACACAAAAACGTTAATAGCACGAACATAATTATTTAGGTCAAAATATCGAGTGTGATACTTGTACCGGACAAATCTATAGATAAAGTTTACTATAAGTAAAAACTTCTTATATATAAGCTTGTGGTCCAGTGACTATAATACAGTAACACCTTTTATTCTTTGAAACGATATTATTTGTTTTATTTATTTATTACTTTCTTACAATCTTGTTAAGCACTGTGGTGAAATTCACAATAATGATTCCGAATTTACCCCTAACCACAATCACTGGAAACTTAAAATAAATCACAATTATTTGATTAATTGTTCTTTATTTATTTTTTCCATTTATCCCCTGACGTACATTTCGATAACATGGTTATCATCATCGGAGGGTCTTGCTTATAAACTAAATCTAAACTTACATATCTACTAATGAAATCAAATTAATCGTGTTTTCATAGTTTTAAAATCGTGTTTTATTTTAAGTTTCCAGTGATTGTGGTTAGGGGTAAATTCGAATCATTATTATTATTTTCTTGTTTGCTATACAAAAATAGCAAGGCTGTAGTACACATAAGAGTTGTCATTCTATATATCATACAAGAGAGACGTTCTTCTTCTTAAGACACAGCAAATTTATTTATTTAAAAACAAATTGCACAGATACTTAAATAAGTAACAAAACAACAACAGCAAGCCTACATCTCAAAATATAGTCAACTGGTTCAGTAGTAGACCCACCGAGTAAAATGCCCGTTTATTAAGGTATTTTTTATGTTCTCAAAATTACTAAAATAATTATATTCTTTCAAATACTGAGGCAGTCAATGTTCATATATTTTTAATCTATGAATTGGGTATTGAAGTATTTGCTGCCGTAATACTCATGTTGGTGCTGTCTGATATCACTCTAGTTGGTTTTTAGGAAAATCAAAACATTCAAAATATAAATATAACAGAGGCCAAAATTTAAAAATTAAATTTTTTTAATACATGTCTCTTGAATCTCTATATTTTAATTTACAAATTATTATAACTATAATTATATATATATATATATATATATATATATATATATATATACAAAAAGTTTTATGGATTCTACAGATAATAATACATATTGCCATACCGTAACTGGGGTTTGAATAAACCTATGCATAATACGTCGTCTTGAATTACAATAATAATTACAATTTCTTGAATTAGGCTTATTTCAAAGATAACTAACATGTCATTTGCAATTACATATCTCATCAATAACCATTCAGAATAGTCTTTCCTTCCATGTATAGTATTTTAACGATTAAAACTTTCGAAATCTTTCTAGTACAATTTTTATAATAATATACATTATAAATCTCACATGTCTCTTCTTTTCTTTTATTTATTTTAAACTCTTTAAAAATATAAATAAAATTTGATAATTGAAAGCAATGATTTTATTACATAATCACAAATATGTGTAACATTGTAAAAATACTACAAAAAAGTTTTACTGTTTTTATTTACTGGATGCCAATGTAACCAATTACTACATGTCTTCAGTGTAACTGCAAAAAGGGAATAAGGTGTTTTTAGAAATTTTGCATCCACACGGTGAAATTGGGTAAAAATGAAGGTACGCTACAAGTTAGATATAATTGACAAAATGGCGAAAATCAAGAATGTAGAAACTAATTTATTGAAAAGCTCTTTTGATTTGAAATGTACGGAAGAAGGCAACACTTATAAAACTCAACAAATAAAAAAGTTTTTTTATTTGTAATTATCTCTAGGATTTAATAACACCAAAGGTTATTAAACCAAGGTATGATTATAATTGCAGTTGACGCGAAGGCACAAAGTAGTCCGACCTACTGTTTCTAATTATTCAACTTAGAAAGGCAACACTTTTATTTTCGAAGATAATCACGAGGCACGCGCATATGTTAATATAAAAACTTGAACTATAAAGCATAAGTGAATGTCTTTAAGCGTTAATTATCTGAATTTGTCTTGGTATTTATACGTGTGTTATAATTACAACTCGAGAAACCAGAGTTAAAAAGGCAGCAACGGTTGTTTACTTTGAATGAAAAGTCAGCGGTTGTCAATGAATGACGCAATGGCTACTTGTTGATGTGTCTATCCAGTCTATAAATTAAACTGGTGATCATTTGTTGTACATTAATGTAGAAACTTGAACGCGGGGGCAGAAACGAAGACGTGAGTTTACAAGTTAACTAACCTATCCCTATTAAAGAGCCCAGTTTACACTGACCCTTTTATCAACCTGTAATTTATTTTTCACTAGTGTGACGTGCAGTATACAACGCAGACAATAATTGTTATTTTATACGTTGCTCACTAATTAAATGATTCCATTTAGTTTGTTCCTAGAAATTCTTTACTTTTCAGAAGGTAGTATAACTTGTAAGAATGAAGTAACTGATGTTTCAACTGAATCTCTAATACTTCCAATGTAACAATTGTATTTTGATTTAATTTTAAAATTAACGAAAGATGACCACATTTTCCGTTTCAATATTTCATTCTAAATTTGTTTCTCGGTTTTCCCTTGATTATAAGCATAAACTTTGTTTGTTACTGTTAGAATTATTTTTATAAACCTTTTTAAAAATGTAATAAGCAATAAAACAATATCTATTCTATACTTATACTTAAACATTCAGTGTAGTTTTATTATAAAGTTTGAAATACTTGTAAATGAAGATTATTAATAGTTATGATTTATTCTAATTATACAGTTATTATTTTTATCAATTTTTTTAAAGTGTGTTTAGCAATACAATGTGTTCTGCGTGATGCAAATTAAACTATCTGGCCTGTATTAAAAAAATTCATCAAGCTGTAAATTGAAACTCATGCAGAAATTAGTTAACTTTAACCCAAAACCATTCATGATTTTAACTTGAAATTTATAGTTCCCTCCCACTCATGGTAATGGCAGGAAAGATTTATACATTTTCTTCCAACCCTTCCGCGATTATGTTTAGATTTGGCGCATTCTTAAATTTCAATCCTACTTAATTTTTTTGATTAGTAAATTATAATAATTAATTTAATTTGTAAGGCATTTTTAAAATAAAAAAACCTTGTAGAGTATTTAATAATCCTAATTAATAATATAATGTTGAAAGTATTTTTTAACTTTTTTAACCAATAAAGATTTGTAAAATTTACCTCTTCATGCTGCAAAGTGTATTATTACAATGTTTCAAGTTTCAAAGAAATTTCTTGTTAAGGCCTATCTGTCCTAATAAGAATTTCTATCTCTCCTAGATCATTATCATAAATATCAATATCTAGTCACTTGAATTCATTCATCCTATTTCCATTACCGGTAGCATCGGGTATAGTATTACATATTTCGTATTGGTATAAACTCTTTAAGTCGATCTCGACAACAACTATATCCTTTGACTGGATTCCATAAAAAACTAATTTTCTTAAAGTTTATTTTCTTACGGATTGTATTTAATTTCTTGAGTAAGACTTATTAATATATAAAATAACTACAATCCAATAACAATCCAGGTTTCTGCACACCTTTTGTCGCTTTCTTGTTTAATTTAAATCAAAACAGTTTGTAATACAACTTCTGAACTCAATTTAGCAGTTAAAGAATTTTTAGTAGTAACATTGAAATGTGAGCTATATTGTTATAATTCAATCACTCCATTTCTTGACAGTGGAACTTAACATGTTGTTCATTGCACATGAGTGGCTCATTGTTTTACTTTTCCTTCATATTATACACATAACTTTTAGTTTTGCTAAATGCTTTTGGTGTTTCACGCTTAAATAGTAATAGGCAGTTTCGTTTAAATATGTTGTTTTTATTTGTAGATAATGTTTCTTACTTTAAAATATGTTCGACTAGGACGTGCTCCTTTCCAAAATACACACATGAAAAACTCCTTTGAAGTTTTGAAGTTAACAAGGCCAGTTGCTGATAAAATTTTATACTATTACCACCATTTGTACTTTGGCTTCACCATCCTAAACCCTTTATATGTCATTAGGTCTTTTAAAAAACTTGGGAATTCAATACCTTTTTTCAATAATGGTAATTTATATGGTAATTCTTTCTTCAGATTGATTCTACTGTACTAAAGAACTTAATTTGTAATTAAGATCAATATGTTTTTCATTTTTATTTATAGAACTCAGCCGTGCAGGGAGATCTTTAGACAAACAAAATTGTACAAGTGGTAAAAAAGAGTGTATTTACTATCCTCAAACACCTACTATTCTATTACAAATAAAACAATAACAATTACATTGTTTTATCATTAACATTCTGGTACAAACATCACAATAACCTGTTCAACATTGTACCACACTAAGACACCTCCTGTTCTGGTAATAGATGCAAAGTATTATGTATTATATTCACACACATACTATTTTGATAAAAAAAATACTTAGATGAGATTTTATTAATCAGTATTGTACTAATCCTAGTCAACTATGACAAACCTAATATTATACTATTTTCATACTATTGCTATCTTGTACAAACACCAAGCAAGCTTGTAATGTAATCGGATAGTTGTTGTTTTGTTACACAATTTAACATTATACTATCTTCTGACACCTCCTTTTATTCTGGAATAAAAACCCATTCAGATGCTACTAGGGTACAAGCACTATTTAATATTCAATGTTTTAAGCCTTACATCTAAATTTATTATTTAATACAATATTTACTTTATGTCAATTGTAGTCTTTGCTTTAATATACCTAATTATATGTGGCTACATGTTTCACTGTAACAGGGAGCATCATTAGGCCAGTTATTTATGTTCACTTAAAAACTCATTTGATTTGAAACACAACAAGAGTCTTCTAGGAAGTGCCACATAGACAAGAAGTAGATCATAAACGGCGAGATTGATTTAAAATATTACTGTATAAACAAAATTTCATATGTTTGACGTGTACAACAAAGGTACGAAAAGAGTGTAAAATTAAATGTTGCGTTTAAAATCAAATGAGTTTTTAAGTGAACATAAAGAACTGACCTGATGATGATGCCTGTGGCAGTGAAACATGTACTTAAGGTATAGTAAAACAAAGACTACAATTGACATAAAGTAAATATTGTATTATTCACTATTTATTATTGTACTAAAATAAAATAATTGCTATTTTTGTACAAACAACGTTCAATATTGTACTATAATGTGATAATTAAATATCGCGAACACTCGTTCTCAGCTTGTGTTCGAGTTTTATTCTATCTAATATTATCTCACAAGTCAAGTTCAACATTTATTTATACATAAATACCGAGCAAACATGTATTAAATTTAAAAACTTTGTATTATTTTTAATATATATATTAACATTGTACCGTCTTTTGATATCTGATGATATTCTGGTACACAACTAATTGAACATTGTACTACATTCAGAGATTTGCTATTTGTGTTAAAAATACGATACGATTGTCAAAATTGTACCATCGTCTGTTGTTCTCGTACAAACACGACAATGTAACATCTTGAAACACCTGATATTCCAATCACGACAATTATTTTGGTTTACGTAACCTAGCACGTGGGGATGCTAAGAGGGTAGCGCAGCGGGGCGTGGCCGATCATTGATCGTCTAGATCACCGCATGACCCCGTTCCTCAGCCATTATTATTACGCCAACAAGGCACGACCAACGTTGCGCGCAAAACTTTCACAGAACGCGATCCGATCCGGTCCCGAGGTGAGGCCGCGGCTTGCCATGAACAGCGATGTTATCGCTATTATTATTGCTGTAGAAGTGAATACACATAGTGCAGTGATACGCTTGAGGCCAGGGCATGTCGAGGGGGAGTTGTGGACCGCTCCAGTGGCTCACTTCTCTCTCACCCACTATCTCTCTCCTTATCCCATACTTTACTTTGATATACTATACAACACTGCCCTACGGTTCAATAGCAGTAATCGCAGCGTTGTTGCGTCATTCCTTCATTTCAAAAAGACATCCACTACTATCGAAGATTACAGCCTATCGATTACATTGTTCGGTTTCTTCTACTGCTGATTTTATACTGAACTAAAGTGTAGTTGGCAATCGTTTACTTTCATAAGTTTAAATGAATTGTAAACATCTGTCACGGAAATTTAGATTGTGATTGTTGAACTTTACCAGCAATGTGTAAAATTAATCGCGTAAAGCGATCTACGACATAACCTAAAATAAGAACATAAAACGTTTTGGTAGGAAGCCATTACTAACCATTTACAAATGATTATATATATGTATGTGTGTGTATGCGTATGAATATGAGCACACGCGCGCGCATGTGTGTGTGGGTGTACGTGCGTGTGTGTATAATTAAAATGTGGCTTCTTGATTTACTTTTTAAATCTTGACACTCTAAGCTGAAATAACGACAAGTCGAGAAAACTGATTATTTAATAAAATTCATATATAACATAAAATTTTAATTATCTCCATTAATGTTGTAACTAAATAACATACTTTTAATTAAAATCTATTGTTCTTAATTTCCTTAGCTTCTTCAATGTCATCGTGTAAGTTTTGTTTAATGATTATATTTATGTTATAACAGAAAACCTCAAAAGGTATAAATTGGGTCATTAAATAAATCTACTATGAAGAGAAAATTGCATAATAGCAAATATTTTTTAAATTATAATTAGTAATATCTAGACAATTACAGCGCCTCTAATTCATCATAAACCATTTTGACGGTTTTTTTATTGCCTCATCTGTTACAAAAATCCACAAATTTTAACAGTTTTATTTCCCACAAGAAATTTAAAATTGTACATTATTTGTCAAATTATAAAACGTATAATTTGGACTAACAAATTTCATTGGGTATCTATAATATAACGTTTTTAATACACACCGAAGCTGATTAATGCATTATTAATGACAATCAGAGCAATGTGTGTCAACAAAACTAAAATGTATCCATTCCATTTTAATCGTAATTAAGGGTTATTTTACTTCACCAGAATATAGTATGTCTTTAGTATAAATTATCACACACAATGTTGCGATTTTCGTCTTTCTTTCCTAAGAAATCCAAAATTGCATTTTTTGTACACAGCCTTCATGGTTTTTGGTCCCTTCGTGGTCAAGTGTGAATATAATACAAGACAAAACCATTGAGATAGAGACTTCAAATTTGGTTTGGAACTCTTGTAGATACATAAAATATTGAAATTTAAAAAATATAATGCAACATTCGGACATAAACAGGATTTAACTTTTTCAGTTTTTACACTAAATTAAATAAAAACGTGTAAAATTGTATTGTGTATTTAATGGTGTTCAACTCTCTAAAAAGATTGCATTTATTGCAATATAGTGTACCTAACCTAACCTAGCCTAACCTAACCTAACCTAACCTAACCTAACCTAACCTAACCTAACCTAACCTAATCTAACCTAGCCTAACCTAGCCTAACCTAACCTAACCTAACCTAACCTAACCTAGCCTAACCTAACCTAGCCTAACCTAACCTAACCTAGCCTAACCTAACCTAACCTAACCTTGCCTAACCTAACCTAGTCTAACCTAACCTAACCTAACCTAACCTAACCTAACCTAACCTAACCTAACCTAACCTAACCTAACCTAACCTAACCTAACCTAACCTAACCTAACCTAACCTAACCTAACCTAACCTAACATAACCTAACATAACCTTACCTAACCTAACCTAACCTAACCCCATCTCCTATAAAAATGTGATAGTTACGACATCGTTAATGACACGAGATGATTTCTCACGAACCCAATGCTTTGAGGCCCACTATTATTAATACACCAACACTTATGAAGAGAAGGAGCGCAGATCCTCCGTTTGGTAACTACACAGCTATGGAACCTGTTAGTTATTGTTAAAATTTAGTTATATGCACAATTAATAGATGCAAGAAACTATAAGAATTATTGCAATTGAAAAAGAAAACTATCTTGTATTTTTACATTTTAAACTATAATAACTCGGGATCAAATATATAAATGTTCGTCATTTTAAAATGGTTTTGTATTAAATTAAAATTTCTGATGGATATTTAAAAAAAATATATTATCCAAACATTTAAGTTATATAAAATTTTACTTCGATTTCTCAGTTCGTTCTTTAGATGTGGATTTTTTTTTTTAAATATACAAACTGAGAGGAAAATGACGTTCGTGATTCCAGAGATTAATTCTATGAACCTATATTTTTATTTAAAACACCTGAATCGATATTTACTGTCACAAATATAGGTTACCATGTATAAATATTGTGAACAGCAATTTTCAAAAGAATTTTAACTCCTGTATTTGTTTACCACAATTTGTCGTCTGTTAAATGAGCTAAACTTTAAACGTTTAGATCGTTTTTCCACATTGAACAAATACACATTTCAAAACAATCTCCAGACATATTTCATATTATTTTTAACTAAAATATTGAGCAAACCATACCAACATATCAACTTTCACTTACTCGATTGCAAAGATAGAAGTAAGTTATAGTTTGATTATTAGCTATATCCGCTAAAAATGACGACATTTTTTTTTTTTTTTAATGCGTTTAATTTACTAAACGTATTCGTGAAAAATTGTGTTTAAGTATTATTTTAAAGTATAATTAGTGCAATTTGAGTACTTTTTTTTTATTATAAGATAATGAATTACTTGGAATGAACACAACCATGTATTTATTACGATAAGGTGAATGTGGATATTAAAAGGAAATATTAGGATGTGACAAAAATAACAAAATATTATTTGCGATAATAAAGCAAATAGCAAACGCAAATGGTTTCAAAACAGAGATAATAGACAAACTAATATATAAACATAAAAAGAAAATTAGCGATCGCAATAATATATTCCAACCTACAGCAAAAAAAGAAAACAGAAAATTCGTACCAATTAAATATAACCACATTCTGGACCGTCCGACAAACAACATATTCCGTAAACATGGTTTCAACTTGGCATACCGAACCTCCAATAGCCTGAATAACATCCTTAAAACCAAGATAAAGCCAAATATTATCAATAAATTTGACAATAGTGGAATATACAAACTCAAGTGTGACGACTGCGAAAAAATTTATATAGGTCAAACTGGCAGATCCTTTACACAAAGGTTTAAAGAACATTTACCGTCACATAAAAATCATCTCTCCAAACATACTTCCAATTTTGCCGAACATTTGATAAACACCAATCATAATTACACTAATATCAATACCAATCTTGACATCATTCATAATGAGAGGAAGGGACACCGTCTCGACGTATTGGAGGAATATAATATATACATCACCCAAAAGAAACATCCCAACATACTTCTCAATGAGAAATTGAACTTCGCAGCCAACCCGATCTACGATATAATCTTATCTCTGAATAAACAAATGGACTTCCACGGCAGTTAACTATCATCAATCTTATTTTCAGTATTCGTCCGGAAACGAACGAATAATGATGTGGCCACACCCGGACATTTTTAGTGTAAAATTTAACGAAGAGCTAGCCTCCGAATATTTTAAAACAATGTTTTTAGTGACGTATATGTTCAGTGTCGTGTTTATGTGTTTTATTTAAGTGTCCTGCACCTGACGAAGCCGACTGTGATCGGCGAAACAGCTGTAGTGATATACAATAACAAGAATTGCTCTGACTACTAATATAAGGTATTTATATAGATACAAAATATTAAACAATTATAAAAAACTTAATAGACAGAAAAGCAAAATATTTGTTCTTACTCTACAATCTCACATATTATAAATCATATTAAAAATGTATAACTAGTAACAGATTTTAATACCGAGGTTAGACAATTTATACTTAATTGGGCTCAAGACGTTTAGTTTACTTTACCAACAAAATGGAGTAACGTTCTTAAGTTCGAAGCATATAAACGCGTTGCATAAAATATCATTCAACTGATTACTTCATTTAAATCGAGTAAGTGTTATAAGACCTGTCAGAATATCACATTGACTGGCATTTCATTGTTTTATTAACATCTCTAATACAATCCCACCTTACCTATTAAATAACCAACCCACCTTGTCGATACAAGTCACCCACTAACCTTTCTGAATCCCTTGGTAATGAAGGTTTTGTATTACGATTTTTCTTTTTTGTCGATGACAAAGCACTACTTTCGCTACAGCCTGAGGGCTAAAGCAATGTGAAAGTGACTCGAGGCAGCGGCAGAGACTTGAACGGTAGGTAAGGAAAAGACGCGTGCTCCAATTGGAGCAACCGAGATGCTTCGGACATCAATGACGTAACAGCGATCTCTAACTTGATAAACAGTTACTGCCTCATTTGCTTCCAATTCAAAAATAATACAGTTAGCAGAGAACTGATACCGATAACAGGTAATTATTTAGGGACTTGATACGAAATGATTGGCCTCACGAATCAAGTAGTTAGTAATTGGAATAGTAGAGAACAAGGTGTGGTAACTCCGCTGGCTACTCTCTCGCTCCATCTATTGTCTTAACCTTTCTCTCTTTAACCAACCAAAACATACATTGCAATAAAGGTGAATGTTTTATAGTCATACTTTTATGAAAAGTTTCAGGTTTCCCGTATACCAGATACAGTTACAGATATTTGAAAATTATTCAATAAATTGTAATTGAATACTATTAAAAGTTAAAGAAATTGTTACCTAATATTATAATACAGCCTTTATCCTTCAAATGCAGAACGTATTGTTTATAACTGAATATAAATAAGTAAATCTGTACTCGTGTTTCGAGGTTTATTATCTTTGAACTTTATATAGTCATTCTTGAAACAAATTCATTTATCATATTTCACAACCGAAACAATAAAACATTGTATTCGTTTCTGTATTTAATATTAGAACATTTTAAATTCTAAAATCGAATACGTCAAAATGAAATATTTAAATATTCACGTTAATCAAATCTGGTCTACGGGTGAAACAAATTAATATTTCTTTAATAGGCAAAGCAGATCCTTATTCACTATTCCTGTTAGGTTGAACAGTGTGATGTCTTTAATAAATAAATAATAAATTTACAAATTCGTCCTTAACCTCTTAAAAATTTTAAATAATTACTTTGTTTTTTTAAAACTTTACAGAATTATATAATAATTTAATGGAATAATAGTTAAACAAAAATAGTTTTTAAGGTAGTGTGACCATATTTGTGATAGGATAGATTCAATTTATTATGATATATCATTACAATTTAATTTTACCTGTAGTTTTTAGAAATATACGTAAATTTTGAACTGTAAAGCAGTAGAAAAATGGCTTACAAAATGGCCAAATATCGTCAAACATTCCAATTTCCAAAATCTTTTAACTCTTTTCAAAACTAAAAAAGTGCCATATAGACTAAATTATTTTTTAAAAAATTACTTTTTCTCTACGTAAAATGTCTGTACAGATATTACTGTTTTTAAAATGTGAATGTCCTTAGATATATCTTGTGAAGTAATCTAGAACGGAAATGATTATTTTTATTATTGCAATTACAAAATGCAGAGTTAGCTATCACAGCTGGAAAGTATGATATTGTATAACACAAAAACAAAATAACTTCTCTTATATTATATATATTATACTTATATATATATAAGTATATATATATATATACTTATTACTTAACTTATATACTATATATACTAATATATATATATATATATATATATATATATATATATACTATTCTTATATATATTTGTTTTGCGATCCATTAATCCGAAAAATTGAACTATATTAAATATTTCTATCAGTCATGTACAATTACAAACTATTTCGCATGTTTTTCAAAAAATATATTATTTTGAGTTATATATGAATATAATTATTTTGTTACCGATATTTTGTTCAAATAGATAAAACCGAAATAAACTCAACGGATTTTCGTTTGGGTCATTTGCATAAAACCAAAATAGCGTTATCAAAGGAATTTTTCCTACGTGATTGACTGCACAATAAAGATTACTATATGAAATCTGAGATAATTTTAATTTTTCATGCATTTGATTTGAAAATAATTAAGCATTTGGGAAAAAAAGCTTTCCTTCTCTTCTTGTGGATAGTTTACACAATATATGTGAAATGAAAGCAATAACACCCGACTTTATGCGTTATATTGGCTGTTATCAGCCTTCTATATAACTCGAAATCAGAAGATGAATGAATTTGATAAAAAATTAGTACATATAAAATTGAATGAAACAACAATATTTTAATATTTTCAACTCGCATGTATTATTAACAGGACGGACTAAAACGCAACCCTTAAAATGTCTTCCGGCTGACTTTAACGACAACAATTGTTGGGGGGGGGAGGGATTTCTAGTAAGTGACCTTTATTTTTAAAGCGGTATTCAACAAAAAACATCTGAAAATAATAAAATACCTATACTGGATTTTGTAAGTATAAATTTATTTCAAAAAATTCATTTAATATACTACATTCAAAATAGTTAATATGGACTTAACACATTCGATCAGGAATTATTTCATATTAAGCAGTGTATTAATACTGGCAATGTATTTTCATCAAGTACAAGAAAAACAAGTTGAGAGATTTTGAATTTATAATGTTTGGCGTATTATCATAGTCTTTTAATCCGGATAATATATTACAATTTGTGTACAACACTAAGCTCTAACGTAGCCTATATTTAAAATTGTACCAGCGTCAAAGTATCGATTTTTTGTCTTATTATTATGACGAAAACACCTCAAAAACAAAACAGATATTGATGTTTTAGAAAATAAATTCTCTTACAAACAGCTATACTAAATATTAAATTTGTAAATTTCATTTTACACGAATGTGTATAGACTATATAAAATATATCATTTTCACAGTTTGTACGTGTACAGTAACCTACAGTAACCTATAATTTACTCTGATAATACAGGGAAAAGTAACTGGGGTGTTATAATAACCCCGGGAATTTTCATAGCTCGACTAAAAGTATCTCAGAATTAAAACGTTAACTAACACTAAACTAGATCCAACTATAATTTAACCCACGAAACCTAATCTCGATTTAAATTTTGTAATTGGACTGTTTTTTTCCCGAAAAAACAGCTAACAGATTCTGTTTTATTAACTAACACTATAAATATGAGGGATTTCAATAAACTTCCCTGTTCTGTCTGAGTGTGGAATAATCAACACTTTAGTAATCACCTAATGAATGAAAATAAATCATTTCCCCACAATATCATGTTATTTGCAATACAATTACTTTCCAATAAACAAGTCCATTACCTTCAGTTGTTATAGATGTTTGTGCCACTAAACGACGAGAGACATATTCAATGCTCACATGGCCAATTTACAAACGTACATATAACAATTAGAAATGGTGACTTAGTCATTTAAATATCGTCTTCTTTCAAATAAATATTTTATTGTAGAAAAGTTAGGCGTTTTCTTGCATTTAGAGCTGTTAATAATAGTTTTTTTAAATCGACCTAACCTAACCATTTTTACAACTATCTAATCCATTGTTTCTTCTTTTAAGGTTTATAATGCAATAAAAGACAAAACATTTTGTAATACACATAACATGATTACATTTATTTTAAATGTTACTAGATTACTTAAAAATTCTTAAAAATAACAAATGTATGTAATCACATTTTCTAATTTCCATATCAGATAAGTATTACAATAGACAATGTGAGAAGAACCAATAAATATCCACCGATCAACTATTACATATATATACAGCTCTATATTTTATAAATATCTCAACATTTGTTGGCTATAAGTGTTTACCCAAAAATTATAATTATCCCAGTTAAACATCTTTCAATTTAAATTGGAAACTTAAAAACATAATCTAAACTAACCTAACCTAACCTGTCGCAATACTATATATAAAAGAGGCAGCAAAAAATATTTGATGTCTAGAACAGGTTAGATTGATTTCGTCTTAATTACATATTGAAGTTACCAATGTCGGGTGCTACCATATCCACCACAGCTATTTATTTTTATGGTACAATTTATGTTTTGCTATGATTTATTGTTTGAGCCTGTTGTAATGATATTACTTCACCAATATCGAATGTTAGAATCACTTTCCCTTGCACGTGCTATTGGGTATTGGGGATCAAGGTCGCGTCTAGACAATGCACAACTATTCAATTACAGTTATCTGATTTTATTCCTAACCTAACCTTAACCAAGTGTTGCCAATATTTATTGCTTTTATCGCGTCGATAATCAACATATTTCTTTTTTATATATCTACGAATCATATGGAAAGATAAGCTTATTAAACATATTTATACCACTGTAAATGTTCTCTGGTATGTTTTGAAATTTTAATGTTAACACCTGGCATAGGTAAGGGGTTCGTGTTAATTCAGAATTAGTATATTGGTGTTGTTACTTTTTGTCTTGGATTTCGTAAAAAATAAAATAAAACTCGTAAACAACTTGTTATGGTGAAATTGATCAAGGACGATTTTTTAACTAATCTCATATGCATTGTTTCAGTCTGCAATCTGTACAAAATAATCACCTTCTTTCTTGCATTAGATATTTTGGGCATACAAAACTTGATAACATATATTTTTCAGTGATTCTGTGGACAGTAGATTTTCTCTTTTAGATGTTTTATACATTTATAAAATGGTTATCACGAGACGCGATGTTCAGACATATTCATAAACCAATAAGAAATACTAAATGACACCGCAGCTACATCGCTGACAGAAAGACGTTAAATACGTTACGCATGGATTGCTTCTCCAATCAAATTTTATGTTTCATTCACTGGGATCAATGTTATATATCGATGAACATAAAATCTGGGATTTTTACGGAATTTCCACCCAACTTTTTTAATTGAATCGCTTTCATTTGTCATAAAACGATGTTCTCAATTAGTCAGAGAAGTGCGTTTTTTACTAAAAAACCAAAAAACTAAAGGCGTGAATGTTTTTGAGTCCATAATTTATAAAACAGTAGACGCTTCTATTTTGTTTAATTTTACTTCTTATCGGCATTGGTGGGTAGATATATTATAAGGATATAAATAAATAAGGAAGTAATCAAAGTACAAAATTGTTTTATTGGTTTTGTACTTTATCTGCATATTGACTTACGTTATCACTTATCCGCAGGTATGTACGGTTTTAAATATATATATATAACCACCTTACCTATTAGTAATGATTCTTGCTAACCCTAGTATTAAGAACATTATTTAATGATAAATGAAAGCGATTCAAACTTTTTTTAAAGGAAAATCTTGAAATTGAAATTCCGAAAAAAGACCAAACCCTTAAAATGCTGAGTGCCTTATCTGAAAAACAACTCTCTACCCCTATCACCAATGTACTAACTTCGTTGAAAACATAAACTACTTCACTATTGATTACATATTTATGATTGTAACCTTACTGGATTGTTTACTACCTTCTCCAGGTGATGCTATCTATCAATCCTTAGTTAATAAAAACAATAAGTGTTAAATTAAGTATAGATTTTAGTAAGTATAAATTTATTGTGATTCCTATTGATTTATATTTACAAGTTTTATAAAAGTTAAGAGAAAATCACACAAAAAAACAGTGTACATTATTCCGTAAACAGCAATTTATTTGATATTATTTTAACCCTGTAAAACTTGGAAATAAATATGAATGAAAGTACACAAAAATTATGACTGGTGAAGTTTGTTGCTCAGGTAAAATCTGACAGTGAGAAGGTTTATGACAACATTTAATATTTATTTTGAAGTATTTTTTATCAAACTGCTGAAAATTAAACTTTAAAAAAACGAAAAGTGTAGAAAATTTTATTTTCTAGTAAGGTACCAACTTCCCGCGGAAAAATATCAGGCAGGTCAAATTATATTTTTAATTTGAATTTAGTTTTAGTAGGACTGCACTTTACTCCATTCTATTGGACACTATCGAGCGTGCTCTTTTATTCCTAGACGTAGCACCCGAGTCCGTGCAGTAACTGTTTTGAGTGTCCGCCATTTTTAAGTGTAAAATAAAATAAAACCAATCTTGTACTAAATCGTTCGGTCTAGTTGCAGGGGACCTTTATTAATAAATTGCATAATTATTTGTACACGCGTTCGGTCCCAAAATGTGTAACAAACACACAATCAAATTTAAGGACGAAATACCAAATAGTTATAAGCGTAGCTCTATCAGTCATGCCGATTATCGGTTACGCATCGAGGTTGTAGACGATGTTACGCTCAACGCAGTAACCTAACCTAACCTAACCTAACCTAACCTAACCTAACCTAACCTAACCTAACCTAACCTTACCTAACCTAACCTAACCTAACCTAACCTAACCTAACCTAACCTAACCTATCCTAACCTAACGAGTCGAGAATATTCTAAATGGTAATTAAACAAATATATGTAATTTACCCAATAAATAAAGAAATGATTCTTCTAAAAGAAAAGTGAATTCCAGATTACTATTTCCAATCGAGGTTCATTAACTTGTTTATAAACAAGTTAATCGTAAACAAAAATAGTTTAAAATATCTAAACCTCGCAAGTATTTCAATTTACGTATTGATGCCTTTTAAATAACAATTCCGTAGACAACAATAAAATTATCGACTCTAAACTTGAATGAATGAAACTATTGTAAATAAATCAAACTGTCAATGTGTGAACATATGTTTAATAACTTGAAACACGTAAAACTCGTAGTGTAATTATTGGGCCGTGTTTGAACAATGAACCGCTGACAGCCACGTCAAGAGATTGATGTCTCTGATTCTGTCCATCAACCATCAACCAAGACTTGACATTGAACTGAACATTGGATATGTGTCTATTGAAAGCACAGTTATAGCTGTGTTGTAACATATCAAAATGTGGAGATTTAGCTAATTCAAAACTAAAATGTCTATGTTTAAATCCGGTTATCTTGGAAACTTTAATATACAACAATATATTAAAGTATTATATTTTAGTTAAATGCTATTTTAATAATGTTGTTATGACACGGTTCAATAGTAGGTTATTAAATATGGTTTACCTATTGCTTCATACATAACAAATAGCTAACAAATTTATCTTACACCATTAAATTCATATTATTGTGGGAAAACTAAATATAAATATATTTTCGTCATACTGCTTCAAAAACGGCTGTTTTCAATACATGCATTGAGATGCTAAAGTTGTTATTTTTAGTCCTAGGACCTAAAAACATCAGCTGAGGTCGAGGTCATAAGCTGTTATTTCGTTTATACGAATTAATTAACAATTGTAAAACATCTATAAAAAAATCGATACTCTCGATTGTAAATAACCGTTAAAATAGCTGTTAACATCGATTTGAAGGTAAATAGATTATAACATTTTAGAATTTGTGAAATTGTTTTCTTATATTATTTGCAGTATAACGAAAAATATAGTTCATCACTTGAACCAAAAGAAGCTTTTCGATCCTCGTTCATTTTCAAGTTAAACTTGAGCTTATATCGAAAAGCTTCAGTTTTGGTCCTAGTGATTAAATATACTATTGTTATATGAAATAGTTGTCTTACTTTGAGTAATATATTTTTATTTTAAAATATTTTTTATCTCCTGGCATTTACTATGTGCTTTGTTTACTATTAAAAAAATCGTAAACAATAACTCCATTTCATTTCAGACTACAATTAATGATTTACAATAAATAAAATTCTATTTTCATTAGGGTATTTTTCAATGAAATCATTATATTGTCAGTATTAAATTCTTGTACCAACGGTCATGAAATTTGCATTCCTTAGATTAGGAATGTTTAAAATATCATAAAAAAAATTATTTTCTTTTCTCTTCATCACCAATGTTGACAATTAATTATATCCAATCCCAAGCACATATATACAGGGTGTTTCTGAAATAATTTGACAAGCTTTGGGAGCGGATTTCTTACATAAAAATAAATAAAAAGTTTGTATAAGTATAAGTTAATCCGCCACTTTGTATTTTTACTAAAAAACATTATAGCTTTTAAAGTAGATAAAACATTGAACTCAGAAAACATTTATCATGTAATGTTTTTAAAGTGTCAAAAAATAAAATCTGTATTTGTAGTATATTCAAAATGGCGCCGTTGAATAAATTTAATATTGATTGTCTCGAAAACCATTATTAAACTAAATAATTGCAAGAAAAAAAAATTCCTCTTTTAACTACAAATAAAATGATTTTTTTCTTATTATTTTTAAATTCTGATAATTAAAAAAAAAGTTGCTTCTAACTTAATCTTAGGTGTTGTAGACAACTATCAAGTAATTATGTTTTCAATTTTTTGTCAATAATTCAAGTATTCTTTGGATTGTAGAGAAAAAAATAATTGCAAGAGACAAAAAATATTTCTCTTTTTACTACAAATAAAATGATTTTTTTCTTATTATTTTTAAATTCTGATAATTAAATAAAAGTTGCTTCTAACCTATTCCTAGGTGTTGTAGACAACTATCAAGTAATTATGTTTTCAACTTTTTGTCAATAATTCAACTATTCTTTGGATTGTAGGGAAAATATAAAATTTATTTTATTTTAGTTAAAAAAGGAAACTTTATTGTTTTTTTCCAATTTTTCTAAAATCAATGGTTTTCAAGTTATTCAACATTAAATCTTTCAAACGGCCGTCGTTTTAAAAACAATACAAATACAGTCTTTATTTTTACACACTTGTAAAACATTACATGAAAAATATGTATACCAAATCTGAACTCAATATCTTATCTACTTCAAAAGCTATAATATCTGTTCTTTTTTTTGTAAAAAGTACAAAATGGGGGATTGTTTGAAAATGAAGCAGTTTTGGACACATGTTTATAGGAACTTTTTTTATATATAAGAAATCCGCTCCCGAAGCTTGTCAAATTATATCAGAAACACTCTTTATTATAAATTCACTAAATTCCAAATATTTGAAGAGATTTACAAGAAATATACAGAAAGAAAAACATTATTTCTCATTTATTGTGATAATTTCGCAAAATGAAGTTGTACTTGGTTTAACAGTATCTATTTACGAACTAGATTTTGTAGTTTTCTTTATGTTGGCATCAAAACCTTTCCAACTAACATCAAAACCTATATAATCGTAGTCAAAACATGGAAAGGTTAAGCTCATGATTAACATATTTTCGTGTATTGTTTGATTTTAAAAGTAATTATTTATTTTTAAACTCGGTTCGGTAAGGAAGTAAAGTCGTTATTTATTAAATGTCAAATCAATTATCTCGGCTTACTGATTGAACGCAAAGGATAACAACTAAGACGCATGCGCACGTGTTTGTTTGCCAACAATAGAAACACATCTTTGCTCTTAATCGTTTTTTAATATGGAATAACTCCGCAATATTAAGCAACATGAATTAGCAGTATTCTCGACAAGAAATTAATGACGGTAAATGAGTTCCTGCTCATTAATATTTGTAAATTGATAATAGCTGTTAAAAAGCGAACTTCTTAAGTCCTTTGTAGGCCACGGTCATTAAAGATGTTAAGGTTGAAGCCACTCCTTATTTGTTTTTCAGAGAAACCGTGGATGGTGAAATAATTTGGTACGGTTGCAGAAGAAGTGTGCTTTGATCGTGGATGAACCAGAGGCTATTGTTTGGATGCGATGGTACACGACTTTGTGATTATTCTCAATCGATACGGTCAATAATTGCGACCGATCGAATCAATGAGATTCTTATCCGTCAGTCAAACTACGGCGGTTTTGTGATTAATTTTCAAATCATAGTTGTGTAACCATAGCTACAGATATGAAGAGAGTTGCATAATGGACTGCCTAATGATGTGAGATGAGCAAACGTAACAGTCTGAAGGAATAATAATCTATTCACGTGAGCGCAGAGGTGTGAGGTTTATTTGCGTTTAATTGCACTGATTGTATATCGCACACCAGGCATTAAGGTCTTATTTGCTTTGAAAAAGTCCTTAACTTTGTGCAACGAATGAATATGCAATTAAGCTTATTCAAAATTTTAATTTCAACTTGGATCTCTTTTGTATTCATACCATACTGTTGAAAACATTCCATATTTTATCAGTCACAATTTCAATATAATATTTAAAGTACAAGCATAACTAGAATCTTTGCTTTTATTTTAGTTTGTTTTATGGATAAACGAAACTATCTGATAAACGAATCGTTTTACAGCAGTTCCTTTTTTTATCTTACCTATGAAATAGTTTTTAATATAATTTTTCGTTAACTAAGATTAACCTTCAAGGAAATTCTTCGTAAATTGCATCTCACGTAACTATAATTGCAACTTTATTTTCAAATATTTTAAACACAAGAAACGTAATCATTCCCAATTATAGTAGAAACCTTTTAAATGAAATTGCTAATGGTATGACGACAAGTCTTTACAGAATGCACTTTTTGCCTCTACAAGAGAGGAGAAACTTAATTCTATTAGTTCTACAATCTTGTTGTATGTTAGCCTCTTTAATAAAAATGCGACTGGTTATTTTTCTAAAAACAAATCCAAATATTCTAAACTGAACTATAAAATGTGTAACCGGAAATACATTCCTTTTGGCATTTAATTTTCATTCTTCGTTCAAGAAGATAATTTAAGATTAGACAAGTAAAATTGTTATTTAGTGAAGATAAATTTGTTTTAAGAGTGTGTTAACTGGTTTGAAATTATATTGAACGTCAAGAAAACCTAAATCTGAGATTATTGGTTCAACTTTTCACAACGTATACGTAGGGAATTATTTTATCTTGTGTAAACATAAGATTTTATAGAAATTATAATATAAATCTTACAACAACATGCAACCTAAACAATTTGATATATCAAGCAAATAAACTTAATTAAAATTCATAGATTGAATTTAATAAACTATCATATTTATCTTTTTTTATATGATATTTTCATATTGTACTGTAATTTGATAATAACTATTTTATAATAACAGTTTTTATTTAACATTTATACTTCCTTTACCTCAAATTTCAGTAACTTTAAGATAATAACTTCTTAGCGAAATGTCCGTGTAATTATAAAGAGACCTTTCCCTTACGATTTAAAAAAAATTAATTTGGAAATTCGAAAGATAGGTTTACGTTAGTTTAGGTTAGATTAGGTTAGGTTAGGTTAGGTTAGGTTAGGAAAGAGATATTTTTCTTAAATGATTTAAAAAATTTAATTTGTAAAGTCAAAAGATAGGTTTAGGATTTAAAGTCAAAGATAATTAATAAGGTAATCTCATTTTCCTTTCTTTAAATTGTGAAACAAATCACAATAAATCTCAGATTACAGCATTGATTTATATGTGTTTACTTTACGTTTACACTATTTATATTTTCCATCCAAACACCTCTTCACCAATATATTATTATTATTATGTGATACACAACTGTCTGTTACTATGTCACTACTTAAATTCAAATATTTAATAAGCAATGTATAGCATATACATGTTCAGGGGTTGGAGAATGAGCAACGGATTCAATAAATTTCTAAATTCAATATTTTATAGCCCTACTATTTGGAATGTAGGGAATATACGATGTTTAAAAGTTCCAATAAATGGAAGCTGTAAAATGTTAGAACGAAATGAAGTGAATAAAGTTAATCAAAATTAATGTTTAAAAAATATCATTTTATTTGGGAAGATTAAACCCAATCTTGAATATTTGTTACCTTCTCGTCAACAATACTGACAACAATTCGTGGTTTTATTTTTATAAAATATTGCAACTGTTTATAAAATGTAGTTAAATTTTGTCAATAAACCTAATACTAAGCGTCCGATATAGAAAAGTATGAGATATGAAATCGCTTTAAAATTATCAACTAATTCAGGATCCTATTTCAATTTATACTCATTTAGAAGTTATTCTATTGTATAATAACTTTAGTGAATTAATTTAATTCTTTCGTTTTTCTAGCTTGTTCTTGGTTCGGCGTGTATAATATCGAATTAAACGAAATTGGGACTGAATCTACTAAACGTTTGGTTATTTCTTCTTTTTTTAAGAGAATAATTTAATCTCTTAAAATGTTATTTATTATCGATATGTGATAAAAAAATAGATTTTTGTTAAAATTTATTTTCAATATGTTGAAGACGTCTGAGGATTGGAAATTACAAAAAATGTTAAAACAAACTTACTTTCGACACAATCACATTCGAAGTCCACATCGGAATTATCAGAAAAGTATTCGGTTCTTCAATTATTTCACCACTCTGTATTCACTCATTTATTACACAAAATACGCCTGAAATCAAATCAACAAATTATAATTGTCAAAGTCGATAATTGTCAAATTTCCTATTGTTAATTAGAGAAAATACTCACACCTTAAGATACAAAAATAATCACGAACACTAAAAATATTTGTAACATTAGCTGGTTGTTTGTGTATTATTACGTGACAATAACAATGAATTCATGTGGGCAACCATTTTTTATAATTATTAGTCAGGTATTTTATATTGGGAAAATTGTTTAACGCAATTTTTTCATCAACTACAAAAGTAATAAAACAATTTTGAACAATTTGTAAAATACTATACTTAAAAAATATAATATTATTTTTAAAACAACAACAACAACAACAACAACATCAACAACAACAACAAAGAAAAAACAAAACAAAATCTTTAACCAATTCTAAATACGATTTAAAGAGAGTGAAATTACAATTAAGAATCGGAAATAAATCTTAAGGATAAAGCTTGAACGTGAAAACTTGTTCACAGAAAAAGATTGTAAAATTTGTAAAATAGAATGATTCAAATTGTAGGAATGTTTTGACGAAACGTATAAAATCAATTACGGAATGTGTAATTTTTGAATTACTGGATACGTAAAACCTACGATAAATATTGGGGTCGTAAAAACAAATACTTGAATGAAGAAAGTGAGAAAGATTATTGAAATTTTCCTAAAATACCTGACAAATTCTTGTAAAATGAATAGAATTGCATCAAAGTTATTACATAAAAAATATTGTACAAATAAAGTTGGGAAATACAAAGTCATAAAATTAGGTATGTCAGAAAAATTCTGATTAAATTACACTTGCTCCGAATTAGCTTAAGAGATTACCAATTTAAATATCTACTAATCATATAATTTACAAGAGTATTTTTTCATCCCCATTCAAGAATCAATTTTCACCAAATGTTACTAATTCTTTGTAACCATTATATTATCTACATTTAACCTTAAAACTCAGTAAAACGGATTTCCCATTTTTGAGATAAAGATTTACCAAAACAACATTTTAAATAGACATAAACTGCGTATCACTTTTCTGTTGAATGATTGTTTCTCGTCTCATTAGTCTAGCCATAAAATATACAGATTTGGCGATAAATTAAACTCCCAACAAGAGAAGTAAAATAAAATCTTATATCCTTAGTTTCTTCAAAATGTGTTCTCTTTATAAGCTTCTTGTGTTGTTTCGTCTTACAAATACAAACAAAATGTATTTTAAAATGGACTTTTTCTTTATAAACGTAAAAATTATTATTTATTAATTCACACAACATACGATAGTACGTTACTTTACGATAAATAAAACAACAAGAGCGTCTGTTGAATTGCATAACTGAGAAAGTGTTAGATTTATAAATGAAAGTAAGTAATGACAAAGTATTTACTGTTTTCTAGAAGGAACAGCAGATCTACTTGTTGTATCTGCCGGCACAGCTCGAGGCTAAGAGGAAGCTTAGAGATTTAATTGGTGCTGGCCGATTAATAGAAGAACGGAGCTCTGAACACTTATAGTGACAGGTTGGGCAATTACCTTCTAACCTAACCTACCCGTTAACATTCTGCACCTTCACTCTAGCAAACAAATATCTCTGAGATGACGAGCTAAATTACTGATTTGTAATTGGACTTTGAGAGCATTCAATTGCGGCAACTCGTTTGGTAAATACCGACAGTGTTAAAAATGCTTTTAACATTTTTAAATACAAGAAATTGTCAATTAGCAAGATACAAAAATGTCATTTGTCGTTCCAATTTAGTTTAGTGTGCTATACGAAAAGTATCATGAAAACCAGTCACGTTGTTGTTCATTTGGGGGGGGGGGGTAATAATTTTATTTATTTGTTATTTTATTATTTTCTTCTTTTAGTAAATTTAGTCAGGTTACTCCTTTTATTTTTATTAATATAAACAGTAAAGAAATAGTAAAATCCTAATGTAGAAGGTGTTAAAGAATTTAAAACATCATAGTCCAACGTAAATAACCAAATTATAATTTATTTACCTTTTTAGAATTTTCCATAATTGTACCGAGAGAGATTGTAACTTCAAAATTTAAGATAACAAGTGAGTGTGTTTGTGTTACAATTTAATGACATTAAGACAAAAACAATCAAATTTCTATAACTAATAATGAAGCTGTAACTTTATTTTAAATAATTTTATAAAATGCTTCCCGTTTAATGGTTTTGAAAATGTTTAAACTGGGAGTAATTTCATCTTCCATCTTAAAATATTCATTGAATCTATAAATTTTATTTCTATAAACTAAGTATATTTTTGTTTGTTAATTTTTTAACCTATCTTCTCTTTCAAACTTAACATTTTTGTTCCCCTGCTTAAAATTAGCTTATAAACCGTTAGTTGAAATATTTTAAGAGCTTAATTCAATTTTATGTAGCTTAAATATGCACCGTCCCATGAATAGACGGGGAAACGGTCATCTACTGGTGAAAATAAATAAAAAATTTTAAATTAACATGGTGCCTAAAACTGTAATTTCTCTATCTAACCGCCACTTGTGCTTTAATTAAAAGAATTCATATCTTTTCAATGATAAATGATACAGAGTTGAATTTTCGTATGTTACTTAGTGATATAAAGACTCAATTTGAGAAAAATTATACATCCGATTTCCTATAGTCATTTCAAAATGGCAGTCATTTAAAATGTTTAATATATAATATCTTGAAAAGCTTTAATAATAAAAAAAATATAAAGAAGTAACAAAAAGGTTCCTCTTGTAATGAAATATTTTGTACATCAAAGTAATTTTGAAGACAATTTCCAAGAAATTCTTTTTTCAGTTTTTTGTCGATAACTCGGTTAACCGTTGACTTACAGAAAAATATAAACGTTTTTATTAGTCGTTAAAAGAGGAAACATTTTTGCCTCTTTTATTTTTTTGGTAAACTTAACGGTTTTCTGGATATTCAATGTTACATATTTTAAATGGTCGCCATTTTGAAATGAGTAAAGGAAATCGATTGATAATTATTCCCAAATTGTGTATTTATAGCACTTCAGTAGCATACAATATTTCAACTCTGTATCATTTACCAATCAAAAGATATGATTTTTAATTTAAAACACAAATTGGCGGCTAAAAAACTAACCATTTTTTTAGTGCATATATTCATATAAACTTGTTCCTTTATTTTCACCCAGTAGATTACGTCCTGAAAGTTTCTTCGTTTCTTTGTATAATATTATGAAAAATAACAACAAAATCTGAAGGTAAAATTAAGATTGGTGATTGTTGTGAAGGTGTTTTATCCTAATTTGTCTACCGAGGATAAATAAACTCAAACATCGTGTAAGCTAAAACTTGTCATATAGAAAACAATCATGTCTTTCACTTACTTAGAAAGTTAACATCTGTTGTGTTGAAATAATTACAAAACAAGTCAGATTTTTATTTGCAATGCATTAATCCAGATTGGTGGAATGGATTTGGTGTAGTTAATATGCATTGTAAGTTCAAAGGGATGCAATATAAAGACTGGTATCTATTCAAACAAAAATAATCAGTAAAAGAACGCAAAAGATTCCTCGGTAATGTTCTTAACCTGAATAAGTTAATGAAATATATATCTTTGAACAGATGCTACTTCCGTTGTTAAGTTGAAGGTCGTTGTTGGAAAGAACCGCAAAGTATCGGAGTTTATTACAGTGGACATGCGATAAGACAGGATCTAGTGTAGATCAACTAGTGATATCACCTCTACTTTCACTCTGCTCCACATTTGTCAAGGTTGTTTTTGCTCGGCCAGGATGAGTTTCATGCTGACCATCTACGGTCGTGCCTCTCACTCACTTTCCTCCTCTCTCGCGGAATTCTTCTTTTCAGACTTCTCTTCCTTCTGTTTCTTGTCTCCCCCCCCCTTCCGCCCTCACCGCGACTTGTCCCTAATAACACCAATTAAACTAGAAATTCCCGAGCGACTTTACAATTAAATATGTATTAACCGGTGGTTAAGGCGTTGTGTAACCCGCACTTATACGCCGCGTTTAATAATACTCACTTAGGTTTTTAGTGGAAGAAAATGATGAATGACAAAATTATTAGTCTACATCAGAAGGAATGAATATAAGAGCTAATCAGCTTTGAGTTACTGCGCTACAATCTCAGTATTTATCACTTCTCATCCTGTTAAAATATTTTCGACTACATTTCCCTAATTGAATAACATTTCGCACAGTCTACTTTGCTATAAATTACAGTAATTTAAAAACAAAACCTTTTTTTTAAACCAATTCCACTTGGTTTTGAAAGATGTATATTTGTTTTATTTTTTATCCATTGTTTAGTAGCAGCAATAAATAGCCCGTAATAATTTAAGTTGTGGCTTTAAATTTTGTATTATTACACACGCTTCTAATAATGACATGGGTAGGTTTTAGATCAAAGAAGACGATAAAAAACATTTTATATATTATTTCTACACAGCTTTTTAATCGCTAGTTAATTAAATCGTTGACAGAAATTAACAGAATTATAATAAGTTTCATATGTATTAATAATATGTAAGTCAAATAAATAATTGTCTAACATACTTTATTGACGAATAGTTTTACCAAATTTTAAAACCTGTTGAAAGAGTAATGAGACATTGGTATAAACGTTTTTGATACTACTGTGTAACGAAACTAATGCATTGATATTTCCAATATAAAGATGTTATAATTTGAGGAAAATAATAATATGATGTCTTATAATAATTATATAAAAATCAATATTCGTTTAACTTGATATATTAGTATTTTAACTGGAGGTAAGTACTAATGACTAGTTAGTTTTGATATACAATTTTAGGTTTTACCAGAAGTAGTTAGCAAACATTTTCTGCACGTTATAAGTTTATACAAGTAATTTTGTAATTGATTCGATATGTAAGATAAAAAATATCAGTGGAGAGAAGTAATATTAATTATTGTAAGAAAAAAAAACTGTAAAGTGGTTTATATCAAAAACTGTTAATTGGTGTATATCAAAAACTGTTAAGTGGTGTATATCAAAAACTGTAAAGTGTTGTATATCACAAAACTGTAAAATTAAGTATATCAAAAACTGTAAAGTAATTTATAACAAAAACTGTAAAATAGCGTTTGTCAAAAACTGTAAATTGGTGTATATCAAAAACTGTATTGTTGTATATCACAAAACTGTAAAGTTATGTATATCAAAAACTTTAAAGTAATTTAAAACAAAAACTGTAAAATAGCGTTTGTCAAAAACTGTAAATTGGTGTATATCAAAAACTATAAAGTGTTGTATATCACAAAACTGTAAAGTTATGTATATCAAAAACTGTAAAGTAATTTATAACAAAAACTGTAAAATAGCGTTTGTCAAAAACTGTAAATTGGTGTATATCAAAAACTGTAAAGTAATTTATATCAAAACCAGTAAAGTAATTTATATAAAAAACTGTAAAGTGGTTTATATCAAAAACTGTAAAGTAATTTATATAAAAAACTGTAAAGTGGATTATATCGAAAACTGTAAAGTAATTTATATCAAAAACTGTAAAGTGGTTTATCTCAAAAACTGTAAAGTGGTTTATATCAAAACCAGTAAAGTAATTTATATAAAAAACTGTAAAGTGGTTTATATCAAAAACTGTAAAGTAATTTATATCAAAACCAGTAAAGTAATTTATATAAAAAACTGTAAAGTGGTTTATATCAAAAACTGTAAAGTAATTTATATCAAAAACTGTAAAGTGGTTTATATCAAAAACTGTAAAGTAATTTATATAAAAAACTGTAAAGTGGTTTATCTCAAAAACTGTAAAGTGGTTTATATCAAAAACTGTAAAGTAATTTATATAAAAAACTGTAAAGTGGTTTATCTCAAACACTGTAAAGTGGTTTATATCAAAAACTGTAAAGTGGTTTATCTCAAAAACTGTAAAGTAATTTATATAAAAAACTGTAAAGTGGTTTATCTCAAAAACTGTAAAGTGGTTTATATCAAAAACTGTAAAGTAATTTATATAAAAAAACTGTAAAGTGGTTTATCTCAAAAACTGTAAAGTGGTTTATATCAAAAACTGTAAAGTGGTTTATCTCAAAAACTGTAAAGTAATTTATATAAAAAACTGTAAAGTGGTTTATCTCAAAAACTGTAAAGTGGTTTATATCAAAAACTGTAAAGTAATTTATATAAAAAACTGTAAAGTGGTTTATCTCAAAAACTGTAAAGTGGTTTATATCAAAAACTGTAAAGTGGTTTATCTCAAAAACTGTAAAGTGGTTTATATCAAAAACTGTAAAGTGGTTTATATCAAAAACTATAAAGTAATTTATAACTGTAAAGCGGTTTATATCAGAAACTGTAAAGTGCTGTATATCAAAAACTCTAAAGTGTTATAAGTGGTTATATAAAAAACTGGAAAGGACTGCTATTATTAAGTTAACATTTTATGTGCACAGTTCATTAAACTCCACCAAAGAGGAGGAAACGAGAAAAATAAAAACAATAAGCAACATGTTTTAGGAAAGCCGTAACACATTAACCAAATTACTCCCACTGATAAGTAAATTAGTTCGTCCTGGACAACCTTATATTAGTGCATAAAATGTAATATCCTTTTTTGTAATTTTATTCCCTAAGTTTATACATAGATAGATTTGAGACAAAAGGTAATATAAACTAAGATGTAAATCAACAAAGCTTTGAAGTGTTCAAAATATTATGTAATTGATATAAATATCTGTTGCGAAAACCTTTCAATTTGTTTCAAATGCGATAAATATATTAGCTACATACTACATAAAAGTGACCATAACATATTTTCAATAAATGCATACAATCAGTTAATCATAAATATTTAAAATAAAATTACCATTTGTTAAGCTCCTATAGTTTAACAAATACATACAAATTATAAAATTAAGAATAAATTAACTGCAGAAAAAGGAAACAATAGTGAACACTTTATACCATCCATTACTCACATATCTTGTATGCAATATTTCAATTGTAAGATATATTATTTGCTGTAATAAAACTATTATTGGGCATTGGTAAACGGATTGAAGATTTTTATAGTAAATTAATTTAAATCATTTAGCTCCTAAATACTTTAATAATGTATGGATTTGAAATAAAAATCGTTGTTATACTAAAGTATTTAAAGAAGTAAAAAACTCAAAATGTTTTAAAGTTTACTCCATTTACATTCAAAAACACACATAACTCAATGCTTCGATTTTTATTTAATACAAAACCCTATTGTTTTCAATTTTCAGAATGTTTTTAATTGTGTTTTCCTGGATTTTAAATCTTCTCATATACTCTTGAAAATTCTCCGGAGTACAATTTAAAGATTAAAACATCGTTTCTCACACATTGTACACACATAAATTTTAAATTAAAATAAACTAAAATTAAACGCTTTAAATATTGATATTTCTAAAAAACACATGGTAGTGAAACTTTAATCTTTCAAAATTGATACCACAAATATTGTTTATAACCAAAACCAAAAACAATTTTCAGTTAAGAGTGACCAGAGTGATTTTGAAAATGCTAAAATACACCTTTGAAGGTTCAGTTACAAATAAAATTACTTGGGAAGTGATACATATTAAAGCAATTTAAAATGTTTATTATTCAAAATAATACAACTAAATATTGCATGTAAGTATTTTATAAATTGAATTGTTAGAGATAGAAACGTCTAAAGTTAGTGTCTCTTGTATAAGTATAACGCTTTGCAAGATCGCTAGCTGCCACTTGCTACGGTCCACAGTGTGGAATAGAAAGCCGTTTGTATTTCCATATAGGTAAATTATAACTCCTATTCAACCCCCAGTTGTGTTACTAACAATCTTTACAAGAATAGTTCATTGTGTTGTCTCTACACATACCTGCTTTACAACGAGTAGACATACAATATGTGAAAAATGTAAAATAAAAATAATAATTCTCGTGAAAGTTGAAAGACTTCTAGTGTGCAGGATTTACTCCAGTTTCGGGTATCCCCTCCCATTTCCTAAATTAATGACCGGCTGTTTATATCTGTCAAACAGTTTAAAGAGATGCTGCGTTAAAATTATTATAGCCCAAGTTTAACATCGTCTAATTTTTCAGATCATCTCGGTCGGACTTTCTCTGTTGAGCGAAATAGTTGTTGAACCGGAAGCTAATAAATTGGTCCGACCGGGCTGTCAATATCCAGGTTAGTGCTCCCACACCGCTACAGGGCTGACACCTTAACACCGCGAAAACGTCTTACAGTTGTAAATCACTTAGCTAACAGCTGATTAATGGAAATGAGGACCCTAAATGTAGTGATTATTCATATCACGCCAGTCTGTATCGCATCTGCAAATTTAACAAAAAATACAAAATATTTTATTTATTTATTTTAATACAAATTTCAGTTTATTTTTTATATCTACATAAATATAATATGTTTAGTTACTTTAACGGTAATTTTACGAATCCTGTTGGTTGTTATCGTTTACAAACACGCAATAAAAGTTCTCTTCTGTTTATAATCAACCCTTTATGTTGTATTTATATATTTTTTAATACATTACAATTATTTTTAAGGAATTTTCATCAAACAAATCATAAACGAACTCTGGATTAATTAAGATGCTTCCCACTTGGCAATGAGCCTACGTTTATAAAACGAGCATACCGAAATAACAGTTCGAATCATACTTATAAGAATTAGTGATTATCTACTTCAATACACTCTTCATACTAATACAGATCACTCGGACTTTTCAGTTCGTCTTGTGTAGGCTACCTTTCTCTGGACTTTAGTTTTCAATAAATAAGAAATAAAATAATGACAACGAACACAATAACTGAATAGTAAATATTATTATAAATTGACTCAAACCTAATTATTCTCTGCAGTGTCTGATTTGCTGACTCCACAGGATGTGAATTTATTTTTGTGTAACAGCTCCCTTACCTTGGTGTTAATATGTACCTATAGCCGTTCTGATAAAGGTCATGTAAGAAAGTAGAGAGTTTACAAAACGAAAAAACACAGTTTTAAAAGTGTTGAAAGTTTCTGACAATATTTTACAGAAATAACGACATTCAATGAATAATTAATGTTACTCACGTGCCACGTTTTATCAAAATTGATTTAAAATTCTGACTGCTAGGTTATTCTTATTACTATTTTGAAATTAATAGATTAAAAATAATTTATTTTAATAGAAGCCTTGACATTTTTATCGTTGATAATACACTTATACACCATTGGATGCAGATTTTAAATGTGCGCAAAATGAGCTATTGTGGAACTATGTAAGATTTTTTTTTAATCAGGTGGTAATTTTTAATTTGAAAACCTATTTTTTAGTTAACGAACACATTCCAATATTCATTAAAACCTAATTTATAGTTTATGCAGAATTTTAATAAAATAAGAAAAAAGTACTACATGTAGAATGGCAATACGTACAGCACTGAGAGTCTAATGAAAACCTGACAGATCGATTTATGGGACTTTAATCTTTAACATCTTTTATTACAATTTTCACTTTTTAGTTGAGTTTATTATATTCAATGTAAATAGTTTAATCCTATAGAAATACATTATAACGTTCAGTAATATTAAATTTATAATTTTAATGTGCTTTAAAATACAAATAAATTGCAGTTAGTGATCAAAGTCCTTGGTAAAAGCAGAGCGTACTATTTTAAAACGTAAAGAGGACACATAAATCATATTTATTGCAGATACTTGTCATCGATCTAGACTACGGAATGCAGTAAAATAAGCTGTTATTAAAGTTCCAAGACAATTCGCTCATCTTACTCTACGTCATCGGCAAGTAATATTTTAAAGTCTCTTCGGTTACTTACTTTACCTAAACAAAATTTTGTTTATTGTTTTCTTCAATTTAAACCAAAACAATCATCATTTCAGATACCTAGCAAACAAACAATAAAAATACTTGTAAACTTGTATATCAAACCTCGAACAGCAGTATTGTTTTAGAAATGTAACATGAGTTCAAAGTATATAAGTTACATCCATTATTTAGTAACTACCCTAATGGAATGTAACACAAAATTGTCCACAAGAATCACTTTATAAAAACAAAACGACATTTCAAAGACTAAATAATTATATTAAGTTACTACACGAATACAAATTTGTGTGGCATTTTGTAAGAAGTAACTTTTGATGGTTTAGTTGTTGAAACAACCTTATCTTAAAAGGAAAAGGAAAAAGAAAAGATTATTTATTGTGAAAAATTGTTTGTATTCTTTAATTGAAGATGAATTGATATTAAAATTGTTGCACCTTTCAAGTGAAGAATATGAAATTCACCTACAAAATATAAAAATTAGAAACATAAAATGCCAAAGTTTTGCTAAACAAATTAAAAAATTTACAATTAAAATTCTTTTTAAAGTTTTGACATTAGACCTTCCATGTCTACTATATTACCATTCAATAGATATTTCATTAAACAAATATTTATGATTAAAAATATAGGTTATTTGGAATACTCAAAGCTTTCAATTTAACAAAATAAAAGAATGAAAAGGAGTATTTATTGTAACAAATTTATGTGGCATCTCATAACACTGAAGCAGGAATCCGAAGTCAAAATACAAAAGAAGAATAATTATTAAGGTATTGTTTACCATGAACACATAACAACGAAGCCGGAAGCCGAAGTCAGTTTCAAGCAGATTTTAATTCTTTATTTTAAGGAACACATATCAACGATGCCAGAAGTGGATGTCAAGTAAACTATTAGAGAAAGTTCCTTCTTATATTTACACTCTACATGGCAATGAAGCCGGAAGCCGAGGTCTGTAAACGTTTAGAGAGAGCTTCGATCATTTATTGAACAGAATTTTATAACGAAGTAAGAATCTGAAGTTGGTAATCGATTGGAAAAAGTTTGAAGTTTTAATGACTCGTAAGGCCGAAGCCATAATCCGAGGACTGTAAATCTTGAACTAAGTGTAAAAACCGAGACAGTTAGGTTAGGTTAGTTTAAATTATGTTAGGTTAGGTACTTGCGGGAGATTTTCATCTAAGAATGAAGATTATTACTCAAACCAATTGGTTTGAGCTCAAGTCATAACAAACGTACCTAACTGTGATGTCAAAACACAGCCTAAATATTTGCTAAACGCGTTTGGAATTATTTATATTTATTTGAAAAATGGACGCAATTGTAATGAATGAATTAAACACACTTTTTCAATAACCACTAAAGGTAATATCATTATTTTATTATTTACTACAGCTTTTCCTTTAGTTCTAATACTGCCAATATATTTTTTTTAGAATACAAATTATAAGATACTTTAGAAAACTAACCAGATACATATTTATATACATGTTTATATACTTTGATCAACTGTAGTTTTTATATCAAAACTGATTTTCCCACGAGAGTTAACATTTCTGCGCAATTATATCCTTACTTTCTAAGAATGATTAATTGGAAACAATGCCAAACAATATCAAGACTTTATGTTTGAAACTGTTGAAAGTTGTTTTAATCCTTCTTCTTTAATTGAATAGATAACTTAACGGGTTTAATTGAACAGTTAGTTTAAAGATTGGTTAACCGGTGTGCAACTTTTTGTAACTGTAGTAGAACTGCAATCATACCTCGGACAACAAAAAACTCGGATGATATGGATTGCCAAGAGCGTTTCATGTAGGATATAACCTTAAATAATACATCACTAACTCATCGCAGTATTACGTTGAAGTTTTAGTATCATAATAAACAAGTAATTTATTATGAAATTGCAATACAATTAACTGTAGTCAAAATGGCAATAAGAATAACTCAATACAAACCTCCTCACTGTATTACAGTAACAACAATCAAAGAAGACTAAATCAAGGCATTAAAAAAATGTTGTACATAGTTAAATTTAACAAAATTAAACTTAATTATAAATATTAAAAGTCTTAGATTTTGTTTGTTTTTTGTGGCACCTAGATTATTCGACGAAAACGCCTCAAAACACAAATATCAGCGTTTTATCTCGCTGTTCGACATAGAGCAGTGCCTTCTCAATACCACTCATACAGTCAATATCACTAATTTCTTCATTTTGAATACAGTACCTAGTCATTTTCATTGTCACTGTTTTTTTTTTTTTTTTTTTTTTTTTTTTTTTAATTATTAAATTAATTGTAGCTTTGGCCATTCCATGTGCTCATTATCATTCATCCATTTTTCTAGGTTAAAAGTAAATAAATTCCATAATGCCTTATGAATGCTTTACAATAAGTTTATTACTAAATTACTTACGTCTTAGCAATCTTGTGTTTAGTATTTATTAATATTTCATAACAGTTGTTTCGGTATAACATACACCATCATCAGATGAAATAACACGTTTACACAACACAATGATACACATTTCACAAAAAAAAATAATAATAAATAAATAAACATAAAATGTTTGGTACTACATATAATGTTTATTTATTTTTGTGAAATGTGTATCAGTGTGTTGTGTAAACGTGTTATTTCATCTGATGATGGTATATGTTATAACGAAACAGCTGTTATGAAATATTAATAGTTACTAAACACAAGATTGCTAAGACGTAAGTAATTTAGTAATAAACATAAAAGTAAACTCTCTAACACGAATTATCTTCAGACAAATTATCTGTTTTACACCTAATCTAGAGTGAACTCGAAACACGAAAAATCTATTAATAAACTTAAAGTTTAAACTTTGTTCATAAAATCTGCATATGTACAACCTTGTTTATTATGTAAGTGGAGGTATGTCTAGGTTCAATTATTGTTGAGTCATACCATTACTAAAATTTCCCGTTTTGAAAGAAGCATAAGAATATTTCTGAAACATATTTTTGAAGTTAAAAATAAGTGGTTCATTTAACACAAAACCCTTCGTAGGTTTGTCTTCCACCCTTTCTTTTAATTTTCTAACTATACGGATATTTCAAACTGATGCTCTGAGGCAAGTATCGCCACCTTTCGTAGTAAACTATCTGAAGATGAATAAAATACGCTCAGTATTTAAACAGTTTTTGATATATATTTAAGGTATTTAAAAAATGTGAAACTGAAATACCTTAGTTAGTTTTTGACGTATCCACTACTCGGTGTGAAAGGCATAAGGAACTGTGTTGTAATTTATTTTTTGCTACCATTTAAAGTTATATAGGAGGAAATTATGAAACTCTGCTACAAAAATCAAAATGAAAAAAAATTTCCTCTTCAATAAACAATTTGTTATTTTTATAACTTTGTTTCAAAAAAAGAAGTTATTACTAAAACGTTATGATGAAATAATTAAAACATATCATGCACTTATGAGAGAAGATAAACTAGAAGTAAAGATGAGGGGGGGGAGAGGGCAGGGCGGATGTTGTATAAACGTAATAAAATTGTCCCCTACGGTCTGCAGTATTCGCATTTTTTTAATTCCAACTCGACGGCGTCATAAAACACTTGCTCCATGTACGGAAAGTGGCATAGATATTGCCGTATTTCAATATATTTCTGCTTAAAACATGATTCAGATCTGCAATTTATATTGTGTCCACGTTTGTGCTTGTAGCATTAAATTCACGTACAAATTAATAAATAAAGGCCAACTAATTATATTAATATGGAAGACACAATAATAAATAGATTTTAATGCAGCATAGTCGTGTATTACAGTTCAACAACCTAATATATCTGTGCGTGCATTGGCAGGGCGCCAATCTCACAGAGTGAATCTTCTGCCTGGAGCAATCTACTTTCGGCACGTCATTGTTAAGATGGATTGGGATCAAGAGGTTGAAGTAGTTTTATAGTTATAGTCAAGTTTGTAGTTATAATAAAACGGACAAATAAATTGAAAAACAAAAAATATTGAATTTTTGAAATCCGTTTATATGATGACTGACAAACTATTGTATGAAAACTATTGTATAACTGAATAAAAATTCAGTTTTATTCCATAATACTAGTGTTATAGTTTGATTATTGTACCTCATGCATCACTGAAGATGGCAAAATATTGGTGAAACGCGTTTGATTCAATAAACGTATTTGTGAGAAATTGTGATCAGGTTTTATTTTAATTTAAAACATCTCACAAGTTAGGCTCAATATTTATTTATGTTATGGTAGTTTTTATAATAAATATTCCCATTTACTACAGCTATCCATAATTAAATATCTTTTTTTATGCTATGTATAAACGAAACAAAATTCAACAAGGTACAATAAAATAATAGAATCTTTTTTAAATACAAATCTTACCATTTTTTATAATTGTATATCCAAATATTAAAACTAAATCATTTCAAATGTCCTTAAACTGTGCATATTTTAAAATATCAACTACTCCATTTTTATAATTGTTAACATATATTTTAAAATTACTTTTTTGAATACAATACATCAACAAGAAATTATCTTCACTTATAATTTTGTTAATTTTACTATTTTTTTTAGTAATAATAAATAAATAATCATTATAAATATCTTTTAGAACAACTAGTTTTACTACGCATAAGCTAATTCAAGATAAAATAAAGAATGTTTTAAAATATATTTTTAATTAACGTATTATAAAGCATTTATTGATTTCAAATACTGTTATTTTATGTTTGTCAGCGCATTTTAAATTGTACACAATTTTCTAGAAAGGGGATATATATAAATAAATATTCAGCTTGACTTGTGGGAAAATGTTAGATAGAATAAAACTCGAATACAAGATCTCACAAAAATGACGTTTAATTAATCAAACGCGTTAAACCCAAAATCCCTTAAGTTGGTTTTCTTGCAATTTATGAAAATACTACAGTTAGTTAGTTATAGTTTAGATATTGTAGCTCATGTATCACTGACCATGGCGACTTTGTCGTTAAAACGCGTTTCATTAATGAAACGTAATTTTTGTGAGAACTTGTATTCGAGTTTTAATCTATCCAGTGGATATATAATTTAAATATAGACTTCATTCAGTACGGAACTATTTTGCTTGCGCCAAGTACTCTACCCAAACCAATAAAACCTCCCTTAAGCTGTGTCTGTAAATGAGAAGGTTGCAGGCTACTGAAAGAGTTTTTGGTAAACTAAAACTAACATAAATGATGTAGTACCACCCCTTCTAATCTACAGATGTATCAACTTATCAGCCTGGGGCCACGTCTAATTTGATAATAAATTTCAAATTTATTTATTTTAAAAATTATTAATTATATAGACGTATAAACAAGAAACGTTTATAACTGAGTGTACGTAAATTAGTTTTATTTTGTATTTCGTGCATTATCTTTACAAAAACTATTTAAAAAGTATAATGTTAAACAAAATCAATACATCATATGGGTTTTTGCGATAAAATACCTCTGAAGATGAAGATCACAAAGAATCTTCTTGAAGTATTTGCAAAAGCTGAATTGCAAAAATATTCCAAGTATCCAGTTAAAGTCATGAAATTCTACACCTCACTTATTTTCTTAAACTCTTCTATATTTTTTAGAAAAACTATTTCATAAAAGAATCATTTAACAATCGATCATAGCTAAACAGACTCTGTAGTTAGTTCAAAGTTAATTCATTTAACAAACTTTTTTGACTTTCTGGATACTAAAAACTAAAAATGTTACTAACTAGTTTAAAATCTTAAATAACAACCCAACGAAAGATTTGCAACACGGGTAGGATACTTCCGTAGTTCAAACCACATATTAAATTGCTATAAAAATAATATACTTCTTGGTATTGTTACTATTGGACAAATGTTATGGCACTTTTACTTCGTAAAATATTTTCCATCTAAGCGAAACGAAACGTCATTAATACTTTCATAATTGGACTCTGTTTAGGATAAAAGTATTGCGGTAAATTAATATCTCATTTACCACGGTTTTTATATTATTACTTCTTAGACCTTGGTTATTCCTTTGAATTCCTGAAAGTATTTATTAATATTTTATACAGAATATGTAACGGATACGTTATTCTTAGAATATTGTAATTTAATTGTACATGTTTTTAATAGAAGAAATAAATATCTACCACAGATTTAGCCAATTAAAACTTGTCTCTCTAATACATTCTACAACAGATTCTAAATAGCAATGATTACACTTCTAATTTTAAATTTAAACCTAATTTGATACCGTTTATAAATGTCAAAGCCATCTATATTTTAGAATTTTAGTAATCTTGAAACCATTAAGTCTTGGACAAACTTTATTACTTAAGGAAGGGAACAAGAATGAACAGACAAGTTGAAAATATGTTTATAAAATGTCAAAGTGCGAACCCAATCCATAGACTCTCACACCGTGACAAAACCTAGCCACAATGATATATATTTACTTAATGAAACACGTAGCGATAAATCAAATGTATTTAACACACTCGCCTCATCCATCTCTCTGAAGTTCTTGTTAACATTCCGATGAAATTCTGTCATTTCTCTTGGCGCAGATCAATCTTTGATATTCTGACGCTACGTTTTTATACAACGCTACAATAACGCCCGTATTTAGTCGGTTTTTGTTTCGACAATATTGTCCGGGTAATTGTAGAAACCAAAATATGTTAGCGTTCGTTTTAATTAAACTAATTTGTCGTAATAAATTTCATCCTGGCAATTGCCAATAACTGTTATAATTTCCTTTCTCAACATGATGTCATGTTAATCACTAGATTCTGTCATGGGTGTACCCAGCGAGGGGCAGGGGGCAACTGCCCCCCCCCCCTGGAAGCAAAAAATAATCTTTATTATACATTTTGTTGCTGGAATTTAATACAATTCTTGAAATAACTATTTTTATAATCAATTGTATATTGAATGACCATGGCTTGCCCCCCCCCCCCCTAGTTTTGATCCTGGGTACGCCCATGGATTCTGTAACAATTTTGTTCCGGTTAAGTCCAAAATAACAATGACTTCATTTGCTACACATTAGTTCTGACTATGTTCTAAAAGTCATTTAAAAAAATGTATTTCATTTTGTCTGTGATTGTTATGAAAACTTTAAACTGTATTAATTACATAAGTCAGATATGTAATTTCGTAACAATTGTATGCTTCATTAAGTATCATGACGTTACACCAGTTCTATTATGCATATCTATACCAGTAATTGCGTTTCTTATCATATCCGATCAAATTATCACATTCTGTACATCTCGCCTTTAATTCCAGTAAATAGTTGTATATTTTCAAATTCTCAGATATCAGTAAGCCTCGAGGTCTTGTCATTATATCGTCTTCTGTAACATCGCTTTCTTTACAAGTTCCTGTAACATTCCAACCTCCAACCTATGCTTAAGATTTAATTAAAGCGTTACATGTTCAACGTTTCAAGTGATAAATTCGTCATCCTCAATTATAAATATTCAATTATTTGTAGTATTTCTTTTTAAATTCTTATTATTCTTTTAGTAACTATTTTATTGCAAAGGACAACAATATCGACACAATCCATACGAGAAATTATCGTTTAACTTTGAAGTAGGTGTGATATTAAACTGGAATAAAACTAGTCTAATATAGATAAAAATGCCTCTGCTATAATAAACGAGATACTAAAAACAAATATAGTTCCAAGATCGAGTCTTACCACAGTTGGAAAGTAAAGAGACTAACTTCTATTATTTTACGAAAGTATAATCGTATTGTATATTACTGAATCTAACCACCCATCCTTTATTCCAACCATAAAGAAAACAGTTTCAAAAGAATATGTTTCTATCAAAAACTAAGCTATGCTTTAATTTACAATACAAATTAAAATGTCATGTTTCTTTACAAATCAGGAAAAAATTCTATTTGTGCTTTTTTGTTAATTTTTTTTCTGATCATATTTTTCAAAAGGACACAGTTTTGAAATGGTTTTGGAAGTATTATCGGGGAATGTTTACAAAACTTCACACTATTTAACGTCCGTTCCTTAGGTAAAACACAAACAGATAGACAAACATCAAACAAAACCATTTTTGAACTTATATTCCATGGAATTTTTGTATATTCAGTAATCAAAAATAAGTCGCCATATAAACATCTTCCATTTTGAAATAAAAATAAACTCTTTCTATAAATGTAAAGCACAATTTTATTCCAAACAAAAAAGTAAATCATATTCCTCGTTAATTTTGCCTTGTTGTAAAGCTGATGTAAAACAGATGTAAAGATAGCATTGGTGACCACTTAATAAAAAAACCTATATATAAATTTATATTTTAAGAAAAAAATAATATAAAGGAACAATAAAGAGGAAAATTAAGTTAAATTGTACAATGTAATTTGTAGGATTTTTATATATAATTCGGTCATTACAGATTTTTTCAAGCAGATATAGTATAAAACAACTATATAAATAGTGTACCAATAATGAAAAATACCAGTCAATGTGAAGCAATATATAAATAAATGAATGACGTAAATAAGCAGAGAGAATAAAGTATGGGTACTACATAGATATTTAGTGTGTCATCAAAGTATTAAACCGCAAGTAAAATGTTTTTAAAATAAGTCAATATGCAAGCTCAAAATTAGTTGGTTGAGTCAAAACTAATTTGTTCAAGTAGCGGACAAAAAATCAGGAACTTTAATGTTACAAAATTAAATGAACACTGTCAGGCCACTTGATCAGGTGATAGCTCAACAATACATAGTTTAAAAGGCAATCACCACACTTATAGTTTTATAATACAATACAACAGTAACAATATTAAAAATGAAGATTTTGGGGTGAGAATCAACTATATAAATTATTGTATTTTTGTATAAGAGCAAAACAAGATCAATAAATAGAAAATAAAAGGTTAGTATAAAGTATGGCTGTCAACAAGTTAATTGTACGAGTTCGTTCATCATCACCGGGTATTTGGCAACCCTGTGTTAGCCTAAGCTACTAGCAGAAGCTAAACCATGCAAAATAAGTTATGATCTTTAGTCTTTAACAGTGGATAGTAAAGATTTGAGACTTTGTTTATCATTATCAGAGCCTTTGTGATTTGGTTTTCTTTTAGCACAATTGTATTTTAAACATTAACTGTTATTTATCATAAAACGACAATGAACCCCTAAAGAAGATTTAGTAGTAGTCTATTAGATTTTAAAATACAGAATATTTAATTGAGATAATAAAAATAAAACTGTATTTTAACCGATTTCCAGCAACAATTATTAGTAGTTATTATTGACAAAATCATTTAATAATTTTAGTCAAAAATAATAAATAATTTTGTTTATGCAACACCTCTGTTTTCCTTCATTATAATTGTAATTTCTAAGAATATAAACTAGCTATTCCAATTTTATACTTTTACTGTTCTGGGGGATAGTTCTTTATATTACTTAATATTACACCTGTGTTAGGAGGTCTTAATTTTTCCTATTGTATCTTTTTTTCCAAAGCACTAATAACGGCTAGGTTTTTTGCGATCGATTAATAACATTTTTTATTTTCACTTGTTTCACTTAATATCTTCTCATATTCTCATACCTTTTTGTACCGTATTTTTTTAAAGATTATTTTAAGAAAGAATTAAGGAGAATATCACTTTTATGATATTTTCTCATATTCTCATACTTTTTTTTTTTTTTAGATTAAAATCTTTAGAATTAAAGAGAGAAGGATATAAATCACTCGAAACATTGTAATCTCCTAATTGGGACTTCCTGTCTTTTGTTGGTTCCTTTTGGGGGGGGGGGGTCATTCAAGGCGAAAACCCATTTCCGTCATTATCGCCTTCAAAAACTTGGCAAGAAGATGATATACCTTAAAAGTTAGAAATAACATTAAAACAATAACAAAACAAAAACTAGACAATAAAAAATATAAAAGAACATAATAGATTGCATGGCTGTAAAATGACCCTGCAACAAGTTAACTTAAATTACAAACTACGATCAATTATAATTAATAACAATTAAAACAAATATCACAGGGCTGAAATAGGACCCTGCAACGACTTATGAAGGATAGAATTTTAAAAATAACAAAATAATTTAATTATAAAACAAAAAATATTACACAGCTGTAAAGAGGTTCGGCAAAAATCGAATCCGAAAGTTGCTTTAAATTTTATCAAACATTTGCAGACGACACAAAAAGGAAAATACCCGATTAATGGAACAAACAACGCCTACAGAACCAGTTATGGCTTTATTAATAATATAGGGGGAGATCTTTGACAGATCTGACCCCTCAGTACTGTGTGGACAATAAGGAAACTGGAAGCAGGTCCCGGAGTCCTTATGTCCAAATTTGTTCTCTTAGCTTCAACACAGACAGACTCCTCGGACGATGCCAATAGTTGTATTTTGTCACAACCAGGGTTGACGTTTGAAATTGTAGAGGCGATGCATGAGTTAACCAGCGCATCGTGTTTGACAGTTGCAGATGAGACTCTGGAAACGAGTACATCCTTGGATCACTTTCGACTATTTCCTAACCCCAGAATATCCTCTTTAACCAGATTGGATGGGCATCAGTCCAAACTCGTAACTCAAAAGGGAGGATCCTACACTGGCTGGCTACTGAAAAAAAACCGCGCATACGTCTTCGGTAGAGCACGTTCACATCAGCTTACCAGATTCTAAAGGTTGTAACGCTTTAGTCTTGTAAACAATCCCAAACCTTCTACGGCTCTACACGGTCAAAAAACTAATCCTTATATATGAAAGTAGACTGTTAATGTATCCTATATGAATCTTGAAGTGTAACAGCCTCTACGAATTGTAAAATAGGCATGAGTGTTGTATGTGTGTGTACATTCGGAGAAGATGTTTTATTGTACCACCCGTTTAAATCTCCGGTACCGCGAGGGACGCTATTCTCCTCTCAATAGATGCAGATAGTCTGCTCCCCCCTACGATGAGAACCCTAAGTAAAGATGAATGTAAGATACTGTTTAGAGGTAAACTGTGTGTATGTCTATGTAGATGATAGTTTGAGTTGTGAGTGTTAGGTGAGTGTTTGACTGGGGACCGCGAGGAACGCCAATCTCCTCTTATTAGGTGCAGCTAGTCTGCACCTCCCCTGCGGTGTTTGTTGGTATTTAGGATACTACAATAATTCTAATAAATACATAACCCGTTGTATATTTCAGAACTTCCAAATCTTTAAGTTATATTATTTTTTAGAAGTATGATTCAACATATAGGTCTATTAAATCATTCACTGCTTAAACAATATCATTTAACACATATTACTCTATTTTATCATAAAATTAGTGAAATATTTACTTGTTCTAAATTTTGATATGCTGCCTTTACATTGACTTTATAATAAATGTAAAAGTTTTTTAATTTAATTTAAATTTAAAAGTTTTTAATTTTACTAGTAAAGTAAAATTTATAAGAAATACGAAATTGTTACTGCTATAATTTGTTACTTGTACCGTGTCATCGAGATTGAGAAATATTTGTTCAAAGGCTTTTAAGAAATTAAACGATCTTTCGTGAGAACTTTATATTATTTTTAAGTTATCCTTGTCATTTTAATATATAAAATAATGCTCTTGATCTGTAGATCATTTTCAAAATGTGTCGTTTTAATTTATTATGTGATCAGTTCAACTGACAATATATGCTACGTATTCTGACATCCCGATTTGCCGCTGTGTTACACCTAAACTTTAATTATTCAAATTAGCATAAGTATTTGGGTAGGGGGAATAGAATGGTTTGCGGATGAGACAGACAGCCTGTTTATTAATGATTGATCCTCTGATTATACACGATGTGGGCCTAAGCTGACTTAATGGGCCCCGGCCCAACCCGTACTTTAATTTACTCAACAAATAACCTCTCACCTCGACACGCCTAGAACTCAACGACTGAAAAACATTTTGGAGCAACATTTTATAGTTTAGTCACATACAAACTAGTTTTACACTAGATTCTACTCATCTCTTGATTCTTATTTAAACCGCAAGAGAATTTTGAGTTAAAAGACGTCAATTTGTTTAAAAAATATATTTCTTTTTTTTCTTTTTTTCAAGTACCAGTTCTAATTTTCTCAACAATTATTTGTAATTTACCATTATTTATTACCACTCAAAAGTCTACATTCGCATTCACTCAGTTATTAGCAATCAAAAGCTGTATTTTTCTTCTATTATCTGGTTTCTTTTAAATTATCAATTTTATTATCTTTAATTAACAAATTTGAATTATTAATTAAAACTATTGAAGGTATTATTATTAGTTATTAATGGTATAGAACGAAAACAACTTATTTGTAATCAATTTAAATTCCTCTGTTGATAAGTTAAGATCATTGTTTTCTTTCGACTGGTATAAAAGTATCAATCTCTTCGATTCTGTTTGATTGTTTGACTTATTTCTTGGATATTTACTTCTACATAAATGGTCACCTATTATCTGTAAGACCTACTTATTTTACAATTACAAAAGGGATACTTAGATATTCAATATGCCAAGGACCTGTCTTGTCTGTTCTGCTCGTTATATATGATTTATAAAATAAGGAATTGTATGAATAAATTTGAAAATGTACTTTAATGTATTTAATTAAATATGAGATCATCACATCCTTTAGTCCATGCTAACTTAGAATAGAATTGATTTAATTATTAACTTTATTAAAGTGAAGGAGCTAGGACCATCAGATCCTCACTTCCGTTTAACCCTTAGAAAGATAAATTAGTTCTAGAAGTATAATTTTTTTAAATCAGGTTGAATTTCTTATAAAATTGATGTGCTAAAATCCGTAATTTAATCATGTCCAAAAATTTTTAATGATGTAACTTGAAACTGGGGGGTGTCAAATTTTTTTGGATTCTATAAATATGAGAAAACATACTGTATCGATTACAAAAAAAACAGTTCTTAATACCAATTACTGGCTAGGAAAAAATAATAAATTACATAATTTGTCAATCAAATTTTCAGCCTATATGAAAAGTCACATAATTTGTTAATAATCAATGACACAAAGACGAACAAGTTATTCCCAATTGTCTTTATAAAAGATGTATCTTCAAAATTATACACTACAACTCTTACTTTTTCTACATGGAAATACTCACTTCATTTTTTGAATGTTGTTTTGTACTCAACTTAAAACATATTCAAACAAAAACAAAATTCAAATGACTACATCTTCATATCTGCTTCCGTTTATCAAATAAAAATGTGTTTTGAACTTTTGCCGTACATGTAGAAATTTTACACATTTTATATACCCTCCTACACTCTCTTATGTGATGTTGACAAAACGTCATAACTCACCGTTCAAACCGTTCTTTTAAAGAACTTTCCAAACTTGTAGTGCAATCACAAATTAATATTTAACGAAGATAATCTAAAATAGAAAGGAAATCACAGTTAGATAATACTTATCCACAACATTAAATTGTAAAAATGGAAATGCATTATCTTAAAATTAAATAACATCTCGTTTAAAAATTACACAAACATTGGCTGTAATATTCAGATTTCTTATTCAGTAATATAACAGTAATTTACTGTTAATATCAAAACATATGATTTTACTCGTGTCACACAAAGAGAGATAGTTTTCTATATTTTTAAAGTTGTAATAAATTATTTGTGTACATAAAATAATCCTTTTTTGCCCACAGTCATTCTGTATCTAACCCAGCGTATTCTTAACGTTCTATGACAAGACACGTGTTCAGAGTTCCTACGTACAAATGATAAAACTGTAGGAAGAGCTGTCAATAAGCCGATTGCTTTTAAATATGGTCAGCCATGTTGAAATTAACAGTCTAAATCAATCCGCCACTCCAAACCTACGCTTCGTTACAATAGCCCGCGTCAAATTTAACTTATGCAAACAATTCCAAGAATGTATCGTGTCATTCAAAAACAAATTTTAATAAATTTTTCTCAGAAGTTCAATTATTTAGAGCAATTAGTCTTTCAAAAGTGAAGTTTGGTGAAAGTTATTAATTCTTGTTTAAATGCTGATATACAAACACATAACTCTTCAAACATTCCACAGTAAAATGTACACGAATTACTGTGTCTCTTCATACATCTATAATAATTTATAATGAAATTTTTAATAATTTAAATTATGGGTTGTTTATTTAAGTGGTCTATTCTTACAACCACAAAATAAATGAGGAATATGATTTATTTTTTTGTTAGAAATAAAATTATGGATTACGTTTATAGAAAGAAAAAACAAACACAATATTTAGTGAATTCTATAAAATAAATTGAATCTCTCCGACCATGGTTTCGCCAGCAACGGTATTTACAAGACAGATTAACACAGACTAAGGAAGATATAATATTGCAAAAAAAAAGAACAGAAGCTAAAGGGGAGGCAGTAGAAGGGCGCGGGAAATATGTGGTCATAAGGTCTTCCTTAGTCTCTATTAAAAGCTGCCTTGTAAATGCCGTTGCTGGCAAAACCATGGTCGGCAAGACTCAATACAATTGTAGAATTTACTAAATAGTGTGTTGTTTTTTCATTAAAATGGAGTTCTCCCTTCGGTCAATAGTGTAAATCGTATATATAGAAAGAGTTTATTTTTATTTCAAAATGGCAAATCGAAAATGGTTTACATGACAACATATTTTGATGATGGTCTGAATATACAAAATTTTCATAAGTTCGAAAATATTTTTGTATCATGTCCGTTGATCTGTTTGTGTTTTACCTAAGGAACACAGGGTGAAATTTTGTAAACATTCCTGGATAATACTTACAAAACCATTTCTAAATTGTGTCTATTAGAAATATTGTATCCGGAATTTCTCGAAAAGGATTATTTTAACAAAAAAGTAACAATATAAATTTTCTTCTTTAGTAAAAAAAATACATTTTAATTTGTATTGTAAAATAAAACATACTTTAGTTGTTGACATAAACATATTCTTTTGAAATTGTTTTCTTTGTGGTTGAAAAAAAGAATTGGTGGTTAGAAATATGTTCTTTATGGTTGGTTGGTGGTTAGATTTACTAATATACAAAAAGATTATACTTTCGTAAAATAATAGAAATTAGTCTCTTTACTTTGCAACTCTGGTGAGGCTTGATCTTGGAACTAAATTTGTTTTTCGTATCTGGTTTATTATTATAGCAGAGGCATTTTCATCTATATTAGACTAGTTTTATTCCAGTTTAATATCATACCTTCTTCAAAGTTAAACGATAATTTCTCGTATGGATTTGCAAATAAAAATACGATTGTTTGATGAATATTTTCTTTCATTGTTTATTCTAGTTTTCACAATTGTCGTTTATTTCAAGTGAATACAAAATCAGGTTGGCCAATATACGTCTACTATATACAAAAATATATGAATAGAAAATAATCGATTAAGAAATTGATTAGTGGAGATGTAAACGTCTAGATCCAGTTTTTGGTATTTCTTTCACCGATTGACACATTTATACGTCGATAACACTACAGAATCTCATATGTTGATACGTTCATGAATAGTTCTAAATTTAAAAATCACAACGCTACAAATCACATTCTTCATATTAACATGTTCTTACCTTTCTGAAAGTAAGGAAAACTTTTTATTTGCAAATGTACTTTCCCCTCACAATTCATGTAAATAAATTAAAAGCCGTTTTGAAAGTAAACTAAAGTCTGTTCACGCATGCGTTAAATATAGAAAGCAATTGACTTTTATTGATTCGTAATCTTGTATTAAAACTACGTGCGACAAACAAGACAAGCATCGCACTTATCTTGCTTTAGAGTATCGCAAACTTTAATCCATTTAGACGGACCGTTGGTGCATGAAACATTTGAACTGGTCTGCTTCCAATGACGTAAACAAATAGAATCGCTTCAGTTGGTTACTCAATCGGTCATTTTATTTACTTGAAAAGGCACCAAGAAAAAGGTTACGTTGTAAAATACGTAATTCCCAATAGATAATCATTAGAGGACTTTCACTATGGGCTGTGGAATCGATACGAGAATTGTAACTGTAATGAATCAGTTTCTGATATTCTTTTATTGGAGATATTTATGAAGTAAAAGATAAATATTATCCAGAATATCTTTAAAATGAATTAGTTTTACTGATTAAACTTCAATGGTAGGATGTGTGTTGCTTGTATGAAACCCATCGAAATATATCGATTCAAAAGTAACGAAGAATTTTCTGTTATTTTAATATTTTCCTCATCTACCAATTTATTCTACAACTACTCTATAATATGTTTTGTATTGTCGACTAAACTTACCATGTAAAGGGTTGATCTCAATCGTGCAAAATACATGTGATTTCCTTAGCTGAGAAAATTTGATGAATTGGCTGTGAAAATAAAGAAATAAGTTGGAAAAAATATTAAATTATTTAATATTCATGTTTGAGGTATCCAAGTAACGAATTTGATTTTTTTTTAATGTGTTCTCTTAAAGCTTACATGATGTTCTTTTACTAACTTAAATGATATTCTCTTACTCACTTAAATGATGTTCTCTTATTCTTTTAATGTTGTGTTCTTATTCACTTAAATGATGTGTTCTTACTCACTTAAATGATGTGCTTTTATTCACTTAAATGATGTATTCTTACTCACTTAAATGATGTTCTCTTACTTACTTAAATGATGTGTTCTTATTCACTTAAATGATGTGTTCTTATTCACTTATATGATGTGCTCTTACTCACTTAAATAATGTTTTCTTACTCATTTAAATGATGTTCTCTTACTTACTTAAATGATGTGCTCTTATTCACTTAAATGATGTGCTCTTACTCACTTAAATTATGTGCTCTTACTCACTTATATGATGTGCTCTTACTCATTTAAATGATGTTCTCTTACTTACTTAAATGATGTGCTCTTATTCACTTAAATGATGTGCTCTTACTCACTTAAATTATGTGCTCTTACTCACTTATATGATGTGCTCTTACTCATTTTAATGATGTTCTCTTACTAACTTAAATGATGTGTTCTTACTCACTTAAATGATGTGCTCTTACTCACTTAAATGATGTTCTCTTACTAACTTAAATTATGTGTTCTTATTCACTTAAATGATGTACTCTTACTCACTTAAATTATGTGCTCTTACCCACTTAAATGATGTTCTCTTACTAACTTAAATGATGTGTTCTTATTCACTTAAATGATGTGTTATATTCACTTAAATGGTGTGTTTTTACTTACTTAAATGATGTTCTCTTACTAACTTCAATGATGTTTTCTTATTCACTTAAATGATGTTCTCTTATATTTTTATACTTATTATCTTATTTATATAAGTTCTTTATACTTACTTAAATGATGTATTCTTATTCACTTAAATTATGTGTTCTTATCACTTAAATAATGTGCTCTTACTCACTTAAATGATGTGCTCTTACAAACTTAAATGATGTTTAAGAAATAGTTAAATAATGAATACTTTCAACAAACTTACTTTGGTTTCCTTCCAGACATTTAAAGCTCATATATATTTAAAATAAACTATTAATTTTACCCAACGTTATTAATAGATATTTTCCCGGTATTATATTCTTCTATTTCGTAACCAAACTCTGACGTAATACCAGATTCTAGTTCCTTCAAATCTGATCAAAATTAATCATGACTCGTACAATGAATGCTAGAAGCAAATGTTACTTCATTTTCCCCGCCTATTGTACGATATTTAGTAGTTTTCCCTTTCTAATAGAGCTGTCGTTCTAGTTCTATTCTTGTTTGGAAAATCATTTCAAACCTTTGTTGTATCACGAGAACAATTCAAATCAATGTTCACCTACTACTAATAAGTCTATGCAATGTACTCACAAGAAATCTGCTTTCAATTCAACACAACAACGTCTAGGATTTTTCGCTTCTAAAATTATCATTTTTAATCGTATTATCTGACGACGGAGAAGTGGTGGTTATAACATAACTAGCCTGAATGAATTTATAATTAGTTAATTATGCTTTATCTTGAAACGGATTAAGGGACAAGTCAAATTAGTATCCCCTTAGGGGACCAATAACTGCCAAGGGAAGAATTTCCTAACTCGCTATACTGTAATTTACAGTAAAAATGGGGCAAATACTGTTGTCAGTTATAAAAATTATTTTTATTAAATATTAATGTTCTTAACAATAACTCTTCTGCCGGATTCGCGATTGATCCCGAACCGTGATTCAACTCTGTAACTTCCGTGACATAATACAGTGTACACAGCCTCACGTTTAAGACTCCAAAGAGGTATTGGGGAAAAAAAAAAAGTACAAGATTTTAGATTTATTTGAAGTTTAGTAGTTTGATACGAAATTCTTTTCAAAATTACGTAGTCAGAAAATATTCCTTAGCTTGATTAATTACTGGATAAGTACAGTTCGAGTGAAGATTTGAATAATAACATTACTGATGCTGCAGAATTTTCTGACGGCTAGACTTTCCAATTCTAAATTTGAGAAATATAGAGATGATTCCGCCAAAAAACTTACAAAGGTGCAGATTAACCCATTTTTCAATGTTGAATTAATTCATGTTTTTTTTAGACAAATATATCAATAATTTAAATACATATTTCTACAGATAGAAAGAAACAGCAAACGTTTTAGTTTAAATGATGTTCAATCACTACTATATTTTTACTATTGTACTTATAGAACTTATGAGAAACTGTTTCACTCTTCAGAATGTGTATAGCTTTACAGATAGAGACAAATCATTGATAGTAAAGAACTACCCTAATAATTATTGATTGTATCATCAATATTGAAAACTAACATTTTTTTTCACGACGAGCTTTAAACTAGTCACAGAGAACAACTTAATACCCACCTCCCCCAATGTTTTCATATCCCTACAAATTTGTTTAACATTAATAATCTGTACTCCAATATAAAAAGAAGTTTTTATAAACTCAAGTTAATTTAAATCAAAACGTCAATTGAGAACAACCTTCATCAATTGGATTCTTTTGAAGTAATTAGGAAAAAGATAATTTTATACGATTTTTAAAGGGGGTAGAATTTTTTTTTTTTTTTTAATTGTACAAAAGTAAATTTCTAATTGGGTGTAGCTCTTATATTACAAATTTTGTATTTCTCAGTTTAATATTAGCTCTATGGTGGAATGGTTTACGATAGTTGAAATTGTCAAGTATTCTTGGACTGACTAGGGTAACTCTGTTTCGGGGCGAAGGAAAAGTAAAATTATTCTTTGCAAAATTATCATCTGTCTGCCTCTGTCTCCTCCCCAAATATATACTCTAATATTGTATAGTCTTGCTTATATAAAACACGAGTGTCTGAATATGTCTCATTCACATGATGATCCAGGCAACAAAAAAAAAGTTCTTATTTATATCAATTATTTTATGAATTAACAGTGCAGACAAATAAAACTGAGTAAGAACAAACAACATAAATGTAGAATGTTCTCAGCTTAACTAACTTTTCCGAGAGCATAAAAAATTTATCTCCTAAACAATGTAATATATAATTACATGTATGCTCCTAAATAAAATAATGTAATATTTACATGTATGGCACTAAATAAAATTTATAATATATATTTAAATGTTTGGTCCTAAATAAAAAAAGTAATATATAATTACTTATATGGCCCTAAATAATAATAATAATATATACATGTATGGTCCTAACTAAATAATATAATATATAATTACATGTATGGGCCTAAATAAAAATATGTAATTATAATTACATGTATGGTCCTAACTAAATAATATAATATATAATTACATGTATGGGCCTAAATAAAAATATGTAATTATAATTACATGTATGGTCCTAAATAAAAAAATGTAATTACTTATCGATTAATTTATCATTTTTTTAAATTGGAAATATTAGTTACAGATTTTTTTATTTTTGATGAAGTTGTTAAATTACCGTCAGAGACACGCGGTTAACATTTAAACAATCTGAATTGTTTAACTTTCATTTAACAACTTATATTCCTACTAATACTGCAGTATTCAACAAATACTTTGTCAAATCTAGAACCTAATTTGTTTTTATATACACAGATTCATATGAAACTTGAAAAATTATATTAAACACATAAATACTCTAGAAATAATTCTGTCCCCATTAAATCACCCAACTTTACTTTAAAGACATATGGTCCATGCACCCAACACATACAAAGGTGTCCAATTACATATTCTTCGACGGAATTTACTAGGAAGTGCGAACATCATATGTTAGAATACAGGGAGACGTTAATGAGACCAAGGGCAATATATATTGTAGATAAATATAGCCTGAGTTATCAGCACTTAGCCGTGGTATCAGGTTGCTTCGCCTTACAGGGCGGATCTAATTAGTCAAGTCTCCTCTAAGAGACAGTCTATGTGCTACAAGGGAAATAATCTTATATTTACAATAAAATCCCAGATGGACCTTATGTTCTTTTAAAACGGTTTTTTCGAGGTGTAAATTTAACAATATTTGTTTTTTCTGAATTGTAAGAACTTAAAACCTAAAACTACGTTTGGCTTACATAACAAAACCCTATATATATATTACCAACAGTGGATAAAATGCCACTAACTTAAATGCTTATATATTACTGAACGTAGTATTAACGATTAAAGAAGTAGTAATGATGTAAAGAATACATACAAATATATACTATTAAATTGGAAAATAATACTAAATTGTTATGTTTAGGAACATCTGTTGATTTTTTTTTCATAGAAATGTTCTAATTTCAAATTATTATTTTTGAGTTATATCCTATCAACAATCTGTAATTTGTACTAAATTTATACCAATTGTACTGACTCATAAAGCTTCTATATTATTTGCGCTCTATGTTTTTTACTCCAATCACTTGTTATTGTTGTAAAACAGTGAATGTTCCTCCATAAAGCAATGAAGTTTAACATTGTTATGAAATGTTTTACTGTAGAAAACTAAAAAGCAATTTTTAAATTCCATATAGTTTAATTCATTTGAATTAAAGATCATACTGTAGTTCCATAAGATTATAGTCTGTTGAAAGAATAAAGCTATAAATCTGATTGTAACAAATTATTTTAATAAACGTTATACATTTTAATGCACTAAATCAAAATGTTTTGAATTAAATATTTTCAAAATAAAAAAGATAAAAATGATTTAATTATAATGTGAAAATATGTAATTTTCTATGCTGCACCATAAAAGGAAAAGGAATAAAACCTAAAGCTAATAAGATACATGAACGATGATAATATTTGATAGACTAAATATAGTAAAATCTATACCTGAATATGAAATTGAATTTACTGTTTATACTACACTTACAATACAGTCAAATCATGTTCAAATACATCAACTTCATCTTCCTCGTCAAAATATGTGAGTTTAACCCAAGTTTAATAGACAAAATTAATTTTATTTTTTTATTTTTTACTACATAATAACGGACGGAACCAAAGGCCCATGGTATTTGGCACTTGTTATCTTAATTACTTTTTTTTTTCCTTGCAGTAACAATTTTCCATCACCATTAGCATAACCGTCATCAAAAGTGGCAACAAGAGATATAACATTTGAATAATTTTAACTGATTAGTATCTATTTTGAGGTTTTTAACTGTAAACAACTGTAAACAGAAATTGTCAGAAAGAAAATTATAATAAGTTTTATATATTTCAACAACACAGAAGATGTGAGGCGCCTGAAACGAACTAAACCTCCGGATTTGGTGAACGAGATTGTTTAAATAAGTAACCGCATGACTTTGTGTTTAAAATATAGGACTCCATCAGTGTATGGTGTTCCAAACACTGCTTTCTTTCATATGAAATGTTAATTACTTGATAAGGCAAACTTAGTTGTAATTATTAATATATATATATATATATATATATATATATATATATTTCTTAATGCATAAATAATTGTTTAATTATTTAATAATTATCATTTATTTTAGTAATATTGTTTTGTTTGTTTTTTAACCGTCAAATCAATGCTATTCAAAAGCAATGTACATAATCAACATTTGGGTTGTTTTACAATCGTCATAAAAACGACGAATTGATTTCAATATTTGGGATGATATTACTTTTGCACTTTTGCCCCTCAATAAATGAACCTTTTACAGCAAAAAAAATTGTGTTGATAAAATATAACTTCTTTTATTCTACAAGAAAGTCATGCGAGCGATTTTAACATTTACTTTATTTCACATATTTCCCTACAGAATAAAGTATTTTATTATATTTTTAACTTTTAATTTCCTAATATATTTGTTTTCTTGTTAATATTCTGTGCCATTTTATTTTAAACAATACGTGATTGACGAACGATATGACGTAAGGAGCAGAACATGCGTATGTGTTAATACTTACATTGACAACTACTGGAGAAAGAGAAGGAGTGAGTGAGAGAGAGAGAGAGAGAGAGAGAGAGAGAGAGAGAGAGAGAGAGAGAGAGAGAGAGAGAGAGAGAGAGAGAGAGAGAGAGAGAGAGAGAGAGAGAGAGAGAGAGAGAGAGAGAGAGAGAGAGAGAGAGAGAGAGAGAGAGAGAAGGTGTAGGACTGTAATGTTGTGTAATTTAGTCATTGACGTGAAACGAGTCTAGTCTAACCAAATAGGGCAGTCGATGCGCCGAATAAAGCGACCGCAAAGTGGGTGACGTTTCGAGATCAGCAGGCTTGGCTTCATCACGGTTACAGACCGTTACACAAGAGCGATTGCAGCATTGATTATTGATTGTTGCGGATGACAATCGATCACTACAAGTCGAGCTTGGCTAAGTGCGATCTTGTGTAGGGGGCTGACTGACATGGGCCGCAGTCATCCTTCCTTCTTTGCAGAATTCCATGACTGTAGCCTCATTAAATCGAAACATTCAAAGCGGCAACATTTAGTACTTCATTAGAGTTCAGAGAGGTTCATCTTTATTAGTACAACCGTACATAGAAATCCGTACATGCGAGTTGAATTAACTTGCTTTTAAAACGATTTCCGGGGAAGGATACATTTAGGGATAGTTTATGTGATCCAAGATCTAAGTGATTTATTTTCTTAATACATTTTGACTGAATATTTTACGCTAACAACAAAAATGTTTCCATTTCTTTTTCATAATTTTCAAGAGTTCATATTATAATTAATTTGTACATTTTTTACTGATATATAATATATATATATTATATCTTTAAACATTTCGAAACCAAAAAAAAATTGTAAAGCGTCCACCATTTTCCACTATTTTCCAAAGACTTTCATTTTATGTTTTTACATAAATTTTTATGAGACAACATGACATGTATACTAAAATCAACCACATAAATTGTGTAAAAATTATAATTAAAACCGTTAAACATTTGATTTGAAAAACCAATTACTATTCTTTGATGTTTGCGAAATGTTAGAATTAGTTCATTATTATTACTGGAGTAAAACGAATGGATTATAATAATAGATTGCTCTTGACGTTACTTTACCCTACTGTGTACAACACCCTGAATCTACCAATTCAATTGATTTAGCATTTCTTACAAGACCAAAGAAACCCACCACTTGGGTATTACATTTAGAGGATCCCCTTGTATAATGGACGAATGACCCCCATCAACTTCTTCTCTTATATGTCATGTAATTTAACACATTCTTTAATATCATACTTCACTAAACTCTTCTAAAAACTGATAAATGTAACCACGCTAACTCGATTCATTAAGTCAGCAAAGTGTTTTAAAAATTTGTCACGCTATATAACGACAGATTTCTCCAAGAAGCACAGAAGTTAGACGATTTTAAGACTTTACTGTGGTTTTGTGTCAAGAACACAACCTTTCAGTTTCTAGACATATCAGAGGGAATATTTGTCACCAATTATTTCCACAATGTCTTGCGACTTACTTTAATATAATGAACATTATTTAACTTACGTCAAGCATTGGTAATAACCAATTATATTTATTAGTTATGTTTATATTGTTTTATTTTTGTACAATGAATATTATTGTTCGGTGTTTGTAGTTATTGTGTTCTTCAACTGATAATGGTAGAAGATATACCGAAACACCTGTAATGACAAAATAAAGACCCTCGGAAACATTAACTTCTTGACGAAAGTTAAATATCTTGATCCGGGTTCATTTGTTTTCTTTACAATTACTCAAGAAACATGGGTTTCTTTTAGATACGGTTAAGCATATTGGTTTGGATTATAACCCTTTATACTGCACCAAATTTTAACAAAACCATTTTTTTCCGATTTCAAAATTAGAAAATTATAAATGCCATACAGGTAGGTAATAACTGTCTTTCCACAGTAATATTTATAACAATGCCTCAGTTATTCACTTAACATGTTTTCCCATGCCTCTTTATATAAAACTTAATTTTTCGTTTAATCAAATCGACACTATTACGTCTCTCTCTCTCTCTCTCTCTCTCTCTCTCTCTCTCTCTCTCTCTCTCTCTCTCTCTCTCTCTTTGAGGTGTGACAGTAAAAGTCAGGGAATCTCTAAGCATGGATAATGACTGGTCAGGTATAATTCACGACTATTGGCGTAGGCCGCCGCGTGTCTCAACTATTAGAGCCGGCAAAACTCCCACCACCTCAGCTCAGCGACTATCGTTTTCATAAATTGAATCTTATGTAGATAGGATGATCATTTCTACGTTTCACCTTGACTACAAGTAAAACTAATACACGCTTCACTTCAACCAAACGTCAGGTGAAGGCGGTTTTTAACCTATTGTCTTCCTAATAGGTTAAACAATATGGTCTCTATTGAATGCTAACTTCTGGCACGTCTCAATTGCGGGATGTCGTTGTATGCAAATTGACTGAGAGCTGCGGCGCACTCACTCGCACGCCCCAAAACAAACCTCCTTTCTCTTTGACTTATACTTAGCTAATTGTAAAACATCAACCGATTGACGTTTGCTGCTTTCACGAGCGTTACTTTAAATTATATCAAACTTTTATGTCATTGTAAACCTATTAGTGATAGTGTAAAGAATTTAACACACTACGTCAAAAATCGAACTCTACGGATCAACTAGAGCAGTTTTATCGACCTGAGAATAAAGTTTTAAAATAAAAAAAAAAACATGCTTTGCTATGTAATGACTGTTTGTTGATTTATTAATTCCACTTTTCGTCGATTTAGATCAAAATTGTATTGAATAAAAATCAGCGTTTAAAATAAACTATTAAATATAATTGTTTTCAGAAAATCTATTAACCATATGGTTTTCTCTGACCACCCTTTTCGTATACCTTAGATTATGGTACACATTTTAAATATACATAATATTGTTCATCTTATTTTTTGTTAGTCTTTTTTCAGTTTTCTTCATTTTAATATTTCATCGGTGTCTGTATTTTAATGCCAATTATCACTTTTATTTTTCTGTTCCCATATTTGTTTTTTATCTATTAAACTGCTGTAAGTGAAGAAAAAATGAAATACTTTAGGTATTTCCACCTTTCTTTAGTTAATACATATTTTAATAATCTTCTAAACTGTAATAACAAACTGTGAATAACGTACTATACAAAGAAATTAATAAAAATAATACGATATAGAAATCAATTATTAATTTTAACAAAAATGATTTTAAAAATAACAAAAAATATAGGATATAAAATATACATTTTTGGAGGGGATTTTTAAGACGGAAAACCATTTCGGTCATTATCGCCTTCAAAATAATTTGGCAATAAGATGCTTTACCTTAACAACTTAGGAAATAAAACATTAGAAACAATAACCATTCAAAAACTAGATATCAAACAAAATAAACAACAACATAATATGTGTATAATAACCAGTGTATAATAGCATTTTGCCAAACCTCTATAAAAAATTTTTTTTTTAATATATTACCAAGGCTTTAAAATGGCCGTACAATAAAAATACATAAAAAAATGAACTAGAAAACACAAAAAACTCTTATTTAAATAAATACGACGAACACAACTAAATAAATTCTTATTAAATTCCTATAACAATTCAACAACTAAGAGAGCTTCAGCTAGAGAAAGATTTCGGCCGGATTTCTAATCTATTGTATTTATCTATATGTACTAGTAATCTATTGAATTTCACAAAGCATAAATTACCGACGGAAATTGGGTGGTCCTATACGTTATAAACCTGAAAATTGTAAAAAAAATAGGTCCCAGAAGCTTATTTCTTGTATTTGTTATAGAAAATTATTGTAAAAACTCAAAAAATGTGGTTGAACAACACAATTTAAAAATTTTAATTCGGAGTTAATTGATGTGACTAAAGGCAATAAAAACCAACCGAACTTTTTAAATAGCATTGGTTTTTCTAAAGGCCTAAAATTTAAAAAGATTTAAATATAAAAATAATTGGAATTCAGAAATGTTATATTTTATTCTTGGGTGTAGAATACGATCACCAAGAAATTAAACTTTTAGTTTTTGTAGATAACTCAGTTATCTTTTAAGCTATAGAAAAAAATTTTAAAAGACATTTTATTCTTCGTTAAAAGAGGAAAACCATTGTTTTTTCGAGATATTCAACATTTCAAACGTTCGCCATTTAAATAATGTAGAATAGTCTCGGTTTTCTGGTATACTGGTAAAAGGTTACATAAATAATGCTAATACCAATTCGCCACAAAATGTCCGGCAGCCGGGAAACGAAGCGTTCAAAGACCTATGTTTATTCGAATTTTTTATCTTATTTTTAACTTTAGAATAATTTCCAGAGAGAGTGTACTGCAGTTCTGAATCCTGTATATGTATAACCTAATCAAACTGTGTCTAAAATAATAAAGTTCATTTACAGATTATTAACTTGTACTATAATGATATTTCTGATAATAAATTTATTGATAAGAACTCTCTCAATAGCCTACCATTTAAAGTGTAAAGTTTGGTTCAGAGGAGGCACAACCTTCAATTTATTTTTAGATCATAAATTTAATTTTAAACTGAATATTAATCACACCACAAAATCGTGAATTGAAATTAACGCTGTATTCAATAGATAATTTGATATATTATAACCTATAAGTTTATTTCGTAGTTTAGTTATAATAATCTATTTTTTTTTCTGGAATATGGAAACTTTGTAATAGTAAACTATAAAATACTACAAACTGTTTATAGTCATTGGAAAGACATCACAAACTTAAACGGTTACCTACTTTAAATCTTGTGTTTTTTCACTACTGTAGTGTACTGTATATGATACACTGTCCTTTTATAAATCTGGGTTTGATGATACCAGATTTGAATTAGTAGCCTATATTGGTCTTTTGTTGTGATTATCTCTACATATCTCACTTGTTGCACAATAATTATTACACCAGTTCATTGTAGAAATTTTTTTATGGATGATTAAAAGTTTTAATGAAACTGTAAAGGCTTGAGAAAGCTTTTTAGTTAAACTCTGTTTTCAATGTCAGATTAAGAACTTCAGCAGATGCCAATTTTAAATATTTGGTAAAATTTTGATAAACCTATTACAATTGATTCTAGATTCCAACGATAAGCACATGGTTCTACTTTATTTTGACAGTCTGATGGCCAGACATGTTTTAGTATCTCTGTGAGTTTATAATAATCATTTTAAAAATTGAAGTAATAAATTAATGCAGACATGATTCTACACATTGACAAAATACAAACTAAAACAATCAGTTAATCCATAACTTTGTACTATCGAGACCAGCGTGTACTTATAAAACAATTTCCACAAGATGTGCGTAGGATTGTGTTCCGTAGATTATAACCTAGATGTGGCAAGTGATTCAGAGTGGAGATTATTATTTTGAGTAAAATACATCTTCCAAGACATAGCAATTGTGTTAAAGTATTACATTGGCAAATCTCTAAGTACACATAATAACTGGTATTGCCTAATTATTAACTATCGGTGTAGGCCGCCGCGTGCCTTGACTATTAGGGCCGGCTAGCCTCCCACACGTGTTTTCCGCGACGATCGTTTACATAAATTGAATCTGTACGTAGAATAGGATGACGAATTTTATGAAGAGCATTTGTTTTACAATAAATAAATATAGTAGGTTGTATGCATCTTTTAATATATTAACTACACCTTAATTCTTTATTGTATTTATTTCTGTCAATTCTGAACTTTTGGTCATAAATGCTGAATTAGTATTTTGTCTAACACTACCACCAGCCAAAATTTGGATACTTATAGACTCGAGATTCTCTCTCCAATCAATACTGTTAGAATCGTTCTCCAATGATTTATTTATTCCGAACTATTGAAATACGTTATTTGTTTAAGGACAGGACACTTGTTTTCCAGTCGGTGATAACAGGAAGTGAAGACTGGGATAAAATTGCGAGACTATCTTGCGATCTTTTTACAACACCTCCAATTCGACTATCTCTAAAATTGCAAATCCTTTGTGAATTTAAATATTAATTCAACTTGGAAGGCAAGTTGGAAAAACTGTAGGAATGGGCGCGTCCTTTATGAAATGCGAAAATCGCCCATTGAACAAGGATGGTGCAGAGGACTTGACGTAACCAACCCAAGCCAGAACAATGCATATTGTTACTGGTGCCTATTTACACAGATTTAATCCGGCGGATAACTCTAGGTGTGTAGTATCCATGGACGCAAATGAGACGGTGGTGCAAATCCTACTGGAATATTCGATAACAATGGCGGATAGGAAGATGCTGAAGGTCAATCTTTGGAGAGAAAAAACTCTGAGACGAATAATTTTGGAGAGGGTCTTTTGGTTATTGGCAGGGGAGACGTACAGGAGACAGAGTCGTAGACTCAGGAAGTTTTTACGAAGAAGGAAGAAGCTTATTGCATTGTATTCAGAATATATGAATTGTATTTTACTACCAACATTTTAGGACTATTAATTGTGTCTTACCAACATCAGGATTGTTAATTGTGTTACTACGAACACCAGGGGTTGTTAATTGTGTCATTACCATGAACACAAGGAATGTTAATTTTGTCACTACCAACATCAGGAATGTTAATTGTGTCACTACCAACATCAGGGGTTGTTAATTGTGTCACTACCAACATCAGGAATGTTAATTGTGTTACTACGAACACCAGGGGTTGTTAATTGTGTCATTACCATGAACACTAGGAATGTTAATTTTGTCACTACCAACATCAGGGGTTGTTAATTGTGTCACTACCAACATCAGGAATGTTAGTTTTGTCACTACCAACATCAGGAATGTTAATTGTGTCACTACCAACATCAGGGGTTGTTAATTGTGTCATTACCAACACCAGAAATGTTAATTGTGTCACTACCAACAACAGGGGTTGTTAATTGTTTCCCTACCAACCATCAGAGTGTTAATTGTGCTACTATCAACACCAGGAATCTATACCAAACAAGAATATAATAAATAAATAATTGTCTCACTACCAACATCAGGAGTGTTAACTGTGTCACTACCAAAGACCAGGAATGTTAATTGTCTTACATATCGACCATCAAGAATGTTAATTGTGCCACTACCAACACCAGGAATGTATAACAAACAAGAAAATGATAAATAAATAATTGTCTTACTACCAACATAATGGGTATTAATTTTGTCACTTCAAAACACTAGGAATGTTAATAGTGTCACTACAAAACACTAGGAATGTTAATTGTGTCACTACAAAACACTAGGAATGTTAATTGTGTCACTACAAAACACTAGGAATGTTAATTGTGTCACTACAAAACACTAGGAATGTTAATTGTGTCACTGCAAAACACTAGGAATGTTAATTGTGTCACTACAAAACACCAGGAATGTTAATTTTGTCACTAACAACATCAGACGTATTTCCTAACTCTATCTAAAGGTCAAATGAATATACAAAGAAATTTACTTGTCGGAATAATTTAATTTTTATTATGAATACATGGGCTAAAAACCCCCAATAAAATCCATACCAGTCTGGATCAAAACCAATTATTGCCAAACATAATGTTTTCAGAAATATTATCGTTCTTCAATATAAGTTTTTTGGTTTAATTTTATGTCATTTTTAGAAACGGTTTAACACAAAATTAAATTTAAAAAAACATGTAATCATGTATACGTTAGTAAAGGCTAATGTTTGCAAAAACATTTTGGTTTAACACAAAAGAACCAGTAACGAAAAACTATTTTTTAAGTTAAAATATTATTATATTCACCTTTATAAAAATATCTTAATTCCATGACATATGTAAAGAAAGTAGAAGTAGTTTCACATATATAAAACTGTACGGGTGAGATCAGATGATCGTGGCGTACATAAAGACACATATATGCAGATAAGCAAGTGACATATAGAGTACTTGGTTGGAGAACAATAACATTGGGTCCCACACCTTCCCGCGATTTATTGGACACTCCCGCCCGTGTTACTGACCTTCCCTACATATGTCGAGGCTTGATACATAATCCTGCCCTGCTCTGGTTCAATGTGCCTCTATATTTTCTAGTACTATCAAAAGGTAGAGATTGCTCTATTGACTATTTGAGTATTTTGTAAAGGATTTTACAGTTCAATAGTTTATTTTCTACTGGAATTCAGAGTCTTAGTCTCGACTTTAAACAGAACAATCGATTGTAAACTTATGCAAATCAAGATAAAGATGTTTCTAAATTTTTTATTAAAGTAGTTTTTCGCTTGATGTCTACACACTTACATAGCGCCCTAATTTTACATCCAATTAACTTAAACTTAAAACTTCCCAATTAATTTGTACCCAAACTTTTCACTTTGTTTTATATTTAAGATCTCGAAATTTAAGGTATCTGGAGTGAAAGGTATGGTATTATAGAAGTAGTTTGTATTGGTATATCTAATTTCCGCTCGGATCATGCTTTAAAAGTCACAAACAAATCGATGGTCACACAAAATTGAATGTTGACCACTGTCATTGAAAACTCGAAGTTTTCAACAGCTAATTTTATATCCTTATAAAGATTTTTAATGTAAAAATCTTGTTTTTAGATGTATTTGTTTTGAAATCATATTAGTACAAAAAACTGTTTTTTTCCTAAGTGTTTTATAGCCAAAAAGGGAAGACCAATTTCAATGGAATTTGATATATACGTTGTAATATGTAAACAAAATTATCGTGACTGAATGTGATGTGAAGTACACGCTATGATCAAACTTCAATTATTGTCGGTAGTTTGGTGAGACTGGGCTGACATTCCCAACATTTTTTTCTATCCAGATGATTAAAATGAAAAATGCAGGATTTGCGCCGGAGTTGAGTAATTCAATCACAAAATTAATCCGTTGTAATCGTCTGTTAGAAATTACTGCTAAATTTTTAAAAAGAGAATCTAAGCCTCTTAAAGTCTCGAAAACGTCTCGTTTTTCTTAATCGATTATCTTCGAATAATTGTTAAATAGGCAACTCGGGTTAAACAAATCTATATAAAATGGCCGACTAAATGTACTTCCTAATGTTGATGTTAGTATAATAATTGGCTAATTATAACTGACGTACCACCTCACAGCTGGATGGGTGTCTTGGTAAATAGCTAAGTGGTTTAATGTTAGACTTGATTATAAACCTAGAGGCAAAGAGTTTTTGATGATCAACGAACTCGTCTATAATATCCAAACAAACCACGTTATGCCTTTGGGTGTCTGGCCTAATCACGATTCCAATTTAACTTATGAAAGGATCAACATAATATTTTTGCCACTTTCATTCAAGTTATATTTCAGCTGTATCTTAAGGCGAATTTTGAATTTTTAAAGCAAACAACTCCTAATTTAGGGGATAATTGTCACCGGACAAAAATTATATTTTCTCAAAATCAGAGGTCAAAAGATGGATGTCGTGTCGAAAAAAATGCTACATCTTGAGTAATCGTCTTTTACAAGTGCCTTGGTAGATTGGATCTAACCTAACCTAACCTTGGCAGATTGGACCTAACCTAACCTCACCTTGACAGGTTGGACCTAACCTAACCTTGGCAGGTTGGACCTAACCTAACCTAACCTTACCTAACCTAACCTAACCTAACCTAACCTAACATAATCTCTATATTTCACAAATATTTTATTCATATCGTTTTGATTTCAGATAATCCAACTTTTAAGACTGTCTTCATGCATCATTTCCACTTTTTAACTCCTGATATATTTTGTTTCCTTAAGATTTAGTTTTGTTCATGGGTGTATGAAAAGGGGGTTTTAGTGTACTATCTAATTTTCTTTCTATGCATTTGTACGTGACAAAAAATGTATGCAATATTTATGTACTTTTGCAATCTCTATAAGAGTGATTTGTGAAACCCAATATTAAAATCCTGATATATTGACAGATCTAAACCCCTCAATACAAGTGTCTATTTTCATATATGGCTTCAAAATTGTCTTAAAGCATAACAAGTTACTTTTATTATTTTGTTATTAATAATGTACTAGAAATATCGTGCTACATGCATTAGAAAATATATATTATATGTCTAAAATAGATGACAACATTTTCTCCGTCCCCCGAGCACCTAAAAGTACTTTTATTTTAGAAATGATCTGTAGTCTGTGCAGTGTTCTACAGCCCAAACTGTTTTAATCATTTGGTTTATAGACACCATATCACGGACACTACAAAAAACACTAAACTTTAATTTTCTTAAAGTCCACTCAAACCATTTTGAACATAGCTAGTGTAGTCTTTACTTGCTTTTTAAAAATCCGTTTTGCAAAAGTAAAAAAATGGTAGCCATTTTTCAAAATTTGCCAACTTTAATACGTCGTATAGGACTCTCTATATTTTATAGTATTTTCAAATTTTACACACAAATTTGAAGAGTGTTCTATTCTTTATGATTTTTTGATAAACCCATTCGTTTAGGAGTTATAAAAGAGTAAAATTGCTACAAATCAAGTGTTGAATTTTTATTTTTCGCACATCCTGTTATTGTATCAAATTAAAAATTAAATTAAGCATCCCATAGAAAGTGGACACACCAATGCAAGATGAAAAGTAAAATAAATAATTTGTAGAGCAGATAATTTGATAGCTAAATCAGGAATAAAAAAGAGACAGAAAAATCATAAGGTATGAAAATGTTTCATAGTAATGAAAAAGTTAAGAAAGTTTTACCTTTTTTTTACAGCTTTCCGATTTTTCGTTTTAATTTTGAAAAGTCGCCATTAAAAACTATAAAATACTTAATAAAGTAATATCAACAATGAATCTATAAAATGCATATGTATTTCTGTTAACAATAACAATTTATAAAAAGACCAAATTTTTAATTTAATGATACAAACCAATGAGTCAAATGGCATTTAAGAGTAATTACGACCTAACCTAAAACTAACGACATTTAAGAGAAAATTAACACCAAACCTAAAACTAACGGCATTTAAAACAATTTACGACCTAAGCTAAAACTAACGACATTTTAAGAGAAAATTACGACCTTGTCTACCTAACAGCATATAAGAGAATATTACGACCTTACTTTTAACCTAACAGCATATAAAAGAAAATTACGACCTAATCTAAAACTAATGACATTTAAGAAAAAAATTACGACCTTAACTACCCTAACTGAATTTAAAACAGTTTACGACCTAACCTAAAACTAACGACATTTTAAGAGAAAATTACGACCTTGCCTAACCTAACGGCATATAAAAGAATATTACGACCTTACTTTTAACCTAACAGCATATAAAAGAAAATTACGACCTAATCTAAAACTAATGACATTTAAGAAAAAAATTACGACCTTAACTACCCTAACTGAATTTAAAACAGTTTACGACCTAACCTAAAACTAACGACATTTTAAGAGAAAATTACGACCTTGCCTAACCTAACGGCATATAAAAGAATATTACGACCTTACTTTTAACCTAACGGCATATAAAAGAAAATTACGACCTAATCTAAAACTAATGACATTTAAGAAAAAAATTACGACCTTAACTACCCTAACTGAATTTAAAACAGTTTACGACCTAACCTAAAACTAACGACATTTTAAGAGAAAATTACGACCTTGCCTAACCTAACGGCATATAAAAGAATATTACGACCTTACTTTTAACCTAACAGCATATAAAAGAAAATTACGACCTAATCTAAAACTAATGACATTTTAAGAGAAAATTACGACCTTGCCTAACCTAACGGCATATAAGAGAATATTACGACCTTACTTTTAACCTAACGGAATATAAAATAAAATTACGACCTAACCTAAAACTAATGACATTTAAGAAAAAAATACGACCTTAACTACCCTAACTGAATTTAAAAGAGTTTACGACCTAAGCTAAAACTAACGACATTTTAAGAGAAAATTACGACCTTGTCTAACCTAACAGCATATAAGAGAATATTACGACCTTACCTAACCTAACGGCATATAGGAGAAAATTATGACCTAACCTAAAACTAATGACATTTAAGAGAAAATTACGACCTAACCTAAAACTAATGACATTTAAGAGAAAATTACGACCTAACCTAAAACTAACGGCATATAAGAGAAAATTACGACCTTATCTAACCTAACGGCATATAAGAGGAAATTACGACCTAACCTAAAACTAACGGCATATAAGAGAAAATTACGACTTAACCTAACGGCATTTAAGAGAAAATTACGACCTTATCTAACCTAACGGCATATAAGAGGAAATTACGACCTAACCTAAAACTAACGGCATATAAGAGAAAATTACGACTTAACCTAACGGCATTTAAGAGAAAATTACGACCTTATCTAACCTAACGGCATATAAGAGGAAATTACGACCTAACCTAAAACTAACGGCATATAAGAGAAAATTACGACTTAACCTAACGGCATTTAAGAGAAAATTACGACCTTATCTAACCTAACGGCATATAAGAGGAAATTACGACCTAACAACAGCATTTAAGAGAAAATTACGCCCTACCCGAACCTAACTACATCCAGGAAACTCTCTACGTCTTTGGTGTTCTCCAATTGGATGAATACAAATTTTCAACGTTTTATTTATCGACGTAAAACATTTCACTAGGGATGGTATAAACCACTTGAGCAACAAACACACTTGAGTAGAAATCTATCTCAATTCAATGGTGGAACGCAATTTTCAGCACAAATTTAGTGTGAAGGTATAGTATCGCTTAATTCATAATCAGCTAATTCACAACTATTCTATTCTCTTGACCCTTAATTTATGTCTACTTACAATTTTTCAAAAAGAATTTCCACAGCTGATTGAAGAAATTCCTCTAGCTTTGAAACACAGAATATATGATGATGAGCGATGGTGTTTTGATTTTCAATTACTGTATCTTCAACAGCTTCTGTGAAGAAATTTGAAGCAACTTCTTTAGTTGAATTTCCAATACAACTGTTATATTTAGAAAATTTTCTGAGTGGCTGGAGTATATTCATTACGCAACACAAAGAATCACCAGAAACTAAACCCTTAGTAGCAAATTATGTGCTAGCTTCACTATTAGTTACACTTGAAGATGAATAAAAAGCTTTTTTAAACTCACAGTTGTTACATGAAAGCTGTATTTCACCCACTAAACCCATGTGCTTTTATAATGCCTAAATTTAATACACTAATACTACAGTTCTTGTATAATACTCTATTCAAAAATATGTCACCAAATATTTTCGAAATCTTACTGGAATTAGAAGTAGGTCTATCTGGATTGTCAAACACATTACTAACCTATACAACTATAGGATTACAAACGTTGACCTCCTTTTAAAAACTCTATTCCTAAATCTCGGCAATGTATCACTAAATTACTAAATGAATATTATAATAAAAAAGTCAATCATAAATAATTAACATGGACAAATTTAGGAAAAAAACACTACACAATAACTTAAAACACATCGTATGTCAAGATGTCAATAGGACAGAACATTTAGTCTATTATCTATCAACAGCAAATCATATAAACGAAACAGCTGACTGATAAGCAAGCACTGTATAATCAGGTTAGCCACTACAGAAAAAGCTACATAAATATCCCTTACGGTACTAATATTCCCACTATATGCGCCAATTTTAATTGGTTTCAAATAAAGATAAATTATTTCAAATGATTCAGAAATTTATACAATTTTTCCCTTTTATTCATGTGATACACCATGTAAAAAATGTATTTTCATTAACATAGAGTTGAGATATAGTTATAAATTTAGGCTTGTTTTAAACCAAATTAAAATGACAATACTAATCAATACTATTAATTATAGATAAAAGTATAATCAAAGTATAAATACTATTATATTTATTATTTATACTCCTTTTAAAAATACTATTTTATTCTGATAGCAAAAATTTTATCCGACATCTTAGATCCGCATTTTGAATTAAAAAACTTTTTTTATTGTAAAGTGGTCATGTGATACATCATTTTAATGTAGATTTTTAAGACAAAATCAATGGTGAAAACCGCACGTTCATATCTCAAACTGTTTATATACATTTAAACATTTCATTTAATATACAAATAAAATAAAGTACTTTAAACTTCTTACCTATCAAATTTTAATATTCAATAAAATTACTAATTATCAAACAATGAATACATATGGTATTAATCACTTGATTGTTTGATAATTAATAATTTTATTTATCAATAAAATTTGATAGGTAAGATGTTTAATGTACTTTATTTTATTTTTACATTATAAGAAATGTTTAAATGTAAATAAACAGTTTGAGATTAGTATGTGCTGTTTTCACCATTGATTTTGTCTTAAAAGTCTTCATTAAAATGATGTATCACATGACCACCTTCCCTTTTAAAAATTAAGTTAAATTCAAAATGGCCGATCTAAAATGGCGGACAAGTTTTTGAAATCATAATAAAATAGTATTTTTACTTATATATGAGATATTGAAGCCGTTCTTATACTCTTCACACACTCTGTATAATATTTAACATAATTATAATTTTTATCTTTCTACTCAAAGCTAAATTTCAAATACGCTTATTATATTATTATATTTCAAGTATTTAACGTTTACATATATCCTATGTTATAAAAAAACACGCTATCCTTATGAGGGTCCAAGACTTATTGATGTAGGCCCCCTTATTTGAAAATTATAGTTGAAAGATTCAATTTTCTTGTAAAATATCTTGACATAATCAAGATAACAGCTGCCATTTCAATCACAGTAGTCCAACCAAAATTTCTTATCGTCATTTTACTTCCCACTCAAAGTTATATATCATATAACCATACATAATATTTGTAATATTAGATCTACCCGTTTTAATTAAACATTTTTTTAAAACACGAGCTCATAGAACATTGCCACAAACCACTGTTTAGTTATTTTAATTAAAAATAAACTTATGTAAGGTGAAATTTTTTTATTTAGTCATGGTGTATATTTACAGCCACATTAAATTTTATGTTGGTGAATTTACGAACCAAATATTTCTGAATACCAATAATTTTGAAATATTAAAACAGTTTCCGAGAAATCAGAGAAATATCTTGTGCAAAGCACTTTTTAGACGTATAAGAACCAAAACCGAATTTATCCACTAAAATTGTAATCCTCTCCCCCACACATAATACCTTTTTTTAGAAAGAAATTAATAATATATTATAACTTTACGAGCATAATATACAATACTTTAACCTACAGTTATTGCATCACACTGTAAAGGTTTTGTTTTTATTGCATACTTTGTTAAATAATTATAAACTTAATCTATCAGAAATGTAGATAAATAAATTTCAGTTTCGAAACACCCATTGGGAGCGATGACAACTTCACTTCCCACTGTTTACGAAGAAATCTCTCCTATCTCTACTTACAAAGGTAATATCTCACCATGTAATGGATACATGGAAAACTACTGCCTTTGCTTTGTGTCTATAGATAATGAAATATTTGTGTTCTTGCGCCCACCTAGGCCGCCGCTCAACAAAGGTCATCTAGTTGCCCTTATAAGAAGCAATGTTGTGGACGAAGGGAGGCCAACCATACATCATTGCTTAATTACGGAATTAAATCTTCATTAAGTAAATAATTTCCATCATTAAGTTTTTCATGTTGAAATTACATTGCTTTAAGGTAATTAATCAAGGTAATGTATTGTCATTACTCACACTTGTTATTATCGGTTCTTATAAAAAATAAATTATGGTACGTAAACACAACACAATCTTTCTTGCAAGTCCAAATAGTTTTAACCAGTTAGAGAGGAATGCTTTCCAAAGATTTCACTACCCTAACGTTGGTAACTCGACAATTATATGTTTAACCGTTGTTAATGTTCAAATTTAGGGTGGAAACCATTGTTTTAGAAGTTTTACTCCCTTTTCTCGTGTCCTAACTAGGCCTTATTAAATCAAAAACTACATAGAGCCTCAATTTGCTTCGCTTTTCTGTACTTGTCTCGTAACTGATTATACGTATTCATGTTTTAACAAATATGAGATTCATTTTAGTTATTTTTTTAAATAATTTCTTCAAAATCGTAATTTGTTTTCATTTTCGATTTGAAACACTAATTTGAGATTTATTTTCACTAAAATTGAATTGACAAATTTAAAACCAATTTTAAGACTTTCGGCCTTTTAAAGACAGCTATATTAAACCGTGTCACGCTTTTTAACGGTAATACTGAACCGATATAAATGAATAGCAACCAATATGTTTTGTTTACAACTTTTTATACGTGAAATTAGTGGCTGTTCAGACGACGAAAACTCAATCTAGGGGAGATTACTTTACGGTCATTGCAAATTAAGGTATTTAGGACTCAGTTTTAATCATAACTGTTCAACTGGATGCACGTCATTCATTGCTATCATGATGCCTATGATCGTCACCTACGGTGCCCTTTTGTGGTGGCGGAAGGCTGGGCAGACTGTTGCAATAAGAAGGTGATGCGGCTGGTGTCGTGGATTTGGCTCGACGTGGGGTTGGCTCGACGTGGGGTTGGCTCGACATATTGGCCGCCCCAGTCAATAGCAATTACTTCCTGGAAATGTGAACGGATCAGGTACCAGTCGGACGGGTATAGGTTAGGTTAGGTTCGGTTAGGTTAGGTTAGGAAGTATGGTCATCGCAATCATAAAGCCCATCGACAATATGCCATATATCATCGAATTGGATACTTAAATAAACTTTGCCTTATGAGTTCAGAATAGTTATGATTAGTATTGTGCTTTCTGTTAATTTTAAAGGATACCTCCAATTTCAAGAAGGGTTGCACATTAAGCAGGAGTTTGAACACATGACCCTATTTCCCCAAAGTGTCGAGCTAACCCCACGTCGAGCCAACCCTACGTAATCCTGCGACTAGCTTGCCTAATCTGTTGCACTCCTGTCCCTCCACTGTCATAAAAACGAAGATTGGTAAGCGCCTATACATTAAAAGAAATGGAAATACTGCTAGCAGCTTTGAGTCTGCTGGGGACAGAAAACATAAAACTTGAGATGTAGTTGAACACAGGCAACACTTCAAACAATGCTTGGACTGCTGGTGGACATTGCTTTGTCGGACGTGATAAGAAATTATCTGGACCTACACAATTTTAAAAGCTCATTCCAGGTAATTTATTCGAATATTCAAAAAGATAAAGTTATCGAACTAGAGGTAGTTGAAGGAACCAAAGTATCGTACCAGATGGACAATGGATTTTGGGCTACTATGTATAGACCAAGAATAAAACGTCTCATACATATTTCCAACCGATATTATTCTATAGAACTTTACCCCACAATTTTTTTCAGTCAAAGATATACAGAAATGCAATAAATCTATACCCCAGAAAGTTAGGCTGCACTAAAATCATTACAAAGTTTCACCTTGAATCCAATATGTTATGAATAATCTAGCAAGGCACGATATTTATTCTTAAATGCGGTCTGGGTCATGCATGTATCCAGGGAAAACGAGGCTGCTCATTACCTTCTGGAAGCTGGTACAAAACCGCATCTGTATGATACAAAGCATTTCTGTGAATGGACGAAATGTCACTCAAGCAACTTCCATGATTTGAAGACTTGTAAATGCAAGTCCCCTCTACGGGAAGGAGACTATAGGACTTATAAAAGGCGAGATGCATCCTGTTCATCGAATCGAAACCAATAAATTTTCTCTGACTTAGCAGGTATGATTTTCGGCACACAATAGATCTGCTACTTGGGCTTTACCTAGTGAGCTCCTAGATAAACAGACAGAATATTTGTATCCACGAAATTATAAACAAACATTACTTTTCCATCACAATAACTTCTCTTATATATATAGAGGTAAAGAGTAAAAAAAATAATGTTTTCTGCGGTAGATTGAACTAAATATTCATTTCGATAAATTGCTCTACTTGACACTATAACTTTTAATAATTTTCTCAGACATCGGAACTATAAAGTGATATGTTCACTTTTATTCCACTGTACTATTGATACATAAACACACTACTGACCTCACATAAATTGTATACAAAGAAACTAATTTCCCATTAAATATAAAAGAATTGTAAGTAACATACAAAGACGATGTTTAATTCCTGTAGGACTTTGTAATAAAGTATCTACACTTAATTTTTAAGTTTCTCAGTTATATACAAATTTTGGAAAATTGTAATTCTGACTTTATGATTTTTCTTGGTTAAAAAATGTTTAGTTTATGGCATGATAAAACTCAATTTAATTTTTTTTTTTGTTGCAAATTCGGACTAAAATAAACTAGACTATTAATAGAGCAAAGCTAGAGTAAACCTCCAATGCCGCCATTTCGGAATGTTTTGACCGATTTTGCTCGTTCATCGAAACTTTTACAAGACATTGAAGAAATAAACTTGTATACTAAATTTGACTAAATCAATATTTTTAAGTAAATTACATTTTGTAAAATATTTCCTAATAAGAGATTGCTAAGCATATAAATTCATTCACTTCAGAACTGACCCCATCATTAATTATATTATTTTAAAAAACAATAAAGTTATAATCAAATCTGACTCGCTATATCGTACAAAAATTTACAAATCACGACCAATTCTAAAAATTTGTAAACTGACTGGAAAGTATTTTTTCCTACATTCAATATTGCATAGTTGTATTTTCTGTTGATTTTACAAAGATTGTGTCGGTTTTTGTTGATTTTTCCTCTGTTACTATTTTGTTTTGTATGTGTTTTCTCCCTGAGTTACAAGTGCGTGTTTTGCAACAAAATAGAGATACGTAGAATTAATTTATAAAACTACTGTCTAATAACAAATTCAATTTAATTTACATAAAATATTCACCTGTTTTTTTTATTAATGGACAAATTTTAAATTTTATTTGTGATGTTTTTTTAAAACTTATTTTGGTTAACTAAATTATCTCTTATGTCTCACCACTACAACCTCGACAAGAGTGACAATTTTGAATAGAAAACTAAAATTAACTCTAATAAGAAACTGATTTCCTTGGAATAACTTATTAATTAAGTTTTGAAAGTATTATGCCTACTCACTACAATTTTATCTTTTCATTAATTTTCACTTAAATGTAACCGCAATTAATAATAAATTATCGCAAAGACTCAGTATTTATATCTCGAGATTATTGCTTATTGAGAGAGTACGCTGTACCATGTCACCATTGACTGGACATTGGGATTACGCCATTACGACAAAGTGCGCTGCCGTTGTGAAAGTATAGTCTTAGCTCGTGCAAATATTAACTGCAATAGTTCGAGGAGAGTTCATTCCAACAAGTTTGTCCACAATGTACTCTCTATAACTTCCTTGTTTCAATCGTGTAGTAACCTATATTAATTTGTAAAAATAACTACTTAAAGAATTTTATATTAAGTGTATTTTTTCATAATTCCTCTTTCCGCGTCTCGTGGTATTTTTTAAATATATTTCTGTAATTTATAAATAAGTTCCGACAGCAAATTTTGAAGAGGTTAACTAAAAATTTGCAATTTCCAAAGCAACAAAGTGAATAAAGGTAAAAAATTAACCAAAACCCAAATGTTCATGGCAATGAAAAACGGTTAAAAATAATTCTGTAAAAAACTCTAGCTAAACGTGAAAAACATGGAAGGAAAAATTTAAATTGATTAAAATTGATGTTCCACATAAAGCGATTGAATTTATCACAGATTCATAATGTTTTTATAAATTTATTTAACACGCCATTTATGTACAGTCTTGTAGTTTTTAAAGTTTATTTACAATTTCAAATTAAAATATATTGCAAGTTTTGTCCATAATTGTTACTTAAATGTACACATAATACAACTTACATAAATTAATTTTAACCATTCATCAACACTGTGTACTGTAGTTGCAAAAGGGGTTTTCCTCTTATAGGTTTTTAGTATAATTTTTAATAGGTTCAGTAATATCAGAATCTTCTAGATTCAATAAATTATAGTTTTGTAACCAGAGTATACTATACCTAACCTAACCTAATCTAACCAGAAAATACAATTTCCTTCAACGGTAACAATGCTACTGTCAAATTTGAGGATATGAAGGTAAACGTGAACACACAATATATTTTATTTAAATACAGAATGTTTCTGAAATACTTCGGGATCTATTTTCTAACATAAAAATAAATAAAAATGTTCATACGAATATGAACTTGTTTTCAGACAATCCTTCATTTTGTATAAAAAACAAAATAACTTTTGAAGTAGTAATATATTAAGTTCAGATTTGCCATAGACATTTTTTATGTAATGTTTCACAAGTGTGCAAAAAATAAAGACTGTATTTGTATTATTTTCAAAATTACGGAAGTTTAAAGTTTTCAATATTGAATCTCTTGAAAAAATTTGACGAAAAAGTTTCCTCTTTTAACTACAATTTTTTTTTCTTCTTTAAGTCAAACAATAGTCAAGTTATTGAAAAAAAACCGAAAAGATGATTTCTTTAGAGTTGTTTACAACTCCTAAATATTTGATTACAAACAGCATTTTTTTTTTAAATTATCAAATTTAAAAAACGTTTCTTCTAACATAATCTTAGGTGTTGTAGACAACTAACGATAAATTATGTTTTAATGTTTTTTGTTTGTTTTTTTTTCCTTTTTCTTTTTTTTTGTTTTTTTTGTCAATAACTCGACTATCCTTTTACTTACAGAAAAAATAAAAAAATAATTTTATTTTTATATAAAGGGGAACTTATAATCATGAAACACATATAACCAGTTTAATTCATTCATCCGTCAATTAAAAAAGTAAAATGGAATTAAAATATTAAATTAACTGTCATAATAGACAGCGTATGTCAAATGATCACTATTTTTCAAAAGTATGTTGAGAAAGAAAAAGGAAAACATTTGAACATCCATTTTGTTTTTGTTTTGTTTTAAGACGAAGCCTAATAGTATATTTGAAATTACTGTCTTAAAATATTTAATATTGGTGTTTGGTGTTTGTATATTTAAAATTGATTGATAAAATAAAAGGTAACTTTTATAAGCCGTTTTGTTTTTTTCAAAACTTTAAAGGAAATAGGACATTTAGAATCTATATCATGAAACACACAAACCAGTTTGAAATGACATAGTTAATAAACCGAAATAATTTTTATCACCATTTTGTATATGAATTTTAAAATGTCTACGCCATAGAAGATAACATTTTAAGATCACAAATATCTATAGAAAAATCCGTATTAACTTTACAACGAACACCGAAATTTTTGTGTTTTTAATTAACAGATATAAGGTATAGATTAAATATGTTACTAAATTATAATTAGCATTCTAAAGTATATACATGTAATGAGTTCAATAAATATCATTCAAAAACCAGGTGTATATTTTCTTTTGAAGCTATTAATAATTGTTGTAAGCCCTACTTTAAAAATTACTGTAAATTCGAAAACAGCAGCAAAAATTTGAAAATAAGTTTGACAAAATAGATGGAGAAACATAAGAGTTTATATTATTTTGTAAACAACGAATATAAGTTCAAAGTCAGAAATATTAGTAAATTTAAAATCATTGTTCAAAAATGCACATAAATAATAAAGTGGGGAAAAATGTAACAAAATATATTACATTTTATCTAAAATTTTGTTATTTAAGTATAACTTTTTCGTAAAAAAGTAATACAAATTTCAAATCAGTATCCAAAAACATATGAAAAATGATAATAATCTAAATCAATTGAGGAACAGAAACAAATTAAGTTTATAATCTGGAATTTATTTTTAAGGACACGTAAACAGTTAATTTGTAATCGTTCAAAAATATATATATGATATAAAAAATAATTAATCAAATAAGATCTACTCCTAAATGATAAAAAAATATTTAATTAGCGTAATGAGCAAATGAGTTTAATTAAAAACAGGTAAAAGACAAACAAATTTAAATTGTCGACCAACATTTAAAAGACATAAAGAAGAAGGAATCTCTAGAAATAATAAGATGGTGTATTTAAAATAATGCCCTAAGACTCTTATATGGAAAATATGTTTGTTACAAATTGGTAAGAAACGAAACAATTCAGCTATCATTTTTCTTTATTGAAATAAATATAAATACTACATGAAATGTGGCTATAATTTCTATATCGAAATCCTAAATAGTTTTTGTTATTTCGATAAAAATCAGTATTTAAAAAATATATATTATTCACAAAGAATTTTATTTTATTTTAAATTAGTCGTATAAGGTTAAGTAGTACTTGTAAGACAAACAACTTGATTTTAGTCTCCTCAAAAGTGTATGGAAAATGAGGTTGATCAAACTGGACTAAGATAGAAAAATGCTCAATAGTGAAATTGAAAATTCAGTTAGAAAATTAAACTAAACGAATTTACAAACCAGAGCCTTATAAAGGGATAAATTTATAAAATACTGTTTTTGTTTTGGTTTTAAATGTTGTAACTTTGTGTTTAATAATTCAATTCGTAATTTATAATGTAAAAAAATAACTGAACCTTAAACATTTGAAATAAACAAAACCTAATCTCAACCTATTTTAAATATTTGAAATGGAACTTCTGTCTAAAGATAGCTGAAATAGAAATGGCATTAATGACGATAGTATATTATGAAACAATTTATAGTTGATTGGTGCTTTGTTTGTATGATGATTTGAAACAGGTGATGTGCCCTACCTAGGACAAAGTAAGAAACAATATACAATTGTCTTAATGTATTTACATATAAGATATTAATTCCCATCATAGGTTATAATTGCCTTAATAAATCTATAGCCCAACATTGCTGCTATAGATCATCTGGTAAGGATGTCATTGTAAGGTTTATTGGAACTTTCCTCTTGACAGATAATATACTTATATATTAAATTGTTTAAACCACAGCAGAGTGTCTAATTATACTTGAAATACATAACGTTCGGCTTTACATTACAAATTAGGCACATTTCGAACGATCATTGTAAATAAATGGAAAATTTCGTAATTAGCAATATTTGTTATAAGTTCAAAAATAATTTTTTTTCGTATTAAATCAAAAGCGAAATAAAAAATCTGCAATGGTTATATTTAAGTTGACTGGACATAATTGCTTATCTCAATGTACTTATTGTATTTAACCCCTGAAGAGGATGGAAAAAGAGAATATGAAACAGAGAGAAGAGTTGTCATTTCTGAACATAAACTATCTCGAAGTAGCAATCGGAAGAGTGGTTAAAGGACATCCAGATAAGGGTTAGTCAAAAGGTAAAACCATTTTCCACAACCATCAACAAAAGAAAGATACAAAAGAACACTCTTCCAAAATCAGTGCACCAACTTATAACGAGGCCTACTAGTATAATTACCCAGCATGTTCTTTCAAATCTTCACAGTAAAATACAATCATCCCTTGACTCACACTCGATGGGTGCCCTTGCCCAGTTCTATAGTCAACACCTCAATCAATAAGCAAATTAATTAGGTCGTCCTCAACTTGCATAGATTAGAGCGAAGCGAGTATATAAGTTAGTATAAATGAAACATTTGATCGTCGTAGTTAAGAACTGTGTCTTAAAAAACTTCATGTTTTTTTAATAAATATTATTTTTGTCTTGGTTAGGTTATGTTGGGTGAGGTATAACAATAATATGCCTATATGAGATGCAGCAGAAATAATAAAATATTATGATGATAGTCTTTCGTAGATTTAGTTGATTAACCTAACCTCAAGTTTATTATATTAATATGTTTAAATAAATAAATCAGCTGTTAAATTTGTAAAGATGGTTGTTATGGTAACAAATGTTGAACCGCAGACAGATGATTTTCTTCCTGAAGGCTATGTGTATTTGAAAGTGGTGATCAATTAGAACCTTAAACTGTTAACACAAATAAAAGTCCGCCTTCGTCAGACACAAACAGTTGTGATAATTCGTCAAATAGTTTTAGAAATACATTCGATTTCAAGCTTTTGCTTGAATAATCCGCTCCATAGCATTACTAAAACTGACAATAATTCAGAAATTTTAATTCATTAGCTACACCTAAAACGTTGTGCATGTAACTTTCTTGAGAAACCCAATGCATAGTTGCAAGGCAGAACGACTTTGACCAAGATGAATGAAACGGAATTATCCAAGCCGCGGTCTATAATTTGCAACGAATTAGGTCAACTCGATTCATTAAGTACGGCACTGTTTTTAATTATCATACCTTTTAAAACTGGAATATGTTATTATTTTTATTATACAGTCCATGATTGCATTCTATGATTTAATCATGTTTAAATCTTAATGTAACAAGATATCATGAGCTACGCAGGTATAATCTGAAGGAAAATGTATGGAATAAATTGTTGGTTGGATTCTAACAAGATGGGCAGGACGGCGTATGTGATATACGGAGGCCGACCACGGACAAGACGTTTAGTAATTATTCCGGAGATGGCGCTCTCAAATAATAAACATAATAATTACTGGAGCTCACGCTACGGAACACCCTGTGGCACTACACATCACATAACCTATAAATATTGAGATGTTTTAGTCTTACTCAAATAATTTGTTATTTATTGTTCTGTTTAGACTTTCGGAACTGTTTTAAACGGAATGAGTTAAACTAATTTATTTGGAATTTAAATAGGCTACGCAGAATTTGGGAACAATAACCATTAGTGTAGATACAGCTGAGACAAACAGTATGGAATATATTGAAATAAGATGTTTTGCAATCAGTTTTTAAATGAGATTATGTCGTAATTAAGATTATAATAACAAATTCATGAACGGTGGTAATAATTTAAAAAATAAAGATACTTCTTAAATTTTATTTTAAGTAAAAAGAACAAATCCAAAATTTTGGTAATTATATAGCAGAGTAGCCTCATTTCAAAATCAATTTTTATGGGTTTTATTCGTCAAATAAATGTTGGAAAAATATTTTATTATCGAAAAAAAGTGTCGGAAAGATCATTACATAATATAATTACACAAGTTGTTTTTTCGTGAAAAAATTAACTCTGTGTTATCTTTCATACTCATGACATTCACTTCAATAAACGTACGGAAGGTTTGGCCAGGTGGTTTTATATATATATAGCAACCTGGCCAAACCTTTCGTGACATATAATAATACAGCCTTACATATTTACAGCAAAGAAAACATTATTTATTCTTATGAAGTAAGGTATGTAGTAGAGGATAAAAAAATAAAACAATAATACTTCTACTGAATTTGCTGCAGAATTTGACTCTGATTAAGATTTTCTTGTGTAATTATATTATGTAATCATCTTTCCGACACTTTTTTCGATAATAAAATATTTTTCCAACATTTATTTGACGAATAAAACCCATAAAAATTGATTTTGAAGTGAGGCTACTCTGCTATATAATTACCAAAATTTTTAATGAATCACGGATGAATAAAACATTTGTTAAATGATTAATGGGGTTGTTGACTACACATCTAAATCTATGCTGGATTAACGTAAAGTGGTTTAACGGCCATTTTACTCCATTCCTGTCACATACTAATTCAAAATCGACTGTATACTGTAAATGCTTGATATTTAAAAGGCCGTGCACTGCTGCTGCTTGTTGACGCTTACTGCCAGTTGAGTTTTTTCTTGTGTTTGTGTAGTTTTGCTTTATTTCTAAGACTTTAAGACATCATTAAGTATATAAAACTCTACTTTATGGATTCAAGATGATGTCAAATATCTCACAAAACTATTTTGTCAAGTGTTCCGACATTTTAACACAAACGCTTTGCAACTTAAAACTATTGCTTTACTTGAAAATATATAAAATTACGCTCCATCGAAGTGGAAAATAATAACCTACAGTAGAACTGCTCTAAACCCAAATGAGGCTAACATATTTAAATTTATAATTCAACAGCTGCATTGTATATCTTCATTTCTTATACATTCACTACCTGTATTAATGAATATAAAATCTTATTTATCTTTTACATCATCCATATTTGTTTCAAGTATACGATTGTCACTTTATACAATTATTCAAAAGTTTGTTGATTCACTTCTCCATTCAAAATATATTAATTGGAATGTCAACTTGGCCGATCTGATTATGTGCAAAAATAATAACTTAATTTGCATATTAGATATCGCCAGACGTAAGCAAGGCAGGTTGGATGCTTAGTCAAATCTCATTGGTATGCGTCTCTTGTCTTACGCCCTGCAGGAGCACACAGCTTCTTCCAGCATCTGGAATTCCAGTAGACAAATAAATTAAATAAATAATTCTAAATCTATCAATTAATTGGAAGTCCCAACAAAAACAGTTTTCTTCTCTGAAATAGTGCATTAGTTTACATTGGAAATGAAACCCTTAAAAACGATAATGTCACCCTATATTAACTTTTACCGTGTACCACATCACATTTAAGACCAACACTGATGGTAGGATCCAAAATAGCACCAGTATTCTTAAAAAATCGGATAAATTCTTCTAGTAGAGAAATCGGTGTCTACAAGTTTAGTAAATTTGTACAAGATTTGTATTTTCCCTAATCAATCTACGTCAATGAATTTATTTTAAAACTATCTGAGCTACATATATTATCTGGCAGTTTAATCATTATCATTTCTACATAGACAAACTGGCCTCTACAAGACAAACCGTCAAAAATCTAAAATCTTTATTTATGGCATTTTACATAATATGCTAATTTAGTATGTAGTAATTTTCTCTTCATATCATTATTATTAGTGGAAATGACATTCTACCATTTTTTAAAGAGTTTTTGTATAAATACTCACAAAGTAAACAGTCCTAGGTAAACTTCTACCAATGAAAGTATATAAATCCGTCCAACCGTTTGCTATAGAAACGATGATCAGAATATCCGGTCTTCGAAATGTATATAACTTACATTTAGTCTTTGATAGGACTAGATTTAAAAAATATATATGAGCAGACGAAATTTTAAAGTCGCTTATATATTTTTTTAATAAGAATATAACGAAAATACTGCCCTTATTTTAAGTCCTGTGATTTATTTTCACTTTTTTTTATAAAACCATTAAGCGTTTCGGAATTTATATCCCATCATCAGAATTGTTTCACTTCTTGGAGACCGTCAAAACTATAAGAACACTTAACACATATCTCCACAACACAATACACGAGACGAGTGCGCACCACGGCATTTGAGGAACGACTGGAGTTCGGATTATGTATCAGAGATAAGGCTTACATGGTCCGTCCTTATCTTGTATTTTCATAGCTGTGTCATACAAGGAGCTGGATTTAAATTTGAGTCGGTCTTTCAACAAATTATCTGGACTGCTTATGAAAGCTTTGTATATTTCAAATTCCCCATGGTACTCATATATCCCCTTTTCTTGCATAGGTGTAATGGAACCCAATTTTGTTCAAAATTAATGTATGTGTGATTGTTCTGCATAAGATGGTGGGAATAATTGGATCTTCTATTAATGCTGTTATTTTTAGTTAAGGAGTTAAAGCTTCTCCCTGTTTGACCTATATAAAAACTATCACAATATCTACACGTTAATGTATAGATTCCTGTTTTACTTTGTCTTGTAAGTTTAGGTTGTAGTATTCTGAGGAAATTGTTCAGTATTGACAAACATTTTTATGTTTATTTTATTGAGGATATTTGTAAGGATTTTCAGTAGAATATTTCCGTACTCAGTTGTTCTACAGATTTTATAATTTTTTTTCGCTGTCGCTTCTTTTTCTTTTTTAAATATTTCCTGAGTAGCTGGTCGACCATAGCACTTGTATAACCGTTCTTTGTGGCTATATGTTTGATAGTATTTAGTTCTCCTGACAACCATTAGCATCAAGTGGTATAGTTATCAGTCTATGTATTAAAGTATTATGTGCTGCCATTTTATGACAGATAGGGTGGTAGGAATTTGCGCGTGTGGTGATATCTGTTGTGTTTGGTTTCCGAAATATTTTTAATTTAATGTCCTCTTTTTATAACTGTTATGTCCAATATTTGGTATAAAAGTTATAACTTTTCATTTGAGAATAGCGTTATAAAAATAAAGCACTTAAAAGAAAGGGTAAGAAATTAGTTTCCTATAGTCTATTTGGAGCGATTTGCCTACATCTATGGTTACATAAGAAAAGAACAACAGTGGAATTTTGTTAATCTGAAGTTAGATGTTGTCTAAGTGATGCACATTAAAATATTGTATTAAACATCACTAACTACAAATACAGTATGTACGAAATATATTTCACTAAACAAAATACTTAAATTGATGATAATTTAGTTAAACAATATATTTTATTATTATACATTTTTCGGACATTTGCCATCATTTGTGTTAAAAATCAAAACACGACGTTTCGGGAATAAGAATCAATTCCCGTTATCAAGTGACTAAAAACTAAAGAAAATTGAAACTAGAAACTAAGCCTATGTAAGAAGTTAAATTAAATAAGAATACCACCAACCTTAATATCTAACCATGCATCTCAGAGCTAAAACTGAGAAGTCAAAAAACACACAATCACGGTAACACACAACTAACGTCAAATGCGTGTTGTTGTATCAAAGATGTTGATACCACTTCCATCATTAACAAATAACTTCAAACAGTAAACGATATAATGAAATGAAAATGTAGTGTTTTTTTTTTTCAACAATAAAAAAAAATAAAAAATCTAAGAACTTAAATCACACTCAGTGGTAAAATAAAATTATTTTAAAGTTGTTGTAAATAATTATCAAGCATGTACTAAAACAAAGAAAAACATCTTTAGAAAAAATAACAAACTTTATAGCCTCAATATTACTAATATTTTAATAGATTTGCATTATTATTTTAAAACCAACTACAAGTTTAATCGTGTGAATTATTCACAAATTCCTTGAAAAGTTCTGAGCTGCCAAGTTGTCGGATGTTAAATGAAAATCAAACTGTAAATTGATGTAGATCCATAACAGTTGGAAGCTAAATGTGTTTAGCGCGTAGGTAGCGTACATAGTGAATGTATATGAAGAGATTATGTAAAGTACGTTGTGAAATAGCTTAATAGATATGCATGAACTGATTGTCAGATCTCGTCCGAGACAATAGCTGGTTGGAGCCAATAACTGCGTCTTATCTGTAAGATAAACATATGGATATTTAACTGCTACGTTCACCCCCGCCATTTTCATAGAGTAAATACATAGGTGATATAAAAGAATATTGAATTTTAATGGTATACAGTCTGTTTCTTAAATACTTAAATGGTTTTCGAGACGTTTTATAACAGCCGCCGTTTAAAAAATAATACAATTACAGTCTTTTTAAAATACTTGTAAAAATTAAATAAAGAATGTGTATGCCAAACCTGGACTCATTATATCTTCAAGAGCTAAACAAAACGGCAAATTTCTGAAAACGAACGCTTCTGAAGTTATTCATAGTATTTCAGAATTACTCTGTGAACAAAAAGTCTGTCAGGGGTTGTTATCGTTCTATTAAATGTCAACATATCTCAGAGATAAATTAAAACAACAATTGTTTTAGTATATACCACAATATTTTATTTGAAACTTGCCGACCATGGTTTCGCTAGTTAAAGCATTGTCAGGCAAGTTTGACAATGCTTTAACTAGCGAAACCATGGTCGGCAAGTTTCAATTAAAATATTGTGGTTTATACTAACAAAATTGTTGTTTTAATTTATTTAAAATGGAATACCACCAAGTACTGTCTTTGATATAAATAGTTTATCTCAGAGATGTTTGATGTTTTTACTGTGTAATACTCTCAAAAATATGTCACGACTAATTTTGTCTTATGTGTAAAAGGTTCAGGATGAAATCTTCTTCTTAGGTTATGAAAGGTGAAGATTAGTCGTAAAAAGAAGGTCAAATTTTTATGATATTAACATTTTTATACTATAATATATCCTAAATAATACGTACCCTGAACAACTAGAATCGGGAGTTAACAAAAAATATAGTAAAATTAGGCTCGTTAATCTTACTGAAAAAATTCTAAAGTGAAAATACACAAAAAATAAATAAAACATAAAATACTGACATTACAAGTTAAACCCTGGAATGTTCAAGTACAAATGAAGTTGTTGTTAATAATAACAATATTTATTTATTTAGACATTAAACAGATTTTTTGTAATGGACTTTGTCAGATTAGGTCTAATCACGGGAATCATAAAATACTTTATACAGTTTAAAATTACATATAATTAATGTCATTGTCAAAGCCACAATCTTCTTTGCTTTAGAATGCTTTCTGTTTTAGCCATTTTCAATGTCTAATTTGAACTTCTGATTAGTTATTATTCATCTATTTTACGCCAAGAGATTTATAACTGTTGAGATTTGATTAACCTAACACAGTCTGTATAAATTAATCCACTATTTCTAGAACCGTAATTATGTTACCTCGCTTACTATATCTTAACAATTTTTCTTTTACATTTAACAATGATAAACCAAACAAGCCACAGTTGAGTATACCATACCCACCTCAACAAATTGTGGCCTGCAAGATTCATCATTAGTGATGTTTTTAATACATCTAATAATTTTTTTGTCATATAAAAACCTGTGGAACTGCAGTTTCCCGATAAAATTATCCCATATAAAAGATGAGCATGGAAAAGGCATAATACCCATTTATCACCGAATCCAAACTGGTCTACGACTTTAACTCCATAATCAAAAAAGTAACTTTAGCTAATCTCGTGCACAGACTATTTGTGTGAATCTCTCAGCCTAGTTTTGAATCAAAATAAACGCTAAGAAGTTACACTGATGTGTTCTTTACCTTGCCAAGTACAAAAATGATTTTCGTTGTTTTTCATCAGTTTGATACTGTTGAGAGATTTTTTCTCATCCCACTACATTTATATCTTTGTCGGAATTAAAATACGTTGTTTTGTCAGCAAACAGAACACATTATCTGGTATAAAACTGGGCAGATCATTAATATACACTAAAAATAAAAAGGGTCAAAGTTAGAACCTTGAGGTACATTCTTGACACATTCAGCAGATCCGATATCTGTTCTAGTTTAACTTTCAGATAAATAAGATTAAATTAATGACAACTCATTTCCTTGTATGACATAATAATAACCAAGTTTACTCGGTAAAATACTGTGAGTTAAAAGCTTAAATGTACAAAATTGCAGAATTTTTTTGTTTGTGTTTTTTATTTGTTTTTTGTATCAGATCCTACTAATTTAAAGGACACAATATCTTTCAAAGCCCCAGTAGTAGAAAATCCTTTCCTAAGTCCATATTATTTGGAATGTAAGAACAAAATATTGGTCTTAAAATAGCTTTCAAGTTGTTGTTTGATAAGACTTCGATTTAAAATTGTTGCGACAGGATTTATCTCTTGTATACAGGAATACTAACAGTTTTCTTAAGACAGCCAAGGTATAAACATCCAAACATCCAATTGATGAGGTAGACCTGTGGAATTTGTAAACTCTCAACAATTTTTTTAATTGCAGAATTTGAACAACCATAGAAATCCTCTGCTTTAGAATGACTTAATCCATTAATTAGGCTATTTACATTATTTGGACTAACTTTCTGCTGTTTAAAGTAAAGCCTAGTTGATAACTTGATTAGTAGCTTATGATTGATTTTAAATGTAGTTAAATAATAAAACAAAGAGTGTAAGTGTTAATAGTTTAATGGTGACACTTGGCGTACCACAAGGGTCAGGATCAGCGCTAGGAGCTATACTTTTCATCATTTAAATAAATTATTTGTTTTAAAGCAAGGTATTTAAAGAAATTTACTATCGTTTACAAAAAGATCTTCAATATTTATCCTAATGATTTAATTAATAAGGATCCTTAATATCCTTAAATTTTTCTATGTTTTTCTAGGATTTTACTAAATTTTTACGGCATTCACGAATATCACTTTTCTAATCTATATTAAAAAACAAAACAAAAAATTATATATTTCTCTTCAAAACTAACTTATAAAACTTCTTTATATGTTGGTTGAAAATGTGTAAAATTATTTTTATAGTACTTATAAAATGTATGTGTTTGTGTTTGTAGGCATACGTGTGTGTCTGACTTTTAGGTAAACGTACAGACTTTTTTATTCTTGGCATAATAACTCAGAAATATTTTGCATCTAAACGTTTTTTCAATTACACAGATTAATTTTACGCACCTTCCACCATCCTATAAATTGACGTGCAATATATTACCCATGAAAATAATGGTAAACCGTAATAAAGTTAAGCAAAAACAAAGTAATATAAAAATATAGGCTGACAGTAATATAAAGTTTGGTAGGCTGACAATAAGGATGTCAGAAGAGAATTTGGTTTTTTTCAGAAGATGAATACGTTATCAAGACTTCCTCAGTACAAAAAATAAATCATAAAGAACCTTAATGCCCGGATGCTGAATCATACTTCATCATTGGAAACCTCGCCAAACAGGATGTCTTCATTTTAAGACACGCTTATGTCTAATAACAAAATTAAGTTTTAATTAATCTCGGTAGAACGTTTCTTTGATCCAGGAAGACAATTTTCACGCAGCGTTAAGCTCCAGGTTTAGCTGCTTCCGTTACTCCATTATTGTTTCTGACGATTTTGTTTTTGTTCATACGTCAATTAATATCCAATAATAACTTGTGAAAGATTTTTTTATTTATTCGTTACAGCGAATCAATTTTTTTTCCTGCATAGTTGTCGGTTGAGATAAAGAATTGAAGTTCATCAAACCGACGTAATCAATCTTAGGAAACCGTGAAGTCAGCTGGAAGTTAAGAAATCTAGGCAATTGTTAGGTTGAATGGTATCAACAAGAGATTCTAATTATTACATCTATATTACTCTGGTCTTTGCAATACTATCAGTTACGTAAATTACATACTACGAAAGAATTAGTGTCAATGAATTTTTCGTTTTTTTTTCTTTTAACAAATATAGAATATCTCGTATGAAAAGATAACTTAACTGCCGTTCGTAGCAGAACTTAATACATTTGTCTTAGCAATAAACTAGATAAAAACGTTTTAAATTTAATAAAATATTCATGAAGTAAAATAAATCTTCAACTAGCTACGAAGGAAGGCGTTAAATTCAAACTAAATTTCTTGAAACCTGTCCCCTAAGTGCACTTTTACCGCTGTAACTCAATTAATATCACTTCGGTACCATTTATTAGCTTTGATGAGACCGACACTTACCGTGTGCAGACTAAATTGACTTAGCAATAATAAATACAGCGTATTAATGTTGAAGGCATGTAATCTATCCGACAGATTCGATTCAGTCTTTCATCATCCAATCATAATAAAACCGAAACAGTTAAATGAATCCATAAGCACTTCTTCTCAGCTGGCTTAGAGTTTTATCTCTTCATTAGATATGGTTGTAAATTCTCCGCTATATACATATATATAAAATTTGTATTTGTATATATTTTAATTTTATTCAATCTTTTAATGGAAACTAAATATATATATATACTGCCTCTGCGTTCGCGGTCTCTTACATTAATTTTAAAAGAGTTAACCAGAATACTTTAGGTAATCTGCCTGAAATATTGACGAGCTGTTTTCCTTTAATTGTATTATCTTAGCAACTACTTTTTGAAATAGATCTTTTTATTCAAATTAATTGATAAACGTTTGTACTTCCCAAAAATCTTGACAAATAAGTCGTTTTGAATCCAAAATATTTCAATTTTATTCAGTATTCTTGTTTCAAGTATATAGACACAGTTACAAGGGCATGTGCAGTAACACTTATGTTTTATAGAAATCCAAATACACGAAGACGAAAGAATAAAACTTAACTATTATTTCTATAGATATAAGCAGCAAAGTAGTTACATGTGTGACAAATAACCACATTGATCCATGCTTAACTTTTACGCATTCATATCCACTGACCGTGTAAAATAACTTAAAATATTCCACATGGATGCTTCATTGATTTTGATTACTTTTCAGGTATTTGTTTGCCATGCCTTTCTTGACTATGATGACTAATGAGAGCTGGAAATTATAATAATATTAAATATGAATTAGTTTTTTTTTTTCATAAGACGTGTTTAGGATAAAGCACTTGTTGTTTAGGTTAATTATAATTTATAATCACCTTTTTTATGGTTCGTAGAGAAGTATTTAACTTTAAATTAAAAGATTATTAAATACAAAATTATGTTTTCTCAATTATTTGTATTCCCCATCAAGCGTTGTTTAGATCAATCTTTTCTTGTTATAACAATTCACAGTACATCAACTGTAATGAGCTACAGTTGTGGAAACTTCAATAACCAAATGAATGAAAACACAATTTTTCACACAAAAATCTCTTTATTTCTGCAACACAAATACAAGACACCGTTTCAATGACTAAGTCATCTACTCACCTGTTACATTCATACAAACTTTACTGACAGTAAACTATGACTAGAGTAACAGTATAATTTAATAAGTAACAATTTGCAGCAAGTCATGCAGACAGCTATCTACAAAAATTCCAATTTTGATTTGTTAGTGTCATTGTCGCTGAAAAAAACACTTTCTAAAATTGATTTAGCGGAAACGTAAAACAGAAGCTGGTATCTGTTTCACATCTGTTCAGAAGATATTAAATGAAAATAAAATTCACCCATATAAGGCAAGATTTTAAACAGGCGTTGCAGCAATGTGAAGGAAAGAAACAAACACAGATTAGTCTGTATTTAGTTTGTTACATATGGACAGATAAGTCGAAAGTGGACTCATTATTGGAGTAATGAAATTACATGAAAGGGTACTGAATGTCATCAACAAATTAAACTATTAAATAGATGTCATTAGGGTGAGGTCTTTATAACTTTAAAGGTCTCACTTTTAATAAAGGAAATCTAAATGTTCAATATGTATGGCAAGTACTTAATCCACCAACTGAAGCTAATGTTGTTTTAGAAGTTTTTTTTTTTTCAAGCTGAGTAGTGCCACTGCACTAGGTGCTGTTATTATAGTTGAAAACTAAATGAAAAGTTTGGTAAAAAATTAGTAGCAATGATCGTATTTAGCGGCCGCCACCTTTCTCTAAAATTAACTCATCTTTATTGTTTTCCTGTTTTCTCAGATTTAGACGCAATTAATTAACTTTATTTTCAATTAATACAGAATATATAATCAATAAGAACTGTCGTTTTGAGATTTTATCGAAGCTCCACTTTAGAATCCGAAAAGTAAGACACGTATTACTTTTTTAAATTCAAAAAGTTTATCTTCAAAACTCTCTATTCTTTACTTTCAATCGAACAAACCCATTTTTACCCCGAATTTGTCACTATATGTATTGTACTACCAATGAATTATATAATGTCACTTGAAACCCTTGTTATCAGGTAGCCTTAATTCTCAACCAACCGATTTATTATAATCCTAAAATAATCAAACTATTTTTATCTTGTTGTTTGAACGTCATTGGTTAAAATTCGAAGACTACGTTATGTTGTACAATCTTACTTGAAATTTAAATTATAAGCAAGCATTATTGTTTTCCTCCATCATATTCCAATTGGGCGTCAAAATAAGTCAAATTCAAAATATTTACACGTTCTTTGATTTGTTTTAGATTTATAAAATTCTGGATATTGAGCTCTTAAAAATATCTTCCCACCCCTCAAACATTAACTGAAAGTATTGTTGAAATAAGATTTTCTAACACCTTGTTAGATCTTTTCATATTACATCATCCCTTTAACTCAATACTGTAGACCTCCATTTTGCAAAAAATATGTTCCCTTTCTTTTTATTTATTTCTTATTATACGTTACTACATTCCTTCTACTCAAAGTAACAATTCCCAAAACAACCATTAGATACTTCATCAATAAGAACTGCATTGTTCACCCCCCTCCCCCCATTAACTTTCCTTTCTAACAAACTAACGATGTTTATTGAGGTTTGCGATTTATTGAAGAGTCCTGACTTACAGTACTAAGCTATGATTAAAACAGTTTTTATGTAATTTCAAATGATCAGTCGTTATATATCATCTAAGGCGTACGTATACTCCATTGCGTGTATTTATGCTGCGCCGCACCCTATCCTAGTTAAATGGGCGTGGTCCATAACAAAGGTAAGTGTTTATTTTTTACGAGACATTTTTCAGGTGTTTGTAATGTGCATTTTATATAATGTATGTTTTAAAGTGTATTTTTGTTGAATATTCATTGATAAGTGCCGGAATGTTTGTAATTAAAACTCCTATTATTTACTAAACAGCTTATTTTATGACTTTTTACCTGACTACTAGATATATTTGTTCCAATATACAGTTCATGTAAAATTCTTCTTTATTTCTTATTATAGTTAAGATATTTTAAGATTCTTTGATGCTACGAATAGGTAATTTAATACTTTAGAAATATAATAAAAACCAAATTAATTGGTAATTAAAAGATAATCCTTCTGAACCTCAGACGTATTCGTAATGGCTTACCTGATTACAAAGGATGATATAAGGACTCAAGACAATTTATGAAAAGAAGATCAAAATAAAGACAGTTAGTTGATAAGGATGAGGCTCGGATTGATTGACAACACAAGTGAGAATAGGAAGGTGAGAAGAATTTCACGGATAGAACAAAGAACAACCAAGTAGAATGTGATTATGTCTTTAAGGTAAGCCAGTAAAATAATTTTAGTTAAAATATATTTTATTGTTAGGTTATACTCATTAGAGAACCTTGTAAATAATAAAATGACGAACGCATTAGAAAACAATAAACAAATTGGATAATAAAAATAAAACCATCTTGTAAAATCTGAGAATGGTAGTCAGATTTAGAAATTTGTTTAAGTAATTTTTAAAGTGGCCTAAGTTATTTTATAATAAGTTTATTTTTTCGCTAAAGAAACGGGAATTAAGAGTTCAGCCATAATTGCTAAAAATAGTTTACTGGCGGCATTCTTTGTGATATGTCTAACCATTTGATCGTGTAGTGTACAATATTTTGTTCAATAAACTTGCATATTTTAATTTTTCAAACTTGGACAAAAGCAGAAATCTTGTATTTAAGAGTGATAAAAATGCATTACTTCCTGGAAGGAGGTAAAACTTGTTGTTCTTCGGGAATAAGTTTTAGGACTATTTCTTTTAACATAAGTATTGTTCTGTGTGCATATGATACTCCTGCAATTGTTAAAAATGGGAATTTAAAAAACTTCACACTTTAATTTAAAATTAGAAGTCATTGTATTAACTTACAGTTTGGTTTACTGCAAATAGCGTAAAACTAAATAGTAATAAAACCGGAATATAATACTAACTAACAGATATAAATACTTTTTCATGTGTTGTGCAAACCTTTAAGAGGTTGGAAATGTTGACACTTCCATCTATATATATATATATATATTTCACAGAGTATTTTATTTATAAAAAGTTGTTATACTGATACCATTAAAAAAATCATTAATGTAATGCAAGGTAACTAAACTTCTTTCAACTCTTGATTTTTACACTTAAAATGTTAAGATTATTACAATTTTTAAAAAATCACTTAAAACGTTTTTCATTTATATTTTTAAAAAAAATTAATTGGAAAGGCATGTTGTAGTGTTTGTGATAAATATTACATAAATATGTAATGATAAAGTTATGTAATGAAGCTTATTTATTGTAAATTTGTTAGTAGAATTTAAAACTTATTCTACTTTTATTAATTTAAATGTATAGTATTAGCTTGTTCATTGTATAGATTTCATTTGTATTTATTATGTGTTAATTTCTTTTATAATGTAACCTGTATTATACTTTTTGATATCTTGTAATAAATGGTTTTGAAGGCATGATGTAGTGTTTGTGAATATTTAAATGATAAAGTTATGTAATGAAGCTTATTTATTGTAATTTTTTAGTAGAACTAAAACCTTATTCTACTTTTATTAATTTAAATGTATAGTATTAGCTTGTTTGTTGTATAGATTTCTTTTGTATTATTTATTATTTAAGTGTTAATTTGTTTTATAAGTTAACCTAATTTATATTTTGTGATATCTTGTAATAAATGGTAGTGACAATAAAATACCATTAATGTAAGGTAGGTTTTTTTATCTCAATTTATTTTGTTTTAGTTGCTTCTGAAACTTGATTTAGTGTATGGTGTTATGTTTCTTAAGGGTAGGTAATTTAAATTGCTATATTCAGTACCAAGCTCTCTGTGGCGGCGTAGAAAGGGTGCTATTTGTTTCTGATAACTATTTCGTTATTTAATTATAACTATAAAAATTAGGTGGAAAACGTCGCAATCAATAATTAATTTCATAACAAGAAAACATACCAACAAAAGTCATTTTATTGACTAAGTCATCATCTTCAGTTCACCCTTAACTAAAAATCGTGCACCACTAAACCAGAGAATTTTATTTTGTGAGACATGTTCAGTTTTAAAGACTGTAATGTCATTTCAAATCACCTAAATTTCTCAATCGTTAATTAATAAAACACTGATTTCCACAACAAAAAACACACCAACAAGATAACGTATAAATGACCAAGTTGTTATCTTCAGCTGTCACACTTTTTTTACTATGAAACCAAGACTTCACTTGGTCTCTAAAACATCATCTTGTTGGTGTGTTTTTGTTTTGGAGATTACAGGGTTTTATTAATTAATTATTGTCAATTTACTACAAGTTTATTTTAATATATTAGGCGATTTGATAAGGCATTAAAATATTTTGAGCTGAATAATTATGTTACACGAACTAAAGCTCTCTTAGCACAGCGGCACAAAATTTCTGGGTATATGAGAACAAGATGCTGACTTGTTCAATGAAATTTCGTATTGTGAATGTGTTAACTATAGATTACACATAAACACATTAATGTTTATTATTGTTTTGTATATAAATTGTATTAATTTCATGTTTTTTTTATATATTACTTGTTAACTACTATGTAAACTGTGATCATGTTTCCTTCCCTCACTTCTGTATATAAAACCCTTTGTATATAATTTTGTCCAGTTCTGTATTCCATTTGATATTTTAGGAACAACTAAGGATGACGGCCTAATTAACGATACGTTTCACTGTTGATAAAATCTATTGTTATACACACATGTATGTCTAGTTTGTTAACTCTAAATATTAACCACTAGTTAGTATAACTTCTTCGTTCTCTACAAAATCAATGAATAAAAGATTTAATTTTATCTGTACACAAGTACCAATTTAAAACCTATAGCTAAGAATAATTATATTTACTTTTGGATCACGTGTTAGTATATATATATATATATATATATATATATATTTCATAGTTTACCAACGGAGGCCAAGGTTGAGAAATTAGAGTAGAGGTTTTGCTTCTGCACTCAAATAACAAAACATAACAGCCCATGCTTCAAATTTGAGACTTTGAAGTTGCATGATAGCAAACTAATATTCCAAAATTGGAAAGAGTTACACTCAAGCCGCTTCTGCGTACAGGCTCGCTGCTAATGTTTAACCATGACAACTTATACCTATAACAGTTAATTGATCTTAGGTTGACGATGTTACAAAAAAGCCTGATACTGGATCAACTGCAGAAGGTTGAACTATATATTAGTATCAAATTCAATCATATTACAGTAGGCCTACCTGTATTAGTATATACATATACTCTTTTTACAGTCATATACTCGTATTACAGTCATACTGTGTTCATTATGAATGAACATTTAGTGGATGTTAAATTGAAATTAAAATAGCTCTTAAAAACCAACATCACTGAAGTTAAGTATATTATTCGCATTTGCATACAACACCCAAAAGAAAAATTGTTGTTTCTTACAATCACACGTTTATAGCAATGTTTCTTAAATGTAATAATATTATTGCAATGTACTGTATGTTAATAAAAAATTATTCTCTTTTTATTGTATCTTTTAAACACTGGATTTCTAAACAGCAAAATTCAATAAGTACAAACTCAAAGTTATTTTTTTATATGATTACTACTCCCCTCTTTTTCAAATCAAAATTTCATTAATTAGTAACAAAGAGCATTCCCCTGCGTAGGGGAATGAGCAAGCTCATGTCGTTCATGGGCAGTTTGGACTTTGGTTTCGTTATGTTTACTGTCCGCCTCTTTGCCTTTTCTTGTTTGAACTTTTAACACAAACTAGTGACAAATTGTATCCAGCACTTCAAAATATAAGGAATTGAATCTTATCAAAGTTGTTTTTAGTCATCATTTTTGAAGTATTTCTTTTGACATAAGTTGGACAATAACTACTGATACGCTCATAATTTGACACGTTTCAATAAAATTTGATAACATTGAATTTCATAAAAAGAACACGAAATGAATAACAAATTTTGTTAAAGAGTAATAAGACTGCACAGTTTTGCATGTTTGGAGTGAAATAAAGTACTGTAGTTTTTTAACTTTTATTGTTGTTAATAAATTAAAATATGTAGTTATAACATTTAACGAATATTAATTATGTTAAACTATTGGAAAATTTAAATACACGTTTCATTTATGGAAAAAAAATAATAATGTAAAATGATAATGCACAACTGGAATAATAATTAATTAATAAATTGAATATTGAAAAAGATCATAATGATTGTTCCCCTTTTCGAGCTATAAACCTTACTCTTATGATTTAACAAATCAATGTAACATTTCCGAACAAATTTTGATTTTTTTTTAATGATGTTTTATAGTGCACATCTTCAAAATAATTAAAAAAACTCTAAGAGAAGTGGTTCATTAGTTTGAACTGTGGATCACGGCCACGACAGCAACACAAATGACGCTTAAACTTTTATCATCCTTCCCAACTAAAATCTGAAATACATCTGATCATAGGTTTGTTAGTGATTTCGTGTGCGAAATACTCTGTGAAGCTAAAGGTTTGCAAGCAACTAACATACTTGTTTTCCCGTCTGTTTTCAAGCGTCAATTTCACTTTCAACCATCTGTACTTTCTAATCAATTAAAAGTGCAACAAAAAATTCAATTGAAGGGACGATACTTTCTCTATTCTATAGTCACCTTGTTCTATATATCTATCATAGTTATAGGCTATAGTCCTACAATTTATGAGCATATATTTGTTTCAAAAACCTAAATATTGCAAAACTATTTTACATAAATCTTTCCGAAAGTTAACAATTCTGAATGAAAATGCATATTTCGATTTCACAAATTCTAGAACAAATGTAAAGTAGTTCACATAATGTTTTTTTATGAGTGCTCACACTTATCAGAATATAATATTTAAAAAAAAATTTTAATTCTAAAAAATGTATTCAGGAATAATGAGGAATATTTTTTATCGTTTTACTTTCTACAAACTTGATTCCATTAAAAACTAAATTACTACACATTGTTTCTCCACGAAAAGAGATGCTACTCTCTGCAACTCTGTACGTTCTAATGATATTACTGATCATAAGCAATTAATTCAACTGCCACTATATTATTGTTTTCGATGTTTTATATCTCGCCCAATGTCAAACTGTCAATAAGAGTAATATGTGACAACTGTCTTCATAATGTTACTTTTTTATTTATTGTTGCTCAACTACAAAATTTTAGCCCTAGCAAGCATTGCCATATTACCTGTATCTTAAAACTACTGCTTCAATATAACTGCTTCAACTACTGCTTCAGTTTGACGTTATCGTTTGTAAGGTTGTCTATTTTTTAATGATCTCTCCTCTTTAAATATTAAAATCTTTTCCGTTTAATATCTCTTTTCAACCTTGAACTATACACTTTAAACTTAAAAATCTGTTACATTTTGCCAACAGGTTTATTTTCCTGGATTATGAACAAATGTTAATATTGTGGCGTTATACCTAAGACCATAATTAACGATAATATTGCCTAAGAACGAAAGATAAACTTGCACACCGTAAAATAACTACAACAAATGTATAAAATAGCAAAATTAATTAGTAAAATATGTATATAAATAATATCTATAAACAATAAAAATATAACTATAAATAAAGCATCTATAGTAATAAATATAACTCTAGTAAATATCATAAATATGAATAACATAAAAATAACTAAAATATTTATATCAATAAATATGGCATACGACAATAAACACATATATTGGTGTAAATAAAACTCTAATAAATAAATAAAAATCTTTATTATTTATGTACGAAGAGTCATACTCTGATTTTATATGTATTAGTGTTGTATTGTGTTACGTGTGTATGTCTTAGTGCAAGCTTGACGAAGCCGTAAGTGACCGGCGAAACACCGCTGTATCTATACAATACGGACTGAGGAAAACCTCTAAAGTAACTAATTGTATGAAATAAATAAACAATTACACAGAACACTTTTACATAAACACATATAGATAGATACTATTTATAAATATATACGTAAAATAAATAAACATAGACTCTAAATTATTATTATCCTTTCCCCTTCCATCTTTTCCCTACTACCACATAATCCCACATGAAAATGATCCCACATCTCAAAAAGCCCTTAAAATTTTCATCTGCCCGATATTCATAAATTTATCATTATCAGAAAATCTAGGATTTAAATACTTCTAAATAATTTTTGTTAGTTCTATCCCTCATCTTACAACATATTAGCAACATATGTTCTGCCAGAACATTACCGCCACAAAACAAACAGGTTCCTCTCAGTTACCTTTTTATCCCTCAGTTTCCAAACGCTGAACTTCTCTCTTCCCCCCCCCCCCAGCTACACGTCCTCCTCCCAAAAGCTTCTTAAGTTCACATATGACGTTTTCTAGCATTTTTTATGTTAAAAACAGCAACACTATATTTAACCTATTTTTAATATGCTTTTTAAAATATTAAAAAACAGTGTCTTACTAAATATCAACACCAAACCTATTTCACTTAATTTTCTGTTTAGTTTCCAAAACCAAAACATACCACTGTTTTCCTTCTAATAATACTATTGCTGCAGGGTTTCGCATTTATCATCTTTTAAATTTACCCAACACTCTACGTTTCTGCACAACAGGTCAACTTTTACCAGAACATTGCCTAGATACCATCGTACTGCACAACTTGAGGTACATCTTAGGATATTTAAAATTATCTGTCAATATATATTTTGTATTATTTATAGTTCCGACATTATTTTCACAGCCCTCCTAAGTTCATAATTTTCATTTGATGTGGAGTTATTTTGTTGACTGACTTTATCGTTCGATCTACTATTTCTGTTCATACCTAATACTGAACTCTTTTTAAAAGGATCACCTCAAAGCTATAGTTCCCCCCCCCCCTAGAATCCGTAGAGGGTGGATTTACTAGCTTAACTTGTTTACCACCGAGTGTATAAATTCCGTTCTCTTTTTCCATTGCCATAACATTATCATAATAATTTTCCCCCCTAGGCTCTTCCGCTTCTTCTGTCGTTAAGAACCATTCTCATCCACCATCAGAGCCGTTGACCAAAGATCTTCCGCCTCTTTCACTGTTGGGAGAGTCCTCTTACGCCTTCAGAGCCGTTGACCAGGTTCTTACACACTCACACCTGTTGTGTAAATCCTCTTCCACTTTTGAAGCCGTTGACCAGTTTTCACCTACAACCCTAGGCAGGGACCCTTACAAGGTAGTATCAACCAGATGGGCTGAACCAATGTTTTTTAGAGAGGTGTTACTCCTCTATCACTCCTTCTTCTCCTCCACATAGTGGTGAGGTCCCGGGCTTGTGACCGGCATAGCGAAGTTATAGAAACAATATCGATGATATCGTACATCCCAGTTTTGTTCCGATTTTACATTCAATTGTCTCTGACGCTATCCTTGTTGTCCTAACACATAATGTTTTAGTTATTCCATTTGACAATGCTACATTTCTCAGTTTGTGCCATAATGTTAAACACAATATTTTCTCGAAAAGTTTTTCAAAATCGGTAACTCCCATGTATATCTATACCGTCTTTAGTCTTAAACTTTTATTGACAAGAGTCTTTAAAATTATTAGTAGGCCTGCTAGTCTCTGCTCTGACACCCGCACGATAGATTGTTCACTTATTATTATATTAGGCTCATTTGATAATTCTAGGTGCATTATCCGCGTATATATTTCACTAATGCTTGGTAAAATATTTATTCTTCTCTAACATTCAGGACTCTTTTTCCTTTTATTTTTATAAATTATAAAAGGCAACCTTCCACTTCATCTTTTTTCCAAGTTGATATAATGTCACCCTAATTGGATCACACACAGATAAAATATTCTTTAAAACAAGAACTTCAACCTTTCCAATACATTTTTTTAAATACTTAAACCACTCCACTTTCAAAATAGTATTTGATTTAAAATCTCGCTTTCCCTGCATATTTATTTATTACTTCTCACTTATTATGGATATTATTTTCCTTTAACGTTTAATTGATAATCTCCTATTGTTTCTCCCTCCCTACATTTTTAGCTCTTCTTTTATATTCTCTTTGTAAAATTAAAAAAATTCATTGTGATAAAACGATTCATATTTTTGAAATATTTTCATGGAGATATTTACTTGTTTACCGTACCTTAACACACTCAAAATCAAACCATTCATTTCAATGCTATTTACAGAGCCAATATACTTTTATATAACTTTTTTTTAATTGGAAAATGTATAAGAATCTACAATGGAATTTTATAGGATATTACTATCTGGTGCAACACAAACTTTCTAAAACACGTGTAGTGAAATTATTTGCACATGAAATGCTAGACCAAACGTCACAAACTCTATAAACTGTAAAGTTATTAAACAGACAACACGTGAAGGCTGTAACAAGATGCAATGGATGAAGTAATCCAATAGAACAGGTCAAACGATTGCTTTCAAAACGTCAATTATCCGAGACAAGGTAGGATGGACTTTGTGAACATGACCACAATTCATTAGTAAACAAGATGGAGAGCAGAGATGTGTGACCTGAGAGGTAAAGGTCAACAATACAATTAATTGTAATTCTGCGCATGCGTGAATGTAACGAGCTCAGATGTCACAAAACTTCCAGAATTTCAACTCTGAATAATAGTGTCAGAGAGACTCCTCCTTTGTACCGTCGCATTCCGTGTTATTCGATATTATGTTGTGCTAAAAATATAATAATTTCAATAAGTGTGCAAATATACATTTTATTACTCTTAAAGTTCAATGAGATAAACTCTAACATTTTATAGGATCCCACCATTTTTTATCAATTGGTTTTATATTCAGCATATTACAGATCAGTTTGTCTCAAATACCGACAACTTTTTCTGTAAGAAGTTGACGTGCATTGTAATAATGAACAATGCGAAAATGAATTGTAAAAATACTAATTGTGTAAATTATTTTGTACTTCACATTTAATACTTGAATTGTTCAATTAATAAAAATAACTATCATTTTATAAAAATAGACAAAATACATAATTTTTCTTTCCTTTAAAGTTTTATAAGCCTTGAGGACTTAAAAACAGATTAACCCTTTCCCAACTATAATTACATTTTTCCTTTCATATAATTCACTTGTAGATCCTTATTTTACTGGCCTTCAGGATGCCAATCTGTAACTAGTAAAATAAAGGTTTAATAGAATATGCTAAAATAAGGATCCATAATTTATTGGAACGTTATTAATAAGAAATATTTAAATTATAATTTCAAAATACGTTTAACTGTTTTCGAAAAATTATAAATTATAAAGAGAAAAATTCATTTTATAAACATCTCTGTCTCGTGTCAATAATTATACGGTTTTTATTAATTTTATTACATTTATAACACTTTACAGCAGTAACGAAATAAATTCGTCAATGAAGTCTAGATTCAACATCTGCAAGTTATTAAAACGCTACAGTCAAGCATTACTAAGATTATATAAAAAGTATAAAGCAGTAAAGCGTAATTGTTTCACAATCATTAAATTTGTCCATTTAAAGATATAATAAAAGTGAGTTTTAATCAATTGGAAGCATAAAAAGTGTAATTAAAACAATAGTAAAATGGTTGCGACGTCCGGCCTCCGTGCATGATTGGCGAGCATTCCTCAAGCGGACCCCCGGAGTTTCCTAGACATGGACGGATTCTGCTGTGATTAAGAAAAACTCATTAAGTCAGAGCGGCAACATCTGAACAACAAAACATTGCAACTTATTACGGCTTTTCAGTTGTAATTTATGTTCATATTATTATAATCAGACCAAAGCTCATCCTCCAGACGTTTCTGTAACAAATGGCACACAGACATTGCACAAACATATCTCTATAATTCCTCTCTTCTCCATCACTACTTATCATTGTCTTTCTCTCTCTGTGTGTTCATCTTCCTCGACTTTACCCCTTTCAACAGCAGGATTTTGTTCTCTCTTTCTAATAACTAAGAATATGTTAAATATGGGTTCATAAATATTTAACAATATGCATCCAAATATATTTTTATGCTGAATATTTTATATAATTATTCTCAAAGCACATACCAAAATTTTTTAAACTTTATTGTTATAATAAAAGGGAATGAAAAGGATTGTGAACTAATTCATTTATATTTCTTAACTTTCCTTCAACGTGCTAAAATAACGTGCATACTATCCGTGTTGATACCAAAAACATAAATAAATTAAACAGATGATCGCTCAACAAGTGAATTTTTCTAATTATTACTTTTCCATTAGTAGCAAGAGTAAGATTGCTTAAAACTTCAGTATCGGATAATTAACGGATTTTTTAATCAAGAAATACATTTAAAATAGTTTCGTAAAAAATAGTCCTCTATCTGTGGAATTTCCAAATTTCATAATTGAGTTAAAAATAGATATCTGAATAATGTAGGGTTGATACCCACTAAATGATATGATTTTGGTCCAATTAAATTATTAGAAATTTTCCAAATAACAGAGTATATTATAATATGCATAATTGTATTTAAATTAATTAAATTTTAATTATCAAGAAATGTTGCTAAATGGTTAAATTTCAGCGTCAATTTTTTTTTTTAATGTTCTAAAATAGATTAAAAAATTATTTTATATGAGCTGGAGTTATGGGTTGGACTCATTAATTCATTAAGTTTTGTATTTTGAAATAAAAAATCAAATATACAAAAAATCTAAAATTTAAAAACAAAAACATTGGTTTTCAAAAATTTGACAACGAAAATGTTTTTTTATTTTTTATCCAGCGTTGTTGGAATTCTATTTGAGTTTTGAGACATGTGTACTTGCTTCCTGGATCCATGCCGGGACTTGCAACACTTTTGACCTTTCTCTCTGCAGGTCAAGCATGTTGGCTTTCAATCTTGTTTAATAATTAAATGTGACAAATATGTCTGGGCCTGGACAGTAAAGGTTCAAATAACTTTGACACATGTTACCAAGAATAATACTAACAAATCGGAGTTGTTTTTTCCCTCTAAAATTCGAACGAGTGAAAATAAAAAATATTGGGAAACTTTTAAACTAACGATTGGCATATACTACAGTTTTTTCCTCATCCCCCTTCCCCTAGATTTTAAATGATAACTGCTATCGAATAATGTATCATTTTAAAGAAAATTAGCCTACGAGTGGAGAAAAATTGCACTCGCTATGTAAAAAGTTCGCTATGTTGCCTCAATCTAAACTGGCAAGCAACTGAATCTATACTGCTATTATTTATCTTAAACCTAGAACTCTCCGCCAAATTTCTTTATCTGCTGCGATATTTTTGGTTTTTTAAACTTGTTTCCATAAACTTAAAACTATGAAGTCTTTTATATAGTCTTAAGCAACGTAATATAATTAATATATTTATATGAAAAACAAACAATGTTAACTTGAGAATAGTTTATATTATTATTTTAATTATTTTTTTCGATAGCTGGGTTACATTTCCTGTACCTACAGCAGTTTTATCACATAAATGACATTACAAAACACTAACTAAAAAATATTTAACGTATAAAAACCGAGTATACGTTTAACATGATGTATTCTACTCTTGCATTTTATATTGATATTGTATGAAAGTGCATACTTGTTTTTCATATGTTAAATGACAGTTGTGTTTTGTGTTGTGTGTATTTAAGTAAGAAGATGTCATCTGTGTATGATGAAACACCTCTAGCTAGAGGAAATCTAGATTTTCTATCGACAAAATGGTAATTATAATAGTTTTTTTAACTTTTTTTTTATCCTAGAAAGGTAACGCTTTTAACAAATTCTCTGATATAGCACAGCATAGACGGATATCACCGAAATTGAATTTTCTTTTTTATTTTGATTTAAAAAATTAAAAAATAACGTTTATACTAGTTATTTACTATAATACAATCTTGTTAAGCACTGTGGTGAAATTCACAATAATGCTTCGAATTTGCCCCTAACCACAATCACTAGAAACTTTAATTATCTGATTAATTGTTCTTTATTTATTATTTCCACTAAATGCCCTGATGTACATTTCGATAATATGGTTATCATCGTCGGAGGGTCTTGCTTATAAACTAAATCTAAACTTACATATCTACTTAAACTTACTAAATTGTAAAATATATACTTGATTGTATTAATAAAATACGTAATACAATACATTAAAGTAATCTGTATTTTAAAAAAAAAATTTTTTAAATCATTACCAAATAATTAAAACACCTTAGATTGAATTCTATTTAACAACTGCTCTTTTCGAAAACGTTCAGTTTCATATACATTATTGCCACAGTCAACCAAGATCTTTAAATTAAACTCTTTTCTCATTTATCAGTAAAAGTTAAACAATTTTTATTTTATTAATTGAAAATGAACACGAAGGTTCAAAATAAATTAGCAACACATAACAACTTCAATATAACTATAAACAGAAGAAGTGTACTGTTCATTTTATAGCTTAGTAAATATTATTCAATCCTTTAATTTCAGTTTCAATTGTTATTTAAAGAATTCTTGCTGAGAGAAAGCCTTGAGTTAACAAAATGATTTATTTAAACGCTTATAAGGAACAACTCATATTGTAAACTTACCAATAGAGTGTAAATTGTTCTTAGTTTATTACACAGTTGTGTTATTAGTTCATCACTCTACACCCACTTGCCTAATAGCTAGTGCCTTTGGTAATTAAATATCAAAACGCCTCAAGCTGAAGTTTCACTACCCAGTTTGCAGTCTGACGAACGATCCAATCAGAGAAGTTATATTTAAGTGCAAGATACTTCCTGTAATACCATAACAGGTTTATTTAACGATGATACATACAAAGAATAAACATATAGTATTAATCTAAACAAAGTAAATAAACATGATAATATTTTAATCTGGAAACGACTGTATACAATAATAATTATCAGTTAATAAATAGATCAACGACATAAGAACATGACAACAATATATATATATATATATATATATATATATATATATATATATATATATGAACTTTTATCTGCTGTGTAGTCATAAAAATGGGAAACGTATACAGTATTGGAGAATTTAATATTTATATTATAAAAAACATGAATATTATTATTACAATCTTCTTCACTATAGTTCTTTTATTTATTTTACTCATTTATTATTAAAATTATTACATTTAAGGTTTTTTCTCTTTTCGGTTTAAACTCCAAATTTTTTTATTTCCCCATTGATTGAGACAAACAACACATGATTTAGCTTGAGAAAGAGACAAAATAAAGCCCACTTTAACAACAAACTAAACTAAACAAATAAATTGACATTTGACATAATAATACATTAAAGTTAATATACACAAAAAGAGGAAAAAATATATAAAAACGAGTTTACTTAAATATATAGATACATATTATTATTTACCTCTTTTTGGAAACATGAACACTAGTTTGGGCAATTCTCATTTTCCCAAAAAAAAATCGATATCACTTGATTTGATTTTAAGACATTATTGCTTCTAAGGTCCATCTTCAATTTTCGAAACGGATTTTCTGGAAAATTGTGACGAACACGTTTCTTACATAACAATGACAAAGTTAATGGAGTGTTTTTTTTCACAGTTTGTATTAGTTAGTAGCACTGTAGCAGCGTTAAACCTTCTCACGCTAAGGTGCGTTGTTTGTATTAATTAAAAAACATTCTGCTTCATTTTTAAAATAGAAATCTTACATATAGAGATTTATGAATTACACTTTTATAATGACATTTTTATTTGGTGAGTCAAATATTATATAAATCACAAATATTGTAATCAGCTGTTACCAAGCGCAGATAGTTTATTATAACATTACCGTAGACATATTTCATTACATCACAGTCTTTATTTCAATAAAAACTTTAAAATTATAATGTTTACAAGAGAACGATAATTACTATTATGAGTGGAAGCTGTTACGTACAAGAAATCCCGATATTCCGTGGGCCCGTTATTCTTCTTCATAACATGTTATTCCACCATTAACCGCTTAATCAGTACAAGTAGGTAGAAACAAATCACTGACAGTTTTCATGTTTTTACACATAATTATTAACACCTTCTCAACAACTCTGTACTAGTTGCATCTTGGACAAATGGCGGGCGTCAGCTGAAGGCCGTTCACTCCTACTCATATCATATAAATATAGAACACATAGAACCCGGATATTTTTTTAAAATGGCCGTCCTTTTATTGTATGTTAAGAAAGATATTGTGAATAGATTCTAGTACAAGGTACAATGTCTATGAATGATGTATCGTATCGCAGGTGCTGGTCCGTAGGTTGCTTACAATAGTGCGTGGAATAGTACTTCATCAATTATTATGAGTACAATTTGTCATGCGATGCAAGTAACTAATAATATATCTAGTCATATTTAAAATAGAACATGTATGCCTCCATATAAGGGGAAACAGACGTTAAGACACTGTGCAATAAATTCACAATGTCACCGCAGAGTCCTTCGCTTTATTGCGAACATATTTTACATCACAACAGGAAAGGAATATCACATTTCTTAGGGTACATGAGTTTCTAGATTCCGGTACAGTGGCTGGTTGCTACTTATCTTCGTATGGTGTGAATGATTACGTACTGTTGAAAATTTCCCTTGTCTCGGTGTAAAGTCTTGGGGATAAATTAAAGAGAACTGGAGATTAAAATGCGAGTTTTGATTCTAGTAGTGACAATCGCAGGGAGTGAATACTTGATATTTGTTTGCAATCACTTAAAAATTACTTAATCCTGGTGTATTCACCTAACAGTGTTTCTAGTGTTGGGTTAACAATGGTAAGGTACAGTGTTGAGATACTGAGTGCAGCCGATGGGCCCTTAACATGATCAGTCTTGTCTTACCTGCTGTTATCGATAGGCCCTTAACACGATCAGTCTTGTCTTACCTGCTGTTATCGATAGGCCCTTAACATGATCAGTCTTGTCTTACCTGCTGTTATCGATAGGCCCTTAACATGATCAGTCTTGTCTTACTTGCTGTTATCGATAGGCCCTTAACATGATCAGTCTTGTCTTACTTGCTGTTATCGATAGGCCCTTAACATAATCAGTCTTGTCTTACTTGCTGTTATCGATAGGCCCTTAACATGAGCAGTCTTATCTTACCTGCTGTTATCGATGGGCCCTAACATGAGCAGTCTTGTTTTACTTATATGTAATATACTTATTAAGTTGAAAAATACATCCTCTCGTTACCTTCTTTCTATGATTCAATGTCAAAATTTGAGTACAAAATTCATGATAACACGTACAGGAATTATAATCATAGTGTGACTGAGAAATGAAATACCCATTCAAAGCATCCAACTTGAAGCAACAGTATTATAGTTTACTAAACTTTGTTTAAATAAATTTCAAATGTGTTCATCACATATTTTCTTATCTTGCCATAGATATACTAAGATCTGTATATTTTTCTAGTGACCTTCAAAAGGGCATTGTGGGAAGGTGGGTTGTCCAGTAATATCTAACCGATTACATTTCAGCAAAAGAAATTAGAATAATTATAAAATGAAATTCCTTCGAACCATCTTGGTCTTTGTTTATATCTTTAAAAACGTCTCCTCTAAGCTACCTTATATTTTCAAAGTTATGAAGTTTTTCTACTTTTAAAACAGTGTTAACTTGCTTAGTAATGATGGGACTCACCGTAGAAATATCGTGTGAATTACGTGAAAGTTTTACAACATTTTAACTTACGTCCAGAATTCATTTTCTTCAGGAACAAATAAAATACATGAACATTTAAATCGAGGTAAAGAAAAATAATTAAAGATTGACTATTTTTCGTGGATAGTGTTAAAACATTGGTTAATATATAATTCCTGGCTAGAAGCCTTAAGAGACCGATAGGCTGATTGCGGTGAATTGTTCACCGGGCGATGGGATCGCCAACCCCTACGCCAAACAAATAAATCGGAGATATATTAATTTATCTACTTTAAATAAGACTGATTATTTTGCCACTTATTCCAAGAATGGGAATCATGACGCGATCGAAGACTAAATAGTTACAACTTTCTCTTGGATCCATCCCTTACAATGAATTGTTTTCCGTTATTAGTCTAGGGTAGTCTTGAATGTTGTGGTTTAATCCGATCATGTTTGTATTTAGTTCATACACATCATACACCGATCAGTTCACACCGATCATACACATTGCTTGCTCTAGGTACAGCTAAGTTGGATCCAGCTCTACCCCAGGACTCTTCATCGTACTGGTAAAATCCTTGTTTTTTCTAATTACTTTTGATTACTAAGGCCTAGTTTCAGGTTTGAATAGGTTTTTAAATTGTATATTTCGTTTTAATTTTCTTATGTTCTAGTTTCACACTTGATAACTAGAATTGATTTATACTCTCGAAACGTAGTGTAGCATTTTCTATACAGAATGATAAATATCGAAAAACCATATTATTGTTATTTTTGTTTTTATTATTATTTTCAATAGTATTTTTTAAATACTAAAGGAAATAAATTAAATTAATTTAAACATCTACAGGAGTACTATTTTACTCTTTTGTCTGATACGGATTTGATAAAGACGGATTGTTTACATTAGATTAGAAAGAAAGAAAGTCTTTATTGTAACAAGATTTATACAGTATAATTATGAAATATAAAAAGATATATCTATGGCTTTGGGTCGTTTCAAAAAGCAATCAATTCACCACACCTAAAAAAACTTTTTTTTTCCTTCTAAACAAAAATACTAAATGTCACCCAACGAAATTTAACAAATAATGACCTTCTTTCTTTTATATTATTAATATGTTTGTGATATTTAAATGGTTTAATCGGACATATATTTTTTAGGTTATGTATTTAGTTTTATTTACCTAAGCTATGTTGGTTTCTTTTTTTTATTTTATACTATAGATTTTACACTTTGATAACGAGCGTTAATTTTTATTCTCGAAACGTCGTGTATTAATTTGTATATACACAAATGATGTAAAATTAAACCATGTTTAAAAAAATAGTAAATTTTTCTGATTAAAAATAATAGAAATTATTCTGAGAGAATTCAACAATTTTGATATTTATTAATACTAACAATAAAAATAATACAAATTTGTTTTCATAAATACATAAAAGTCCTACTTTTTTCCAACTATGAACATTAATTTTAAACAGAAAAATTAAAATATACATTTTATGATGTGAATTGCACGCTAAACATTGACCGTTTCAACTGTATTAACTCGAAGCATATAATATATTTGCTTCTTAACACTTGGTGTTATTTGAAAAGAATCACAGCTTTAAAAAGACAATCAATTAGCACTTTAATGAACTCTCTCATATTATATATGATCATTTAATATATCGACAAAAATTCCATCATAACTTTGTTTTTGTAACTGTACATAAGTGTAATCATGTACACGTGAGTGACAGTACTATAATCTTGTAGTGCAGTGGGTGAACTGTCTCTAAGAGTAGGTGGCATCTATAGAGAGCGCTTTAATTAATTCCAATGACCGTAAGTCTTCCTTAGCCTCTGTTGTCTGCACAACTACTCTACAAAGATTTCTATTGTACAGTCACTCGAGAATAGTGGTAAACATTACGAGAAAAATTGTATTATAAAATATAGCAACGCCTATTTGTATTGCATGTTCAGTATTCGTTGGAGGCCATGCATGTTTGTACTGCCAATGCATAGAGTTATATTATTTCTATTGTTGATTTGTGTTGCTTATAGATTCATACTAGTATATTACATTCAATTACTTAGCAAAAAGAATACTACTAAACCTATTATCTGCATACAGTTTCTTAATGTACTGACTATTCGTAGGTGTAGTTATGCCTAATTTCTATTGAATTTGCCAACAGAATCATCAGTTTAAATGTTTACTGGTAGCAGAGAACTGTCAATAAGCTATGTGTCCTCATTTGTAAACTATTGGATAATTCATACTCAACATGAATTGTTCATAATATTATTGATAGAGAAATTATTCGGACATTTTCCATTATCTGTTTCTATAAAAGTAATACACTACGTTTAAAAGTTTAAAAAACACGCTTTATCAAATGATAAAACCTAGAACCATAACAAATTTGAAAAGAGCCAATATAACCTAATGTCCTAGTACTATTATTGGAAAGTAAAATTGAATCTAAGGATGGAACATTGAAGAACACTTTCAAAATAACTCGGACTATATACAATACAATCTTGATCAAGAAAAACTACAAACGAACAGATATATAGACTAACACAAGAAATTACAAACACAAAATTGAACCGAAATCATACACAGATCAACCAACAATAAAGGGTTTAGTGGCAACGGGGTAGATACCTAACTGTTTTATCGGGATGTACTAAATTTGTACATTTGTCCCACCACCAACCCCCCCCCCCTCTCTCAACAAGGTGAGACCTTGTAGTTCATGCCTTCAGGTGAACTTACAGAGGAAAATCAGGTTTTGTTGAAGCAGGATAATTTGTATTTTCAATTTTCAATTTTTTTTTATATGGAAGCCATAACGATTGTATTTCTACAACTGTTTGGCTAGAATTGTCAGTTACCTTTATATATGAGAGTTCACTTATTTCTCATTTACGTATATTTTCTCGATGCATCTTATCAATTAAATATTATATTTTTTGGACCAGATATATTGATTTACTTTCTATTTATCTACTAACCCCAATCGCCCAATCGCAAGTTCTCCACGTTTTACTAATTCTTATACTTACAGATATATTTGTCTTTCACATTTCATCCTATAAATAATATAGTTTATACTGTCTTGAGTGTCATTATTAGATTCGATTTTTACCAAAAATTTCTGGATTATTACATATTTTATATTTCCTAACAACGTGCTTAACTATTTCCGATAATCCCAGCACACAAGGGTTCGTTATGAACAATAAGGGTGTATACTTTTCGTAAACTCTTTCTTTGTATAATATTTATATTTACCTTATATTATCCGTCATGTGACTTTGTTCGTCTAGGAATGACACTTTTCGGAACTATGTTCCATCATCAAAAATCTCTCACACGTAGAAATCGTCAAAAATTAAGATAATTTAATACAATAAAAACAAAACACTAAACACAATTAACACGATTTCAATCATATTCACTTTTATTCATGTCTTTCTGTGAATTAGCACTCATTTTATTACGATAGAATGGTGGTATTCATTGACAACTGAGGCATCCCTATTACGATTTAGACGTTCTTGAACAGAAAAATGTCATTAAAAATGCTTCTTAGTACCTTATTTTGAAACGTCAGGAATTTTAATAATGCTTCTTCTAGCACAACTCCAAAGCTGCACGCCATTTCTCTATATAGGTTTTAGGTTTTGTTTATAAAGTAATAGTTTATTGTGCACTGACAACTCAAAATGTCGACCGAAAAGTCAATACATTTTCCTTAATATTTGACTACTTTTCTTTTTTACATGTACTTTCCAGTGCAGTTTTGTATCCAGTCATCCCCAAATACTTTGTGTTATTATCATTCAGGATCACTTGCTGATTGATAATCACTAGGAGATAATTAACTTTTCTATTAGTATAAGTAACATGAACAGATTTATTCTCATTCAACTTTATTCGGAACTTTCTTGTCCATTCACTAATCCTATAGATAGGATTAGTGAATGGAAGACTTCCAGTTGCCTCCTCAATGCTATTTCCCTCTGTATCAGCAGTATCATCCGCAAAAGTAGCAATGTGGCTTCATCACAGAATGGTATAATTATCACTTGTATAAAGTAAATACAAGAAGGGTCGTAACACACTTCCTTGTGGAACTCTACCAAATATTTGCCTTAAATCAGTGTAGCTATCCTCATGCTTCACTCGAAAGTGTCTTCTTGAAATATAGGACTTCAGTAACTGTCTATGTTGTTTTGACAAGTAGTTCTCCATTTTGTATTCCAGTCCACAAAGACACGTCTTATCAAAGGTTTGGTAAACATCCAAGAATACAGAACAAATACGAAATTTTGTTTGTTTTTTTTAAAGCTAACTTACATTTTTGAAGATAGGGCAACCAATAGATTCTGTTTAGATCCTTATAGGCGACACGAACATTTTTTTAACAAGATCATAAAAGCTGATTTTGTATAATCGTATTTTTTATGACAGCTACAATTAAATTTTGAGTTAAAATATATCCCGGAAAATGGCTGAAATTTGTAAATTTTGTAATTTTCAGAAATTGGATTGTAAAGTTTTACACATACGACAGGAGCCAGACAGACAAATATCACTTCAAAAACTATTTTTTTAGACTCTAGATAATTCCCCAAAAGAAAATCTACATCTACTGTATTGTTTCAGTCTTTCACAACATTTCCAATACGAATTAAACTTGCAGACAATTTACGAGACCTCCACAGCATGTATTTACAATTTGTGAATAGTTTAAATTAAATACAAAGACTTCAAACCCTTTACAAACATCACCTCTGCACCCTCTCAGTTACAAGACATTTTATGTTTATTGCAGCACAAAACCAGAAAGACTTTGTTTTGCCGTTTACGTGAACCTATAATCCAATAGATATTATTTCTTTGTTACAGTACATATTGAATTATTTATAAAGGTAAAGTTCAGACAAGGTTTACTTGTTGCACCTCCCACAAGAAGGTTCAACTTTAGCGTCCATAAACGTCACTAGATGTTCGGTTCTTGTCAGCCATCAATTAGATTCCCGTAAAACATAACTTTCTGAACTTTACAATTTTGCAACAAATAATAATAGACTACAATATCACGACGGGAATCTATAATGTGTATGCAGTATATAGCTTAACACCTTGTGCGTGCCCACACAGTGGAGGGATTTTAATGTCAAAAAAAAACATTTAAATAGTTTTACTTCTAGAACTAACGGTTTTAATAGTTTATATACCTAGTCTTACATAAAAATAACCGTTTCTATAAAAGTATCTTGTGTTTACGATTATCTATTTAAATCATTGATGTAAACTTTATTCAATACAACTTCTTGTCAGTCTGATTCACAATTACTTCCTCATAGTGGTGATCATAATTACGGTTTTTTTTTAACAAACTTGTTTCTTTAAGTTTTCCCTCATTCATACACCTTACAGTTCCGATCTGCAATTGGTGTTGTTACCACAGTTTGTCTACTACATTGACAAATTAAACAATTACATTTTTTCTTGAAGTAAAAAACAAAAAACTCATTTACATTTTTGATATTTTCTTTATTCTTAGAATATAAAGTGAAGAAACGCTACTTCCTAGTTGTTTGCTTATTTTGTATATTGTTTACTCAGCTTTACCATTATCAAATGAATTTATACGACTTCATCTCTTAAATTTTCTTACGTTCTTTATAACACGATAATCCTGTTTTAAATCTTAAACTGTGATAAATACATCATCTCTTTAGTTGGGGTTTAGTTTTTAATGCTAAATCTTATACAATTAATATCTGCGTTTTGAATGCGAGCCGGGTCTTTTCCTTCCATTCAATATGTACAAATATGTACAATTTTTTAATTTTTTTAGATAATGATTTTTGAAACATTGTTTAGAAGTGTCATATTTAATTCTGACTTTTCAAAATATGTTCTAATTCTTTCATCCATGGACTATTAAACCAGACATTTACGAACCATACAATAAATAATTAACGATGACGTCATTTTTATACGGTACAAACTCTGTCTTTATATTTATTAAATGATTACTGTTTAACTCAGGGCGTTATTTCTATGACTTACCATGTCTTGAAGTATTTATTTGTAAACTTCTCTCCTCCTCCCCAATATACGTCAACTTGAAAGAAATCAGTGATGATTACAGACATATGAGAAGACTGTTATAATTTTATCGTATCCCTAGTCAACCTACCATAACTATTTATATTTAGTTTTTTTTTCTATAATTTTATGCCGAAGTCTACTATTCTTTTTCTTTTACATTTATTTTATTTTCAATCGCCTTGTTGTCACTTCGCTTTTTTCTAGTTTTAAGATACTCCACTTGTTTGTTGTAGTCTGTTTCTTACTACATAAAAGTGCGTGAAATTCTCGACAGTAATTTTGCGATGTCACTCAGTAATGTAAACAATTTGACTATGAAAACAACAACAAGTAATTTAGAGCGATACAGAGCCCTATTTTTTAAATGTCTTTAAATCAGAAAAACGTATTTTTTATTGTATCAATATTTTTAAATCCGTAACATTTCGGGAGTAGGAAAACCTAAAACATTTCAACTTAATCCACAACTCTTCCTGTGTAGCTTTAAATTTAAAAGTAAAACCGTAAACAATTAATTGAAATGGAAATAAACTTGACTGGCGTTATTTTTTCAATATATTTATCTATTTTTGTAAATTGTTGTGAGAACAAAACTAAACTTTTAACTTCACAAAACAAAATAGTAAATGATCTGCAATACAAAATTCAAAATCTCAGAATATAGACCTTCATTCTCTTGTCAGACCGCACTACCGCTGTCATTATTCTTGTACAAGAATCATTGTAATGGTCATTTCAACTTTGAATTTGTTCCAACAACTATTAAAAAATGACAATATTTAAAAGTAGTTATACTGAACTTTATAAAAAATCAAACTGTAAAGATACTATATACATGTGTATGTATTAATACTGACAATAAAATTAATGATAAATTATTTCACGGATTAGATTGTGAGTCTGTTTTCAAAGTACAAATCTAATATGTAATAGACAAACCGATGTTACTGAAGGCTTACAACACTTCGTCTTATTGTAAGTCTTGCCCATGAGTGTTTATAATAAATCTACAAGTAGTGGAATTACTTGCATGTTAGTTTATAGGATTAAGATATTGGAGGTACAATTCTAGGTCAGGCAGAAAACAGATTTCAAAGCACGACTAACCATCAATTTACCTGCATATTTGAGATTTCAGCAATACTTTACGGTTTATGGTTGAGTTAATTTATTGATAAATTGTTTGAGCATGTACGTGGAGAGAAGGGTGAATCACGAATAGACGGAGAGAGAGAGAGAGAGAGAGAGAGAGAGAGAGAGAGAGAGAGAGAGAGAGAGAGAGAGAGAGAGAGAGAGAGAGAGAGAGAGAGAGCGAGAGAGAGAGAGCAGGTGTGAAACGGAGTGAATGGTTCCTAATGGTTTGTGCCACGTGCACAGCGCATCGCTAATAACCAAAGGTCGTGACCTCCTCCATTCATCATCACCTCATCCTTGATCCCATGTTATAGTTTAGTTACGAAATTTATTCAGAATGTACAATTAAATTCATTTCATCTACGTCAGAAAGTGTGTTGTTAAACGTTAGTAAAGCTATAACATGGATGGCGACACCAACATCAATTAATTATTTCCATCACGTGCTCACTTCAGTCAAGAACATATACTTATAGAAATCTTGGTTTAAATAACACACTGTTGTAATTTGAATGAATGGACTACGGATTATCTATCCAAATGGCAATTATATATTTTTTTACGATTAAAATTCCCTGCTCAGAAAACTTTTAACAAATATTAATTAATTTTAAAGTTTTTAAGCTGAACAGAAAGCTGAAGTGCAGAGCTGTTGTTTCCAGCGCCATTTTTATATTCTCTGTGTTCAACTCATCCATTACGTACATCCATAAATATTCTTTTGGCTAACACTTACTTGATTAATTTGATGAAATAGTTTACACCGATATTGATGAAGAAACAAATTAATCAATAAGGAAAATGTAGACTATCCTGTGACACTGTTACAGATGTGCTACAGTTGGAAATTCTCTGTTTTAATTCAAATTATGCAACATCAAAAACAATCGTTTGGCTAACACTTGATTAATTTGATGGAACAGTTTACACCGATATTGCTGAAGAAACAAATGAATCATTCAGGGAAATGTAGACTATCCTCTGCCACTGTTACAGATGTGCTACAGTCGAAAATTCTCTTTGTTTAATTCACATTATGCAACATCAAAAACAATCGTTTGGCTAACACTTGATTAATTTGATGAAGACACCGTTTACACCGATATTGCTGAAGAAACAAATGAATCATTCAGGAAAATGTAGACTATCCTCTGCCACTGTTACAGATGTGCTACAGTCAAAAATTCTCTTTGTTTAATTCACATTATGCAACATCAAAAACAATCGTTTGACTAACACTTGATTAATTTGATGAAGACACCGTTTACACCGATATTGCTGAAGAAACAAATGAATCATTCAGGAAAATGTAGACTATCCTCTGCCACTGTTACAGATGTGCTACAGTCGAAAATTCTCTGTGTTTAATTCAAATTATGCAACATCAAAAACAATCGTTTGGCTAACACTTGATTAATTTGATGAAGACACCGTTTACACCGATATTGCTGAAGAAACAAATGAATCATTCAGGAAAATGTAGACTATCATGTGACACTGTTACAGATGTGCTACAGTCGATAATTCTCTGTATTTAACTCACATTATGCCACATTCCTAAAACAATCTTTTGTCTAACATTGGTTACAGTAATTTGTTAAAGAGACGATTTACACTGATATTGGTGAACAAGGGAATGAATCATTAAGGAAAATGTAGCTTATCCTATGCAAACGAGTGTTTTACAATCACTAATAAGAGTATGTGCTAAGGCTAAAGCTTTTATTATAATAAAATTGTACAACTTAGAAACGGATTTTTTGAAATTTTGTATTTTTTTTTTTTTTTTTTTATTTTTAATCAATTGTAATTATTTTCTTCAACGAATTCTACACTGCTTAATGTATCAAGAAAAATAGATCTTAAAAATTCACCTACACTTTTAATTAATTGTATTTAATATTATTTCCGATTTCCAACATAAATTTCTTTTAATATTCAAGTGATTTTAAACAAATCATCAACCAAAAAGGAAATAGTTAAAGTTTTTTAATTTAATTTTCACAAGTCAAAGTTGAAACAAAATATAACGTATAAGTATTCAAACTTCGAATTAAAAACCTTTAAACGCAATATTTGCTAAGTAAGATCTGTTTACAAAATTGAACTTATTTTATTCTAGTTAAAAGACAGACAAACTATCAACATACAACCAAAAACTCAAAAACTAATTGTAATGTTATTCAAATAATACTATGTCTAAGTTTATACAAGTAAAAGACTTTTAAACATTTATAATAATAAACTACAGAAACTTGTTGAAATCTTCATCTGGTGTTAAATCACTTTGACCCTCATCAAGTCTTCGCGACGCATTGACTTAGCTACGGATGTCAGAAGAACGCAACGTACCACAAATCATCATCGCACAATAATTTATTAATAATTTTATAATATTTCATGGACTAAAAATATGCAAAATATGCCACAAGGCATAACCAGCTGCTATATGTTATTTATTACATTTCAACTTAAACATTTTTTTGTAAATTAACGGTATGTATTCAGTGGTTATTTAAATAACGAAGTATTACTGGAGGGTACGCCCTACCTACGAGACTGAAGAGGCAAGAAAATCTGTTCCAACGATAAGTATATTTTTAGGGGGAAATCCTCTAAGCACAATCTAACAAAATTCATTTCAAAGAGTATATTAAACAAACAAAGAAACAAGACTGCTGTAAATTTCGTTTCATATAGCTTGTATACTAAGAAAAATTGTCACTAAATTCTTGTTTAATATTCCTTTAAGAGCTTTAAAGTGTAAATAAATATTGAGCTTGACTTGTGAAATAATCTTAAATAGAATACGTAATTTTTGTGAGATCTTGTGTTCGACTTTTAATGTATCTAAGCGCATTAAACCTTTTGGTTTTTTCCGAAATTCACTCCACATACAGTGTACTTACAATAACAATAGCTAAATGTGCAATTTCTGAATCGTACTGGAAAAATAGTTTATCTTAAATTGTTAGCTTAAATGTCTATTTTTTATCTTCATTTTTTTTTTTTTAATTAAGATAATTTATTGTATTTTGTTTTTTTTTTTTCGTTAACTAAGCTTTATCTTCCCTCACATCTTCAATTAAATATGATTAGAATCATAGTATTTTTAAACAAATAAAGTCGTATAAAACCACAAAACCGTCAAAGTGAACTCTTGTCTAACCAAGTGGTGTCATAAATTCGGGCGTCTTTGAAGCAACACGTGTTAAATTAATGGACTCAATTACTCAAGACTTTGACCAGGCAAAGTGTGTGCTTGTTTTGTAGTGTTGTTATTGATGTTTTGGTTAACACATTCTTCGTTGCATTGTGTGGTCCATGGTTGTAGAGTCTTCCACATATCTGGTTTACCTAAGATTGTTTGCTGGTTTCGGTTTTATTACCTATTTCATTCTAATATATAACGAAACAACAGCTGATATCAATTTTATTACAAATGAATATGTATTTTCGCGTTAACTTTCAAAAGAATTATATATATATATATATATATATATATATATATATATATAAAACAAACCGAATTGTGTTTGTTTAAAATATGGATTTATAGTAATTTAACAAGAACTCAATTTATATCAAAAGATAATAACTACAAAAATCAAACAATAAACTAAGCCGTAAGTTCTACTTCCTTTAATTAAATTTTTATAAGAAATGAATCTGCTAAATAATATCATTTTACAACAACATATCCTAGGTTACAAAGGAAATTCAACAATCTGTCATTTTACTTTTGTCTCTATATTTTATTGTTTATAACATTTTAAATTAGTTTCGTTCCCATTTCATTTTGTAATTCTATTGTAAATTCCAGATTCGGTCCCAATTTCTTGTCTATATTGTTCACTCGATATTCATAAATGAATACGTTTATTTTACAAGTAAACAAATAAAACTAATGCTGTTAAAATGGTTCATAGTAGATAGAAAAAAACTCGAACACAAGATCTCACAAAAATACGTTTACCTTATGAAACGTGTTTCAATGACAAAGTCGCCATCCTCAGTGATACATGAGCTACAATACCGAAACTAGTTATAATTTTGGTATTGTAGCTTTCATACAATACCAAAGTATGGTATCGTTCACTGAGGATGGCGACTTTGTCGTTGAAACGCGTTTGTACTATTTACGTTTTCGCCTTCTGCCATTTTTATAAAGGCAATAGGAAGAGTTTCCGGTTGACGCGTTTTTGTCGCTACTTATTTTCCGTTCAAAATCATGTATTACTAATTGAGGGTTATTATTTTAAAGGCTTGAATTGCACCAAAATTAGATAGGCCACAATTGACTAATATGTAAAAAGTTTCATTTCTAACCCAATTAAGATTACACAAGTTGTTTTTTTCATTGAAAACACAGTTGTGTTACCAAACTTTTATATGTCTATTTCCATGAGAATGTGTGTAATATTTGACCGATATTTATTTGCTTTATTTAAAATCGTTCCTCTGGTATTGAAAGCAAAAGCAGATAACTTTCTACAAATTAGGTTTGGACAGACTTCAGTAAACTTGAAACCTCTCATTCACGCTCTGAAACTAGGTCACTATGAGATATAAGTAATTGCTTGATAGCATTCTTTTACAAGAGGTAATTAATTATAGAAATCTTGTAGCTATGTCACTCTTAGGTGTTACAAAAGAGATCATGGGTGGGCTGATTGTGGCTTTGTGGATCTCATTCTAAAAGTACACATTCACTTTTATCATTAGGCGTTGCTGTGTTTATTAATCTTTGTAATGAATGTTAAAATATCTAAAGTAACGTATGCTATATATATATAACTGTTTGAAATACATTTATAATGTAAAGTAAATAACTAAAAATTGTATCAACTCGATTTTGTTCATCTACAAATATTAAACACACCTACTCATTTTGATCTTCACCGTTATAAATGTGCATGCAATTTTTTATATATGTTAAAACTAATTTAAGTTTTTGTAGTCTTCACAATTAGTTTTTTTTTTTAATTTAATGTATGCCTAATTTATTGAGTGTGCAAAAAAATAGTTTCAGAAACAACGGATTGAAAAAATTATGTTTAATTTTAAAAGTTGTAACGATGTTGAACGGTAATGACTTTTAAGCCGATAGAAAATAACACCTTTAAGAAAACAATTTTAAATGATAATTTCAGTCAGGGTACATTTGGTTTTAAAAGTGTTTAATAAAAAGGAAATACGGATGCTTGCTACCCTAATCCTATCATTTTTCTTAACGGGCAATGAAGTTTCCTACAATGACTAACACTAGATATTAAACGGTAGTTTGAAGGACAAATACGAGTCGTACTAACTTTTTTTTAAATATTAATGAATAATAAAACAACTTTAATTGCCAGGAAATAATAAATTGATTTATATCATAGATCTTTCCATTTACAACACATTAAGTTACCACTTTTCTGAATCATTACTTGGAAATAAAATGACTCATTGTAAAAAAAAAAAAAAATTTTTAAATTGCGCACAACAATAAAAATTTCGAAATGCTCTTTAACCGCTCCAAAAATCAGATCAACAACATTGCCACCTATAAAAATGGTTAACGGCAGGAATTTACGATCATTGCTCAATAAATTATTACTTATAAAATATTACAAAGTGATAATATAATAATGAAAACTATCTTTGAATCCTTAAAGTAAGCTCCAACTCATACGATCTAACTAAGCTAATAATACCTAACTGTTATAAGCTAAGATGCTAATTCTGTGGTGGAACGAAGTGAAGAAATGTTCTGGTACTTTATCTCGTTGTAGCTTTGAATTTACGCTGCCGTTTTGGCTGTTTAGTTTAGTATATAAATTGAAGTAAAATTTAAAACAAAAAAATCATAGTTGTCTTGATTTATATAACAACGTTCATTGTTCTTAGAACACATCCTTCTTTTGACATTTTATAGTTTAAATCCTTGTTTAATCAATGTTTTGACGTTATAAACACAAATATAACGTAAGGATGGATAATCTTGGCGACAGAGTGAAATGACGAAACAGAACAATCGTAATAATTGGATAAAATCATAAACTACAAGAGAAATTCCAACAGTTTTTAAACATAGAATCCTGTTAAAAAGTTGAAATTTATATTTAACAACACTGTAACTTGTAACAACATAAACTCAGATCAAATTTAATTTTTTGGACTTCATGAAATATAAGAAACTCTAAAACACAAATCCTCCATAAAGCTATAGATCATTTCCGTTCTCATATTGACGTTAGGCTGAACATAATTTCCTGTTTTTCTTCGAGTAAAACAGCAGGAATTAAGTTATCTTAAGAAGCTGTCTATGTTATTAAATTGTTCCTTCCAAGTGAAGTGTACAGCAAGAAAGTAGACATCTTAATAAGATAATTTGATAATCATGACCGATGAATCGAATCCGATCAATTCATAGTGGCATCCATACAGTCAGTCGTGACAACATGGAAGCGCGTTTCTGCAACCGATTTCATGTTAACTTTTAAATTAACACACATATTATTTAACATCTTAATTTGTCTGACAACAAAATGCAGTGGGCGTCTTGATTTTGAGCACGACGTCGGTCACCAGAGGTCAAAATATTCGTGATCAAGGATCGGAGGATGTACCATAAATTTTCCTGCGTCTGGTTCTGTAGCTGTTATTAATAGTAACGATCTGATCTGATGGCTTACTTGAAGTACGAGAATTATATAATTCGGACAAAAAGAATCGTGTTTGTTCTAAAAGGTCTTCAGGTTAGTGTTTATTTCTGTAAAAAAATTACTTTTGGTTATGCGGAATGTATAACAATTTCACGTTATTGTTTGTATTTTAATAAATTAGTTTTCATCATAAGTTGAATGGATTTTTATTAATTTTAACTTATCATTTACTTATTTAAATACTTTATTTATTATTTACTTTATTTATTTACTTATTATTTACCTTTCAAGAACTTAATAAACACCCTAAACTAGTTTTCGTGATTGTATTATTTTTTGCGACAGGCGCCTGATTTCATTATAGCTTCCATCAGTTGATTTTAATCACCCCCCTTCATAAGGAAGTGAAACGACACTGGAAAATGATGGAGAGATATATGACCATTACATACTAGTGGGTTAATAATAGTTTGGTTTAGTATAACCTAACCCAAAATATCGCCTATGGTATCGATAGAAGAAATAGAACTCCCATCATAAAATTTTCAAGAAAACTTCCCGAGTAAAAACCTATATGAAACTTGATTTTTAATTTGCTCAAGAAAAGATTATTATTATATTTCACGCTTTCCAATTTCCAAATAAATACAAACACTATGACCCTTTCATATAGATTAAGGTTTACAAGTCCCCCAATTAAACCACTCTCGATGACTACATTACATTTTAAAAACACAATAGAATTTGTTATGACACCAATATTTTCGCCGAACTTTGTTATCTGTATTATATTTCAATGTTTATAAGAAAATTCTAACACAACCCTGTCAATAATTTAGAAACGCACTTGAAAATCCACACACACACACACACACACACACACACACACACACACACACACACACACACACACACACACACACCATGCAATACATAATTAATAATATGTCTCAATACAAAATATTACTAAAAAATATTATTACAGGTCCGAAGTGTTTCTCTCCATTTTTATTTTTTCAATTATACTTAGCCAAATTTTTGTGATGAGTAAAACTATGATTATTTGTTTCAATTGACTATTTTAAAGGTATCATGAATCCAAAAGAAAATTTAAAAATCTGTGTTTAAGTGCTTTACAATCCAAACTATCAGGCTAATTTTTATACAATTTGGTAAATGGGATTGTATGACAACATCTTAAGGCCTTTTAATACATTTAGTTACATACTGAAAGTATAGAAATAGCTGTCATAAAACACATAAGCACAAAATAATATTAGATTTAAAATAACTGGATCTTGGATCTAGATCTTATAAATTACATATGTGAAGATTTTTGTCAAACTGTTTATGATTTTTATTAGCTGTATACACACCTTGTGTTATGTTTATATCAAACAATTAGTTAATATTTCAACAAAAAAAATAAAAATTTGTCAATAATTATTTATAATATTAAATAAGATATAGTAGACTTCGTTTTGTGTTATTTTCTCCACAAATTTAAATATTCTCCTGGGATAACACCGCTGTGTTGACATCAATCTTCTTGGTCAGGTGGCCGTTACTCAGTGAATATGATTACTTTTAGCCAGTAGTTTTGAAATGCTTATAAGTGGTATACAATAAATAGAAAGTGACCCTGAGAAATGATAGATTTAACCGTAACGATTTGAAGAAGGTATGTTAGTTAAATTAACCGTTTATGTTACCAATAAACTAAGAAAATAACGACTGTAGGGTGCTATTTTTATTTCGGTAAAAACCAACTTTATTGATTTTTTATAACTAAAAATGACAGAAATATTCTACATACAGTAAATAGTAACTGTTTTCTTTTCAACGTTCTTATCATTCTTATCTATAATAATATTTATAATATCAGGATTATTCTTCAACAAATAACAATATTTCACTCCTGTAAGTTATGCCAAGTGACAATACACCTATAAGTATCTCACTTCCTTGTTTCACCTTTACATTCCCTTAAGACACCCCGCGGAAATTCCCAGATGTTAAACCAATCCAGTGACTTATTACCGTAAAGTTCACCTCCACATGTAGTATAGTACTCGATAACTATATAGGAATATTTATTACACGTGATAGCTATCAATCCTTTATGTTACCTTACCTAACCTAACCTAACCTAACCTAACCTAACCTAACCTAACCTAACCTAACCTAACCTAACCTGACCTGACCTGACCTGACCTAACCTAACCTAACCTAACCTAACCTAACCTAACCTAACCTAACCCAACCTAACCTAACCTAACCTAACCTAACATAACCTAACCTAACCTAGGAAACAGAGATCTGACAAAGTGAATGAAATCATACTCCAACTTAAAACTATAATTGCTGATGTAGGAACTAACTGTATTGCATTGTATTGTATTGTATTGCTTGTAATCCATTGCCCCCACGATTTATGAATACTGCAATAGATGCTGTAGACAGTGTAGACGCCTGATAGCTCCGTAATAAACATCATAGCTGTACAGAAACTGGAGATTTCATCCTTAAATCATCATTAAATCTAAAATTTCCTCACAATTAATTATTATTATTTCTTCTGTTCTTTCTCCAGATGTATAAAAATATATCCTCATAAAATAAAATACTCCATAACAGAAACAACAAAATAAATAAAGTTGACAATATATAAAATAAACTTAACAATTCTCATAGTTAAAAATAAACTCAATTAAATAAATCTTCTTTATAATTATTCCCCTCTATTTTTAATAATCAAAGATATAATTAGGTCGTATTATATTATAATATTCAACCGAAAAATAACAACAACAAAGTAACACCAAAAAAGAAGTTATAAGCTGTAAAAATATGAAATACTCTAAAAGACATGCAAGTAACTAACAAATTTCTTAGTATACTTAAGTTGAATTTTGTAAATTTTATGTTATAATTGTCTGAAGATGTTTAATTGCAAAACAGCTGACACAATATATCTTGATTCGTCAAATTTACATGTGAGTTATTAGTTACCTTAACTAACAACTTCTTTATGAAATGAGCTGAGACAAATTTATTTTTTTATTAGATAATTTTTTTTTTTTTTTTTTTTCTAACTTTTTTACAGAACCTTAAATTCGTCAAAAAGTGCCTCGGAAGGCAATACAATGGCCCTTACTCATGTATTTTATGCAATGTACTACGTTAAGAGGATCAAGAATTGATTTAAAGGTACTTGAATAATGATTGGCAATATGCATACTAATACAATTTAAACTACAGCAAATCTAGCATGCCACTAAGTTGCTTAAATTAATTTGCGTGTTTATATTTTTACATATTTGACATGTTCTGTTCATTTCATTTCTTTTATCAAACATTACACCAAGATACTTCTAATAAGCAACGCTGACAATAAACACAAGTTGCTGAAATTAATCACTACAAGACTGCAGTTTTAATGCATTTAACTCTATATCAGTTTTACCTCTCAACGAAATAATAGTCAACAGGTTTTGGTCAAACAATTTTTTTTCACTCCTACTAAACCCTTTAAACTTTTGTTTGTACTACTTCCCAACTTTCTCCCTCAAATAAAATAGTCGTATCATCAGCAAAACGAAATAATATGCCATTTATAATCGACAGAACAACTGTAGCTATTTACACAACATATTAAAACAATCTGTTTCTATTAAGTTTACAAACCACGAGTAAGACTTTCAACTACAACCGATTAAATTCAATTTACGAAGTAGTTTCGTTCTGTCAACAGAATCTAGTGCTACAACAATGTTACGTTTATTACAGCTGATAGCATCATTGACGTTCGAGTCAGATCATACAGTGCCTCAGATATACTCCTCCAGCAAGACTTCCAACAATAAAGTTACTGAGTATGCTTCGAAATATATAAACTCTCCGTCTATTATTAACAGTTAACGACCTTGAAAAATTATTACGCTTAAGAAAATAGTTGGATACCTCCGACAGTTTATACCTACTTCCTTCTACAATGATAATCCAAGACTTTTACATATCAAAATCATAAAATAAGTGTCAGAGAATATTGACTCATCGCTTTCAAGTCACGTCCTATTTCCTGTCAGGAAAGATGAGCAAAGAAAAATCAAAATTGATAATAAAACTGACGGTCGGTCCAAATGGATTGATCAGAAGCACCCTGTTTCAATGATACATCAATAAGATTACAAAAGCTTACCAGTTTAGTTCAGTAATAAAAAATCAAATGAGAAATATTCAGTCAGATTCGGTAAGAAAAGTGGCGTGAAGATCAATAAATTAGAAGCAAATATATTACGATTTCGTCAATCTGCATGAAAGTACCTTATGTATCAGATACTTATTTTGTGCAAACATACTTTACATTTTGTTTATGTGGTCGTTTGTTTATCCATTGAAAGGTCCGCAATTCATGACACTAAACTAATCTATCAATACAAATCAAAACATGTTATTGCAAATGAAGTATCTATTCTATTTTTACATCGATGCAGAATGATACAAATATCTTTATGATTGGAAAGTGTATTAATCAGGAGGGAGGACTAGTAGTGTAGGACGAGCGAGCGCGTGGGCGATCTTGTGGGAGGCTGGACCATCCATCAAAGTCAGGCCTTCGATATGGTATTCCACCAGCTGATTATTAAAATGCCAAACTTAGGCTACATTTTGGCACCAACACAAAGTTTAATAACATACGATGAATAAATTACAAAGATCACTTTAAATTGTTCATCGATTGTACACTAGAGCGAAGGAAGAGCTGGAACATTACATTAGTAAAAGACAAAAAGATTTATATTTCGGTTATAGATTTATTAATTTGCCGTATCCAGTAAAGTAATTACTCTCTCAGAAAAATACTTTTCTGAATTTTAAGAAATATACACTAAAGCAAACCCATTAGTTAGTCAGTAAACATCAGAGTTTTGTATAAAGTAATAATAGACCAGGGTCTCTGTATGAAAGGAGCTACATATTTGTTGAAGAAATTGATCTAGTTGTTACAATTCTTCATTACACTTGTATTTTAATATAAATACAGTATATATGTTTGTATTATTATTATCTTATTGCTTATAAATGTTTAACGACAAATAATGATTGATATGCTAATTACTGTAGGACAAATATTTACCTATTCTTAAAAATTACCGGAAATTAAATTTTGTTTTTTCAAAAATGTTTGTAATGTCCTTATTAAAATTGCAAACACAATTAATAAAGAATGCTCTCTATTCATAAGCCAGACTTCTGAAACACATCGTACTGCAGCATCTTAAAGATGAAGGTGTCCAAAGGCTTTAATCTGACGATATTGAAACAGTTATTGCAGGTAATTAAAACAGCTTCAACTTGTCGAGACATGAGACGGTTTAATAACTGGTTGGTAGACCACGATCTGCTTCTGGTTAACACAAAAAAAGACAATGATGTGGAAAATGTCTCCACCTATCACGCCAGAAATGATGTGTGAAAACCAATTGGTAATCTAAAAGTTAGTTAAGTATTTAGGACAGTTAAGTATGACTGAAAAGAAAGTCACCTTCTGGGAACAGACCAAAAGAACCGCCAATAAAACAGCATAGGTCACACGCTACATTGTGCAGACTGATTGCAACTACTGAAGGACCTAAACCCAGTAATAATCGACTCCTGACGTTGATCACAATGCCTATAATTATAGATCACCTATACTACTGAGAATTGGACGGACGCATTAGAAATAAAAACTACAGAGAAGATATGGCATCTGAGCAAAGTACCAGAGCACTCAGAGTCGCAATGATGTATTTTATATTGTCAGAATCGGTGTTTCTTGTGATGGCAGGAATCATTCTTATTGATCTGCTGACACTTGAAACGAAGCTTATTTCACAGACCAGAAGGGAGACTGACAGAATGAGATTAAAAGGACGCAAGACGGCCGCTCAGACTCAATGACAGGAAAGTTATAGCAATGGAAGGTGGACTGCAAAGCTGGTCAAGATTCTGGTAGATTGGTGGCAAGGTAAATTCATGTAATACACTATTTTAGACAAGTCTGGGTTTTTTTTTAGATCTACTTCTACAAATTGGTAAACTGGATAGCATAATCCAACTGCATTACGCAGAGAGAGAGAGAGAGAGAGAGAGAGAGAGAGAGAGAGAGAGAGAGAGAGAGAGAGAGAGAGAGAGAGAGAGAGAGAGAGAGAGAGAGAGAGAGAGAGAGAGAGAGAGAGAGAGAGAGAGAGGGAGAGAGAGAGAGAGAGAGAGAGAGAGAGAGAGAGAGAGAGAAGAGAGAGAGAGAGAGAGAGAGAGAGAGAGAGAGAGAGAGAGAGAGAGAGAGAGAGAGAGAGAGAGAGAGAGAGAGAGAGAGAGAGAGAGAGAGAGAGAGAGAGAGAGAGAGAGAGAGAGAGAGAGAGAGAGCTACCATCCACACATTTTCATCTGTAGATGAAGAGACGAAAGAACCTGTCTCGAGTTCACAGTGGTACCGATCGATCGGAAGAAGATTGTTGCAAAAAATACTGCATAATTTAAACAACTGTACTGCGATAAGAAGCTTCGTTAAAACTGCAATATGAAGAAGGAAGACAAAAGAAGAATGACATGGCACGTACATCAAGTATTGAAAACTTAATTAGAGCAAGAAGAGCTGATAAAAGCAAAGAACTTATGAAGTATCGTGGAAACTTAGTTCCAGAGGGGATAGAGTTGGAAAGAAAGAAGCTAGGGTTTTTAGGGAGTAATACAGATAAATCAGAAACTATAAGTCCTACACAAAGGGAACGAGTATTTCCACATGTTCCATTAACCAATTCTCTCTTTTCTCTATTAAAAAATAAATTACTAAATCATATTATTTTACTTATCTTTTAATCATTCAAATAGCAACATTAAAACTAATTAAAGGCATGTACAAGTATTATATAATATTTTTATTTATTACATTCAAAGTTCGAAGACAACATTATTAAAGTTATTGATAAATTTGTTAATTTTACTAGGAAAAAATTATAATTTTCAATTTAAAAAGTAGACTTATTTGTGATTAAATTACTATATATTAAATCGATATACGTCTAAACTATTTCGATAGTATATAAAGAACATTAAAAAATAACTCCGAGTTGATTACAATGAACTAATTCTTCTTGTATGGATTGTTTTCAAAATAAAATTACTAGTTTACGAGTTAAAAACCGTCTATTGTGTACGAACAGATGTTATATAATTTGCAAAACACACGAACGCTATATCCAGGTTCACATAAAGAACATTTACAATGACATTTACCTGAATGTACTTGTAATAGAAGACTTGGTCATCTGAATATGAAATATTGACGTGTAGGAAGACATAAATGTTAAAGGGGAATTGGTATGGTCAATATGAGACGCCTATGGTCTGACTCATCTCCCTAGCAACGTACGACACTTTATGGACCTTTTAGAAAGGATTTAGCTCGCATGTTGAAAGAACCGAACATTAATCATTGGTAGAAAGTTGATTGACAGGTTGTGAAAAGCTGAGGAGGAAATTCAACAAATTATTATTCATCCAGGGTTACATGATCTTGGCAATGGGTGATCTGTAACAAGCGGAATGGGTCCATTAATAACGCCACGTGGCATCCATATGTCTTCTTACGTACAACTTATGCAAATGTTTTGGAAATTGTCTTCCCGAGCAGCTATGTTCTGTAATCTAATTAATCATTCATTTCGTTTATATTTGCAATGACGGAAACACTTCTAGCAATATATTGGATGACTTTCTAAAATAGTATCATTACACATTGTTTGTTCAGATTACACCCTTTAAACCTTTATATAATTATTTCATAACAAACACTTATGTTCTACATTTATGTAGTAATTTTAATTGATACTTTATATTATTACAGGTATTTGTCGTACTGACTCATTCTGTATTTCATTAATATCATTACCGCGTCAACTTTATGATGAGAAATGTTTCATATTCCTTTATCGTTAGACAAAGAATTCCAAGCCAAGCTGAATACATGAGATGTATGCTGATGCATACCTGACCTACAAAGTGGATGGTCTGATCAAGACCTTTGTGATCCATGAAAAATGAAAATACAGAAACGTTTAAAAATTTTAGTCATCTTGATCCACGCCAATTCAACCGCCACTCGGCAATTTGTTTATAATTCATTACTTAGTTTTTCTATTTCAGAGAGAACACACCAAAATTAAATTTAAATCTGTTTTAATAGATTCATTACAAAAAATAAATTTGTCTCACTATCTCCGGTTAATAAAGTTTTGAGAAAATTACTTAAACGTTTTTTTTAAACGCTCAGAAAATTATGTTTAAACAAATTGTGTATATCCACCGTCTGTCCGGCGTTTATTACAAACTTGTTGTACAATAATAATGGGGGGGGGAGTTTTCGGACGATTTTGATATGGAAAAAGGTTTGAGTCAGATATTATTTGACGAATTTATGAATGAGCACACAAAAGTAAACATCAGGCGTATGAAAAAACTAATATTGACATGTGAAGATTTGGGCCTTGTATATTTGTAAGTAATGTTATACGCAGATGATATATTTATTGTAACAAACCAGCAGGGAGTGAATGAGTGGTATGAAAGGTTGAGAAGATGGTGATGGTGATTGTGGAGAATTGTAACATTATTTGGATGCCCAAACAGAACAGATCGAAGAAGGTGGTTCGAATAACTTGCCTTGCAGTGGAAGAGAGTGACACATTAGAATATCTGGGGACCATATTAAACTGTAATGAAAATATTGATCAGGGGATATTAAATAAACAAAGCTTCTTATGGCATCAATATTGTAATATTCGGGGGGAAAGGAAACAATCACGTAAACAAAATTACAGTTGTACAATTCAGTGGGAGTTCCAATCACTGCTGGACGAGCACTTCAGCAAAGCAAAGGAAATGAAACACTTGAGAAGAACACAGGTAAAACAAAAAGAGTTTGGCTGTAAAATGAAAGGATACAGAGTGAAGTTAGCCAAAGAAAGTCAATCATAAACACTATATAGGAAAATGGTTTGGGCGTATATTTAGTATGGATGAATCGGGAAAGAAAAAGCAGATTATAGAGATGAAAGTGGAATGAATGGAGAGATCAGATTAAGAGGTTAAGGTAGAAATGATTGAATACTATGATAGGTATGAGGAGACTTTGTGGTGACAGCAGTGAAGACGATGGTTAGCGAGAGGCTAAAGGGCTGAGAAGAAGTCTAGACTATCTCCACTAACAATTTTCCAGTTTGCTTGATTAGGTTTTTATTTTGCCTTTATTAACTAATAAAAAAGATTTGTTTTGTTAAAAACAATTGCACCACATATTTTTATCTCTAATTTAATTTAAAATTTTAGATTGCTTTCAGCTCTAAAACAAGAAAGGTTGTGTTGTCTTTTTGTCCATGTGTATATCCTGCTTGTGGGTCATTTTTCTCAAAACTGTTTACCCGATTTTAGTCAAATTTATTCACAAATTCCTATGGCTTGAACTTATTCGGTTAACTGTAAAATTATCTTGAATATGTAACTGTTGGTTTAAACAAAATATTCGAAAACTTATGAAATATTTTTCCGACCAATAGATCACATCACTGTCCTCACATTAAATCAAATATTAATTTTATATAAAAAATAATACAATTTATCATACGCTCTAAAAAAATATATATTATATCACTACCGAGATTTTAAGTATTATGTTTTTAGTTTATTTTATATATTCTTGTCATCTTTATTTTTGATTATTTTTAATATTCTACACATTCTAGTTTATTCTAGTTCATATACAGATTATTCAATTCTATTCTCGACAGTGTAACTTACAAGAGTTGGATATTACTTCAGTTTATCTTAATTATTTCACACACCGTAATATGATAGTGCCAGATATGTATTACTGTGTAATTTATAGAACTAGAAACAGTTTTCCGCGACAAATCTGCTACAATAATATAAATATCGACATGATTAATTATTCACAGCTTCATTATTCAAACTGACAAATAGTGATTCATTAAATAATAAATTAACTATTCTAAATCAATTAATCAGCATTTTTATTTTTATTGTATCTGAGAGAGAGCAGGCTCAACAGATAGAAAGAGACAGGAACTAAACCCATACGTATTGATACATTTACAACAGTATTCATTTATTCAAACGACTTAATAGCCTGTATTATTTCATATATAAATACATAATTAATTATAAAAATTACGTTCATATTATACATGATTTACTATCCATATATGTTTCCTGAGAAAAGAACCAATTATCTTTAACTTTTAAGCGTGTCTAGATTAAAACTGATTAAACATGAACTATCTTGTTTACAGTAATTGAACTTGATTTTGTTTGAATAACTGAATTATTTTCAAACTCATAATGATCTCCAAACGTGTCCTCAAATTGTATTTAAACTGAATAAAAAAATACGGCAACAATATATCGGGTTAATCAAATGTCTAACAAACAAAAAAGTATTTACCATAAATCATGACATTTAATACCAATCGTGTTTTAAATCAGTTATAAATTTACACATACATTCAAAAATTCCTCAATTAGTGTATAATTTAAGCGTTAAACACAATACATACTGCACTACATTGTACAATAAGACAATTAAAGTATGAACGAACAACTTTTATTCGATGAGACAAAACTAGGTCCACATCTTGGACTCTTCTATTGAACCTTAAAGTAGACTATTACACTGAAGGGAAACCCTAAATTATTTTATATAAGTTGTAGGTTAGGTTAGGTTAGGTTAGGTTAGGGTAGGTTAGGTTAGGTTAGGTTAGGTTAGGTTAGGTTAGGTTAGGTTAGGTTAGGTTAGGTTAGGTTAGGTTAGGTTAGGGTAGGTTAGGTTTAAGTTTACACAAATATAAACGTTCATTGAAACATTCAGCCTGCAGTTTTCTTTTTTCAGGTTATGTTTCATGGAAGGATCCATTCTGAACTCGTATCTCGTAGAAACGTTTACGAAGTTGATTTTGTTCTTGATTGGAACGCGAAAGTTAAACACTAATTTAGTTGCTAAGCATTGATTATTATTGTGTCCATGCGTCAATAATGTACTAACAAGAAAATTAAACCAGACTTACAATAATATTGCGCTCATTAATTTTATGTGTTCCTGTCACACCTTTTTGACATCGATTGTTTGATAAGAATTCAAATTTCCGTCCAATTTACTGAAAAGTCAGTCTGATTTAGGAGTAGAAATTATTTTGTCTGATTATTTTATTTGATTTTATTTAATCCTTTAGACAATATACTAAATTGTATAAATTACGTCATTTAAAACAATAATAGAACAAAACAGTATTATATACAAAACTTGATTGACAGATGTGATATAAAACAAAATTTAACCAAATCAAATAATTTTTAACATTTAAAATAGGGCAGATTTTAAAATGACAAAATCTTGCCAATACCGAAAAGCAATCGCACTTCAACTATGATTTTATTTAGAACCTGTTTTAATAAATAACTTTTAACCAAAAATATTTAATAAATAACATAACATAAATCAAAAACAGTTTAAACACAACATTATATCATAAAACACGTGTGATAATGACTGCTACTTCGCGGAAGAAGATCATTTCTTTTTAGATTACTCAAAACATTCCTGGCGCCAAAACATATGCATCGAATAAAAAGATCCAAACAACCGTTGACTAAAACTATTTTAAAAAGCCTTGTAATTTTTTAATCACATATGGGAGTTTATTACTAAAGTGAACCTCTACTGTTAACCAAGGAGCTGTTTGTTGACACTTTTCCACAGCTTTTTTTTGTGTCTATGCACATTGTAGTTATGTTTAAACATTATCACGTGCATTGGAATATTTGTAATTTATAAAAAATGCATTTATAAATCAACTAAACAAAAATATCATTTACGTATGAAGTAAGTCTAAATCTTTATGAAAAGAGTGACATTGCAAAAATAACATGAAATATTAAGTTCTGTTTACAGATATTACAAATGATCGACATGAGCTCGTTTGTTATATAATATATATAGTTTCAATATATAGATCATACTATATTTTTTTTAATTTATGTTTCTAGCAACTTTTTTTAGTATTGTTTTGTTTTTCAGTGTTTAGTTGTCACCATCAGTTGTCACAGACTCTTGTATAGGTGTAGGAAAAGCTCAGTGTTATTTAATATTTTCATTAATCACAAACGACTACTTTTGTAGAAAGAAAATTCGAATATGGAAAAGAAACTACCTATAAGACCGACCACAGGAAGTGTGTATTAAGATAGATTCGTAGCACACAGAAATAGGTAACATGTTAGTTCAGAGCCCAAAAGGCAAAAGCATTATATAAAAACGTCTGCCATTTGAGCCCTATAGATTACAGTTGATACAAGCTCTAAATGATACGGATAAAGAAAAATGACTTCAATTTCAATTAATTTTCTTTAACATTTCCCTTAATACAATTATGTTTAGTGGTGGATTTAGTAGCCTACTTGAGGTGAATAGCCATAATGTGTGAATATTAGAATATGTGGAAAAATTGTGTGTGGTTTAAGTTCTATTTTACCTATACCATAGAGAGTGGTATTATTTGTAGAGTTCGGGATAATCTTCCTTACAGGCTGAATATATCAACAATAGGTATACATAATGAATATTTGTAATATTTACAAACAAAACTTAATGATTCATTGAACTTTTTACATAATTTAAATGCATTCAATTTTTTAGGCGAAAAACTCTGTCATCATTGCCTTATAAAAAGAAAAAGAAGATTAAAAATACCTTTAGCCCTGGAACATGTTATTTTTGTGCAACTTATTTGTCAATGTTCTACATCCACTCATAAATTATTGAAAGTTACCTATTTCAATGTATAATTTATATTCTCCGACAGTTTAGAAAATTATAAATTTTATAGGATTAAACAGTGCATATCTTACACTACAAGAAAAAATCTTAGCATTTTAAAACTACTGTGGTGTAGTTTATGTACAGAACAAAAGTAGACTTGAAAAAATATTTAATTTTTGTTTTATTTACTTTTAACAACTAAAATTTAATATCTGTTAAGCGAAATTTATGGTATAAGCGAAACTATCTTTACATCAATGGTTTGTCAAAGGAAGTAATTCATTTTTCAATTATTAACCCAGAATTGTTATTTTACCAATATGCATCGGGAGTTGTCTAAATAACAATTGATTTCCTAAAATCAGACCGTACGGCAAATTTTATTTTATTTTCAGGCCAATAAAATTCCTACTCATTAAAAAGAAAAACTTGTTTAAGGATTTCCAAGCCCAGTCTTTTTATGTTCATAAAATTTTCGTTTAGAAAAGTAATCCAATTTTTTTTCGATATATCACAATTACATCTAGATCTTGTAACAACATTGCTATTCAAACTTTCTTGAATTGTAAATATTACAGTACATTATTATTTTTATTTTTTTTTTTTTTATTTTTTTTTTTTATAGTAACATATTATCAATCTTATTAATTACTACACAATAACCGATAATCTTACTACACAATTATCTGCACTTTGAAACAAACAGGTTATTTATTTTACAAATCATATTAAAATTAAAACATTCAAATATAATAGACGCTAAGCAATAAACTATAACAATATACATAAACAAGAATTTAAATAATGTATCACTTATTTTATCAAAACACTATCTTCTAACTGACAATTTAATACGTACTGAAAATTCACAAATTTATAGTCACCAAAATGTATCACTTACTTACTAATACATGTAGAGTTGTTTACTTAAATGAGGGAATGTTTACGCCAATACTTATCAAGAAAGAATTCTTCAAAAATATTAGCTCATAGTGTCAATTAATCCACGAAGAAACCAGTAAATTATGCTATTGAAACCGAAGAGTTTTTGAGTTGATTAACCTGTATTTTTTACCAGTTCGATAATCATCGTTGTAAATCTAATCTAGCATCATTAATTGAGACAAACCTAATATAAATCATGATTGGTACCAAATTAAAGGAATTAAGACATCATTATGTTAACATATTGATTAATAGCTACTTATAAAATCCCTTTCATTAAAGCACCGGTCGTGGTTATGTAAAAATTATGCATAATGTAACTTATATTTTAAAATGGCATATATTATTGTGTGTATTTATTTGTTGTTATGTGAGTATAACTACATTGCATGTAAGGTTGGGGAATCTTTCGTTATTCATATTTAATTTTCCTAAATATAATTATATTTATGTGTGTTTATATTATCAAAATCTCCTACAAATCTTCAAGATATTTGTTACATATCTAAAATCATACGACTCTATTATTACTGTATCTTCTTATAAACAATGATTCGCAGCTACTCGGCAATCTCTAGGGAAACTATTCTATAGCTAAAAAGTTCATATAAAAATAGGTCCACAAAACGCCCGTATTTCTGATATACCGGTCATAGTGAATTTTACGGGGCATAAATTACGTAGTCTTGTACGTTTTGTAACCTGAAAAATTGTAAAAAATAGGTCCCAGAATCATATCTCTTGTTCTTTTTGAGAAAATTATTGTAAACATTTTAAAAATTGTAGTCTAAAATTCGAAAATTTTTATTCTTAGTGAATTGGTGTGATTAAAACCAATAAACTAAAACTATGCAAATAGGAACTGTTTTTAAATAGCCTTATTTGATTCTTAGGGCTTACAATAAAAAATTCATAAATATTTGTTTTCGCCATTCCGACTACTGATTAATAATTAGATATTTATAAGACTTACCGTCACAATAGTCTATGTTTGTCTGTAGTTATATCACTACGGCCGTTTCGGCTATTCAGCCATTTTCAAGTGTTATGCGGGTATTACCGTTGTCTTAGTTTAAAATCACAAATTACGAACACACGACACATAACAAACACACAAGTTCTTTAAACATTTAAAACATGATGTAGTAGGCCCACTGTCACAACGCGTACTCTTGATAATACAACGGTAATACCCGCATAACACTTGAAAATGGCTGAATAGCCGAAACGGCCGTAGTGAGATAACTACAGACAAACATAGACTATTGTGACGGTAAGTCTTATAATATATCTAATTAATAAAAAATTATCGAAATCAAAGATTTATTTTTTTTTTCAACTCGTATTTCTTTTTTATTGGCTTTATACAAATCATCAATTAAATTCAGAATTATTTTTTTATAAATTTTATAAAATTATTCAATTTATTGTACGTCAAAAGAACAACATTGTATTTTTCTACTACAATTTTGTGTATTTTACGATAATTTTTGAAAAAGTACATTTTGGGACCTAATTTTTACAATTTTTTCAGGTTATTAAACTCATAGGACCAATAAATTTGCGTTGTAATTTATACCCCGTGTAATTCATTATACCCTCATATTAACAGTGGATCAGAAATCGGGCGAAATCTTTGGCTAGCCGTAACTCGCTAACGAAGTTAACTTCCTTTCTTTCACCTAAGTTAATTTGAACTATCTTATTTTTATCTATAGAATCATTTCCCGAGTGAATATCGTGTAGTTCTGAAGCACCCTATATGTTGTACTTAATTTCTTCCGCTCACCTGGTAATTTTAGAAGTTCTATAGACCAGGTCTAAAAAATACTACCTCAAATTACTGACTAAAAATGTATTTTGCGAGATAAAAACCATAGTAAATAGTACAACTTTATAATATATTGCAATACATATGTTGTATTAGATATGTAAAAAATATAATGTTAACCAGGTCGTATGGATAATTTACGAGTGATTAAAATCTCTTCATTGAATACACTAAGAAGTGTTTCCTATTAATTTAGGAGTGTGAACGTGTTTTAGAAACGTCTATAAGTACGGCGAACATCAACTGGAAAAGCTTAAAAATAATAAATAAAAATCTGTGCTTAAAAATATCTTTCTATATCGTTTTCTTTGAGCTTAGTTTAGCTAATATAAAAGAATTCATAGCGTCTATATAGTTACTTATGTAATTACAACCTACCCTTATTAAATAGTCCAACTTAAATATAGTAACTTCATTATTTCAAAACTGGTGATGATTGCTTACTTTAATTCTTTAAACCCCCTTGTACTTTCAAGTCTATTTTGATAAATTTGAACATTATGTGATAGCATTGAATAGTTATTTATAAAGTTGACATTAGCGGCGTATGTGAGGAGAACGTCAAGCGTTCCAGAGCAAGGTCACAATGTGTTGCTACTGAATGTCGCTTGTTCCTTGCTCTGGTTTGCCTTCACATTATAGGTTACCCATTACCAATTTACCCATCGGTGTAGTGAGTTACGCATTTATAAAACTGTAAACATTTCCACGTGCTATATCGCCGACATAGTAGTTCTAGTTGTTTCATTTACTTATTTCAGAAAAAAAAACTAGTTTAACTTCTTCAGGAGAGTCTCATGGATGCACAAGTATCGGATCTTGAATAGGTTAAGATATTCATAACTTTAGTTTACAGCCAAAATGTCTCTCCGCCTGCTCATTTAAAGCCTTTCTGACATACGTAAATCGGAGATATGTATAAACCAAATTTAAAATTAAGTTAAACTTCACTAACTTGTAAATATTAGTAACTTTTTAATAAAAATAATAAAAAAATTTAGTGCTAAATCTAACTAAAGACAATCTTTACATAAGTCTAAAATGAAAAGCTTTTCAATAGTCCGGAGGCTGTACAAGAGGTTATAAATATAAGAATTCGAAAACAATCAAATATAGCATTAAATTAATAACAAAACTCACATGAAAATTCACTTTAAATAAGTTTTGTCACAAATCGAATTGTATGATGTTGTATGATCAATTTACAAATGTTAATGAATTTTTGTCCTCCAAACCACAAACCGTTTATATTGTCGAGGTGTTGAGTGAACCTGATAACATCGGTTATAAGACGTTTTGTTACGATGTATTCAAAGTGGCACTATTCCAGAATATAGTATTCCAAGCTAGGTGATGTTTGCAATTCTAACAAAAAAGCGGAATGGGTCTTTAGTGGTTCGGCAACCATGGTAAATTAGTTATTTATTAATTAGTCATACATCACTATGACCTCTAGTGATGTATTTTACCCCGGTACTTCTAAGATCGGGAACTCCCATTTATAACAACCTCTAAAATATTAACTTCTTTGTAAAATGCATCACATGAAAAGGTCAAGTGTAGGTATGTCCTCTAGATTAATCTGCTACCCTCCCAGACATCTAACCTTTTGTGCATTACTGTGCACCGAATTGTAGGATCTCCTCAATCACTCAACAGAATCTGCAGGTCCCATCATTTTCCAAACTTTCTAAAGTGTTTCCTGAGTCTAAAAACCCAGTCAGCGATTTCAGTTTATTCTCGCGCCTCACTCAGGTCTCTTTGCAGTTAGTCATCCATTCCGCTAGTCTGTGCCTCCGCACTCTGCTAAGTTTATTATTTCCACATTGTCGAGGAAATCCTAATGAAACAGAAGACTCCCCATGCTCATAGTCAACGTGGAAGGTATGCTCCACTTCATCAGCACGTTGAGCTCCGGTGACATCCCCCACAAGCTTGTTATTTTTCATTTCTCTCTCCATATTTTCTCACGAGCGGCTAAGGAAAGGATAGTTCGCCCAGCTGGAGCTCAGCTTGTTCGGATAAGGTTAATTACTGTGAGAGGTCACCAAATATCCCGCAGGCTCCGTATGCTACACCTTTAACTCGGTTCTATTCACGCCACCAGCACTGCTTGCTTAACACTTTAGAGTTGGGATGAAAACAGAAGAAAATGGGAGATAAAGGAAAAGGAGTTAAAGTGAAAAATAATAATTCAAAAAGTTGTCACAAGAAAGACATGAAGAGTAGGTTTCTGAGGAGGCTTTTTGCAGTGGATACCAACTGAGCAATGGGTTCGCCAAACACTACACCAACTTTCTGCTTAACTTACGCAAGTGAAAGTTTACGATCTGTCTTTAATCCCATAAATAAATTTGCTTGCTTGAACTCTCGTTAGACCAATTTGTTAAACACAATTCTAACACCGTCGAATAACATTATTTATATTTAACACCATGTCAATTAAAATTTCGAACAATTTAAAAGAAAGTGGTTTTTAATCGCGAATTGATTACTTAACCTAAATTAATCAAAAAAGGAGTTTAAAGAATGACGCTTGCTGGATTTAGTTTTCGTTATCGGTTGTAATATCTTTGCCCCAAGCATCGCGGGACTCTACTTCAACAAACAAAACATGATGTTAATCAATGAAATAACCGATCGGATAACTGGAGTGAAATTTTTGAAAGTAAAAGAACGCCGATTCTAGTCACTGTCTACCCGCAGGGCGTCCTACAATCCTGTTTCGTGTTATGCTATTCGGACTTTTAAAAGTTTCCCAAAACACTGTAACTTATGTGCATTACAACTGCTGTTGCTTTTACACCTTTTTAATTATCTCACAAATTACAGAGATTTTGTTCAGACCATGAAGTTAAAGTTCGGATACGTGTTTTAATGTTTCATTTTTAGCTACGTTTCTTATGTCCACATTTCATACACCCTACAATTATTAGAAGTTACAGATGTGTATTAAAAAATTCAACTTGAAATTAATTTTGTAATAAACTGTACAATTTTAAGCAAGAAAACATTCAAAATGTTACAGAAGAAACCGGTTTGTGGCTGCACATTTGTGTTTTGTCTAATTGTACGGACAACGATATCCTGCAAAAAATTAACCTAAAAATACTGGGAAAGTGTTGATGATTATTGGTTCAAGTAATAAAGAACTAGTTTTCTATTATATGAAAGTTATAATACTAACGATTAGTAGGCTATGTTGCAAATTTGTTCAAGATACAAGTTATATTATACATTCCTAACTGCATTTTAACTATATGCTAGTAACAGTATTTTCATAAAATCAATTTATATCATTATTTTAGTTATACTGTATTTAAATTTATTTATAAGAAATTAAAGCCAAACTGTTCAACTTCATTAACATAGATTTGTCTACAAATAAAACCAAAATGTAAAAAACAAATTGTTAATTAAAATTATATGAGGATACCAAATTCAGTTGTAAATTACAAATATATCCCACTACTATATGTTTACTCCTTCGTGCTACAGTTCTTCAAGAAGCTTGGTATCCTGTTCACAACTTTCCATCCTCCCAGGTCTTCCGCAACTCTTCACCTTCTCATTCCAATCCTCTCAGATTTTATTTCATCGTCGAAGTCTATGTATGCCTCTCAATCGGCGCCCACTAGAGTCTTGTTTGTCCTTCACCATTTTTATATTGTTGTTAAAAGATCAACAATGATCACCTTATGTATTTCTGTATTGGTTTTACTCTCGACTCATCGCCCTCCATCACTGGTTCCAAACTCTCTTTCATTCATTTAGATTTCCAGGTGTTAAGTTGACATTCATTAGATTTCATAAGGACCCATGTTTTACTGCTACACATTATCTATAGGTGTCAGAGGGTCTTGCTTATCATTAAAATTTTCAATAGTGTATGCAGTGACGCAAAGTACTTTTTTTGCAACAAAACGTCTGGACAACTCAGTGAGGTAACTCTTAAAATGGTATAGTCATGTACATCTACATATTTCCAGATCTTCAATCAACTCTCCTTGTTTTCTTAATTTGTGTTTTATGTTGGTTGATCTCTAAACCCAATTATTGTGCTGCTTTTTCCAGTTTATCAATGGCTTCTCACATTGTGACGGCGTCCTGGCCGTCAATACGTTATTATTAATATTTAATAATAATAATAATACCCCAAAACTATTATTAATATTATCACTTGGGTTATCACACTGTGGCGTTATAGTATATTTCGAAGCCTTTAGAGCCAAAAAGTGTTAAAAAATCAGAAATCACACACCTATCTCTTCCTGTTTGGTCATCCTTAAAATTCTGAAAAAAAAAATATCATGATATAATGGGAATTTTGTATCCGATGAAGATGATGGAGGGAATTTAGAATTTTGCACTATAATTGCTAAACAGCTGAAAATATTTCAATAATTGGGATAAGTCAATATTAATTCAATGGTTAGACCATCAATACATCCTTTATTAATACTTTTGATTTTGTCGTAAAGTGTTGGTTTTATTTTCCAATAAAGAGATTATTTTCAATAAATTATCATATTTAGGTTGCTATTGAAACATTTACTTTCCTCGAAAGTGTAACACGTTCAGCTTAAATTATAGCGAAACAGTTCTTCTTAGAAAATAGAATTTGTGCACATTTCAAGAAAGTAAGAAAACATTAAGAGAGGGAAAGTTTTTTGAGAAGAGAACCAGGGTTTTTTAAGTTTTGGTTTGTATTGTACCACACTAGCTACAAGAATGTACAAGTATTTTCAAGCTGCCAGATCATATATTGTTTTAAAATTTTTGAATGACCTCTAAATTTAGTCTTTGAAAGTGTTCAAATTTGTTTTCTGCTGGGGAGAGTTTTTTTGACGCAAATTCATGACGAATTATTCAAATTTGAATACGATGCCATCTTATGTAAGATATACCTAACGAACATAAAGTGTTATAGTATGAACTTGCATTAACGAATCAACATATTTACAAGTGTAATCATTCGGATTACAGGTGTTTTACCTATAAAAAAACAAAGGAAATCATTGCTACCTATTAAAACAATGATGTTTCACTATGTGCCTTGATATTGGGAGCTGCAAACTGTACACGCATGGACCTAAACCGTAAAACGGAAGGATTCATTCATATTATCTCACAAAGTTTATTTCACTCTAGCAGAACCTTAAGCAGCTAAAATAATTACACCTCCGAACTTCGTTTAGAGTATTTGGTAAAAGTAGTTATTAAAGTTGTTTTTAAATGAATTTCAAACACCCTTCGTTGTCACTTTGCGTTAATATTATTCAAATATAATACAGACTTTAAGTAACATTTGTACAGTCATAGTAATGTTAGTAACCTTTTAAATTTTGAAAACTATGATGAAGTACTTTTGATAAATACTAAAATAGAATAATTCAATGACGTCATAATATCAAAACTATTATATAACTCATGAATGAGTCATGCACATTATTTGTCTCTGTTGCAAGTATAAGGAACACTAGACAAGAATCTACCAAGACAGGCGACACGGATTCCAAATACGTCTTCAATCCTGCACTAAGATATATTATTAGGAAAGGCAGACATCTCGATAAATGTAGAGGCGTTTGATTTCACACAGTCTGGAATTACACATATGGAATTAAAGTGATTATATCTAATAGTTAAAATAAAAACTGGATATCTTCCTGAATAGCTTGATAATAGTTTACAAGGAAAGACAGTGACCAAACGACCCCTCTCAGCGGCTACCATTGCAAAGATCGATAGCAGATGACAATCGCATTTTGTTGCAATTGTTCATTGCCTGGTTTCACAATCCGACAACAAATCAGATAAATGTTTTAGACCTTTCTAGGAGAAACTATTTGATCTCGAGATATTTCTGAATTGGAAAAAAGAAAGGAAAAGAATAAGACTGCTGTGCAGTTGTTTACAGGCAACAGTCGTTTTGTCTCCGTACTTCCCGTCTGACTAATGGGTTACGCTCTGTTAGTACTGCGCCTGCCTGGAATAAATGAAACGTAAAATTAATATATATTTATTAAGGTTGCCACGTAACTTTCAAACAAAGCTTCCTTTCAAATTCCAAATATTATATAAAAATATTTACTTTCTGAAAGTGTAATATTTTGTATTTTGCCGGAGAGAATTTTCTAGTACATAACCATTCAATTAAATATTAAATAAAAGTAATGTAGGTAATATATCTATTACAATCCTTTGGAAGACAGCCAGATGTCAAATACAGTATACAAAGAAAACATAGAGTAGTTCCTACTTACTTCTTTAATAGTGTTCCATTATTTTTGTATGAAAAGAACTATATTTTAAAAACGATTTGGTGTCATTTATCGTTTTACTTATACAGCAGTTTATAGAGAGTAAAGAGATTGAATAAAACAAAAATATGTAACTAGGACTAACAACTATTTTTCTGTCGATTGGTCTAAAAACTCACCTCGTAAAGGCGTCCCCAGGTTTCAAGACTTTTATAGTGTCATCTTCAGGCTGCACAATTGTCAATTCGCTTCATGGAGGTCGTTATGAAGTTCATAAAACACTTTTTTATATATGGAAAACACAGTTACAATAAAACATAAAACTAAGTAAAAACATGGTTTATACTTTGGTCAAAATTTTTTATTAAGATGTGACGTTTTTCCGGTCACGTCTAGACTCACCCTTCATAACGCCCTCCAGGGAGTGAATTGAGAATTGTCCACCCTGAAGATGAGATTATAAATGTCTTATACCACGGTCGCCTTTACGATGTGAGTTTTTAGACTACAAACAGAAAAAATAGGGTTAATAGTAGTTATATAAACTTGTGGACTGTTGACGATTTAACGATGAAAAAACAAAAATAGTAGAATTCAACTTCAACATGAAATCTATCTTAAATGTTAAATACTATAAATAACCACGTTTAAAGAGTTTTACACAGTTCAGATTTTGTATTGGCCTATTTTTTACATAAAAAAAAACATTTTGTTGTATTTTTGTCTATTTTCTTATGAACTAATACTTTAATTAATACAGCCTATGACATCGTTTTTCGAAATTCTGGCTTCTTGATACCTAATTCAGGCAACTACTTTCAGGTAATAATATTCCTTTTAAAACATAAAATAATGTTTTATTTTGCAAACCCTGCTTATTTTTTAATATAATAAAGAAAACCTGTAAATTACACAAATTAAATATAAATAAAGTTCCACACAATTAATTGTTTTGGCTTTTATGGGCGCAAAATTTGTACTATAATATTCTAATAATTTTGGAATTTTTTTTCTCACTATTGAGATGTTATAACTCGATAATTTAAATATTATAAATTTAGAGTTTATGTGACAAATAAATAAAAGCAAATTTAAACCTGAAAAACAAGTTTTTAATTTTGTTTGGTTTAATTATTTTTTATTTACGTAGGCACTGTAATCAAGTTATTTATATAACATTTATTATGAAGGTGTTTTTCTTACGTTTAAAAGATATATAAAGAAAATTTAGCCTACTTTTGTTTTTATAATTACATAAACAATTTTCACTATGACCTATATAACATCAAGTGTAAAGACACATACAGAACATGCAAATCGTATATTCTTCATTGACGATAGAAGGAGTATATTTAAATTTCATTAAATCGAAGCATTCATAAGGAAAACTATCTTGCATAAAATATTTCCCCTTTGACGTTATGTCTCTGAAATAATCTATTAGCGACTTATTGTGAACTCATTACAATAGCAACAAAGGCAGTACCGATGTGGGCGAAGCTAAATGCGAACTCCGACAATAATATAATGTATTCAAATATAAACTTTAATGTCCGTAGATGCGAAAGAAATCGTTGGCGAAAAAGTGTAAAATGGTGTCTGGGCGAAGGTAAGCCACTCGAACACGGCGAGTTGTAATTGAGTTGGAAAGTCAGATTAGATATACGCATGGAGGCCGAATTAACCGTGCTGCTTTAATGAATGGGCGCTTCAAAACAAAGGACACTTTTAAGGAGACGTAATCATTCGTTGGAAACTGACGGTATTTACGCTTTCACGCAAACGTAAAAGGTTAGCTGAGATTACAGTTCTTTTTCTACCAAATTCGATATACATTTGCTTACGTCTTGCGTATTTTATACGCTATTAGTGTCTACTATGCTGTAAGGATATCTGACTGCAAACACAATTGTTGATTTTTTTTTTATGACGCAAACATTTTAACGCAATTCATTGATATATTTTTTGTTTTGATTTATAATATTTCTAGAACGTACATTATGTTTAAATTCTACCTGTTAAGTACACTAAATAATTAATAAATACTGTTTATAGAATTAACAACTGAATAGACAAACATGGAGGGGGGGAGTATTAATCGTAACCTAAAAAGTTTTGAACTAAGATTTAACAGCAGTTTATTGCAGGTGTAAGCCAATAAGTTCATAGCTTATCCTATGTCATACCAGTAAAAAATAACATTATTCAGACGTAGAGAAAAGTTGTTCAAGCTGAATGTCCTAATAAACTTAAAACCAGAAGGAAGATCTTTCTAGATAAAAAACAGAAAGTAGACATTTATAATTTGCAAACTTTATGTAAGACCGGCAATATTTTAAGGTATGTTTTACAACCAGGAGCACAAAACATGCTCAAACACCACGGGAAGTCTGTTGTTTTTAAATTCATAATGACCGCTTTTACCTATAAATGGTTCCATTATGTAGAAAGAATATTTTCTAAAAAAACGTTGTGCGTTGTGTTCTTTTTATATGAATATTAATTAAATACTTTAAAATTATTATTTTCGTTTTATTAGGAAAATTTATTACAACGGAATAGTTGTTAAATGATATGAAATCTTTAAAATAAATTTTGCATTCAACTTTTTTTTTTTTTAATTATTTTGTAAAATTTATTGGACTAGGTAGAAGCAGTGGTACATTATTAATCATTAGCCATATTATAAAATTTACTACTAAAAGAAAGGACTTTCAACTATTTTTCTAATATTTCCTTAACACAATAAACTATATAGTTAGAACTAAAATGCAATAAAAAACCTCAAGGATTTACAATTTGTATTTTGCAAAAGTTAGGTTAGATTATAAAGTAAATAACAAAGAATTATCTTTTAAACAAAAATAGCTCAAAATTAATAAAAAGTATAACATTTTAGTTAAAATAACACCTATATAGTTAGATTAGGTTATGAAGTAAATAACAAAGATGTATATTTTAAACAAAAATAGCTCGATATTAATAAAAAGCATAACTATTTTAGTTAAAATAACACCTATATAGTTAGGTTAGTTTAGGTTATGAAGTAAATAACAAAGAATTATCTTTTAAACAAAAATAGCTCGATATTAATAAAAAGTATAACATTTTCATTAAAATAACACCTATATAGTTAGGTTAGGTTATGAAGTAAATAACAAAGAAGTAACTTTTAAACAAAAATAGCTCGATATTAATAAAAAGTATAACATTTTAATTAAAATAACACCTGTATAGTTAGGTTAGGTTATGAAGTAAATAACAAAGAAGTATCTTTTAAACAAAATTAGCTCCATATTAATAAAAAGCATAACATTTTAGTTAAAATAACACCTATATAGTTAGGTTAGGTTATGAAGTAAATAACAAAGAAGTATCTTTTAAACAAAATTAGCTCCATATTAATAAAAAGCATAACATTTTAGTTAAAATAACACCTATATAGTTAGGTTAGGTTATGAAGTAAATAACAAAGAAGTATCTTTTAAACAAACAATAGTAATTTTAAATTTTATCCTTGTCTGTATTGCCGACAACGGTACAGGATTCGTCCGTCATTTAGAAATTTAGTTCAGATTTTCGTATTGTAAATTTTACCGGCTCACCTCTTAACCGTACGGCAAAACCAACATCAGGTGCGAGTTTGGGCACCTCTCAAGAGTAAATGATTGTTATATCAAGGTTGAGAGTAAATTTAAAAATCGAGTTTATGAGTTTATAGGTAGCTATGTTGGAGTACGAGTCCAAGTTTTAAGGTATCTAAATGTATTATATTTTATAGCGAGTGTGCGTTTCGTTAGTTTTAAAATAGATTTTGAATTAGGTTCAAAGATATTAACTTAGATCAATTTTATTATTACACCACTAAATTCAATGACGCTAATGGTAGAGATGAGAAGAGTAAAACGATCATACTGAGTAAAATCATGAGTCACTGATTGGTGGGACTAAAGTACTCAAATATAACTTGTGGCTTTAAAGTCAAAGTCGATAACAATCGAAAACATCACATCGAAGTTGTCGCTTTTCCTTATGACTATCGACACTCGGAATAAATATTTGTAATAAATTAAATTATTTAATTTATTTCTAATGGAATACGCAGCCGTATCTGTAATTCTTAAAAATAGAAAATGTAATAAAAGAATTTTAAATAACAATATACTCAAGCGCCAAAAATAAGGACTGTTGCTGTTTTACTCATCTCTATTCAAAAGTTTAGACTATTTCGAGACTTCTGTACAATCTTTGAGTAGAATGGATTCCGAAAAGACCATGGAACTAAAGTGCGACAATTACGGGAATTACAATAGACCTTAGTAGTTGCTCCATGATAGAGGCAAAATTTACAAACATATTCATTTTTTAAATCATTAAAATGCCAAGCATGGTTTGTAAAATGAGAATAATCATAGTTTAAGTTTTATGGAGAATATTGGCAATAAATATAACAATAAACATAAAACTAACAATGCATAATGTAAATAGATAACGCATTTTATGCTAACAAGCAACAGACATAAAATGTTTAATTCATTTGTAAATCATAATTACATTGAATAAACCTATATTTTAATGTCAATAAAACAATAATGCCTACATTGGGTTTGCTATTCATACTAACAGATTAATTAAATATTTACCGAGATCTCTATATAAACAATCAAGTGCTAAATAACTGGTTATTACCATTCATAGTAGGTACATGACAAGCGTACGTTTATTTGTGTTTTAAAATATTTACAGTGATTATGGAAATTATCAAAGATGAGTAACATTTGCTGAGTTCAGAGATCAATGACACACGGGATTACTCTATCGGTAAAGAATCTTGTATCTTCTACTGATATCAGTAATTGCAACACAATAATAATACTATAGTGTCAGCATCCGAGAAATGACTCACTGTGTTCCTATGAGCAGTCTTTGAATAGCATAATTTACACAGAACGTACAAGACCAATGGTTTCATCATCGAAATTATCGCAGGACTAATCTTTGAAAATAAACTTGGTCCTTCGGCAATAAAAGCTTTTGCTTAACTTTGTGTACTTTTTATTACATAATTTTACTGTTATTTATTTATTTTATAATATTACGTTTCCATTTAAAATATATCATTATTTTCCGTTTGTATCAAAGTATTTAACAATAGCAAATTACTCTATAATTGATTTTAATTTTTTTTTCGAGTGTATAATTAACGTTTACAATATGTATAATAACATAAATAGTTTAACTTTAGTAAGTAATCACAGTCTGCCCTTCGTTGATTGGCTTAATTTATTTCTTAATAGCTCTGTCTTGGTATAATTATTGTTAGTAATTGAGATTGATTTTTTGACTTTAATTTAATAAGAATAAATTTTATTTAAACTTTAATTAGTATTAGAAAAAATAGTAAGTTAAACTATCTAAACGTTGAATATATAAAAGATATAAAGGTAATAGAAACTGGCTAGTTGCAGATAATACTTGCAGGAAATGTGGTTTGGCTGAAGAGTCCGCAGAACACATTCTCTTAGAGTGTGAGGCGTTAGGACGAGCCAGGCTATACTCTCTAGGCCCTCCGGGGAAAGAGATGGAAACCATCCTATATAAGGATGACGGGTATTACTGAATGGGTGTAGGAAGGAAATTGGGGCGGCAAAAGATCGCTAGGTCGACGCCGGTGAGGCCTCTGAAGGAGGCTTTCACAGCCCAGAACGAAAAAAAAGAGAAAAAAAAAAGAAGAAAAAACTGGCTAGTTGGAGCATTGTGCTCTCCAAATCATACGTACACTAAATGGCTACAGTATAACAAACAAACAGAACACAATTCTCACAAAAAATACGCCTAAGTATCAGACGCGTTTCAACGACAATGTCGTCCTCTTCAGTGATACACGAGCTACACCAATCAAACTATAACTCCTAATTAATACACGCAAGACACTACTAAATCTAGATAGTGTATACTTTCACGTTTTTATTTCAAGTGTTTAATGTAGAAGAAGTAATTATTTACAATTTATATTGTATTCAATTTCCCAATTTTGTTAATTTGCGTGTTTGTGATGTGTATTCTAATAGTTTTCTAATTATATGAAATGTGATGGAGACACGCGAAACTCATCTTAGAATTTACTATTATCCAACTTGAAAACATAACGTGAGAAAACGTCCTAAAGCCTTCCACACTTTAATCCTCACTTTACTTATTTAGAAAAATTGTTCTACGACCACTACGAACAATATTTCCTTTACAACTACTGTACTTTCCTACTGCTTGATCTATTTCAATTTAAAATTATTTAATATAAGCAACTGTGCCTGTCAAATCATACATGTGTAAGTATATATAACGTTTTTCAAAATCAGCTAAATTAACTGATCTTAAGTCAGTGTCAATATAAGTTTCACTCTCCTGGGTTTAGATTAGACCTTAATAAATGCTGCAATAACTTACGAAACTTGGTTAATTAATTAATTAAATGTAAAATTCGCCAACAAATATATTGTTATGTTTATCACGTATTGCCATCCAACAACCTATGCCTCCATATTAGTAATGTCATCGCTCCTCTCCTTCAAGAAATATGTGTGGAGGCGACAAAACTTTATTGTTTGAAATATAAAAGAAATGTTGGATAATTTACAATAACAAAACATAATTACACAACCCATACGGAACAATGATGTGAATCTCTTTGCCATCTTCAAAATGATTTTCTATTTGCATATAGAATATATAAATAATACATTGCGTGTGCCTTACAACAGAATATCTTCATTCTTCATTGTTAATGTTAATCAACTAATTATTTCATTGTGCCGCCTCTTCGATATTTAACTAAATCAGAGGTAAGGTATTTCTATGAATGTCTCAATAGGATGTGTTCTAATTTTGTAGAGATGTAAATCTGTAAGTAAATATCGTCTTTCATCTTTACTTATTAACCTGACAGATATGTAAAGTATAATTTATTAAATGTAAGTTTAAAACTGATTAAAATCCTGAAAGAAACTTATTAAGTACAATATTTTTCTGATTAATAGTAACACAAACAATTATATAAAGATGACTTGTGTAAACTTTATTTCCATGATTGGTAAGGATATAACCTCCTAATCTAGGATCAAACAAGTGTTTTCTCCAAATATATAAGAAACTTTTATATCTAGTTCTACAAAATAACTTCTTTACAGTTTTCATTTATTGTTGACTTTTGAAAGCTTTATAAACGGAGGTAAAATTTGTATATTTTGTACACAAGTCGAATTTTGTGAACATTTTTTTGATAGTCGGAATTAAAACTAAAATCGAATTATATACAAATTTGATAGAAATGTTTTAAACAGAAACTTTCTTCTTTCTTTAATAAAATGATGTAAAAAATCAAATGAATTTATTCCTTATTTACCTGTTAAAATAGCACCCAAATCTTTGGCATCTTGAATGAAATTTTGTGTTAGCCTACTTAAATAAATAATAAAAAATGCCTTAATTGAATGAGCAGTTTAGTGGGCGTAATGTTGACTTCAACGTACCGGAACTTGGGATTCACTTGTTGAACAAATCCTTAATCCGAACATTACTTTAGATGACAATGCTGTGAGAATTAAATATGTAAATTTGACCTTAATAAAAAATGACGAAGATCCAACCCGACCTTTGACCTCAGATCATCTCCACGCACCAGATATGCATTATTTATCACCCCATCACAACGATCTTCCTCACCCCACGCTCCACCAATATATTACGCCTTATTATCACAATGGCAGAGAATAATTATAGGGTTGAAGCATAGGTAATGAACTTGCAATAGAATTCTTTATTATCACTTTAGCATATTGGGATGGTCCAGTACAGTGGAAAAGAAAATTATATCTTGCAAGTCAATAGTTAGCAGCGTGGCGTTGCATTTGCATTCAATATATGGTTAAGCTGCACCACCCACATTGAGCGATAGTTATATCTAGTTCTACAAAATAACTTCTTTACAGTTTTCATTTATTGTTGACTTTTGAAAGCTTTATAAACGGAGGTAAAATTTGTATATTTTGTACACAAGTCGAATTTTGTGAACATTTTTTTGATAGTCGGAATTAAAACTAAAATCGAATTATATACAAATTTGATAGAAATGTTTTAAACAGAAACTTTCTTCTTTCTTTAATAAAATGATGTAAAAAATCAAATGAATTTATTCCTTATTTACCTGTTAAAATAGCACCCAAATCTTTGGCATCTTGAATGAAATTTTGTGTTAGCCTACTTAAATAAATAATAAAAAATGCCTTAATTGAATGAGCAGTTTAGTGGGCGTAATGTTGACTTCAACGTACCGGAACTTGGGATTCACTTGTTGAACAAATCCTTAATCCGAACATTACTTTAGATGACAATGCTGTGAGAATTAAATATGTAAATTTGACCTTAATAAAAAATGACGAAGATCCAACCCGACCTTTGACCTCAGATCATCTCCACGCACCAGATATGCATTATTTATCACCCCATCACAACGATCTTCCTCACCCCACGCTCCACCAATATATTACGCCTTATTATCACAATGGCAGAGAATAATTATAGGGTTGAAGCATAGGTAATGAACTTGCAATAGAATTCTTTATTATCACTTTAGCATATTGGGATGGTCCAGTACAGTGGAAAAGAAAATTATATCTTGCAAGTCAATAGTTAGCAGCGTGGCGTTGCATTTGCATTCAATATATGGTTAAGCTGCACCACCCACATTGAGCGATAGAGTTTTGCCTCAATTCTGTATTTTATTGGTCTAATCTCAGTTTATCGGGTTATTTCTACTTTGTAAGTCTAGTGTTAGTGCACGTAGTTGGACTTACACATATGGCAATCTATACCTATATCAAGTCATTGTACAGTAGTCATGTTTTACAACTATGGCCTGCTTTAAGATGGTTTTCCTACAAATACTTTGTCTGGTTATCTTTGTAAATTTCTTCACGAAAGTTTTGTTTCCCGAACGATAAAATATAAAGTAAAACGTGTCATGTCAGAACGTTTGGCATTGTATTGTGAGAAGGAAGTCATTGATGAGTGAGCCAGAAGTAGCCGAAGTAATCCTCCGCACAGATGTCTATCATGGATGTCCGCCAACATGGATTCAACTATAAACAGACATCATTAGGAAGCTCAAGGAGCTGGGTAAACAATGCGTCCGCCCCGTTTGAATTTTATCGTAAAGAAAACTATTCCTTGTCAATATTTAACATTTTCTAATTTATGAAATTATCTTTTTATAATTGCATTTAATAAGGATCAGAGAATTCGGTCATGATCAAGTTTCGGCTTGATTGAACATCTTTATCTTAAATTTCCAAAGTTTCAACATCTCTGATGCACAAGGAAAAGATGATAATTCCAACTTATAATTTAATTTAAAATTTATTCAGCAATTTTTACTCCTAGTTTGGTTTTCCTAGTCTTAAAGTAAAAGTATACCCTACATGAAGTCTACTAGGTCGTACATCTGTGTGTTACTTAAATTTTAAATCTGAATTCAATAGATTTGATTAAATTGATCATCAAAATACTCAAATGTTTATAAATCTAAAATATGTTTTTCTAATTAATATATAGTTTTACTAGTCTAAGAGGAATTATATTTAGTATTAGAAAAAATCTTCATCAATTTCTGAAGTGGAAGATATAATAATTATAATTATAATCACCTTACGTTTGTTGTATATCCAAAAATTTAAACAAATCGTATTTTATCGTGTAAATATTCATTTTCAATTGTTTTATTATTTTACATACAACGTAAAATTTCGTATATTGCATTTTAGTTACTAGTATAATATTACTTTGTTAGTTAGGTTAGGTTAGGTTAGGTTAGGTTAGGTTAGGTTAAGTTAGGTTAGGGTAGGTTAGGTTAGGTTATGTTAGGTTAGGTTAGGTTAGGTTAGGTTAGGTTAGGTTAGGTTAGGTTAGGTTAGGTTAGGTAAGGTTAGGTTAGGTTAGGTTTAGGTTAGGTTAGGTTAGGTTAGGTTAGGTTAAATTAGGTAAAAATCAAATATTAAAATTTAGCCAAGTCAATTTTACTTACGAAAAAGAAAAATACTGTTATTAAAAAAGATATTTTTAACACAAAACTGAAGATAGTAATGAAAATCAATGCCATATTCCATTTAAACTGAATGCAAGAAGGAAACTGAATAATAATTATCGCAAGTTAAAAAACACAAACCTTGATATTTAAAATGAGAGCACTGTTCTATGTGTGCATGTTTTCTCTTCGTTGGACATCAATAAGGTGCTCTCATTACGTACAACATGACAAGGCGCAGGCATTAGGTCTTGAGTGTGACACGTGACGCATTTATGTACTGTAAATACCTTTAACACTCTACCTCTATCCGCTCTACAAGATTATAGATTTACTATGCGGTAATAGAATAATACACTTTATGGTGTATTATTTACAAAATATTATCACTGTTAAATTTTTAATTTAATAAAAAAAATGGTTGGTTTATTTTGATACTGCTAGACAATTTTGATTTCTTGTATTTTTGACAGCATTGTAACACGGTGTCTATTTATTAAAAATGTGTCTAATTTTATATGATAATGCCCCTTTTTGTTGTCCATAAATTTATTGTTTTTTAAGGGTCTTACTAGTCAGTACGAACGTGGGAATTCCGAGGGATTTTAGCTGAATCAAGACTTTTTCGTAATCTTAAGTTAAATTCCTCTCTTTCATCTTTGCTGTCAGGATCTCTCTTGACCAACTCTTGTTCACTTCCGACCCTTACCCTATTAGAGTATTCGATGGATAAGAGTCTCCGTTATTTTTTATCTTCTTCTTTTCTTTTATAAGCCGATGATGACCGAGAGATTTACGTCTTAATCATCAACTAGGAAAAAACATTCCGTGTGTCACAAGTCAGCAATAAGACAAGTAACAACACATCTAAATATAGGTTAAAATCATGTTTTTTATATTAGACACTATAAAAAGACTTTTGCAAACATTGGTCTTTTAATATTGACTGTTTAATTCAAAATTCTGAGTTTGTAGTGCAAAATTAAAATCCCTTAAAGAACAGGATATTAATAAATACGCAATAATCGGTCCTTTTGTTTGGACCATAAAATGTACCTAAACAAAAAGAAGTTTTTTTACCCCAAACTCAAAATCTCTTTTATTAATGAACAACTAATAACAAAATAAGAAAAGAATAGTAAACAGTTAAGAAAATGTATTTACCAACTAACTTTTCTGTCAATAACATTGACCTGGACATAGGTCTCAAACAAAAATTTGTCGATGTGTTAAAGCTTATATAGTGTCATCTCCAAACTGTATAAAAAAAGTGATATAGTTTGCAATGATAGGTCTGTTCTAAAAATTACATCTGAAATAATAGAAATGGAGTTCATTTTCTTCAAATCGACAATTTTAAACTAACGAAATTCATTAATTTAGTTTAATATTTCCAAAATAATCCCCTAAGATTCCTAACAAAAATGCCTACATTAGTCCCTAATATTATTAACAATAGTACATAAAATAGTACGCTAATATTCCTAACAATAGTGCCTAAAGTAGTTCCTTAATATTATAACCAATAGTACATAAAATAGTCCCCTAATATTATTAACAATAGTATATAAAATAGTGCCCTAATATTATTAACAATAGTGCCCTAACATTATTCCTAACAATAATGACTAAATAGTACCCCAATATTATTAACAGCAGTATATAAAATAGTACTTAATATTCCTAACAATGGTATCTAAAATAGTGCTCTAATATTATTAACAATAGTATATAAAATAGTGCCCTAATATTCCTAACAATAGTGCCCTAATATTCTCAACATTAGTTCCCTAATATTCCTAACAATAATGACTAATATTATCAACAATAGTATTTAAAATAGTACCTAATATTCCTAACAATAGTATCTAAAATAGTGCTCTAATATTCCTAACAAAAGTGTCTAAAATATTGCCCTAATAGGTATTCCCAAAAATAGTCCCTCAAATAGTACTGTTATATTTCACAAGTAACTTTCCATAAAACTCATCTTTACAAATTTTAAATTACCAAGTTAAAATACTGAAGATAAAATTTCTAAATATGTTTTAACAAATTTACAGAATTAAAGAATTTATTTACATATCGAAATCTACTTTTTTTTCTCTCTTTTTTTGCCTTATAGTCCGATAGACTAATCATTCAACACCAAATTAATTCGGTTTAATAAATCAAAAGAATATATTATTTCGTGAGCTCTGTTGTCAACTTAACATCAACAAATTTCATGTAAATCGTTTTAGGGTGATCTAATTAGAGTCAAAGGATAAATTTCTTAATTTAACACTTAAATTTAAAACGTAAATTCGTTATCCTTTATCGTTGGACCCGATACTTTAAAATTTATTACACATATCACTTTAGACTTATAAATAATTAGGCAAAACAAAAATGAAAAAGCACTTATAATTTCACAAAAAACAATTTATTGCTACAGCTGTTTCGCCGTTAGGCATCGTCAGACAACTAAGAACTAAAAAGAACCGAGTACCGACTGTAGTCACACTCAATATTATAAATAATTACCACTTGATTAATATCAGATTTAAATACATTTAAATCTAAGGGGAGTAATATAGACTGTAATGCTGGCCTTTTAAAATTTGCTTATAATTTGCGACAGACACGTGGTTTACATGTCATATATTGTGTGATATTTTTTTCTTTTTTATGAGTCTATAATACTAAACCGAATATATGAATGAAAACCTTTTAATATTCTATTTGATCCTGTGGGTATTTTCATTTTATTTATGTACGTTTTCCATACTGTACTGCTAGGCTTTTCAGTATAACAAAAATAATGAAAATTATGTCTTTTCTTGTTGATACGCTATGGAAGCTTTAATAAGCTGTTTCAAACTATAAGAAATGTATGTAAAGCTGCTAGGTAGCAACTTATTAATAAATGGCATGAAAAGTGGATTGGTAATAGCAAAGGAAGATAGACCTTCCAGCTGGTTCCGAATATTAGACCCTGGATAATGAGGAAGCATGGCGAAATGCATTGTCCGGGTATAGATGAATTGTGGCATACCTGGAAAGATTTAAAGTACTATACACGCCATCATGCATATACTGCAGTCATAAAAATGGATGATGTTGACCACACATTGTTTAGCTGCGATAGGTTGACGTAAGAGAGGGAAGTGTTAAATTCAATAATTTGTTCAGAGATGCATAACAGAAATCTAGTCCAGAATATGCTAGAATCTATGAAGATATGGGTTTCTGTAGAAACACATGTTACGAGCATCCTGAGGAGAAAAGGAAAGGACATGAGAAGGTAAAGCTTAGAATTGAATTTGCCCTCTTACGAAGTTATGTCTAATGTTCCGCAAGAAGAGACAGCAGACGTAGATTAAAAAGAGAAGTTTTTTCAGTCAATCCACAAGGGAAGTCCGACTCTACCTAAGGATAATCCTTAAGTGTGAATAAGTCCAGAAGGATTTTTTATTCTCTATTAAAAATAATATATATTTAATCTTTCATCAAATCTGCATCAAATCTGCACTACAGTTTCTACTTAAATTCATGATAATTAGATCATCTATTGTTAGAACTACAAATATACTAGTTGACCAACTTTTGCTACTATAGTGTTCTTAAAAAGTAGTTATTTTGTGGGGGTTTTCCCATATCTGATGTATTCGAAGAGTAAAATTTACCACTACTTTCAGTGGGAAATTTAAAGTATATCTAAGGGTTTTTACAGCTTTTGAGGTATATTTTACTTAACTTCGAACCTGAAAAGATCATTTTAATACTTTTTCACGAAAATCATTTCAGTAGTTTACAAGATTAAAGGTATGTTTTAAAAGTTAATTTACACCCATGTAGGCCATGTCATGAACTTCGTAAAATACTATATAATCATTGCGTAGGCAATTGAGACCTATTGTCATTTCTCAGATTTATAAGTCTAAACCTCTAAGCTTATATCTAACATAAATTAAACATAATTGTTTAAGTGGATTTTCAAAAATAAACAGTAAGCCTACAGTTGAAAAACGTATGCTCATCTGTTGGTTTTGTCAATGAGTGAACATTTTTCCTGTTCCTTATCAAACAACAAGTTACAATACGAAAACTTTTCCAAAGTGAATTCAGTGGTTTTATCCAAATAGGTCAAGTAATTCTTGACATTATCTATGTAACTGGCATGTTTATGAAATGTAACATATGCATAATATACATGCACATAAAAGGACGGACTGTTCGCTTTAAAAGAAAATATCAATAATTTATAGACATATATCAATATTTACGTATATACAACTAATGGTTTAAGTATATGGGACAATTTTATCCATTTATCGAGAAAAACCCCAACACCAATGAATTTATTATTTCCAAAGGTTATACATCTTTAATATAATAATATCTTTAGAATGACGAATAAGTTGTGTCATTAAAGTCTTGTATTTCAAACAGTTTAGCACGTGTTTATCGAAGTAGCCTGGATACATGTTAAGGTATAACCTTGTGAAATGTCAACGCTTTACATAACAGTCATGCGCTAGGAACTGTGAGGCGTTACTTCACTATGTAGTTAAATTTATAGACGAAATATGCGGGTGCGAAGGTCAATCTTTTAGATTTTATCTATATAAAGATACTCATAAAATTACCCCAACTTTGATTTCTTTATCAATAATTTTCAGTTTTCAAATAAAGCTCTACCTTTCATTTGTTTTCTATTGTTCATCTTTAATATTGTTTTAACTAACTCCTTGACTAAACAACCGTTTGCAGGTCAGCACATCGAAATCCCGTCACAGTTGTTCTAACGTTCTCAACGAATGTTAACTACCAATTTTATAGTTTCACAATTTCATGCTGAATCAATACCGTACATTTTTGAGCTCAAAAACTTAAACCGGAACAATAATCACTAAACCGTGTAGAAGTTAAAAACCATCACTTCATGCATATATTACGTTATTTAAAATTAAATTTGTTTATCTGATATTTACTGCCGAAAAGAATATTTACATTTCAGCTAGATAATATGTTCCCTATCTAATTGTCGTATATAATCTCATTAAACTCTCGTTTCCGATGTTTATAACATTAGTTGCAAAGTTTTAGAGTCATTTTAACTTAACTTCCCTTAAGGTTTGTAAAAAAAAATGAAAATAAACTAGTTTTACGTTTATTTGGACCACTTATAAAAGTTTCTAATTCTAATTCCACGCATGTAAGTTAGTGGTTTCCTATTGGTAAAAAACTGCAATTTTTCAGATATACCTGTTTTGTTGTTATCTTATCGCCATAGGTTTATTTTTTTTAATATATATATACAGTGTGTTTCTGAAACACTTAGATAATCTTCAGGAGCTGAATAATAATACAAATAAATAAAAAAAGTTCCTATAAACATGTGTCCGAAACTGCTTCTTTTCAGACAATCCCCACTTTTGTATTTTTACAAAAAATATTATATATTTTGAAGTAGTTAAGATATTGAGTTCAGACGTGCATATTTTGTATGTAATTTTTTATAACTGTACAAAAAACAAAAAACACTTTATTTGTATTCATTTCTAAATGGCGGCCGTTTAAAAGTTTTATTGTTGAATATCTCGAAAACCATTAAATTTATAAAAACTGCAAGAGACAAAAATATTACCTCTTTTAATTAACTACAAAGAAAATTAGTTTTTTATTTTTTCTACAAGTCAAAGGATCGTTGAGTTATTGACAAAAACCAAAAACATAATTTCTTGATAGTTGTCTACATCTAAGATTAAAAAACTCATTGTGTTTGTATCCAAGTCACTCTTTTTTATATAATAAAAGAACAATAATGTCCGTCTATGTGACTTTTTTTTTAATAAAGTAGTTACTTTATTAAAAATTAGTTACTATATGTTACTATATATTTAGTTTTATATATTAGTTACTATACGACGCGTTTCGGAACTCGTTCCATCTTCAGATTATCGCTCTGCCGAGGTCATTAAAACATTAAAATAAATTATTACACATCATATCACGACACATATACACATACAATATCACCGCATGTGCACACCATCGAATGTGTTTATATACTCTGATATGTTTAAAAAAGTAACTTAGACGGACATTATTGTTCTTTTATTATATCTAAGATTAGGTTAGAAACAACTTTTTTTATTATTATTATTTAAATTCTGATAATTTATAAACTAATTTCCTTTTTAATTAAAAGAGGAAACTTTTTGACCCTTACTTTATATATATAAAGTAATAGTTATATATATATATATATATATATATATATATATATATTAATGGTAGAGACATTCAACATAACAAATTTTTAACGGCCACCATATTGAAAATAATATAAATAGAACCTATATTTTTTTGCACGCTTGTAAAACATTACATAAAAAATGTGTGCCAAAGCTGATTTCAACATCTTATCTACTTCAAAAGCTATATTTTTGTAAAAATACAAAATGGCGGATTGTCAGAAAATGTAATAGTTTATAGGAACTCTTTTATTTATGTAAAAAATCCGCTTCTGAAGCTTATCAACGTATTTCAGAAACACTCTGTATATATATATATTTCACCAACCCCATTTTACGTAATCCATTGGTATTTGTCTTACATTTTTTAATTCACCATTTAGAAAATTTTGTAATAGTGCAAGAGTTTAAGAGTTCCAAACTAGCTAGTGCTTGAAAAATTATGTTTGTAGAAATTCCTGGTGGCGAAAGCTAGAATTACGAAGACGGACATTCGATATGCTAACCACATCACCGTGCAGATTTTTAGACTCTTAACGTGTTGTTCTAAGATTTTTTTAAAAAATATTTCATTGAATTTTAATTATTATAATTAAAAAGTAATAACAACTCTTTAGAATGGGGTTTAAGGTGGGTTTCTTAGAATTCAAAGTTATGGTTAAATATATATGCAATAAGTTATTTGTTCTTTAAAAAAAAATAACAGAAATATATTTTAGGTTTTAGTAATGTACCGTAATTACCACATTGGAGGACGCATTGAATCGTCCTACCTCCATCCTATTCAATCAATAAACTACCTGTCGAGACAATAGAGCAGAAAGTTGCCGGATATGAGTTTGCAACTTTGAAAGTGTGGGCACACGCATGTCATGCATGAGTTGAACATCAACTAGGAGTGCCAACTTGCCGACAACAATTACTTTGAAATTCCAAACACGAAATTCTGCACCAAAGTCAACTATACGATACAATTGTATGTATATTCCTCCCCTTCATGAATAGATTTCTTTATTATGCAATAATTCAATGATTTACCACGTCTTGCGACTAGTTAATCTATGAGGATAGAGTCATAGTAGGCCTACTAGTACCCTTTGTCTGTAGAGTTCAGAACTTGTTTGTCTTTCACCGCAATGTCACTTCCCTGTAAATCTTTTGATTTACGATGTAATCAACTTTACATTGTGTATAACTTTACTAAATATTCTTAAATTATGTCAAAAGTTATTTTAAGTAAATTAATTTTGGAGGAACGTTCAAAAATTCAAAGCAAAGCGTTTTCTAAACGATAAGTCTTCCACCTTGTCAAAACATACACAGTTTTATATAATTCTCTATAAAGTACTTCACCTTTACATTGTATATACAGAGTGAAGAGGTCGCTCTCTTTAAATTGATATGTCGGACGAGTGAAACACTCTACAAATTTGACACTTTACAGTTATGTTACATAGATATGTAAAAAAGTATCCTCGATTTTCATTTGTTTATGGTTAATCAAAACAAATTGGTGAAATAACAAAATAATGGCTCACCAAAATTATTTTATTTACATAACCATTACAAATTGTTGATTTACAGATAACATGAAAATGTGTAAAACTTATTAAAGAATGATAACAGTAATAAATTATTAATGATACAAATTTGACATTTATTCGAATAAATGTCCTTCAATAGCTGTGCACTGATAGCAACGAAACAAAAAAGCGTTTTTGAAATATTCCCGAGGTATCAACAGTAATTCCTTTTCAATCAGCTTCATTAATTCATCATCTATTGCTATTGGGTGAGAATAAACATTTTATTTCAAAAATCCCAAACAGTCAAGTTTGAGGATCTTGGAGACCAATTCATGAAGTTGCTACCATGAGACCTATCCAATGGTTGGGAAGATCCCGATCAAAAACTGCTTAAGTCACATTAGCATAATGAGGAGGAGCTACATTCTGTTGATAGAAAACATCCCTCATCTCAGGCTGAGTAAGATGTGGTCAGTTAATATGGATGCGTATCTCTCTCCAGTCATTGTCGGATGGGATATGTCATACGATAAAAGACCATCCTTGGTGACGGCAGTCCAAACAATTACATCCATTGATTTCAAGCCTTCCTTGTGTAAGATATGTAGATTTTGCGAGTTATAATCATTAGAATTATGTCTGTTTATAGATCCTGTTCGGTAAAATCCTATGTTCTTCATCTGAGAACACAATTCCTTCATACCCCTCGGCAACTTCGTCTATTTGGTTCATCTTCCAGCCATCCGTGAACTAAATGTGTTTTATACAAAATCATTTTGTTTTTCTTGCCATAGCTTTGAACTGATGACTTTGGTAGTGCGTGAAACCTACACTTTACAAGTTCATTTTCTGTTAGAAAACCCATAGAATTTCTTTGAAACTAATTCAGTTTCTAGTAGCATAGTTTTCCATTTATGAATAGATTTTCTTGATGGAGGAACCACATTTGGGTAGGTTCTTTGAAAACACCTTATGGCTTCAAATTCTTTTTCAAAAGCAATAACCCAAGAACAACATTTCATTTTTATTCAATTGAAAACTGCATTGTTTTCGATGTTAGATATCACACATAAACTGGTTGACACCAAATTGTCAACTGGTTAACTCAACTACCAAATTGTTTCCTTGTTGTGTGATAATAAAACAACAGCTTATCAATATTCAACTGTTGGTAATGTAAATTTTAATTGTATTGCATTGTGGGAGTAAGTGATTCTATCCAGAAGATTAATTTCCTTTTGTTAATCAGACATTTTGTTTTTATTGGCGTTAATAAAATGAAACTCCAGGGTACTTTTTACTTATCTATGTAACATAACTTTAAAGTGTAAAGTTGTAGATTGTTCTATATGTCCGGCATATTAATTAAAAAATATCGACCTCTTGGTAGGACACTGTATTAAACTAAAGTGCAACCAGTGTATAAAGAAAGTTACTTATGGCTTTCGTTGATAAAAACTTAATTAAAACTTGAAAATAAATATTCCTCTAGTTCAAATAAAGCTGACATTTGTTTCGTTAAATCTCCACACTATGAGAACACGAGGTACTCGCTGAGCTTCCTAGATAAGGTTGTACACCCTGATAAAAACCATTATATAACCTCGCCGTTGGCATACATCCCCTGTTTATTTAATTGCAATGTAGGTTCTCGATTCAACTTGGTGTTTGTTATTTAATGTGTTATGCATTTCTGTTACTTGTGGTTTTCCGCATCACATTTCTATATAGCCTTAGTTGTTTGACTGCTCAGTTTTAGTTTTAAGCCTGGGTTTCTCTCTTAGATTACTAATATTAGTTTCTAACATAGTCATAGGCTATGTTGATTAATTTCACATTTCTCGTGTTTTAGTTTTATCACTTGATAAAGAAAGTTGATTCGTGCTACGGAAATTTACAAATTATGGTAACTGTCTGAATATATATAGTCCAGTTTAGGTAAAGAAATATTAAGAAGAACTAAAGTTCATTACGAAGGATAAACAAATACAAAATTAAAAGATAACGATAATGAGACGAAAGAAAGATAGTTTTTTTTTTCTCTTAAATACATTGGAAACCAGCTCGTATGAATCATGAATAGTACAAAGACTCAGAACAAGAACTAAAAAGTTAGGTTAGGTTAGGTTAAGTTAGGTTAGGTTAGGTTAGGTTAGGTTAGGTTGGGTGAGGTTAGGTTAGGTTAGGTTAGGTTAGGTAAGGTTAATTTAGGTTAGGTTAGGTTAGGTTAGGTTAGGTTAGGTTATGTTAGGTTAGTTTAGATTAGGTTAGGTTAGGTTAGGTTAGGTAAGGTTAGGTTAGGTTAGGTTAGGTTATGTTATGTTAGGTTAGGTTAGGTTAGGTTAGGTAAGGTTAGGTTAGGTTAGGTTAGGTTAGATTAGATTAGATTAGGTTAGGTTAGGTAAGGTTAGGTTAGGTTGGGTTAGGTTAGGTTAGGTTAGGTTAGGTTAGGTTAGGTTAGGTTAGGTTAGGTTAGGTTAGGTTATGTTATGTTAGGTTAGGTTAGGTTAGGTAAGGTTAGGTTAGGTTAGGTTAGGTTAGGTTAGGTTAGGTTAGGTTAGGTTGAACTAAAAAGGAATGAATTAATGACGTCGCTGTTTCGCCTTGCATTTTAATAATTTGCACAATTTATCAATGCTAATCGAATTGCTTTAATAGACGTTAATATTTCACGTCTACGCGCAATTATAATTAAGATAAGTGTTGACAATCTGAAGTGATCATTTCGAATACAACAAGCTAGTTGAGTATATCTTCCACGCGAGTGTTCGGCCCCATTATCTTTTAATGAATTTCGTTCCGTCCCATAAAGACCTGAGCAAACACCGCATTCATTGTTATTACTGACTATTACAACGGAAGATTACACTAATAGCCATATACAGATGATTAGGTTGTCTTCATGAATATCCGATCTTACGTCTCCACATTATATGACTGAGTCTGTTGCTATTTATTGAAAACTGCATATCTATTAGTTAAATAATAGGAAATGTGGTGCAAATTATAAAATAACTTGTACAATTTGTTTTCCTTTCGTTGCATAGTTAACATAACTGGTAAAATGAAAGAAAGGTTATTCATTTTGTATTATGTGAAGGGGAACGGTGTAATTGAATTTAACTACGCAACGTTCATGATCCAACAAAGTTCGAACCCAGATGTAGACGTAAGTTTTACCTTGTGTACCTATATTCTGTCGTAATGCTGACTGGAAATTAAACGATAAAAATAAAATAGTGTAACAACACAAAGTCTTTTATATGTGTTTGAATATGTTATACTTAATGCAAAGAATGTTTGAATTATTTATTTTAAATAAATGTTGTTTTCAATAGCAAGATATCCATAAAAATGGACTACCTTCTTTATTAGAACATCTTTAAAAGAGATTTTTTAGAAAAAATAAAATATTGTTTTTTGTATTATTTTTATGCAGAAGAATTTTAATGAATATTATTAAACATAGTGTTGTTAACCTCCAGGATTGTGAGTTTAATCAATTTTTACGTTATTCTTACCTTATGTCAACAATCCTTAAATGTCCTATTGGGCTACCGGTTTCGAACGTCAGTTGATCATCTTCAGGTCATCACTATTCTTTTTTAATCATCCAATTTTGGATTTCGTCATGAAATTATACATTGATAATTTTGTGTTTGTTATTTATACTTACAAAACATGTGCACAAACACTATAACATTATTAATACGTGGGGAAATACCGGAGATAACGTGGAAACATATCCAAGTACAAATTCATTAAGATACAGTAACAAAACTGTTGACCTAATTTTAAATAATTATAAAACAAATACATATATTTATAATAAACATTATGTACATAAATAATTTTACGATTCACATATCTAAAATAAAGATTACATTAACATAAATTAAGTCAAATTGTGTAGATAAATATTATTTACTAACATTTATGAAACAATTAAAGTAACAATGTAAGATGAAAACCACGCACATCCGGTTTTTGGACAATAGTACAATGAATCGTTGGTTGGTATATACTGTTAATTGTATATTTAATTTAATATATCTGACTAACAAGTAATTTGGCCAATTCAAATTTACCCAGAAAACTGTTTAACAATGGTAGGAGGGTTGTCAGATTTATTATACTTTCATATTGTAGGTTCAGTTACGTATTGTCCATTAAACCCTTCTACTTACATCGTTACTTGTTACTGCTAAACGTTGAAATTTACAAACATTGCCATATTTTTTGTGTACGCATACAAATAAACAAAATATTAGGTCTACATAAATATGTAAAATATATCTGAGTTTTACAATCTACATTTTAAATTATCAGTTATTCTTTATTGAAATAAATAACTCTGTTGAAATTTGTCTAATATCATCAGGAGTTGAATGACTTTAAAAGCATAGGAGTCACCAAATGTCATGTGCAGTAAAAACAAAGACATGATGCTTGCAAAGAGAATAAAAGTCCAATGTGTTATAAACTAGCAGAGTAGCCTACCCACCCGTCCTTTGTAAGGGGTTGACGTAAATTTGTCTTTTACAGGTGATTAAAACACATTTACTATATGCTGATTAAGCCAAGTATATAATGGAGTATAGATAATTTAGTGTTAAGGGAGTTTTCAAGGCCAGTGGGGCGGTGCCTTGATGGAAGTTCTAAATAAAAATAGACCTATGTGTTAACCAGGGACCCTAAGAATGTCCATGTACAATTTCAGCTCAATGGGTTCAGTAGTTTTTATGTGATTGAGTAACACACACAGAAAGACAGACACCATTAGATTTTTATATAATAGTATACACGAGTTACAACTTTAATATCTAATAACTTTAAAATATAAGGAATAACTTAACACAAGTTTTAGGGACAAGAAAACACAACAAACACTGTCAGTAATAATCCTGGCAGTGTTTAAATATTCTCTATTAAATTAAATATATAAATATTCGACGTTAAAAGATTTAAATGGCCGACATTTCAAAAATTATAGAAATAAATATTTGTGTTTAGTACACTTGTAAAAGTAAAAAACAAAATGGTTTTACCAAATCTGAACTCTGTATCTTATCTATTTTTGGAGTTGTAATATTGTTTTGTAAAAGAACAAAATGGCGGATAGACGGATAATGAAGCTCAATTCGACTATGTATATTTTTGTTTTGTTTTTATGAATACGATTCAAAAATTAATAGTTAGTATACTTTTTTCGGGACACTCTGTAAACACAAATAAATATTTTGAAATAAATTCATAACTTAATAGAACTATAAACCTATTACAAATATAAAATTTGTATCGTTTGCAACTAAATTAAACTAAACAGCTCTTAAACAGCCTAAGCCTGTTAGACGACTTTTTAGTTGGGTAATGTGTGGTTAGCACATCGACATGCCCGTTACCTTTGTTCTAGCCTTTCTCAAATAGAGTTCGCTACCAATTGTAGCATCTCACGATACTGGGTCAACTCTGTAAATGTTTGAGCTTTTAGGGGATTCAACCCAGAACTTGTCAGTCAAAGCCTTGTCAGTTGTGAACCTTTACATCAGCTGCGAACTTCATGATGCAGTGTCAACTCTGTGAATGTTTGAGCTTCTATGGGGATTCAACCCAGAACCTGTCAGTCGAAGCAAGAATCTTTACACCAGCTGGGAACTTCATGATGCAGGGTCAACTGTGAATATTGAGCTTCTTTGGAATTCAAACCAGAACCTGTCAATCGAAGCAAGAATCTTTACATCAGTTGGGAACTTCATGATGCAGGCTCAACTGTGAATGTTGAGCTTCTTGGGGATTCAAACCAGAACCTATCAGTCGAAGCAAGAACTTGTACATCAGCTGGGAACTTCATGATGCAGGGTCAACTCTGTGAATGTTTGAGCTTCTATGGGGATTCAACCCAGAACCTGTCAGTCGAAGCAAGAACTTGTACATCAGCTGGGAACTTCATGATGCAGGGTCAACTCTGTGAATGTTTGAGCTTCTATGGGGATTCAACCCAGAACCTGTCAGTCGAAGCAAGAACTTGTACATCAGCTGGGAACTTCATGATGCAGGGTCAACTCTGTGAATGTTTGAGCTTCTATGGGGATTGAACCCAGAACCTGTCAGTCGAAGCAAGAACCTTTACACCAGCTGGGAACTTCATGATGCAGGGTCAACTCTGTGAATGTTTGAGCTTCTATGGGGATTGAACCCAGAACCTGTCAGTCGAAGCAAGAACCTTTACACCAGCTAGGAACTTCATGATGCAGGGTCAACTCTCTGGATGTTTAAGCTTCTACGGGGATTCAACCCAGAACCTGTCAGTCGAAGCAAGAACCTTTACACCAGCTGGGAACTTCATGATGCAGGGTCAACTCTCTGGATGTTTGAGCTTCTATGGGGATTGAACCCAGAACCTGTCAGTCGAAGCAAGAACCTTTACACCAGCTGGGAACTTCATGATGCAGGGTCAACTCTCTGGATGTTTAAGCTTCTACGGGGATTCAACCCAGAACCTGTCAGTCGAAGCAAGAACCTTTACACCAGCTGGGAACTTCATGATGCAGGGTCAACTCTCTGGATGTTTGAGCTTCTATGGGGATTGAACCCAGAACCTGTCAGTCGAAGCAAGAACGCTTACACCAGTTAAGAACTTATACGGTTTTCAACAGTAAACTAAATGATGGGAAAAGTTGGATTTTTTCAAACATTCTCAGTAGATATTTGTTTATTTTTATACATATTTGATTTGTGTATATGTTCAATTAGGCAATTAAATAATCTTAAAGAAATATTCCTAAAAATAGAAGTAGTTATAGCCGCTACACAGCAACCAATGAATTTTACATCAGAAGAATGCAGCTGCCATCTTGTCGTTAACTTGGAGAAGTACCATAGAATGTGAAGAAATTCAACTCCACATTTCCAGAACACATGTTACAGTTACAAATTACAATTTTAAATGATTCTAACCACTTCTTCCTGTACTTGCTACAAAAAGATGGCAACTTTCACGTGAGAAAAAATATCCTAGCAAGGTCGTTCACGGATTGGCTAATCGAAATGTCCACCTTACGAGTAGAATGTGAAATGTCTTATTTCTTATTACGTGTTATGTAGAAATGCTTCTACTATTTGTAGATTTTTAATTTCTTTTCTTATCTGTGCATGAAAAACAAGTAGTTTCTTTATTTAATTAGTATTTATTTTTTGCTGCAAATCGAGTAGAAAGGTGCACTCAATGTGCCGGTTTAAAATAATCAACATGTACAATTTAGTATATGTTTAAGAGCTAAATACATTTCAGTAAAAATTTCTAGGCTATGAACTATTTTGTTGTTATTCATTAACCCTAAATTAGAATGTTATCAGTAATCTTAAGCCGTTAACTAGAACTAAAGGTAAACATTTTGAATTAGTCCCCGTCCGTAGGCAGCCTAAATTATACCTCTATTGTATACAGACTGAAAAAAAAGGGGGAGAAACAATACACATAATTTGTGACAAGACAAATAAATTGTTTTATTCTTGATGTGGATGCACAATTACTGAAATGTATACATATATTTTGAATTGTTTTGTGGTTGAAATTTAATACAGTATTTGTTGTATTGATATAGTCATTAAGTGGACATCCTTTATCATCTTTCTCTAGTTATTAATGTTTGGATCTGTTTATTTGAAACATAAATAGTTTTTCTTCTTTCTGCTTTATGTTTTACCAACAAAACCTATTCATCGTTAATCTACACAAGCATCTCTACACCCCCCCTGCCCGAATTATTATATTGATTTTTACTTTCTCCCACATACGTAGATAATAGTACACTTAATTTGCAACAAAATTGACCATAGTGAGTCACATCCTACCTTTCTTTGTATTTCTAACTTAATTTTTCATCTAGCACGTAATCCCATTTCCAAAAACTACATTAAATTTCCTATAAAACAGTACCAACGTCGTTTTTTGAAACTGAGAACAAGCATTATTTACAAGCTCCCAAAATTGAAAAAAGTGAATGTTTTGGAATCTGTGTTAAAATTCAAATTTTTCTTTACAAACGACTACACCTATAGGTCTTCAAATTTCACAAAAACTATAGCGTTTCATAAACGTTTCAACGGTAAAAGAGAATCGCTTATTTATTTTTTGTTTCTTTAATTGACACTTAACAGTGGCCAATAATAATATTTTTACAATATTTTTAAAATAAATTAATATCTAGGAATGAAAGTATATTGGTAATAACTTTTGACTTTCTGAACGCTATTCTATGAACGATTAAGTAAATTAGCGATTCGTTTTCTCGTTAGAAATCTTATGAATAGCTATAGTTTTTGTTAAATTTGAATTTGTAGGAAATTAAAGGTGTAGTCGTTTATTTGAGTTTTAACAATGATTGCAAAACATTCACATATTTCATGTTTGAGAGCTTGTAAATAATGCATATTCTCAGTTTTTAAAACTATGTTGATTCTGTCTTAGGGCCTATGTGAAATTTGACGTAGTTTTTTGGTAATAGGGTCACTTTACTTGTTAGATTAAAAATAAATGAGAAAATTGAATTTTTAACTGAAAAGTCACGTTTTTACTAAAAAAACAAGGAAAATTTATATCTCGGAAAAGAAGCGAGTTATGATGAGGCACTGTGGTCAATTTAGTTGCACACCCAAATTATTTTAACACATTATTCACCACTCACCCTGTAGTCTATATGCATATAGACGCGAATAAAATCCAAATAAATATTTAAAACAAATCACTTACAAAATTATTACACCTCACGTTTCATGATCGGAATTAGTTTCCAAGTATAGACGGTAAGACACATGGCCTACTCTGCCATATTTGACTTTTGATGGTTGACCTTTTGTCGCGGACATTTCTCATTTTCACAACTGGTTAATGAAGCTGTTGAAATAATTACATCCAACATATTACTTCTGTTATAACAAAGCTATATCGTACCCGCGGTAGTTCATGTCTAATCAACGGTGTTATTAGTTCACAAAAAACCAAGCTGACTGAGTTAAAACCGAGTGACAAAGGATTCTAAAGTTTAATGTTCGATTCTGTTATCAGGCTCATTAATAAGTTAACTGGAAATATATCAGTCTTATGTATTAGAGAAAAAGTTTATTATAAATGTTAAATGTATTTTTAACTTTGGAAAACAACAACAGTTCTCCTGTCGTTAACCTAATGACGATACAAATATGGTTTAAAATTATTTTATAATGTTGAATTATTGATATATTAAGCGGATACTTTCCATCATTTATATTTATATAAAATAAATACGACGTTTCGAGAATACGAATCAACTAACTTTATCAAGTGATAAACCTAGGACACGCCAACACCACCTAGGGATATGTTAGACACTATAACTAAATCTAAGAAAGAAACCTCATAGATTAAATATTTAACTCGTTTCAACGACAAATTCGTCATCTTCAGTGATGCACGAGTTACTAAACTATAACTTTGTCGAAAAGCGTTTGAATAAATAAACTTACTATGTGTGAGAATTTGTTTTCAAGTTTTATTCTGTTAAGTATATCAATCACAAACTCAATATTTATTTAAAAGGAACAAGTTTGTTATTGTTTTAGATTGCTCAGGCCTAGTTTTAACCCTGGGTTCCTTAACTATGTTGGCGTTTTTGGGGGGGGGGGAGTTTTACTTCCTCGTGTTCCAGGTCTATCACTTGATATCATGATTTATAAGTTGAAAACGTCATTAGTTTTACAGCAGAAATTTTTTGTAGAATATTCAGTTTCTATTTGTTTTTGAGATTATGGACACCAATTTGAATTTTTTTTTTCGTAGTTCAAGTGGCCATGGTTTTGCAAGTAGCCTACTGTAGAAATAACTGAAATACACATGAGTTTGTATTTCTTGCATCCACTGTTGTATGGTCACTCACATGTATTCAAATTATTTACAGTGTTTGAACGGACGTTATAACTATTTTTTTTTTAATTAATTTAAACCTAAATTAGGATACGTACTCATGAGTCCATACATTTATTCTTGTTTCTTAAAGATGAAAAGTTTATAAAAAATTTTAAAAAAGAAGAAGGCAAGAGTATAAAATAAAGACCCCTAACACTCGAATACTCTAATAATAATAATAATAATAATAATAATAATAATAATAATAATTTATTTTATTCCTCATGCACAAGATTATACACTATAACAAATACAAAATTCACAATAAAACATACCACAACAAAAAATATATAATACAATACTCTAAATAGCTTATTTAAAAGAAAATAAAATATAAAAAACTGATACAAACAAAAATGCACAAGAGAAATGTAGGAGGTCCTAACGAAAAGCCTATATTGGACCTTCCTTCATAATAGAAAATATTTAACAAGCAGAAATTGAAGATATCCTTATACTAAAAACAAATATTCTTAGAAGTAATTACGATTAGTTATCACACAAATAAAACAACATCAAAAAAATTATCACACATAAACTAACTTCACAGTCTGAAGCAACAAAAAGCAAAACAAGAGGCTAGTAAAAGATTATAACTTTGTAAGTCACAGGAGTCACAGTATACTAAACTTCATCTACTATATTCACACACACATCACAATATACATATGCTAAAACCAATTATCTAATTTATCTATAAATAGAAATCTCTTCAACAGTTTTAAAAACATTTTTAAAGATTTCATTTCCCTGATTTTATGTAGTATCTATAAAAAAAAACCTTGGTGCAGCATAGAGATAGAAATGTCTGTCTATAATCTGTTTTACGAGGTAGTGGTATCCTATGATTACATTTAGATCTCAGAATAGGTTTATCATCTATATGTTCCACCTTATTGTTCCCACTCCTAATAAAAAAAACATTCTTAAAACTTTAAATTCTGTAAATATACTTAACAATATATATATATATATATATATATATATATATATATATATATATATAGTAAATTTTGATACGATAACTTTGCTCTCACGTTGGAGTGCTAAATTATATTATATTTGTTTATTTATTTTGTTTTTATTTTTACTAAACTCACTTGATAACCAATATAGTAAGGCTGTATTATTAATTATAAGTATTTAATTAAATTACTAGCTATCAATAAGTATTCTTTCTTTAGAATTATAAAACATTTAATAAACTTTATTTTCAGAAATTCAATATATAACGGTATTTGCAAATTATTTAATTGTGCATTTTACATAATTAATATTTTAGAATGTTCATGATTCCAAACCTTTTTATCAATTGGAATAATTTATTACAATATATAATGTTCCCTACAATAACCTATTTAAAGTCTTTAGCATATCCAAATAGCCTATTGGTTTCGATTTATTGTTCATATATATTTTTGGGTTTCTTATATTATAAATTAGGTTAAATAGTCTATATATTTCACGAGATCCTTAATGTTTATTTAGAGCATTATCAATATGTAAGTATTGTCTTTTATTTCGATCTTCAAATAATCTTAATCTCGGGCTAGGGGCACTCGTGCTGACTAGACCCCTCTCACCTTTAGGTTAGTACTATTTTTATAAATGCTTAAAAAATGTAAGATAATTTAATAAATTTGGTTTTTTTAAATTTCGAAAAGTTAATATTCATAAAAGTTAATAAAATTTAGTTAACTTGAGGAAAAAAAATGTTGTAAACTATGTTAATGTTTAACCTCACCCAAATCTTGTGTCTCTGAGTTATATAGTTTTTTTTTTCTTCTTATTTAATTAATAAACTTTACGACTTTAGGTGTCTTTACTATTTATTATTTATCTCGCACTTATAAAAAAAGTCAAACTGATTCCTTTCTTCAAATTGGTTAAATCTTGTCCAGGCCTAGTCCTTTGTTAAAAGTGTCAATCTCAATTTTTCTTCTTTTTTTTTTTTTTAATCCAGCTGTCTTTTAGTTTTTAGGATCTTTATGTTAGTGAAAGTCGATCTTCTATTGGTTTTCACAATAATAGTTGCAGATTAATCTTTGTAGTTACTTTCTTGATGAATGAAAATTTTGATTTATTATATATAAATATTATGATTAATTTAGAATAAATTTAGAATCTTTTACTAACTGGTTTGAAAAATATTTACTTTAAAACTTAAACTAATTATATTATTTCTTAACTTAAATACGCCGCGCGATAAATAGTCCGCGATTTGCGTCATATGTTCTTCGACCAATGAGATTAAATATTACAATACATACAAAGAACGCAAGGGCAAAAAATTTGCTAATAGCGTCAAGGTTTAAAGAGAACAAAAGTTGGTTAAGAGAGGCCTAGGAAAGGTCAAATATGTTTCGAATGATCAAACATTGATAGACCAAAGAAATGTAATTCAGTTAAAATTAGGCGATAACAAAACTTAATGAGACGAACAAAGCTGATTCGAAATAAGACCAAATCTCAAAATATCCCGTCTGGGGCCCAAAGTATAATAAAATCTAAGAAGTTATGTAGCTAGATTGACATCTGAGATCATTATCTAAATGATTTATTACGTTAACACAGCGTTTACCAATAGTAACGCTTTGATGTGTTATGTGAATGTAGTGCTTATATAGTAAAATCTCTTCTCAGTCTAGAGGGACAAGAACAATGCATCATTAAGTCATAAAGCAGTCAGTCAGACAAACAAGCAAGCAAGTGTTCATTGTTATAACAGAGGACTATTTAACTGACAAAAGAATTTGATTTATTAAGTTTGAACACGCTCCAACATCGACGGTCTATTCCCCTTCTGAAATGTTGAAGCGTAACTCAGAAGTTGGTTGAATTGCATAACTTGCAGGCGCTATATATTATTTAAAACGTAAGCTGCCGTTAATGTAATGGTTAACATGCATAATAATGCTTGCAACTCATGACAGTAACCAGTAGGGACGGGTATTTTCATAAATAGATAAATATAAACATGTGATAGTAAATTGACGGTTTTCTATGAATTGTAAATAACAATAAGGAATAGGTTCTCCTTCATCACGGTTAGTCGGTGTTTTTTTTTTTATGATTACATTTATTATTCTTTTAAATTTCAAGTCTTGACCGTTCGACTGCAGTCAGATATGACAATTTTGATTTTCATTGCAAAAAGGAGTTAAAGCATTTACGTGCAGAATTAAAAAACTTTGTTTTAACAATTGAATGCGTAGTGTTGTTGTAAGAAGAACTTCTGTAAACTTCAGCACTTCTTCGCAATAAAGCGTCCAAGACTAAAAACATTAATTATTGCAAACAAACTAATGAAATTCAATACAATAGTAACACTGAAAATTTGAAACGAAAAATTATTACCACGTTTTTATTAGTTCGGTTTCCGTCATATCTGTCTGTCTGTCTGGGTGGAATTTTGCAATCGAGTTTAAACTAACTTCCCAATTAGCTAGAGATCTGAAATTTTGAACATAAGTCAGAATTGGATGACAATACAATATTCAGTTGGTTTCTTGTCTCTACATTTGTTTAAACAATAGTTAAAACACCTTGCAATGAGATGCCATGACGGAGATGGGAAGAATGCGTCAAATACGACCTTCACCACCATAAGTTTGTGATACATTTACAATTTGTAATGGAGAAGGATCTGACATTATATTGTTTTAATACATGTGCATAAAAAAATTAAAATAAATTTTTTTTACTTCTTTAGTTTGATTTTCTGAGCTACAAGACCAATAGAACTATTATAGGTAATATTTTGAATTTGAGACATTTGCAGCTAAACAGGATGTGAAATGCATTGGGAATTTCCTATACATGTCCCTGTCAGAGTCTCATCAATATATACAAAACCGATTGAAATCTTTCACCCGGACATAAGACTAAAAAACAAAAAATAATAAATCAAATAAAAAAAAGTTTTTAACATACCACTTTTTAAAACTGACTAAAAAGTATAAAATAATTTTTCATGACCCTTCTACAATTTTGAGGGAGGATTGTTAGTGGCTATAGATATATTTGGAATACTTGGAGAGAAAAACGTGGGGCGCAGCCAGTAAATAATACAAGTAGACAATCCGGATGAATTTACAGCTAATTTCAGTGAATCCAAAATGAGATTCACTGTAATTTAATTTATTTACTCATCCTTAACTATCATAGATTGCCTGCGCCCCACATTTTTCTCTTCAAGTATTCCAAATATATCTATAGCCACTAACAATCCTCCCTCAAAATTGTAGAAGGGTCATGAAAAATTGTTTGATACTTTTTAGTCCGTTTTAAAAACGTGGTATGTTAAAAACTTTTTTTTATTTGATTTATTATTTTTGCATTATAATAACTTCCAAAAATTAAAATTAAATATTGTAAAATAAAAAGCTTTATAAATTCCACTCGTAGGTGTGTGGATTTATTATTTCGTACGAGCAAAATGAAAACAGTTATGTGTATAAGAAATAGATAATTTTGCAATAAACGCTTAATAAAAAATTTAGTTCGTTTCAAATTTACTCGAAACAAATTTTCCTACACTAGTGATGACAATTAGAACCAAACCGTCAAAACGTTTTCACTGTTACCGATTAGTTTCTACTTTGAGCCCCAGTAAATAAAACAAGTTACTGGGGAACTATCACTGGACGAGTTTGTTAGTGAATTATTTAAACACGTAAAGGGAACAAATCTGCTAAGCTAGAAACATAGGCTGGTTTTGGTCCTTTAAACTCCAAACTGAATCAAAACAAACTAAAACTAATTCTTGTATTTCCTCTTTCAAAAAGTAAACTTTCTTTACAATTATCACTGTTATTCGTACCATTGCAGTACTTGATGAATTGTATAGAAATAAAACTTAAAGCCACAAGTAACAATAGTGAGAATAGTTAAATGTCCCATATATTATTATTTGGATAACTTATTAACCTACTAAAGTACGTAGTAAGAATAAATGAATATTTTCTTATTTTTGTTAACTGTTAATGTAATTTATCCAAATAAATAGTAATTACAAAATGGAGTTACGATACAATATTACGACATATTATTGAAACCACTGTCCAGCCATTGTACATCGACAGCAGAACTTTGTCTTAACTTGATAGTATCTAGGTTATGTTAAAACTAATTACGTATTCACTTATTACTGAGGCCTTGAACTTTTCATTTACACGTGAAGTTTATATTTACCATTCCTGTTTACAAGCGTCAAGAGTTCAAGTTTTGATGTTGACAACTTGTATAAAGGTCTCTCCTCAAGTGGACATTTAGACTGATATTTGAGTGATTGCAAAGACTCGAGAACTTGTACTTGTGTCGGTCTCTCAACTTATAACTTTCCATTATGCAGAAAAAATAATGCAATGAAAATATTATTATTGAAGAAGATGTAATTTAGATGCCGGACAATCTAATTAGGCTTACATGTTGCTCAGTAAAAATCTTGATCTTATAGTAACCCAAAATTAAATAGAACATTCCAAAGTAATTCATTTGAACAAGGAACTATATTTTTCTCTTATCTTATACTTTCTGATTGCTAAAACTGAAGTCTACCAATCTGTGAGATATTAGATAAATTATTAATCTATACGTGAAACTTTCTTTGGGTACTAAATGTGCTTTAAGAGTAAACTTTTAACGTTAAACTTTCATCTGTTTAAATAAATAATTCGCAACAAACAGATTATATTTAGCCCCGATTGTGAAATGACATAGATTTACTTTTTCCCATCGAATCTCCCTAAAACCTAATTGAAATTGGAATAGCTATTTACAATTTACATAATGTTAACCTCGAGATCATCGCTTTTCTGTGGTGAAAAAGAAAATAAATTGTTAAATGTATTTAAAATAGATAAAATGAATATTTAAAATGAAAATTAAAAAATATATACATATATACAATTTTAAACCCCTAAAGTAAGGGGAAAAAAAGGGTACGGCCGATCTGATTGCATTATAACTCCATACAGACATAAAAGTCAATTGTATAAAAATTAACTGAAATGGCTTTTAAACATTTTAACTTAAAAAATAAACCTCTCGTAGAAAGAAAACCCAAAACATACATTTATATTACAATTTGACCTAACATAGTTTAAGATAGTGGACATATCAACATTCATAAAAATGCCTGCAAACACACACACACACACACACACACACACACACACATACACACACACAAACTCACTGGAGAGGACATTATACATTAGCATAATGTGGTAAAATTACAGTCAGCATTATTTAATTCACTTAAGTGGTTTTTTCATAACTTACAAAATTTATATTTACTTGATATTTCTTTTATATTTCCAGGCAAACGATTGAAACAAATTGGTGCTAAATATGTATAAAATTTCATATATAGAGATAAATTGTGTTTAGGTACAAAAACATTTGTTTTATTTCGTTACGTTTGTGTCTTTGTCTCAAATCGCAGATTTATTACCACTCCTACTAAAAAAGATCTTAGGGAATTTTCTAAAGGGTATTTTTTTTTTAATTATCTCAGAAATAAAGATTACTAAAAAGATGTAGAACAATTCAAAATTCTCCACATTGCATTCTCCTTAATTAAAAATATACACTACTTTTAAAAAAATCTGCTAAAATCTAAAAACTATTTTCAATTCCCCTCCCCTTTTCTTACAAACTTTGTATACCACTGTTTTTTAAATATTTTTTTTAACAAAATTCATAAAGTATTCTTCTATTTTTGTTGAAAACTGGGCAAAACCTGCGACCGAAAAAATATCCGAAAAAACTGTTGAATCTTCGATTTTGAGAGTTTTTCGTGTGTGTTCTTGTTGTTTAAAAGCAAACAAACCTCTGGATCTTGTTTATAAAAGGGAAGAAAGAACAATAAAAAACCCTTACCCCGCGAATAGTCTAATAACGTAAGGGTTAGTAGAGAAAATAAGAATTAGTCAAGACATACGTGAAAAGAAAGCAAAAATACAAGGATCTATCCCAAGACGACATTAAAAAAATATGTAGATCCAGCGAAGACACGTCGGGATTTCCACGCCCCTGAGAGGATTTGTCTTGCCAAGGACCACGTACAACACATGGACTAATATTGGTACCAATTTGTTTATAAAATTAGACAAAATCTGCAATCACTTCTCTCTGATAATTCAAATAATCCCTCACAGCCCCCTCCCCCCAACTCAAAATAAAATGGCTGTATATTATTATTTATAATTTAATATATCGATTATTCAAAATATCTTTAGTAACAAGGAGATAAAAAGGAAATAAGTGTATTTACTAAATAGTTGAAACAATTGATAAAACAGGGACACAATAAAAAATATTGAAAAAGAAAAAGAAAGATTTCTAATACGATGCAGAATAATATGTCACACGCATGTATACCACATGTGTACTACACAGACACATTAAACATTTCTGTAACTTATCGGGATTCAAAGACAATGGATATATACCATACACATCTTAAAAATTATTTATACTACAGGGAATTTTTGAAAACAAGACCGAAAGAGCAGTAAATGACTACGAATTCGAGTCTGTATTTTAGCCACTTTCGTTAGTATTTAAATGTGCTCTGCCCGCTTCAACACTAATCGTTAGAGATAAGTTTACCACTAAAGTCAGTTCGTGTTCAGTTTTGTTTCGTAAATTTTAAAAGAAAATAATACAAAGATGCTGAGTCCATGTCGTATCCTCTCTTCCTTGTGTTTAGTTGTACACAGGGGAACACGCCTGAATCGAGTTACAAATTACAAAACAGGAAGATGTATGGACAAATTATCAGAAACCACGAGAGACATTCAGAGAAGATTTTCTCTCGTCTTTTTACAGAAACACCCTCACCGAACGTATAGTTCATCCATATTGTGAAAGTAGCGTAGCTCAGTTAGTTTAGGCGTGCAATTTTCTCACCACAGTTCGAACTAGTGAATCATCAAAGGTTATGCAGTTAATGTTGTTGTAGTTACCGTTGAATATCCCCGCCTTTATTAGTCAAAGTAAAAACGTTAAGTAAATTTGTTTAAATTAATTACTTGAACCCAAACTCTAACTCTTTTTGTTTGTTAAGGACCACTTACACCCTCAGTTTTATCGTACGTAATATTCTACAGGTAAATTTGATCACACAAAGATGAAACCTGAGGAACTAAAGAGTTCCTATTAGGTATTATTTCTGAGACCTAAAGAGTCAAGAAAAACACAAAAGTTTGCTTACGCAGGTTGAAAATTATTCAGGCTATACGGAGGACTACTATCGGAATTGTTCATGTTCGAAAAATGGTCGTAAAGTTCATATCCGTCATAACTTCTTTCCGTAACAACAATCGAGAAAAATCCCTTACAAAAATCCAGTTTTTTACCATTTTTATTAACCATTGTATAAGCACTCGGTTTTTAACTTTTTAGTGTATATTTATGATGTATATTTCAGCAGAAATATCAATTCCCATGTATCAGAAGAAACTGGGTGATTGAAAAGTAAAATTCTATTTATTTTTATTTTTGTCTACACTCATTCAAAAATTATACTAAATATTAAATCATAAGTACAATTCAAACAGAAGTGACTAACTGAAAACTTTGTCTCTTTTATTATTAAAATATAATTGTTTTAAAAAGTTTTAAGGTAACTCGTAGAACAGTTCTGCAAAGCAATAACGCCTAGTCACCTGCAATCAAAAAAAAATTTTATACAACATATTGCACTACTAACAATTATTTATCATCGCTACAAATGTTATCTACATTAGAGAAATTATCTACGAAAATGTAATTCAATAGATACAACCCCATTTGGTTTTAGATTTAAAAACCACTGCTCTCGTATGAAGTTTTACCAAAATACTAATAACATTGTTAGATAACATTACACAAAAACATGAATTTATTGAAAGAATCTACTTCTGCCGTGTTTTGCCTTTATAAACTACAACTTTATATAAATATTACCACTAATTTGTTTTCATTCATCCGTTTTAGTACTGATTTGTTGCATAATATTAAATACAGATATTTTTATATTAATTTCTTTTATATTTTGTAAATATTTGACAGAAGTTTGACTTTAAAACATTGAAATGTTTACAATGTTCATACAGTTCCCGGACTTGAGGTACAACTCGCGCACTCAAAGTCCCGCTCTGGCTGCCGTCCGGCGAGAGATGACGCGCGGGGGTGAGGGGAGGAAAATCAATGCTGTCTTGAAAACATTCTGTATCTCACCACTTGTGTATACAAAGAAACTTCCCCGTTATACAGTGAATTTGTGTATTCCCCGAACAGGATCATGCTTGTCTGGCCTTTGTTATGTTTCTAAATAACCCACTTATGTTACGCAGACTGGGTAGTAGCTGCCGGCCCAGAGCGGGACTTATAGATCTTACACTTTGTAACGGAAATAACAAAACACCTTGAAAAACACTTAACAGACAAGATATAATTCGCAACTGTGATATTTAGTTACGTAACGGACGGAACTTCGGATGATTTAACCGACTATTACTCACCTTATATAGTATTTATTATAGTGTTATTTTAACTTCCTTACACGCTAGAGAGATGACCTATGAGTTTCTCCAAGTTCCCTTACTTGGTTTTAAAGTATACCTTTTTTCCGTTATTATCATTATTAAAAACCCTAGTTGTCAGTTATTATCTTTCTCTGTTAAGTACAAATAGAACTGCCGGAAGCAATGCCGTATTATTACCGCTACTGAACTGTGATAAATTAATATTTCAACCAAATACTTCTCAACACACGCAACACACAAATGTTAAACTGTAAACCGTCACTTCTGTAATATTATAGAATTTCAAAAATAAACTGTTTGAATTGCAATTTTTGATTAGAGACAATGTATAAATAATAGCTTATCATTGTTTGTCTCTAGTTTTGACGTTCCAATCCGAAACGTAAAAATGTTTCTAATCAAAACCACTAGCCAACCGTTGATGTAAAGACAGTACACATAACATACTGACAAACAACATCAAAAACTTTTCCCAGCGTAATTCAAAATTTAAATTATTTAGTTGTTTGTATTTAATTATTTTTTTTAAAAAAAGGAAATAAATTTATTGAAGTCTAGGCGCTTCCCTTACGTTTTACTTTTTCAAATTTAAGTGTAGAGATAGGTAGAAAAATGTACGTAAATTTTTTCTATGACATGCTATTTAAAGTCCCTTAAGAGCAAATAGTATTTTTGTGTTATAATATATATTGTTCGACGTCTCTTGTTATGCAACTACTCAAACGAATTTTAATCAAATTTGGTATTTTATCCATATCTTGAGACTCTTTTCATTTTTGAGTTAATTTTTATAACTTAAATTTAGAGATTGTTGTAATAAGATCAAAATAAAAATAAATCATTTACAAACAACTAAAAACCTTGACAGCCTTCATTAAATTTCAATCAAATACTATTTAGGCTTACAACGAGACTGTGTGAGAAGCAAAGCAAACTTAGTCTCTATTTTAAAGTAGGTTTGTTTCCAATTTTTGTACATCAACATTTGTTTTTAGGAACTTTTGTCTTTATTTTTACCCATATAACCACTTACACGATATTTTCTGAACACCCTGTATAAAACAAAATATAAAAATGTGAATTTCTTGATAAGTTAATAATGTACAACAATTGTAACATACTTTTTCGCATGTTCGTAGTATACAGAAAGTTATGCGATTGGTCAAAAAATGAATGTCGATTTTTTGCGGATATATCCATTTTGTTGTCTCCTGAGTCCTAAAAGTGGTTTTTGAATCTATGTCTGTCTTCTGTTTATCATCAATGAAGTGCTCTACGGCACAAACGTCTAGACCGATTTTAATCAAATTTTATATAAGGGTATATTTTGATCTTATCCCATTACTTTTTTTTATTTATTCTTTACTTTTTCAAACCTAAAAGTTAGATATATCTGCCATAAAATCAAAACTAAAGGAAATATATTTTTTTTTAATTTTATGAATCTTGAAGAGCTTTCATTAAAATTTCAAATTCAGTCAGATTCTATTTAGACTTAGAACGAGGCTGTGCCAGAAGCATAGCTCTATCTAAATATCTTTTAAGTTTTTTTTTACAATTTTCAAATTGTCACTTATCAACTTATATCTCCCAAAAGAAAATTTGAGCAAAACGAAGTATATTACATAAGTAGTAGAGACATTTTCTGGTAGATGTTGAAGAATATTACTTTTAGTTTTGTGGGATGAGAACATTATTGCCATGTTTTTGTATCTTTATTTATCTTGTTTTATTTTATTTTTATTAACACTTCATTTCTTTTCTTTGTACATGTAATCAATACTCTGAAATATATAAAATTAAATACATTATCATTGTATAAAAGGTCTGTTTTATAACCCCAAAGAGATAAATAGTTTTGTCTACAGTTAAGAACAATGAAAGAAGTCATACTAGAAGCAGAACTAGTCACACGTTCAATTGAGAGTTTTATTATATTATTTAACTGCATAGCGCAGTCAGTACCAAATTCTATATTTTACACCCGCGCCACAACTTAACATAGTAGCTATAGACTGTAGACGCTGGTCGTAACTCTGTCTATTTGACCACTTCCTCGGAAGTTCAGTGCCACGCCCGAGTGTTACTCGTGCGGTTCACACATAATAAGACTTTGCATAAAATATTTCACGATTCACAGGATTGTTGCGCAACATACATTCACTGCTGGCGTACAAAGGTTAAGAGCAATCAAGGCTTTTACTTTTCATATTAACATATAACGTATTAATAAAAAAAAATATGCCTACCAGACTGCATTCGTAAGTCTTGGTCTATTCTTTGTGGCGGTATAAACCTGTTGTATTCTGCTGACTCAGAAGTCTTGATAGTCAGCAGGAGAAAGAGTGCACATACAATCACAAGGTTACAAATAAAAAATACAAAGCTATTTCTGTATAAATATACTCTCCCCTTACAGATTCACAGCCAGTTCGAGTAAATATTATTTAATGTTGTAGCCCACTTTCCTACCCCCTAAAGAAACTATCATTTTAATAATCTGCAGAATTAAAAATATTTTTATTTTTGTACCGGCTAAAATTCTCATTATATCAATTTCATAAACAGCACTAAAACTGAAAAATCTATCAGATTTTGTAAAAATGTAAAAAACCCATTGACAGAACGAGTTAAGTTAACTACTTTATTCACGCTTAAATGCATTTAAACTTATTTCATATACAATCATATCTCATTACAATACCCACTTAACCAATCAGGATAATGAATTCAATAAAACAAAACAAACTATCAAGTATTCTGGTAAACAAAAGTAATTGCAACATTTTATAAAACAGTTTAATACTACTCTTATGTAAACAAATTCATGAAAACTGTAAACTGAACTAAGTAAATTTGTTAAAATAAATACTACTTTTTAATTTTGGTGAATACTTTAATTGGTGAATTATCGGATTAAAAGTGATAACCACCAATGATGCCGATATTATAGGTTGTATAACAAATATAATATTATTATCTGCCTTAAGACCAAAACGAAGAGAAATAATTTTTTTTAATTAAATGAATCTTGCGAGCATTCATTAAAATTCTATTTAGGCTCAGAACAAGGCTGTGTAAGAAGCTCTATCTAAATGTCATAAGTTTTTTTTGCAATTTTCAAATTATCACTTATCAACTTATTATATCGCTTAAAAGAAAAATAGGACAAAACAAAGCATTAATATATTTATATAAATAGAATAGAGATATTTTCTGATAAATGGTGAGAAAATTATTGTCATATTTTTACAGCTTTTATTTATTCCTTTCTTTAAACACAACAAATTTTGTCTTTTCTATTGGCCATATCTTAGGACTTCTTTTTGTTTTCTTCGATTACTCAAAATTTAGTGGTAGCTGACAAATACGTTCTTATAATAAACTAACCTAACCTAACCTAACCTAACCTAACCTAACCTAACCTAACCTAACCTAACCTAACCTAACCTAACCTAACCTAACCTAACTTATCCTAACCTAACCTAACTTATCGATCAAATTTTGCTTTAGATCGCTGCCTGTATTAACCTAATCAAACACATTTCTCTAAATATTCACATTCTTAAAGAATCTAGACCTTGGGGTGTTAAAAAAGATGTAATTTCTTAAAATCGGCTCAAATTTAGTTTACATTTTGGTGAAACCCAGTGTATAAAAAAAAAAAAAAGAAAAAAAAAAAAGTACAATTACGGTTATTTCCAAAATGATAATTTCCAAAATAAATCAGATTCTTAATTGAAGTCATTAAATTTTTAGAAACAAGTATAAATCTTGATTGAAGTCTTGAAATGTTTTACAAGTGTTTTATTATTTTATTGTTGCACCCCATTTTTTGAGAGCTATCAAATCAAATTTAATGTATTCTTTAGTAATCCTCCACTAACTGGATAGTTACTCTCTTCCAAAAACCAAAACTGAAGTATTTTTCTTGCAGTAATTTGTTTTTCTTAATCAGAGAAAACCAAAACCTTGAAGAACTTCATTGGCGGTAATTTAGATTCTCCAAACGTGTTATTAATTTTAAAATGTAGTAATTTTCGACCCAAATAAAAAATAAGCTCTCTCATAACGATTTCACATGTTTATTTACTCTTTTTGCCTAATTTGTCCCAATCGTAATTGGTTTAGATTATAACCTTCACATTTTGATAAAAACTAAACGAAATCATTTCAGACTGTTATGAGACTTTCAATAACAACGTTTAAATTGTACCAAAACCTGAACTTGTTGTCCGTGGTATTATTTTACTGTTGACCTTATAACACAATAATTACGTCAATCTCTTAGTGTCAAAGTACACCACCATTGTTTTAACAAAGTCTAGTTCATAGTGGACTAGTGAATGGTTTGCTCGTAAACCTGCTGTATTTAACTTTTAATATGTTACTCACCGCCAGCAATCCATTTTTTGAAGTTTTTCCTTCAGTACATATATATTACCACTACACGTGTTTCGGACTTTTTACGTCCATCGTCGGGTGGTCAAAACACAATTAAAAACATTTAACACAATTTGTAAAAACACATAACACAAACAACATACGTGTAGTAGTAATATATATGTACTGAAGGAAAAACTTCAAAAAAAGGATTGCTGGCGGTGAGTAACATATTAAAAGTTATTTATAAGCATATCCGGTGATCTAAATTTCCAATTGTAACTGCTGTATTTGTTTTTGGAGGGTGGTTATTTTGCATTCATCAATTGTATTGTTTGAGAAGCAAACGCAATTACGAGACAGCTATTTAGGTTTCCTTTGATATTTATATTTAAATTAATATTGGTGGTAGTTATGTTATCCCACTAAGTTTAATTAACAATATTCATAAAGTAGATCAAAATTTACTGGAAATATATATATAAAACTTCCTTCTTGTATATGTTTTGTATTTACGATTTCAAAAATTCTGACTTAATACAATTTTGAACAAACGAATTTGTAGACGAGACTACTCCTCTTACAACAAAAATAACAGATACGTTTATGAAATATGATCCTTCTGAACATCAAAGAAAGTTCACAGAGTAATTCACACATGATATGTTACTGCGCCTAATGAAGTAACATCATCCACGACAAGTTTATGAAATGTTCCCTCTAAATTGGTTGTATTATATAGCGCCTGTAGTAAATAAGCATTAGAGAGCGAGCATAACAAATTCCTCTCTTCTCCCATTGCATAGGAAATGTCACTTGCCTTCATGTGTTATGCAGAATTATATCTTGAGCATACGATTTCCTGCACATTTATTTGTATGAATGAAGATTTTATGCATGAACTGAGAGGGTGGAGGAGGGCATTCGTCACCAACCCCCGCAAAACCGCCCCGCCCTGCCCTTCTTGCAACCTTGGCATCGCCTTTTCTGTAAAGTTCAATCTGCACTGTTTTCATAGTTTATATAGCGTTTAAATTTCACTTTATAAAATATACTTTATTCATTTGTCGAGTCAGATTGAAATTTAGTTATGGTGAAACTAGGGTCTAGTACTGTTGTAAGTCAAATCGTCTGCCTGCAATAATGTAAGTATAAAGTGTAGAAATAAATAATATAAATAAAGAAATTACTGTCAGATTTTATTTTAAAAAACTATTAACTTCTCGTTGATCAATTTATAGAAAAGATAAATACTTTCTTAGCCTAAGTTAATAAAGCTTCTTTTTTCCTACAAATCTAAACAATACAAGTTCAGACCAATACTGAATACTGTACATACTGAAAAAAAGGTTGACTCGCTATTCATTTTCGGATTATAAACATCAAAACCAATAAAAAATGACAAATAACATATAGTCGAATTCCTCTTCATTTTCCGTTTATCTGCCATTTTGTTTTTTTATAAAAAAAAACCATTAAAACTGCAGAAATAGTAAAGATATTGAGTTCAAATTTAGTATATGTATTTTGTAATGTGTACGTTTTACGAGTGTACCAAACACCAAGACGTTATTTAAAAAAAAAAAATTTAAATGGCGGCTATTTAAAATATTTATCGAAAAATATCTCAAAAGCCGTTAACTTTACAAAAAAATTACAAGAGACAATTTTTTTCTTTCCTAACGACAAACAATTTTTTTTTTTTTTTTTTAGTTTTTCTGTAGATCAAAGGGTAACCAAGTTATCGACAAAAACTAAAAATACAATTTCTTGGCGATTGTTTACAACAATCAAAACTAGTCTAACACCAACACATTTTTTGAATTATGTTCATTTGTATCCTTGGAAACCAAGAAAATATACTATTATTATAATAAACAAATCAATTGTCAAGTTTACTTTATATTTTGGCATTAATAATAATGGAAATATGATAAATAACGCACACTGTGACACAAATCACTATTGGGTCTGAGGCACAGTTACCTAAACTGCGCATAACAATAATTAATTATAAAATAAAGAAATTTACTACTAATTCAGCAAACAATCATTATTGCAATATTTAATTTATATATTTTGGTTTCCATGGATACAAATAAACATAATTCAAAAATGTGTTGGTGTTAGATTAGTTTTGATTGTTGTAGACAATCGCCAAGAAATTGTATAAATAGCCTACAGGTGTCCTACCAAGAAACGGAGAAATTTTCAGGAAGTATTCTACTGGTGAAAATAAAAAGATTCATGTTGATATTCATATGTCTTAGAATATCATAGCAGTTGTCTATCTAACCGCCATTTTTTTTTTTTTTTTTAACAAAAAAATATATCATTTGAACGACGAATGATACAGAGTTGAAATGTACAAGCTACTTACCGCTATAAAGACCCAATTTGAGAAAAATTTATCAACCGATTTCCTTTGCCCATTTCAAAATGGCTGTCATTGAAAATGTTTGACATATCTGGAAAATTGTTAATCCTACAAAAAAATTTATAAAACGAAAAAGTTTCCTCTTAACGGTAAAAGAAATGTTTAATTTTTTCTGTACGTCAAAAGGTATTTTAGACGAAAAACTGAAAACAATTTCTTGATAGTTGTCTACTATTCTCAAGATTAGGCTAGATCAAAAATTTTGTAACGAATTTTGAATTTAATTCTCAATAGTTTGATGTAAACAACGACTAAAAAAACATATACTGTACAAACTTTTTTTAAAAAATCGCTGTTTTATTAAAGCGAAAAAAATCAAAAATAATCATAAAATCGTTTTATTGTACTTAGTAAACTTGTTTGTAATACACAACTAATCATTTTAGGGGATGTAATTATATAAAAATTTTCTCTTCATTTTCAATACGTCCACATTTTTTGTGAGACACCCTGTGTGAGTAATATATATATATTAATGACAGAAGAATTCAATACAAACTTTTAGCAAAGCACTTATCATATAGCACTTTTGTTAGTACAAGAACCGTAAATTGAAACAAATCAAAGCTTGATGTATATACAATTTCAAATTTCAGGAAGAATTAAATAAATTTTAATAAAACCTTATTCTCTCATTATAAGTAACATAATCATTGCCGTTAACAGTAAACCATTGAAAATGAGACACATTTTTTATAATCATTGTGAACTTCTTCATTTTTCCCATGAACGTTTTCAGCCATATTTATATTGCCTGTTAGTACTATATAATTATTACACATTCTAGAATCGTTTCTAAAATAAATAGTGAGTTATACTTGTTTATAATGAAAACAGATGATTAAGTGCACATGATGTTTATTTACACCAAGGTTAACGGCTTTCGTACAATTCTTTCCCATCTGGACCTCCATTGCGTACATTATGACCTTTATTACTTCCTCTGTTATAGAGTAAAGTATTAATAATTATTAATTACGACGAAATAAAAGGTATAATTTATACGTGTGAAATATTTCCTGTTTGTTCAATCTTCTAGCATTTGTCTGAGCTAAAACTTAACTCTAAGTGTTGATCTTTTACTGCATTCACGTTACGTAACAAATATTTATATTACGTTATTTTCTTTAAAAACGTTATAAAAAATATTATTTTTATTAAAAATAGATTACGAGTAAGTTACTTCTTGTAAAGGCCGATGACCAGATGATAGTATACCGCTGCTGCAACTGCCCAATAGTTCTTGTTGGTATTAACTGGGGTCTTCGTCCAGTTATGACTAAATGGCTTTATAGTATGGTAATTAAACCTCAGATACAATATGGCGCCCTAGTATATTGGAGAAGAATACTTCTAGATGCCATTAAACGTAGGTTGACTATTCTACAAAGTTTGGCCTGCCCGTGTAGCTCAGTAGCTTTTAGTTGCAGTAATAGAAGTTCTATTACGAATAGCTTCACTAGACCTCAGTATAATAGTTGAGGCAAGTTCAACGGTATACAGAATGGAATACTCTGTAATGTGGAATGGAAGCCGTTGACAAAGAGGTCGCGTCACCATCTTGTAAACAAAAATCGTATAATTACGTACTTACTATGAGAAGTGATTACATCAGTAAAAAAACTTCATGGACTATATCATTTGAAGTTATCATCCAAGAGAAAAGACAGAGACTGGTCTCTAATACAGAATAGTATAGAATAATATACTGATGGATCTCATACTAACTTCGATGCAGGTGCGGGAATATATGGAAAAACAACCGAGAAAAGTAATAAGCAACTATATTCCAAGCAGAAGTCATGGCAAGTGTGCCTAGCTAAAGGATACCAATGACGATATTATTATCAGGTCGGACAGTCAGGCTGCTATAAAGTCTATAAGCTCACACGAACACTACTCATCACTAGTGTGAGATTGTCACCGAACCTTAACCAAACTTTCGAACCTAAACCAGATAAACTCAGATGGATACAAGGTCACAGAGGATACGAAGGAAACGAAAAGACAGACAAACTGGCAAAAAATAGGACCAACATGATTTGTTTGGATCCTCAGAGACTTTATTTTAACATAATTTTATCAAAATCTGTAGAGATGTTTATGAGAAATTATATGTTTCATAACATCTGCATGAATGATCCTTTGTTTTACCAATAACTACAGAACCGACTATTTTGAGGTTCTAACCAGCAACAAAATTTGTTTTGGTCCTCAGGGAATATATTTTAACAAAATTGTATCAATATCTGTACAGCTGTTTATGATCAATTATTTGTTTCATAACAGCTGCGTGAATGATCCTTTGTTTTACCAATAACTACAGAACAGACATTTTCAAGGATCTGGTAATCAATATGATTTGTTTGGATTCTCAGAAACTATATTTTAACAAAAGTTTATCAAAATCTGTAGAGCTGTTTATGAAAAATTATTTGTTTCATAACATTTGCATGAATTATTATTTGTTTTACCAATAACTACAGAACCGACTATTTCGAGATTCTGTTGACCAATATGTTTTGTTTGGGCCTATCAGAGACTGAATTTTAACAAAATTTTATTAAAATCTGTAGAGCTGTTCATGAGAAATTATATGTTTCATAACATCTGCATGAATGATCCTTTGTTTTACCAATAACTACAGTACCGACTATTTTGAGGTTCTAACCAGCAACAAAATTTGTTTTGGTCCTCAGGGAATATATTTTAACAAAATTGTATCAATATCTGTACAGCTGTTTATGATCAATTATTTGTTTCATAACAGCTGCATGAATGATCCTTTGTTTTACCAATAACTACAGAACAGACATTTTCAAGGATCTGGTAATCAATATGATTTGTTTGGATTCTCAGAAACTATATTTTAACAAAAGTTTATCAAAATCTGTAGAGCTGTTTATGAAAAATTATTTGTTTCATAACATTTGCATGAATTATTATTTGTTTTACCAATAACTACAGAACCGACTATTTCGAGATTCTGTTGACCAATGTTTTGTTTGGGCCTATCACAGACTAAATTTTAACAAAATTTTATTAAAATCTGTTGAGCTGTTCACGAGAAATTATATGTTTCATAACAGCTACATGAAAGATCATTTATTTTACCAATCAGTTTTTACAACCGATAGTTTTTGATCTGGTGACCAACATGATTTATTTGTCCTTGAAAACTATACTTAACCAAATTTAATCAAAATCTGTAGAACTGTTTTTAAGGATATATGTTTCAAAAAAAGCTGCATGAATGATCATTTGTTTTAACATTAAATACAGAACCGATAATTATGAGGATCTGTTGAGCAACTTGTTTTTCTATATCCTGTTAGAGAACTTTTTTTTTTAAATTATCAAAATCGTTAGAGGCTGTTTTGAGAAAAAACGTAATTTTAAGTTTTAGTCTACCTCTAAATTCAGAGTAATTGAAAATACGCTTCGAAGTATGATCAAAATATGCCTACGTACAAAATTTCCATATAATTTAGGTCATACAATAAACAACACATACAATGTGTTAAACAGACAACATTCAAAAACTAAAACCAATTTTGGATCCACGGGACCATCAGAACAAAAATTACTGGTAAAATCATATCAGTATTTTGACCCATACGTAACTCTATACAACGTATATTTGCAAACTATAAACTAATCCCACATATTATTAAACGTATACAATAATTATATTCAGTTGAAATTTATGTAAGCTCACTTAATTAAAGAAATAGTCATGGCCTATATAAAATAACCTACAAATAACTTAATGAATATGACCCGTATGCGGGTGCAATAAGGAAAAAAGTAAGTAGCCAACTTCTAAGTCGTTGGTATATATGTGGGCGCTTGCATGACTTGATAATAATATAGACACGGGCACAGAATTAAAAATGTGTATTTATTATAATTTTAGTTTCATTTTATTATAGTTTTATTGTTACTTTAAAACGACAACAAAAAATGTTTGAATTTAGTGGTAGATAGAACATGATACTTCTAACTTCTTTCTTTAAATAAGATTTCTCTCTCTCACACGCGCTCTCGCACACTCGCGCACTCACAAACATACACAAACACTCTTCTCCACTTAGTTAATATTTCTTGATTAAATGGGTCAGAGAATATTGAATATATATATATATATATATATATATATATATATATATATATATATATATCAAATTCAATTGTAAAGTGTAGGTTTAATAATGAATTTTTTTATTTTATCCCTACAGTTTTCAAAAAAGCACATAACGTGTGCACAAATATTCTAAAACCGAAAACTCATTCACACAAATAAACTTACTATACGGTAGTTACAAATATGAGATTATCATCTATATTACAGCAACTATACAATAACTTCAACTATAACAAAGTTCTCCTTCCTTAACCAATTAGGTAATTCATTAATGGGATAAGTAAATAATTAGATTAACTGAACCAGAATAATCTAGTCAGACATTTTTTTAATGACAACCAAAATAAATAAACTTTATTATATACGTATTATAATTTCATGGTTATCTTTCATTGAAAATTTATAAAAGAAACTGGATGTAATTAGTAATTGTCAGCTGTATCTTTTCAGGAAAACAAAAAATTCAAAATTCCTGCATTACATATTGAAGATATGACCAGTAACTTTAAAGAACGTTGCAAATTTGCAACCTCAGATGAAACACAAATCAAAATTTTCCGCAGTTGTTGAGTAATGAATTCAAAATTTAAAAAATAATTTTTACTAATAAAAAATAAAGCCGTAAAAGTAAGCATTGTTAAAACCGTATAATTCACCGATAAAATGATACAAGCATACGTTGTTATTGTCCGTTGTTTTCAACAAAACTGTGTTAAAGGTAGTTTGAAACTGTGAGACACTCGCCGTGATAAAGTTGTCACGAACTACACATTAACAACTCCAGAGCCCACATTTACCTGAAGCTACAGCGTCATTCTTCATTGGCGCAGTTGCCTCTATACTACTCTACTTTCTGGTTATGGACATTTGCATATCTAGGCTATACTCTACGTTCATTGTTTCTATTATCTATCTTTTAGAAGATGATCATTATGCCGTGTCAAATAACACAATGAAAAAAGTAAAAGATAAGCTTACATTGCTAAAATTATTTTGAAGAGGTAAACACATCGTTAAAACTTAATTTAAATGAAAGGCCGAAACGACTATTTAAAAAGTAATAGTTACACTTAAATTATAAATCTTATAGAGTGTTCATTAAAAAAATGTTACTTAGGTCGAGACAAACATATTTCACAATATAAACATGGGTCTCCGGTGACTAGTTTTCTGTCTGTCGGTCTGTATGTGTTTTTTTACAAAGGATTTTATAACTCAAGATTTATTTAAGATAGAAACTTAAAATTTGGTATAAATATACCTTAATAGGTAGAATAAGTGTATAAAATTTCGTTGCTGGAACTAAATCCATTTCAAAATGGCTGTCGTTTAAATGTTTTAGTGTCAAATTCCACGAAAATCGTTAGCTATAAAACATTATTAAGATAGGTAAAAGATGCACAATTAAAAGACAAATCGAATGACACCTTATTTACTAAAATCTAATAATAAACTACCAAGTTGTGACAATTCTTGCAAATCAATGTAATTTCCATACTACCACAATACATACCTAAAACATTGTTTAACAGCACATATTGAAACTGTGAGTAGCCATACGAGACATAACGTATAAAGCGTTGATTTCTTATAATTAATATAATACATTATTGTAATTGTTCAACTAAAATGCATTATATCAGTTGACTATAGATTTAAACACAACAATATTTTACAATGTTGTAAAATAGAATTAATGGCACAAAATAGGGAAGGCATATTTTACATTTCCACATCGCCAATAATTTTCATATAATAATTTCCAATAAATTTATATTACTTATTTTGTACAGGTTTCAAATAATAAGTTTTGTAGATTTTTATTTTGAACATTTTAATAGTAGAGAATTTTTTTTTTAATTATTTAGAATGTTTTCCTTCGATTTTGGTACACGACTGCAAAATTCTTCCAGAAGTCCAGTCACTGAAAAAAAAAATCTACTCCCTAGAGATGAGTAAAGTACACAACACAAAACCTACGACATTTATATTTCAGTAAATATGTGCTGTAAGAATTACATGCCTCATCCTTGACTCCTTGTCTAAGGATCAAGGTTGTAAGCTACTCATTATTACCACAAAAAATATTTCGTTTCTAAGATACACAGTTATGCAAAACGTATAATTATGGGACATAAGGCGCCTTTGTGATGACAACACAAACAACACGTGTTTCCCTTATTTTTTTGCCAACTCTACTAAGCTGAGGCTTCTCTGATGTCGCATTACATATGATACTAGCAAGACGACCATTATTTCGCAATGATTGCCAGCAAGTCTATGATTAGCAGATAAACGGGACATTTACGTTTCAACACTCCAGTCGCACCCGCATAACCTGCAATCGTTATGTCTCTCTCTTACTCAAATCTCATTCGGAATACATTAAATTGTACTTATCCAAGAAGGTAGTTCAATCTTCTCTATAATTATTTAAAACAATAATCTAAGGAACATACAACGGGTCTAATGAAATAATTTGCGTTAATTAGTTCAAATTGTAGTAGAATTAGGAATCTTTCTTTTATTATTTATTATTATTATACGTTTAAAATATAAATAATGTAAGTATTTACATTAAAATACCTCAAATATCTGACTTTGAACGAAGTATTTTTATTGAGATGATTCCCTAAAAGAAATTCATAAGTGATCCAACCCCATTTTCCCATCCCAACCAACCCCCATGTGTTCAGAGTAATAGTTAAAAATATGAACTTTAGTTGGTCACTGAAAGACGTATTTTCAAAGACAACACAAAAGATTTTGATGAAATTAATATGAAATGTAAAGCTTACAGAACTCAAATAACTGTAGCAGTTGTGCTTCCTGAATATATTATCATCTTTTGGAATCAATTGTAAAAATTTAAGGCCAGAGTGTGTGAAGTATTATAAATAATTAAAATAAAAGATAAAAATAAGACTTGTCTGCCAACAAGGCCTGAGATGTTTAAGAAATTCTATATTGTTTTTTTTTTTTATTTATTTATTAATAATTACAACTAAGTTTGCCTTATCAAGTAATTAACATTTCATATTAAAGAAAGCAGTGTTTGGAACACCATCCACTGATGGAGTCCTATATTTTACACTCAAAGTTCATGCGGTTACTTATTTACACAATCTCTTTCACCAAATCCAGAGGTTTAGTTCGTTTCAGGCGCCTCACATCTTCTGTGTTGTTGATTACACGGAGCATTTCAAGGTTCTCGTGTTTTTGCAGTCTATTCTTATGCATGATAGCATATCTCTTAATTTCTTCTGAGACAGTACTCATCCCGAGATTTATTGATACACTAACATCAAGTCGCATTTCAAACTTCAAAAATAAAAATCAAATTATTTTCAAAATTTCCCTTCGTACACAAGTTCACAACACTATAAAATGTTTAAATAAATATTTCATGTTACAAACATGTTAATTTTATACGATAAAAAATGTTTAAAGACAGCAGTCAAGATTCAGTTTTTTTTTTTTTTCATTTCTTTTTCTTTTCGTTTTTTCTTTTCTATTTTTTTATTTTTATTTTTTTAATTTTCCATTTATTTTTTTACAACTTTATTTAACTGTAATTTTCTTTTACTTTCGGTTTAGTTTTCTTTCTTTTCTTTATTTTTTTTACTTTTATTTTTTTTTTAAATTTTATACCTTTTATTTTATTCTTTTTCTTTTTTTGTATTGTTTTCTTTTACAACTTTACTTAACTCTAATTTTATTTTACTTTTGGTTTGGTACATTGGTTTAATTATTTATATTCATACTGATGACAATCTGTGAATCTAATTTAGAAAAATTCGATCTTGTGTTTGTTTCTTTACCTGAACCAGAAATTTCGAAAAGATGATTATCAATATGTATTATTCGGGTCTTTAGTGACGATACTAGAAACAAAATTCAATCAAAATCGTTACGACGATTTTAAAAATCTACATTTTAACATTTTGTCTCGTGATTGTTACACCAGACTTCGAACTAAGTAGATACAAAATTTTATTTGAATAATTAAGAGAAAATCAAAGTGAAGTTACAGTTTCGAACACAATCTGTACAACGTTTCCAAAAAATGAGTGTAACCGAACAAGCAGTCAAAAAAACAACAGACATACTGTAAAAACACTTTTCAGTGGGTAAAAAGATAGTTATGTATGAAAATCTCAACATTGACTATGCCCCCCAACACACTTTCTTCTTATATAGTATATTATGTTACAATCTGTATTAATTTTACAACGTATATATTCTCTGGAAATCTTGTGCATTATCTTTTCAATCAACATCCAGCATTAGCCAAATAAACCACACACCATTACAGCTTTAACAGCTTAATTTCCATCATAATATCAATTTAATTTCTCAATAAATATATCAAAATTTAATCAAACAACATGAATTACACAAATAGTATCAGTTGATTGCATGAAAGCACTTTATTTTAAATTATAAATGTAAAAACAAACAAACTCTATTGCAAAGCATAACCTTAAATTGAAATTGATGCTAATGAAGTTAACGTGACCACGCATTGTGGCCCTAACCTAACCCAAACCACGCATAATATAGTCCTAACCTAATGAGTATTCAAAGACCAATCTACCTGCTAATCGCACAGACTCTCAATAGACTTGTATCTTTTGTTTTACTTAATATAATTATAGATCGAAGATAATTTATTAACAACACAGCACCATAGACCACACATATCATGTACGTTGTTGTTGGTGGTGAATTAATTTTGTGTCGTTGAGTTTTGGCGAATACCCACGTGACGACCTACGTCTTCATGCAGATGCAACTGCTATTGGTAATTTAAATATAACCTTTAGAGAAGGATGATCGAGTATTTAAATTGGATGATCAAGTCCTCATTTCAATATTCCTTTTTTTATAAAACCACGTACAACGCTCACACAATACAAAGAAAATTGTTGCTAAATCAATTAAATCACAAACATTGTTACCAACCAGATACATAAATTACTAACAGTTTCATTACGTTTAGGCTTACGACTTGCTTTGACCGCACATACAAAAGGTGATCATATCGAAAAATACAAAAGTATATTTCTCGATCAATCCTAAAGTTATTGACTATGTGGATTTCTTAGAAATAGTAGGACTTATTTACCATTTCCTTTATTCTGTAAGACTCAAAGAGTTTAGGTAACAGAATGGTTGACAAAAGAGGTTTTAATTCATTTTGGGGTTTCTCAAGGATCTTTCATTGGACCTGTTTAATTCATTTTTAATATTCACAATTTATTGTCATATGAAAATTTGAATCATCTGGTACATTTGATTGTACAATGGTTACTATTAAAAATGAATCTACTGATATTACTACTATACCAAAATGTGAATAAAACAAATAAGTACTCAGTAAATAAACCCTGTTAGAATTTACAATAAGTTAGTACTTGGTGATAAATTCAGACAAAACTGTTACTATGGGAACAAACAAAATGAACATCATTTAATACCTACAACTATGTTTGGAGATAATTCCTTAAAGAAAGGAAAAGTACCAAATTTTTAGCTCTGGTGATCTGACATTGACTAGCCATGCAGTATGTCTCAACACTTTCTATGAAATTTTTGTACTAAAAAACTTAAAACTTTACTGCATTAGATTTTGACTTCTTGTGAACTATTATGGACATATATACATCTAAAACATGGAGTGACTCTTCAAGTCGAGAAATACAAAGAGTCTTACACTTTCAAAAATACTTGGGACTGTTTTAAAAAGAATTGAATCCTACTGAAAAGCATTTGGAAATTTTTTTTAATCTTAACATGTTTGAGAGCATTTTATATAATTAGATCAAATTTAAACTATCTTATAACAAAGATTCTCATAATTGTACCACCAGAGAAGAAATAATTGTACGGATATCAACCTCACAGATTAAATGTTTATACAAAGCTTCCGTTACAGGTTGATGTATCATTTATTAACAAACTTCCTTATACTGCAAATCCATTTTTAGACATTTAAAAACAGCTTAACTTTTTGGAATTTAAAAAAAAAAGTAGTTTGTAGAACCCTGAGTTCTGACTTAAGTTGACCATTTTCATGTTTTAAGTGGTCTAGCTTTATCACTTGATGAAGAGAATAGATCCACACTTCTGAAACATCGTGTATTAATTTAATTTACATACTTGATAGAAAGTATCCGCCGAATAATCTGTATCAGTAACAATCAATTGTTATTTAATTTAAAAAACAAAACTGCGTTCTTGTTAAGGAGGCACTAAAATATGGTAAATCTTTCCCCGGTTCAAAGGAGTTCTACTCGATTAGAAAGGAAGTTTTTTTTATCTGTAAACCAATAAGATTAAAGCAAATTTTAAAGCGTTGTGGAAATCTTTGTTTATTTTGAGTTTCTAACTTTTAAAATCAGTGCTGTTAGTTTGAGTGCCCGTGTAACCTAACATAACGTAATCTAAGCTAACATAATTACGTGAGTAAGAAATGGTTTAATTCAAAATTAATAAGTAATAATCAGAAAAACTCCAAAGAGGTTTTTAATCCACATTCTCACAGTTCGAACGTAACACATATCTTTCCTGTTCATAAAAAATAGTTCAAAGAAATACTAGTTTACAAATAGACACATTTTAGGTCTTTGCATAATCACAATCAACTTTGCATATTTCTTGTTGATTTTTCGGTGCATAACCTTAGGTAGTATCGGCAACATAATTTACTGTTTTCATTATCTATAAATTTACCTAAGTCGTTTTACAAAGAATGTCTGTAACAAAAAATAAATTACTAATTACAGGAAACATATAATTACGTTTTTCTAAACGATAGCTGAACTATTTATGTATGGCCACCAAAGATGCCCTAATTCACCGTTTATAGTTAAAGCAGTTTATAATGTGATGTCCTTATAAGTCCAGGTTTATCATTTACACCAGTCATTCATCAGTTTCATTCTGGTTCCGTAATTAAACCATATCATCATTAGTAGATTATCGCAAGATGATTCCAAACAATTAGTATTTCTCATTATTAATATCCTTTTTTTAAGTACCTTGGCTTTTTTGGTTTAACAAGACCCTAATATAAACGCAAAGTTAATTATTTAAACGATCTGAAAATTGGTTTTCTTTTCTTTTATTAGTTTAATGATTACTAGTAATTAATAATTTCTTGTTTACTATTAACGAAGTTGTAAACTGTCACACACATGTCCTAGTATATTAGTTATCTACGTCCCTAGCTTCATTATAGCTTGAGTGTTGTGTTTAGAAGAAAGCTATAATGAAGCAATACTACTCCAGGGGCGGACACTATTTTATCTGCCTCCACTAAAGCATAAATACAATTTTTTTAACTCAAGAAAACATATTTTAGATTAAGTTAATAACTAATTAAAACCGATCTTTACTTTGTATACAGATTGAAAACACACTTCTTAAACCTACTTTCAAAAAGAAATATTTCTTAACTCGACTTGAGATAAGAATTTTGAAACGTCAAATATAATTTGGACTTTTTAGACTGGTAATTTTGATTTTCTATTTATAAATACATTTAAATTAATTTACTTCTTTATGTCAACATTGATTTTTAGGTTAAGTAAAACGCCCGAAGGTTTGTAATCTTTTGACAGATTACTAAAGTAAGCTTCTCATTTCGTCAGAATTTCAATTCCCTTTCTTTGGCACCAGGTCTCGTATATTTAATGAAATACCTTTAATACAATATTAGATACACTGTATCAAAGAAAGTCACTAGCCAGGCACATTAGATTTATTTAAGTGTAATGACCTTTCGACTCTACGTTCAGAACAATAGTAGTGGAGTACAGTACAAAGATAATCCCCAAAGGTGAAGTGAAAAATCAGATCAAGGTCTGTCGTTAGTTATATATCTACAACAATTAGGGCTAACTATCCTCTTGCAGTACAGTACAATAGAGAGAGCATTAATTTAGTGCGGGAAGCTAAGTGCTGCACCCATGTTTAAATGCTCGGACTAATTAAGCATAGACTGCATCACGACTTATCCAGAGTTATGCAAGTCTAGGAGAATTAATTATTTTGATGTAAAAATTGTCCGCTAAACAACTGGGCGTAGTTTATTTTGAATGGAGTCAATTCATACGTATATTGAGGAGTCGTTAAGGATGTCTTAAGTTGATAAGGAAATCAAGGACTCTATTACATTTACATTAAATAAATATTACACTTGTTATATGACCAAATCATAACGCCTAGGCGCCGTTAGGTACCCAATAGGAGAGCAATAATGACGCGCGGTTGTCAATTAATTCGAACAGCTCCCTGCAACGAGGCTACCGACGTCTTGCAATGCCAATAGAGTTTCATTAGTTTTGCGTAGTTTTTTATGAGTTAAACTATAAGTTTTTTAAATAATTTTAAAATGTTTAGTCAATAATATTGTTGTACTGACATATTTATTTTTTTTTAACACATTTTGCTTTAACGGTAATAATTGTTTCACCTGTAACAATAGTAATAACACAGTAAAAAAATAAATATTCGTTTTTAATTTTATTTTCTTACAATTTAAGAGAAAACGATCCAATTTTTTTTTTTTTTTTTAATAGTAGGGCCTAAAAATATTGTTTTATTTGATAAATTATTGATGCTTTATTTACAATGAAGGAAAGCAGCTAAGTAAGTATTTTTCTTTAATTGTTCTTTAAATTTTGCTATGTGATGCAAAATGAAATACAGTAACTGTGGTTTATCTGAACTCCAGTACTGTGGTTATATAAACGTAACTGTAGAAGAATTGCGGTACTATCTGCTGACACAGCAGAAAAGCGAGTTGGTAAACCCACAGGGTCCATGTTGGTTTCTTCAAGGCTCCTCCTTCAACAAAATTGACTCGTAGCGGCTTGTATATGATTTCCGAACTCCGCCAGTAACTGAGCGACTTTTCCAAATAGAAAGTATATGGTGAGCTACTGGTGAGTTGCTATGTGGTGAGCTGAAGGTGTATCTCATTACAACTTACTGATTTTATATTTCAAGAAAAACGCAATAATCTGGTAATAAAATATTTGTTTACTGTTAATCAAAGTATGCTTATTTAATTTATATTTAGATTACTTTGACTGAATTTTTTACTTTCATGGTGTTTAATTATAAACCAATGTGGCTGACGATGATAGAACTAAATCATTTCACCATAAAACATATTACATTCCAATTCAAATTTATTGCTCTTTATTTTCAATGTTTCTAGTTACAATTAATGTTGTTATTACAGACAGTCTTGACGTAATAAATACAATGTAATAAAATTAATCAAATACATAGAAAATAATAAACTCTAGCATTGTTAAACTATTAAATCTACTAATAAAAAGAATTAAAGATCTTAAATTTTAAAATACGACGACGTACCAAAGTCATTATTATTCGGCTACTTGATTATAAAAATTAACATCTTTTGACTAAAAGAAAGCACAAAGTTGTTATGTAGACAAATTACACAAACATTCTATCTTTTTACTATAGAATAATTTTAAAATGAAATTGCAGCGTTGCCAACATAATACTGAAAATATCTCGCCTTGCTATTGGTAACTCGTAAACGACAATTGAATGCTGTACTGTGAGAAGAACTATATATAGAAGTGTGTCCAATAGGAAATACTATAAAGTAGAATCCAATAAACATTTTAGAACTGTACAATCTCTATTACTACAAATTAAAAACCGGTTCCTATTACAAAAAAGAACAGTTGTTATGCTTAAGTGTTGTCAATATTTGGAATATAATCACAACCGAATGAAGAAAACTTTACATGTTCTATGAATATTTGAAATAAATTTTCACTCTGCATAATCGTTAGTTGAAGACTCGATACATATTGTAAATGTGCATGGATCTAATCAGTGAGGTTTAAAGAAAAAGTCTCAAGCATGGAAGACAAAACTGTGATAAAGTTTTACAATTGAGACTTTAATAACAATTTGAAGGTTAAAATAGATGTTGATATTTTACTACTTATGGATTAAATCTCAAGTCGAAATTGTGGCTATGATTTTAAAGAAAGTTAATTTTTTTATTATTATTTCAATTTATTTAATTAAATTGGTCTAAAAGTCAGCATTTTGAATGATTTGAAACGTGGTAATATAAGCTGATTTTGATATAAGGAGGAGATAAAAATAAATAAAAGTATGATATTAAAGAATAACTTCTTGAACTATGGTGAGTTGATCCTTGTGGCCACTAAGCGGAGGCGAACTTCAGTGTCGGTGTAAAGGAATGGGACATACCAGGAGTTGGCAAGCCTTTTACGTTGTGTAAATCAATAACTTTGTTTAAAACATTACAATAAGTAATTAGGTTTGGTCGGTTATCTTTACAAAGGTCGCCGCACCGGAGTCAGGTGTGAACTCTGATCCAACCGCGCGAGCCATTTAAGGATATAAAAAAGAAATAATTGTCGGACGGATAGGGAAGCATCTTAAAGGATAAAGAATGCGACAAGTAACATCTAATAAATAAAGAGTCCAAACATAGCTCCAGCTATGACCATAGATATATACAATGGAATGTATAAGGTAAACTCGCGTGCCATTATCATTCGTGAAGTCTGCAAGTGTAACCCCCTAATCATGGTGTCAACATTTCATGTCTGGCAGCATGACAGGTCAAGAAATATCCTCTGAGTCCAACGTGTATCTTTATACATATTTATACGTGTCGAGTTTCCTTTAGGGATAAGTAAAGAAAACATAACCTAACCTAACCTAACCTAACCTAACCTAATCTAACCTAACCTAACCTAACCTAACCTAACCTAACCTAACCTAACCTAACCTAACCTAACCTAATGAGAACGAGAATCCATCATAACTGGTAGAAAAGATTCAGGGTTAACCGAGGTTCGATTCCTCGATGCATCTCCAATAAATAACGTTTATTTACTGTGGTAGCCGTTTTGGTTGAAACTTTGTTGCTTACATCGTTTTTTATTTATATTATTCTTATCAAACTTGTATTAGTAGACCTTTTTTCGAAGACTATTTATTTGCAAATTTATTGAACATGACTCTTTTAGGAAGAGTTTCGTTTGAAAATAGTAGCACACCTACAATTTCAACAATGTTTTTTATAATTAAATTTTACTATTTGTTACATATTTGATCAATAATAAAAATGCAATATTAAAATTACTAGAACACTATATTATTTTATTATCCCACTTTTTCATTGATATTGCATTATACTGAAAGACCTCTAATAACGTTCTTGTAAATGCTTAAATCTCACTTGTTTCCATTATAGTCTTATCAAACTACTATGTTTATTTTTTTTCTTTTTCGAAAGTAGTTCTGTCGTTTTTGTTACTACAGCTGTTTCACCTCAACACGAGGCATCTTCAGGCATAGTTTGAACACTTTACACACATTACAATCATAACATTTCTTGTTTATTGTAAAACAGGCGATGCCTTGGAGGTTTTTCTTTTTTTTCTCTCAAATATTTTTGTAACATTTAATCTATCAGGAAATATGTGTATGAGTGTGTACGATATAGATGTGTATGTGTAGGTTAAAAATATAGCAAATAATGAATATTGTTGTAGATTGTATGTAGTGAGTAGTGTTTTACTTTCTTGTAATGTGTGAAATTATCAGGTCAAGCCCGAGCATTGCGATAAGTAATCCAAGACTCTAATACAATTTGCTTATGTTTCTGTATCAATATATTGTTAATATTATTGCAGGTATTATTGCATATTGTATTGTACTTATGTTGACATTTCATTGGAGAAATAAAGTTTCTTTCTCTCTTTTGTTTTACTAAAATGCTACATGCCAAAGATTATTATGTTATTTTGCTTGTGGGTTAAGGCCACATCCCACTTCCAATATTATTAGTAAATTCAACTTTGGTGAAATCCTTTTTTTTATATCTCATTTCCTTAAAGAATTATCACCTAATACAACTAAAGAACATTTAAAACCATAATTTGCAGGTGGTTAAATGAGTTGTACCTTTAAACAAGTACAAGTAGTTTTGAATTTGTGATTTTCAAAGGTGCTCAAATTGTTGCCCTGAGCTATTTGCCACAGTTCTAAACGGTTCTAAAATTTATTATTTCAACCAACCAGAAAACCAAAATGAACTGCAAAATATGATGGAACAGAAATCACGCAGTTACAGCTCAGACAATTTTTAAAGTAGTCTATAGATTTTATAACCGTTTTTGACTGTGCTAAATAGCGCTAGTGCAATATTTTGATCATCTTGGAAAATCACAAGTTTAAAACCATAACATGTATGATGTGTTTATAGCTAACCCAATTCATTTGTAAATTATGATTTTTAAATGTTTTGTAGTTGTATTAGTTGATAATTTTTTAAGAAAATGAGATAAAAAACTGATTAAACTCAGAATAATTAAACTCACATGATCTTTCCTATTCCGGTTTTAAAAATTAAACCAAATTTCAAGATGGCATATCGGAGATGGTCACCAAAATTCAAAACTGGAAGTAAATGTTGTCTTATAAACATATATCAAAAAAAAAATTTTATGTTCAACCTTTTTGTATATTTTCAACACTTTATTCACACTCTATATACAATTTTATCAACTTTAAAAGAAATATACTATTTATTGCGTATTTATTACCTATACATTTTTTTAACAAATAACAGCTATTTTTTAAACCGTTTCTCTATCGTTTTATACTTAAGACTCCAACAGCCGTTAGACTAAACCTTATGTTAAGTCCTCGTTTAACTTGTTTTAAAAATTACCCTAAACAATTTTAATACATGGAAGTCCTGACTACAACTTCAATATCAGCAAATCAAGAAACAGGGGAAACAAGTTTTAACAAATTGGACAAAAGTCTAGATATAAATTTCATGTCGGCAAAGCAGAGAAGATCAGATCTATGTTTGATGATTTATCTTGAGTGGTTAGTTGAGAAGAGACCAGTATTTCTCCACCGTTTTTATTTACAACAGGTTTTGTAAACATTTTTTTGCTAAATCTACGTCCGAGATGTATAAGAGGACGCAGTTCTAACAGTAATCTGCAAAGTGACAGTGAAAAGATCCGGAAGTGACTAAAACAAAAACCAGATTTTAAAAAAATATTGTTGACTTAAATCGGCATTAGACTTTGTGTTTTCACAGCATGATCCGAGAAAATTGGCCTCCCATATACTTCGGCTGTTGAGAAGAGTAACTGTTCTGTATAATGTCAGGTTAAATTTATTGACTCGTCATCAAAAAAGACTGTATGGACAGGCAACGGAGAGAGTGCCAGCCTCTTTTTTTGAATGACACCTTACAAATATCTACTTGAGGAGCGAGGGCCAGCCGGTTGGCAGAAACCGATACTTGAGAGGAGATTTAAAGTAAACAAAATGTAGATTAGACTAATGGTTGCAAAAATCACCACAAACATGTTAGGTTAGGTTATTACACATAATAATAATAAAATCAGAAAATTTAGCAATAATGTGTATTGTCCCCCGCTTGTGTTTCTATTTGTTCTATTTAGACAGTAAATGGGACTATTCTAGGAATCTTAATCTCTCTCTTATAACTAACGGCTTTTATCCACCTCCTCATGGCCCAGCCTACCCCCTCCTTTAGCTAAACGTAAAATTACTTTGATTGTCCTAGACAAAATTTGGTTCGGCTCCTACACTATGTAGTGCTTTAAATCCTACACTATGCATGCTTTAAAGAGGGCCAGTCAATTATCTATTTAGTAGAAAATGGTCAACTTAAATCGTTATGGTTATAAAAAAGGCAAGAAATACGTGATGTCCACGTGGGTTCTTGAACAACCTTGACTAAAAGTCAAAAGTCTCGTGATGAAGATGACGTTTTTCGTTTCGAAACAAGACCTTGTACTTCATAATACCTAACATCCTAATCATTGATAATGTAAAGGAAGTTTGGAGTAAACTGGACATGTGCAAACATAAATACTAAATAAAGAAGGAAGTAGCCGTCGAAATAAGATTACGTTCAATAACATCGCGACTTAAACCAATTATTTTGGTTTAGTTTAATATAAAAAAACCTAATCTATACACGTTGTGTCCTATAGTAAAGAATTGGGGCTTCTAATTAACATCAAAAGCCAAAACAACAGAAGACTCATAGGATTTCATAGAGTGTGTTTAAAAGGAAAGGACAAAGTGGGAAATAAACAATGATGATGTGAATAGCTTTACAGAACCCCCATCGAGTTACTGTTGTTGACGTTATCAGCAACGCTGAAAGAGAGACATTTGAGTGACAATGGTGAGCACATTTTTAGCAGAACACTTGTAGGAAAAACTGATGGTTAAAATGTATTATTTTTACACCTAAAGATTGCAAATATTGTTAATATTTATTTGTTAAAGGGAAATAATCTTAGCTGAGAATTACTAATTCCAAATAAAACATTATGTAAATTATTGCTTCTAACAGTTTAACTTACTATATTTAATTTTGTTTATTTTAGGCCTAAACTTAAATTAACAATTGTATCTATTTATGAACGAATAATGGAACTACTGTATCTTATTGAAGCAAGATAATATAAAACATTATAAATTCATTATTTATCTACATGATTATAAAAAATGGTAGGGAAATTTCAAAGGATAAGTGGATTATTGTTGAAAAATAATGTGGTACCCAACCAAGTGTAATGTTTATTGAAGGTCTAAAGTAAATTTATTATGCTAGTCAACTATGCGTCTTTATAACGACATAACGTAAAATAATTACAAATGACGATAACGGTGTAAGAAATAAGATTTTGCTTTCTATATAACAAGCACTTCTAACTTAGTTAAAATTCTTTATTTCTATTACACAGCAAAAACTTCTTGTTTAACAAACGAGAAAAAACTAATGAAAATAAAAATGTTTAAAGATTTTTTTTAAACCTTCTTTCAATGTTCAAGTCTTTAAATCAAAAGATTTGCTCATTTGTCAAAATCAAATCGTCATAATGTGTTTCCAAACGAAACACCGTTAGCAAATTAAAATCTCTGAATAAAATAGAGTGAATCCTACTTCCATGTTTTAAATTGTTATTATTATTTTGTATGTATTGGTATAACTAAGTGTCACATGAGAAACATTGTGAAGACCATTAGTTGTAGTAAATTTTATACGTCACCATTTAAATTCACTTAAATATAGTAGCCTATACATGAACAGAATATATATATATTTTTTTTTTAATTTGGGTATGCCTGTAAAGTTTTTTATAGCTTATAAATTCGAGTGAGATATTCCCAAGCAATGCACAAACCAGTTTGGATTTAGGGAGGTTTTACTACTAAAAATGCACTTCTAAAATTAATTTGTGCTGTTTTTGAGGGTGTGTTTATAAGTGGGGTTTTTCGACATGATAGATCTAAATTCACCCTTCCCCTAAAATGGCGATTTCGAAGACAACAGAATATTTTCAAATGTAAAACTACAAAAGTAATAGCTCATTTTAAAAGTATTATTTAACAATATAAACTAGAGGTCGTTATTTTACTCCAATTTGTAATGGCGACCGGTCAAATATTCAAATTTATTTTAATACTTTAACATTTTAACTCTGAAAAAATAAATTTTGTGTTTCAATTAACATTTTAGGGTAATGCAACTTCCTGGTGAAACTTGATTGAAATTGTGTCTCCTAATTTTGTTCCTTCTGAAGTAAATTGGATTTTTTAAATATTTGACTGGCCTCCGTTTTTGATTTAAGTAAAATACCGACTTCTAGTATGAGCAGTTATTTTCTATTAAACATTTACCTTTAAATTGAATTATTACTTGATGGGGCTTTACATTTTGAATCCCCCACCCCAAACATTTTGGAGTGGGATTGAATTTACCTTATATTGGCCAAAATATAGTGTTTTCCATCAAAAAACACTTCCTAAAATTTAAGCTTAAAAGTTACTTAACTGTTTCAGGACTTGAGAAAAAAATTTACGAAACAGCTTCAGTTCGGCTTTCCTCAAAATACCAACAGATAGGTAATAAATCTAAATAATACAACATTTTGTTATATTTCAGTTTCTGGCTTTGTCATCAGACTGAATATAATAATAATAATACCAAAATATAGTGATTGTTATTTTGTATTTTCATTTTTTGGTTATATATGTCAGTAAATCTTCTACCTGTAGCAATGTGGTACACAGGCTCCGTTTAAAAAAATCTTTAAGCCAGTTCGTAAACCAGAAAAGTAAATTTCAAAATTGCGATAAGATTTTAAAATTTCAAAAGAGTTTTTACTTGTGCTTTCTATAACTTTTGAGTGCATTTTTACAATCTACATCCCACGATGTCCAAAAATATGTCCACCACTAAAGTAAATAAAACAAAAATCGATAAAAACATAACCTCAATATTAACAGGGATAAATAAGTTGAATAGCAGTCAAATTTTGGAGTTATATTAAATTTTACTGTTCCTTAAAAATAACTCAAAATAAATGAAAATTTTTAAATGGTGATTATTTGAAACCGTTTTATAAAAATGAGTGATTACACAAGTTATCATGAGACTTTGCTTATTTTTGGCTATCTTCATCTACCAAGGTTAAAACTGTAGGATGTACGATATAACCAACAAATTAAATTTGAGCTTTTTCGTGTCAATGATAAGCTACATCACGAGTATTTTCATTTACAATCGTAAGTAAATGTTTCATTACTTCCTGGACAGAAACTTATTTAAATATTTCTGTAAATCGTGTACCTAACCTAAAATAGCGTATATACAAACAAATATAACGTTAAACAATAACTAAAAAAGTACTGGAAAAACATTGAGGATAAAATGAATACAAGTTAATTTCAATAGTAGTAGATTTGAAACACATAAAACCATCTGAATTTTATTTCTTAACAAGGAAATGTTGTTTAGCTTCAGGACGCAATCAAACATGCGACGGAAATAACATTGTACTCTACAGTCTTAATGAAAGCTTGTAGATGGTTTCGGTAATAAAATTATATCCAACATGCCGTAAATGATAGATATTAAATGTAATAAAAGTGGGATAATCTTTATTGCACCTTTCTTCTGGTTGTCAGTACATGCCTTGAAGAGCCTTTGACCTCCTTCACTTGAGACTTCTGCATTCTTTTGTTTCTTCAGACTTCATCTCTTTATCCTTTGTTTTCCAAAGAAAATATTGAATTTTAAGAAAGAACGAAATAGTTATTTGTGCAACTAGTGAGCAAAGTGGCACTTTTTTAAACGAGAGAAAAATGTTGACGCACGAGGCTTGCCGAGTTCGTCAATTTTATTGAGTTTAAAAAAGACACTTTGCTCACGAATTGCACATTATACTTTGTCTACAGTTGTTATTTTGTGACAAATAAAAAACATACTTCAACAGTAACACAATTTAATAAAACATTCATTTAATACAATAGTGTTCAAACAAACAATCAATTACAATTCGATCTTTAATATCCACATTTTTCTTATTTTTCAGATTATTTTAAAATCTGAACTATCCATATTTTAAAACTAACTACACAAAATATAGCAGTAGTGCTAAACAACACTGAGTAGAAGTTCTCACGTCAAAATTGAGGTTATTTATGAATATTACAAATAACTTAGGTGTATTGTTGAGGAAACGGGATTGCCAACTTCAAAACTCGGCAAACGAAAAATACTCTCCGTGTACATACACTGTCAATCATCTTCATGAATAATTACTACCTTTTTCAACTTTAAAACGTTGTTTTGTTGTTTATTTATGTTATTTTACATGTAAGAATTAATCTAACCTACATACGGGACATTTCCTGTATATTATAAATCAATTCAAATAAACTTAACCTAAATTTCGTTTTGTTCGGTTGCCATTCGGAGTGAGCAAAGTAGTGGGCAAAGTGAAACTGTTGAGAAATCAGCTGTTTTGCAAACTAATTTAAATGAACAAAATGCCACTTTGTCAACAACTGTAGACAAATATTATTTCACCCTGTTAGTCGTGTTTCTCGCATGATAATACACGCACATACTAAAATCAGTGTGGAGTTGCAGTGGGCAGTCCTAACTGTTTAGATGGATATAGATTTTTCCAAACATAGATAGCGTGCGAGTGTTCACATAGCAAAACTGACAAAATACAATTTTTAGGGGGGAAAAAACCAAGGACAACTCGGTTTTAGGAAAATTGACATAAAGAAAATTGGAATTTATAGTAACCATTTTTTAAATTTTAATTGTGGTTAGTTATATTTTAATTAAATTAAATAGAAAGCAGTGATAAATTAGTTTCATAGCCCAAAATCAAGTTTAAAAAAACTATTGTCATATTAAAATTTCCATAATGGTTTAATCTCGACAATACGAAGGATAGTAAATACGTTCAGCGTATAAAAAAATTACAGAAACAAAATTGTATCAAAATAACTTTGATATGACAAAAAAATTAATTTACTGACAACATTCTTAATTTTTTAGGAGTAAACATTTAAAATTGTCTAATTTTATAATTTTGTGTATCAATTCTTTACTGGAAATGTTATAATTACTTTTTACAATTAACTAATTAACCAATTACAATGAAAATTAATAACTCCAAATTAAAGTAACTTTAATTTATGTAAAAATGCACATACAAAACTTTCCCTTTTAACACGATAAATTTAAAAATCAAACTTGCAAAGCTCAATTCGACTGCTTTATAAAGAGAATATACAATTTTACGAAAATCGTTTCATTTCCTTCAAGCTGAAAATTAGTTCAAAAAAGCGAAACATTTCATTTGAATGTTTTTATCTAAACCGATGTTTAATAGATCGCTTAAAATGTAACTCATGTGTGTCATAGGGTATTTTGATTTTGTATCATTAATACGTATTAAAACATACAAAATCAAAATACCCTATGTCGTAGCTAAGCTAAATTTTAAGCGTAAAAAATATTTAAGACAAAAACTTGAATTTACTGTTTTCACTTTTAATATCTTTTTTTACAACAAAAACCCCAAAATTACATTCGAATCTACCCCCTTACATTCAATTACTGAATAACAATCTTCAAGGGTGATGGATCAATCTTGGAAATTAGTTTTTAGATTGGCCTGGTCTCCTGATTTAACTGTGTGTGACTTTTTCTTATTGATCTATTTAAAGAAGCAAATGTACACCCATGGTTTCGACCATGATGACGATTTGAAGACCTTTATCGAAGAGCAACATAATTATTATATCAATTATTAGACGTTGTTATCATTGTGTCACTGTGGTTGGGTTTCAGTTTCAATAACTTAATTTTTTTTAATCTTATATTCATTTTTAAACAAATAATTAATTTTTAGTTTTTTTTACAAGAAAATTGTGTCTGTATCAAATTACGTTTGTAGAAATATTTTTTTTTTTTGCAAACGTAACCAAAGCGGTACTTTATTTCAACGCTGTTATTTGTGTTGCTGCCATTTTGTTTCCATAAACACCAGTGTGTTGAAATTGTTGAACAACATTTTTGGTGACGTTATTATAAAGTGTGTAAAGTTTCAAAAGAATCGGTTCAGTAGTAAGCAATTAATTAATAGAAATTTAAAAATACCTCTTCGTGGGGCCCTCTTTATATACCAAAGCAAAGGCTCTCCAAGCCCCTAGGATGCGTACTGACAAGAAGCCTCCATATAGTTGTTTCCCTGATCAAAGGTTTAATTAAATTCAAAAATTAATTTCAATATATCTGCACCAAACTATTAACAAGATAACTACTAAGAGACTCTAAACTATTATCTTTCTATTTATTATCTTTGACTTACCGCCAGCAATCCTTGATTAATTCTTTTTTCAGTTTATATAATGAAGGATTGCTGGCGGTAAGTCAAAGATAATAAATAGTTATTCAAGCATATCCGGTTACTCTAGACTATCATTATTATCTTTCGCCAATTTACTCAAATTTTAATATTAAAAATTCTCCAAAGTCATGAAACACTTCTTTCATAACACCAACTTTGCCCGGATTGTTTCGATATTAAAACTAAGTGGGAGTAAAAAAGGAAAAAGAAACTACAAGAATTTTTATGATATTGGCTTCCTGTAATAGTTGTTAAAATTAAATTCAAAAGTTTATCGTAGAGAAGAACAGCTGATTTGGTTTTCAATGTGACTTAATTAACTTTTATAACAAAGTTGCAGATAAATTAACTGTCTCTTTTCATAAGATTCAGATAGTAATCTCCAAGTAAAAATCTTATTAGCAGATAAAATAAATATTCAAAAGATTCATTGGAAACTTTGAGATAGCAACCTGGAGTCAAAGAGTCGCCGCAACAAAAGTTGGTTGATATTAGTAAGCCGTGTCACGCCACGAGCGTCGGCCCATCCTTGGCCAATAATTACTATTCAGATTGGCAATTACTTAGTAGTTGGGAAAGGATCCTTAAATGGTCGCCTCTAACGAAACACAATAAAGCCTGAGCGGCCTGGTACATATTGCAGCCTAATTAGGCAGGCCATCTTCTCTGCCTAGTTAAACACTTGCTGCGGGTAACTTATTTACAGCCGTATAAACGGACAAAAAAAAAACAGCTTCACCTTCACTTCGGAATACCAATTGGACGTGGTCCATGATCTGAATAAATAAAACTTGTCCACAGTCGGTGTTGGAGAAGAGAAAATTTCAACAATTTCCTTATTTTCTAGTAAGTTTAACACTTGGAATAGGATATAAGTCTGCCATCAAACCTAACGTTAGAAATGTATTACTTTATAAAAATAATACATTTAACATATAAAAGTGTACGAACTGAATCCGTTTCTAAGGAAAATTAGGAATATTTAAGTGATAAATGTGTAAGTTAGGGCCTCCTGCGTAAAGTAATCCATCGATATAAAGTTCAGATAATACTTTTACTCGTCGCTGATGATGTCTACTTAAAACGTTTACCGAAGTAGAAGCAACTTCCTTCCATTTTTCGACAAAATTTGTATAAATATTGAATTGTTCCAAGACATGGAATAAATACAGAAAAAAAATGTACGTTGCTTTTTAATCGAATTTTAACTATTGTTGCCGAATTACCAATTTTATGTTTCTCTAAAAAACTGAAACACAAAAATTAATTTTGATCATTCCTTAAAATAAATCACGGAATTATACAGATACTAATTTTTCTGCTGTTTTGAAAATAATAAAGTAGTGTGTATATACACAATTTGTGTATATTCCGCTGTTGTTATGATAATTATAGCAAACCAGCCATAGACACAAATATTCAATGTCTTATTAATATAATCTGTCTTTTACATCATGAATATCACGTGATGCGTATCATCTGATAAGACAATGTTAACTTCCAGGTGGAACAATGAAGCAAGTAAAGTTTCTTTAAATAGATTTAGTAATGAATTCCAAAATATATTGTATTTGTATGATACGTGCCGACAACTCAATCCCTCTAGATTGAACATTTTACAGAAACATTGGTGTCTAGGGATAGTAAACTTCCATACTCGACTGTCTGTTATAACTACATTCTCAAAGACAACTCTACGTTCAGGTAAACCATACGTGTCCCTAAAAGTTAACCGGTTTTGCTTGCTCCAATTAGAATTGTATCAATTAAATGAGACCAAATTAGAGTGGTTTAACTATAAAAGGGATGAAGAACGACGTAGTTGTACGGCGCAACTCTTCAATCGGCGTAACTCTTCAGCGTCATAGAGGCTGAATAATTGGTCGCGGACGAGCAAAACAAATATGGTGTTATGAGAAACTTATGCTTGACGTAAAAAATTCAACAACAATTTTTTTGTTTTCAACATCCCATATAAATGTGTATTGTAGAAACGTAGACATTATAAATACAATAATTACTACAGAAGGAAAAGTTATTTCCTAACCAAAGTTTTTCTTCCTCCATTTACTTTTAGTAAAGACATAAAGAAGATTTTCTAGATTCACTGGCAATTAAAATTCTCTGAAGCAAGTATGTATCACAGTTCAACTGTTGTTCACAGTTTACGAGCTCGTTAATTTTTATTAGAAAGTTATTGCGGACAAAGTGTAAACAGTCAGGGAGCATGCGCGGTGAAGACTCGTGACATTCGGTGCCATGTAAGGTGAATACAACAACGTGCAACGAAGTGTAAAGCGTGTGCTGGTGTGCTAATGTCAACATTTTGTCTTACCTTATGGATTTATCTGACCATTTTTTTGTTTTTGTTTCAACCTAACCTAACCAAAACCTAACCTAACCTAACCTAACCTAACCTAACCTAACCTAACCTAACCTAACCTACAACAACGTGCAACGAAGTGTAAAGCGTGTGCTGGTGTGCAATGTCAACATTTTGTCTTACCTTATGGATTTATCTGACCATTTTTTGTCTTTGTTTCAACCTAACCTAACCTAACCTAACCTAACCTTACCTAACCTAACCTAACCTAACCTAACCTTACCTAACCTAACCCAACCTAACCTAACCCAACCCAACCTAACCTAACGCAACCTAACCTAACCTAACCCAACCTAACCTAACCTAATCTAACCTAACCTAACCTAACCTTATGGATTTATCTGACCATTTAATTTTTGTTTTTGTTTCTACCATTCTATAAAAGATAAAAATAACTGTTGTGGTATTCTTTAAACATCGACCTCTATCCTTCTATCAATCCTTGTGTTTGTGCTATTTTTATTTCCGTATATGTCTAAAAAAAACAGTGAAACAAAATTTCTTGACTATTGATAGTTCTGAAGTGTTTAGCGTTTAACAGACCTTTTATTGTCAGTTCGGACGGATTAATGGACCGGTTATAATAGTTTTTGAACAACTAAAGAGATTGTGATGTAAATTAGAGCATTTGTGATATTTTCTTTGCTCATATCCAGTTTAGTTCGACTACACAAGGACGGGATTATAATAAAGTTTCGAATGGGTGGAACTTTTCAACTTGGTTTATTTCATAACAAATTCAGTAGATTTTAACAGAAAATTCATTGCACGGTAATAAATTAATATGCTTCGCATACAAGCAATGAATATATCTATGAAGAAATCTTATAACATGAAGCTCAAAGTGGGTTAATTGTTAAACAGTTTTAGTTTTGTTAATTCAAATTCAGATTGCGCTAATAGAGAGGGGAGGAGTTAAAGTATTTAATACAGCATGTCGTCCTTGAAATTACCAGAAGTTGCCCGTTTGATGTCACTAGTACCTCTAATTTATGTGTTACAAACCGTAACGTGTAGCTGGACAATCTATTTAGTATATAAAATCATTGATATTCATGACGAAGAAGCTTATCAAAATTAAATTCAATAGGCGAAACTTAAGCCTAAGTATTTAATACAAACTGTATTTTGACCATAGTTCCCACATATTTGTAATGGCAGGTTCAACTCCACTGACCGCTCCCATAACATGGAGAAGATATCGACCAATATAGTTTGCCCCCTGGTATGCTGACACCGTTTACCTTTTTTTAATGGAGTTGTTCCAAGCTTCTAAATGTACTTTTTTATTGCTCAACTTTAATTACGATCTATAATTAGTTATTTGTAGCCAGTATTTTTTTTTATAACTGGCAATCATAAGAAAAACTTTAAAATAATTAAACAATTCAATAAACCCTCCTTTCAAGGATCTTATTATATATTAATTTGATAGTAATAAAGAAAAGAAGTAAGCTTTTTCTCTCTCTCTTTACATCTAAATAAATGATTTCAAAATTAGTGGTAACTCTGTACAGTAATACTTATATTTTAATCATCTATCCCATAGAATAATATAAAACCATAAAACGCTGTTAATTATACATATATAAACACTTATACATAAGGTTAATATTAATTAATTAGCTTTTAAGCTATTACATTGCTCCAATTTTATGAAAGTTCTGATCCATACTTCAAATTTTGAAATTAAACTTGGCATGTTCAGACAAATCAGTTCCTCTTTTTGTTCTGCGTTTTATAACACTTTTGAATTCGTACAAAAGGAGCAGCTAAAGCCAATGTAATACCAATATTGCTCTCAATTATCGCTATAGAGCATAATGGTGAACCGATTTGTTTGAAATTTTCATAATTTTTCTCGAAATTATTTTATTACAATTAATAAAATGACGTATACAGATTTTTTTTTTCGTTGATCTTGTACCTCAATTGCAACAATAAGAATTGACACTGAGTGGGGGCTTATAAGGGTTATGAAATTACTCGCTTCGCCCCAGTAGGTTTTGACAAAAGAAAAGGTGGGATGTTTAACTTTGGATCAAAATTGTAGATCCAAACTTTAAATTCCCACTTATTATTTAATTTATTGACACACTTCTAGCACATTAAATTTAGCAAGCATACTGACACATCAAATTGCCATAAGCATGCCAAATTTGATGATTCTAGCTATCCTATAAGTGTCTCAAATTGTTAAATAACTTGTGGATAATGTACACAATTTATATTAAATCAAAAAAAATCTAACTCTCTAAAGTTTAACCAATGGAGATACGAAAAAGTCATAGAATCAAACTTTTACATCTCGTCAAATCCGTAATTACTAGTGCAATCCTTTTATTTGATAGGACCCTTTTTAGCAATTCTTTTTAAATCCTTAATATTTAGTCACAATAAACCTCCAATAAAAGGTCTACACCGATTTTAAATTTTCGTCCGCCATTTTTAAGTTTTCTGACAGTAGATTAGATTTGCTTCACCCACTCTGCCAAATCAGTCCTACCACAGCTAGTGTCCCAATTTGAAGTTATTTCTCAAACGAAAACCAACTCTTTGGACTACCGACAATTGATTTACCACACTCTTACAAGTGTAATTACAAAAAGTACATCGTGATCAAACTCATTACGCGATTACTCGCCAATATTTGGCCACCAATAATCACGTAATTATTATTTCCAATCATTCACGAGAACCCAAGTTAATATAGCTACCTCGGGGTTACTAAACCAATTTAAAAGTTACCTTAGCCGACCTATTTTTAGAGGTAACAAAGAGAAAAACACAGATACTACGAAAACCCAACTGCGACGCTAATCTCTCATTCTACTCTGTCGGTAACTTTTTGGTCATTACGCGGTGTACGACAAAAGGCCACTCCTTTCGGAAACCTCAAAGTAAGAAAATAGTGGACGGGGAATGTGAATTCACCGCAATGTTGTCTGTTGTGCTAAGCAGGCCAAGTATTCCACCTCAAAGACTGTCGCTAGATGACGACAACTCCAGGCGCTATAGCACACCCCTGATGGCCCCTGACATTAGGGGTACGACCCTCTAAACCGTAGGTTTAAACATCATAAAAAAGATTTAAAAGAAGAAATTTGATATGATAAAATAGTATTGGAATCGGAAAAACAAGTTTAGTCGAGAGAAATCCGTTAGAATAATAAAAGAGAATCAATCTAACCTAAGACTACATGAAAAGGTATTATAGACCCAACCAGGGCAACTAGGGTTTGCCACACCCTTACTCACAATCTGTCAGTTCATGAGATAAACATACAGTTTGGAATGCGTACTTTCTATATATCTACATAAAAGTTTTGTCATTTATAAATACTTAAATAAAATTAAGTACTTTGGGTGAAGTATTTTGAAAAATCCTTAGATCGCTCCTGAATTATTTTTCCTAGACCCTTTGCAACTATCACTTACCATGAATTTAATTTTCATAAAAAATGTTAATACGCAACTTAATTTTGTTATTATTTCCATATTTCCTTCCGAACTACTGATATAATTAATTAGTTAACATACCTTAATGTCAAAAGTAGTTCATATTTCCTATTAGTAGGTACAGCTGTTTCGCCTTAACATAAGGCATCCTCAGGCTTAGCACACGTAAACAAACTAAAAACACGTTCACAACACAAAACTTGTTTGTATATAAAAACACACACACACACACATACACACACAAAATAGTAAACCGGGTTGGTTCTTGTTCTATTGTAAAAATAAAAAGTTATTTTACCCTGATGTGGCCACATCCTACAACTTCTAATGCTCCTGAATGACTCAGAATTAATTTTGTTCTATTTTGTGTGTTTAAGAGAAATATAAAACCTAGTGGTGTTTTACATGTTTCATTGAGTCATAAAGTATTTACAAGAAACAGTTTCTGAACATGTCGCCCTCAGCTCTACTGTAAAGCCAATTAGTGTAGTTTTACAATGATTTACAACTTGGTTCTTCGCTCAACATATTGGCCATAACGGGCCGGTCATGCCGGATTGGAAAAGTCACGGTCATATTTATTGAAACGAGTTATTCCGCAGCTTCGAGTAAATCTGAAATATTTCAGCATTCAAGCTAGTTACACATATAGCTAGGCTTTAACTTTGCTCTCACTGTCCAACATGCTGTTTTTATTGTTTCTGTAAGAGTTACTTTTCACTTTCTACAAAAGTTGTGCTATAATGTAGCAATCCACAATTTGGAAGGTAACTTATCCCCATTTACTAAACCCAACTCTCTTATGTAAAATATCTTTTGTTTAAATTGCGATTTAATACCTCATAAGTCGTAATTTAAAGGTATTGCATATTTCATTAGATTTAGGCTTAGAAACAACTACTATAGTCCAGTGGCTTTACTTGTATTAAACTAAAAATTGTGAGCTTGAAGTTATTTTTATTGATATGGATTAATCTGACGTCAGCCATATTTTGTGTATATAAAAACTACTACAGTTTCGAGGGTACAAATCAACTCTCGTTAACAATTAATAAACCTAGAACATGAAAGCTAAAAACCTCAACATACCCAGGGTCATGTTGGAAAATAATACTTCTAGCCTTAAAACGGAAACCAGGCCCGAAACTACGTCAGAGCAATCATGAATACGTAAAAACTTGATTAAGGTGCGAGCGGGTAATCAATTTTACACTCAACTTCTTCAAATGCTATTTTTAATAACTGCCTTCAAATTCATAATTTTACCCAGTTAACCATACAATATCGCTCGTTGTTTGTATTAAATTTTTAGTTTCTTTCTACCGCAAGTTTGTAAGATGAGTTCGGGAACACCCTGTATAAAGAAAAAACCACAAAATAATTCAAACTTTAAAAGAACGTAACTGTGGAATATATGAAGAATAATTCTGCCCCTACAGAAAGGTTTTTCTGTGTGTCAATCTTTCAGTTTTAAATTCAGTATTTGTCACACTGGCATTTAAAACTGTCACGTCTCTAAAACTACAATTTTCCGTTTTCAAATAATAGACCTAAGGCTAGACATGACTTGAGCGCATGCGTGAAATTAATGATGTGGTTATTTGAAATTAGTAACAAGTAAATTCACTTTGAAAATAAGTATGATGTCAAACAGACATAAACATATGAAAATTGTAAATTTAAAGTCATAATTTTTAGCGTTTCGTTCTTATAACAGATACTACAAAAAAATATCATCTATTCAAAAAATAATGTAAATAAAAGCCAGATGTTGTGAAAGAAAATGTGATGGAACCTAATGTAGTAAAAATCAGTCATTTCGGCGACTTCTATACAAATAAAAACTTATAAATAAGGAAATAAGGACTAAAAATGGGTTGTTGGGTATATATATATATATATATAAGTTTTTATTTTATTTTCCCCTACCAATTGCCAGGTAAGTTGATTCCAACTCTTTTCATTTACAAAGTTCTTGTAAATATTGAAACGAAATGTGCAAAACATAACCATAAATTGAACTTTGTAGGTTATATTTGTTTTATAAATTTAAGTTTTGAGTTGATTAATAAAATGAGTTCTACCAAAATTCTATTACAGAATATATAACCAAAGTCAAACTGCTGACAAGTTTTTTTTTTTATATTTACACTCATAAAGCAAAGAAATCATCAAAAAGAGTTGAATCCAACCTGGATGGGGTATGGCTTTTTAATTTATTTATATACAAATAAGTAACTTTGATTACAAAAAAAAATGGTAAATATTACTAAATTTCCTATTTTTAACTTAAATAAGTACTTGTACTTTTAACATTGTTTATATTGAACAAATGAATTAAATAGGTAACTTTGAATTCAAAACATTTGTAAAAGTTGCTGCTTTTGGTATTTTTTACTTAAGATGACTAATTTTAATTAAATTACTGTTTACTCCTTTGGTTTTTTCTGGAAAAATGATTAAATTAAACTATTTTTATCTTTTGCCGATTTTATTCTGAATGCTCGTTGCTTCTTTTTCTTTACCTTTTTTTCTTCTATTTGAGAAATTGCTACACTTATTATGTTCTATACGACTTGAGCTATTTTCATGTCACCTTTAATTAGTGCAGTTTTCAGTCTTTTTTTTACCTTCTTCCAGCAATTTATCTGACACAGACTGCAGAGCAACATTCTTCTTTACCTCTTTCAGTCTAATTTCAAAACTTGGATTACATCTTTTTTCTCTTTTACTTTTTCAGTATTAGCTTTTTCTTGTGCGATTTCCTCTTCCTATCTCTTAGCAAGAGATTCCTCCTCTTCTCCTTTTTTTTATTGTGATAAATAATTTTATTTAGTTTGGATAACCAAAATTGCACTCTGACTTGCAATTCTTTCTTAAAAACATTGTTTGTAGTTTCATCACACTGCAATACATAGTGTTTCTTCCAACATTTGATAACAAAACTAAGGATACAATGCTAAGTAACTTAATTTAGTATGGGAAAGAGAAAGGGACATCGCCAACGTCATCACATGAAGATACTGCAAAGTTTCAAGAAACTACTTTAAGTGCCCAAATTAGTTCAGCTCCATAAACAGACTCATTGACATTTTACATTTTAACTGTCCCACTTGATTTACCATTACAGCCATCCATAGTAAACTTACTTGACTTTATCTTATCTAAAGAGTTTTGTTTGTGTTTTGTTCCTTCTGCATGTTATTGAACTTTATAGAACCCTATGGCAGTGTTACTGGCTTAGCACAAACACAGCAAAATGCATTATTTGGTTGTAAGTCTTTCAGATATCTCATATCCATTACAATCTTGTTTTTTTAACCGATCAAGTTGAAAACTACACTTTCCCATCTTGCTATTGATTAATTACTAATTACTCATACTGGTACCTGAAACAAACAAAAACCCTTTACTGGTAAACCTTATTTACCTCTAAACTCATCCAATGGTCTACACTGAGATATTTGTAAGGTAAGGAAAACATAAGAGACATTCATTTAGACACAAGTGGTGCATTTAAACTCTAAGGTTATAATTTTTTAAACTAATGATAAACAGAACAATAAAAAACATGTGTCTAAATCTAGTGAAATTGCTGGGAAAAAAATGCTACAACAGCTCGGGTTATGAGCAAGCTGGAGCATATTTCATCCCCTCAGTTATGCTTCATTGGGGCTATTGAATTTTCAAAATATTGACTTACCTTTGATTTTTCTTGTTGTGTGGCACTAGAATCCATTTCAAACAAAACATTTACGTTAAGAAACAAACCAAATCTATCGAATCAATAACATCATATTATTATATGATGTTATTATTATGATGTTAACATTATATCATACGATATAATGTTAATATTATATCGTATTATTAAAGTTATATTATACCAGGTATAAGGTATTGAATTCAATTGGTATCGTTCCATCTGTAAAACTAACATTTCATTTTAAAACTTCAAAAATAGGGACCAAGCTAAAAAATAGGAACTTTTAGGAAAAATAGGGACCTGCTGGGCTCTTTATTATATGTATCTTCAATATTTAAGTTGTCTTTTAAATGATGTGGACAACTTATGATGTGTAAATTTTTAAAATCTTAGAGAAAAATTGTATAAATTAGAAATGAATAAAAATAAAATAGTGTGACAAAGCTGTTAATGAGGATGCATCAAATTAATATTTAATTTTTTTTTTAATGCTTCTCCTACATATAATAGCAGCTAACTTAATGCAAACAGCATACACACCTGTACAAATATTTACATACACTCAAGGCGAACTCTTTCCAGCCGCTGCCTTTACAAAACTACAATCTGTGAATTAGAGAGATTATAAATAATAGAAGATGTTTATATTTTGTAACAAAAGATGGATCTAAATGTTCTTTTGTTTGTTTTGTTGATGTTTAAAAAACCAAAAAACTTCTCTGTCATCATTGCTTTAGAAAATAAAAAAATTATAAAAGAATATAAAATAAAGGTCTCTAGCCCTCAAATACTTAATAGCGTCAGGGTGGAGAGAGAGAGAGAGAGAGAGAGAGAGAGAGAGAGAGAGAGAGAGAGAGAGAGAGAGAGAGAGAGAGAGAGAGAGAGAGAGAGAGAGAGAGAGAGAGAGAGAGAGAGAGAGAGAGAGAGAGAGAGAGAGAGAGAAAGAGAGAGAGAGAGACTACATGAAAAAAAAAGTGAAGATCCAGTTAGAGAACCAAGTCCAACCTGGAGGTAACCTGTTATTTAACTGAGGTCCAGAAATAATCAGATCACCAGACACCCATCTTATCTTTATATCTCTTGTACAGAACAATACAGTAGAGGAAATTATAACAAATTGCATTACATCTCTCAAAAGAAGTTCTTCGGATATAAAATACACGATGAACAAATCCGATAAGTAAATTATTCTCTTAAATTTTTTGAATTTGTCGAATTTCTGTTACGGGGGGAGGGTGAACTCTGAGTAAGTATAATTATTTCAGTTTCCAAACAGAAGCACCTTTTGGACACCATTCATATATAATTTATTTTATATATGAATGGTGTTTAGCCATTATTTAACAAACCGCTTGAATCAATTGCGCAATTGTAGTTTCTTAATATGAAAAATTATTATACATTGAATTATTATACAATTTAACATATTTCCATTTGCTACTAAAACACCTAATAAATCTTGATTTCAGATAATAAAGGCTAAAATGTTTTCCAAAATTTATTGGAATCGAATTCAATGAAGATACTTTATGCAGATTTGTTACATTTTTAGATTTATCATTGTTTGCCAGTGAAAAAATGTTTACATACACAGAGCGTCATGATTTTAAAATATCGTTTTTAACAATAGAGTTCCAAAAGCGTGTTTTCCCTATTGAGGACTCTACGGCTGGAGGTTTGAACCCCTGTTAATTCCTTAATTTTCTCGTTTGGTTATGTTGGTGTCATTAGTTTAATGGCTATAAAGCAACAATATGAAATACGTTTAAAATTGACTTACAAATTATACCAACTCTCCGATATTACAGGTCGATGTTACCCCTGGTATTATGAACCACAGATCTCCAGAAGCGTCAATCCAAAGCATCTCAGACATACACCTCCGCATTCAACCACCCAAGCTCCTCTTGATTCAAGTCCAGACCTACCAGTAGATATGAAGGACGGAACAGGCTAAACCCTAAACCTGGAAATGCAGATATAATAAATATTCTGACATCATGTGTACAAAGTCTCCAATCAAATCTTCGACTTTGTTCCAACAATTCACCTTCTGGTTTTCCATACAAACCGATGATGTAATACAATCAACATTTTGTATTGCATTTCATCTATTTCAATGATTAATAACTTATCTATTTTTGGTTAAACAAACATTATTGTACACGAATTTGTTAGGTTAATAATTATTATCTTTTGTTACACCGCCGTGGAGATATGATGTAACAATCAAATTTCATTAACCAGAAGGGCTGACAAAATTATATTTTCATCACAATGCACGGTCGTTTCCCAATTTTATATTTAGAGCAACAAACAACGATCAGCTGACTTTCCATTGCTCTAATTTAGTTTCGTGTTTGCCCACCAGAAGCACTAATCTGCGTTTGAAATTAGCTGATCTTAAATAATTAACAATAGAATTGTCAAAACAATAGCAAAAGTTTACTGTTGTATTTACGTGTTTGAAAATTACTTCGGAAAAAAGTTCTAAACGAAGGAATCAATGTTACCAATAATCAAAATTCTACCATAAACATCAATCTGAACTTTAAATTTTATGTTTTTAATGTAGTTTAACTCTGTAACTCATTTATCTTTGTTGAGATATTTTTGTTTGTAATAAAAGTTAAAATTGTTAATTAAAAGTTTATATTATGAGAAATGTACTACTTTTTATTTTTCTTAGAATTATTGTGTGGTGTTTCTTTCATAACTTGTAAGGAAAGTAGTTTTCCAGTGCTTGATAGAATTTCCGTACTCTGCTTCGGCTCGCACGTAAAACATAATCGCGCACCGGAAATGATCACTTTCGGTGCTAGAATGAAATACCATGAACAAGAATTGTTAAATAGAAGGTCTCAGCTTCTAAACAGAAAACTTACCAATACTGACCTGTTGGTATGATAAAAATCCACACATTACAAATGTGTTTAAATTAACATAGTCTACAAGTTGTTTTGGGTTTGATTACATACCATGAAATTATCATATCGATTAAAATTCAACAAAATACATGATTTCATTTAAATTATGGTTGCCTAACAATTATATATATATATATATATATATTTTTTTTTTTTTTTTTTTTTTTTTTTTTTTTTTTTGGTGCCGTAGGGGCGATTTCTAAATTAAGTGTTACAATCCCATCCAATTTAAATTTTAAAATTATAGAATTAAATTAAACTACTCATTACATATAGAAGATTACAAGTTTATATATTTCTTTTTTGAATTGAGATTATTTCTTTAGAAGGTCCATGTTGTGAAGCTTTCAGGTGAAAAGTTGTAGCTTTTTGCTGGAATCGGGTACGTAAATCAACATTTTGCTGTAAATGAAACAAACAAGTATATTACTATAAGGGTATAACATGGAGTAAGAATTTACCCATTTTTAAATTGTATTATTACAGTTTGATTGAAAAAATTACAAGCCTTTTGAAACCAACAAAATTGAAGTTAAAAATTCTAATGGATTCTTACTTAGGAAAGAATTAACAGTGGTTTTGCTCAAACATGTATTCCTTAGATTAAACACAGATGACTTTACAGAAATTGGGAAGTCTTTACAGACAATCACAGCAAACCAATTTAAGAAAGAAAATATATAAATCTTACCTGATAATTTTACACTGCTTTACAGTAGATTTTCAGAATAAACATGTTGCATATTACATTATTTTATTTTTAACTCACTAAAAACGACAACTCGTGTGTACATGCTTTTTAAAAACACTTCACATCCCACTTCAATTACCTCTGATCTAGTAAATGAATTGTAAGCAATTGATCTTCCCTTATCTGTGGTTTAGGGGTAAGAGAATACTGTCGATCAGCTGATTTATTTATCTAGATTCCTGCTTTGTGCTTTGTCCTAGCGGTAGAACTATGGATCCGCCAAAGTTAGATGATTTGCAAATACTGTATCACGTTACATTTAGTACAAACTAAGGTAAAAATTGTCGTACACTGAACAACAAATAAAGAAATGGTCACTTATCTTTACGTTCGGGTTATATTACATAAAAGGTTTCATTATAACGAATAGAGATTCAAATAGGTTAAACAGAAAAACATACAATTTCATCTTTGGAAAATGATCATCGTTCCAATATTGACACAAGAACAAAGCGTCATTCTGATTGTATCCATGTAAAATGTCGCCGTTGTCAAATCGGGTCGTCCCCCGCGCCTCTACCTAACATCCTGCTACATCTGGGAGGGATCTTCTAACAATAGCTCGCTAGCAAGATAAATGAAGATATAGTGAAGATATTTGTCAAACGGCTGTATTTATGATAAACCTACAATGCACCATTAGTGAACCTTCAATCACTAGACGCTGTACATTGTCTTTTATGCACCGCACATTTCTTATTTGTATTCATAAAGACTTTGCTATGTTTGTGTTAACATTGTCAGCTGTCATTGGATTTGTTTAGTGCTGCTGTTAATGATCAGGATTTGTATAAGTTTTAAATAAATATTATATATTTACTTGGCTAATCACAGTGACAACGAGACTCTTTGCGTATAGAGGTTTTGTGAAAAATTTCTATTATGATAATAAAATATAAAACTACCTTATCTTTCTTTTTATTGTTTGTAATGTTCCATACAGAAAATAAAATTATTTAAGACAGAACAAAAAGAAAATGTTTTACTGTCGTAAAACAAATACTATTAAGATCACAAAATTTTGTTTTAAGAACTTTAGCGTTTATTTTTTAGATAGTGAAATTAAACATTCAAACTATTTTAATTTTGTAAAATCAGCACAATTTTAGGATCCTTAGGTGGAAGGGCCCTTAAGTTTTCATACGCATGTCTGTCCGTCTTCTGCAAGTCGCAACCAGTCTACACACACATCTGATATCGTCATAAAGCGTATATTTCAAACTTTGCATTTATATTCTTTGTTTTATCCCATATATAGTAAAAATAAAATGACCTTGGGGTAGTCAGGGGCAAAACCTATAGATAGAGTTGAACTTTCTTTTTTTTACATATTATTTAGTTTTTTTACGAATTACGAATATGTATGTTTATTTGACGAAAAAATTAATATCCTGACTCTAGGCCAAATTTAAAGTGATACTAATCATACCCCCCCCCCCGCTTTAACTTGAACACGAGGTAACCCACAAATCAGAATAAAAATTATTTGGATTTGAAATTAAATTGCAGTGCAAAATCATATATTGTAGTTTGTTGTATGACGAATACAACTTAATTTAACCTCACAATGAGAAATGCGTAAAGTATTAAAAGCAGTTTTTGTAAGATGTTAGACAAACAATTCAATAACCATTAAAAGATGGATTGCGTTTTGATTGATTTCTCTTTATTATGGTTCGTAAAGTGAAACCAAATTTCGCACTCGTGTCTGTCTGTCTGTAAGGCACAACCTAGCTACACAGATAAGACGATAATGGCTATATATTTCAAACTATGAATTTAGTTGAAACAGCAAGATAGTTCTAGTTTGCGTCATTTACTTTATCTTTTAATAAGCTTTACAATGATGTGTCACATGACCTACCTTTACATTTAAGAATTTTAACCTCCATCTCTCCCCCCTAAATTCCCCAATAATGATAGAGGATCTTACCATGTGTCCAAAAAGTCCCACCCACTCTTATTTTTTTTTTTTTTATTAATTGAAATAGACAGATTTGCTTTAGGGAAAGTTTAGATAACCAAAGGAGGAGTTTTTTGAAGTATCAAAATTTTCAACCCTTACCCCCAAAATGGAGTAGTTTGGGGGTAAGTCAAGAATTTTAAATAGCAACCCCTATTGAGTGATACCTCATTTTAAAGGTATTTTTAAAATAAGAATAATGGCGCAAACCAGAGGTCTCTAGGTTCATCTTACCCAACATAGCAACCAATCGAATTGTGAATGTTAGCCTACAAACTCCGGTTGTTTTTATTACATTACAAACTGCTCTAGGTTGGTAAAATGATGGTAAGAGCCTTACCTTGTTTTTTTAGCTCATATTAAGTTCTTGAAATGACTACCATTTACTTTTTGGCAGAAATAGATTTTGGACTCAAAAGCTTGTTGTACATTTCGTAACATTTCTGGTGTAATTATTAACGTAAAATTCACAATTCGATTGGTTGCTGTGTTGGGTAATTGATAATTTAAAATTATCTAATAACTGAGAAAAGTATCATAAACGTAAAAACTGAAAAGCTAATATAATCTCTTCGTGAATTTTCAGCATCCAATGAAGAGTTAATTACTTAGTTAAAACTTTACTTTTTTTCCTAGGAGAAAAATATTAAGACTTACCTCAATAAAATCAATTACGTCAACAAAAACAAAACATGGACAAGTTTAAAAAGTTCGCCATCATAAACATTGTGTATTATACAAACTCGAACACAAGATCTCACAAAAACTACGTTTATTCAATAAAACGCGTTTCAACGACAAAGTCGCCATCTTCAGTAATCCATTAAAAACAAAACTATAACTAAACCAGCACTGTACCAACCCCAATTTAATGTATCACTGAGGATGGCAACTTTGTCGTTGAAACGCGTTTGATTGAATAAACGTAGTTTTTGTGAGATCTTGTGTTCTACATAATATTATCTCACAAGTCAAGCTCAATATTTATTTATATTGTGTATTATAGTTAATTTTGACAGAAGGTTTTCTTAGACATTTGAAATCTTTATAAATAGCCTACTAAATTAACAAATTATAGTAACCTTTATTTGAATTGAAACATACAGAGTGATTCAAAGTTCCAGTGAAATATTTCGGAAGGCTGATTCTATAAATAAAAATAAACAAAGGTCCAGAAACGCTTCGTCTGAGAACAAAAGTATAGTTTACATTTCCCAACTAGGAACTCTGTCGTAAATCCTATGACACTTGGACAATTAATCGAGATTACTTCCAAAATTAGACCGGTCTTCTAACTTATCGGCGATAGGTAATTGAAACACGTCCTACAGACAGGTTACATCAACTCGTCTTCAATTTCATTTCCTTCTGAGACCCGACAATTACTTAACGGTTTTACAAGGACTAATTACGCGGTTGTTTTTATGAGCTAACCATAAAATTGATTTATTAGAAGCATTCTTCCTCTAGTATTTTTAAGGTTATGGAAGTGCGTTTTTGCGTCGTGGGTGTTTTACGTCCGAATTCATTAGTCCTGATCAACGTTAGTTGCTATCATTTCAAATAAACATTGCACAGACTTTATCCCAATCTTTTGTAGTTATGTTAAAGTTAGGGATTATATTTTAAATGATGAATTTAATTTGTAGGGGGTTAAGAGGAAGAGAGGACCTTATGGCCCTAGCTTCGCTACAAAATAAATTAATATTCATTCCCTTTCTCTCCGTCTCCCTTCTCCCCCTATTTCCCTCACTAACTCACTTTCTCACCCATCTCCTCATTCCCACTCTCCCACTCCCTCTTTCTCTCTCTCCCACTCCCTCTCTCTCTCTCTCTCTCTCTCTCTCTCTCTCTCTCTCTCTCTCTCTCTCTCTCTCTCTCTCTCTCTCTCTCTCTCTCTCTCTCTCTCTCTCTCTCTCTCTCTCTCTCTCTCTCTCTCTCTCTCTCTCCGCAGAGATCTTCCCGTAGAAAAGATCTTATTAACATTGTAGCTGTTGTTTTAAAAAATTGTTGTTTTAATCTTATTTAAAATGGAATACCACCAAGTACCTACGTTCTTTAGCTTAAATAGTTTACAATGACATTATTTGATTTCTCTAAAACTTTTAATTGTGTCAATCATTCTATAGGCTGAGAGACTGTGACATGTGGAGTTCTGCAGGGATCAGTTTAAGTACCTTTAGTATATTATATTGAAGACATTAGTACGAGACTAAGATACTGTACACTTCGTCTGTACACTGATGATCTGCTGATGTCATATTACTCCAAAATTAATTAAATTGACAATACAGTGGAGCATTAAGACGTTAAACATATCTGCTTATGGGCTGAAGGGCACGATTTAAGATTGAACAAATCAAAGATACAACCCATTATTAAAGGCTAATCTCGATTAATGAACACAATAGTCTTGGACACAATTCCCCCCAAATTTACCATCGACAGCTATTCGTTAGAATATCATAGCAGCGTTAAAAATATGGGACTGACAATTAATGACAGACTAAATTAAACTGAGATATGTAATAGTGTTTGCAGAAATTCACTCTTTAATAATAAAATGAAAGATTTGTTTTACCATTTAATATTTGAAAGTTTTTCATCAAATTTGTAATGCCTACAGTGACACTAACACGCTTAAAATTATTGTATTGATTTTTTTTTTATTTAATATGCGATGATCACGTTAATCCTTATTATAAACTGTTGTTTCTTTTAAAACTATATGATTTCTAATCTTAACCATGTTGCATGTTGTGTTTCAAATTGAAATCCCGTCTTACTTAAGAAATAAGTTTATTTTTGCCTCAAATATATATTAATGGTCTCTGACTAAGAGAAAGGGGTCAGTAATGCTAATTATACCAAAGCACAGAACAATTATGTATAACCTGAGAGCCCTATAAAACTATCCTGTTGTGAGAATTGTTGTAGAAAGAGATAACTGAACTGTCTAAAATGTATTTTTTTAGAAGAACGAAAGGAAATTTTATACATGGTGAAAGACTTTAGTAAATTTAAAGTTGATTTTTGACAGAAAGTGGACTAATAAGAAATTATTTCACCTTTGAAATTTGCCTTTTTCTGCCAAACAAAAGGACCAAAACTTATTTTTTATCGAGAACAAAATTTGAATAAAAATTTGATGATTAGAATTAAGGCTCTTCAAAGTGGTGAGGTTATGTTAGATTACCAAATTATGAATTTAAATACAACAGAAATTTCTTATTTTCTCGATTGAGAAAGGGAGAACAGATATAAAAAATATTTAATAAAAGATAAATCTAATTTTATTTAGCTGAATTAAGAGCTAGGGTACTGTTATCTCACTTGAGTAATTTTCTTTTCTATTTTTAATCCAAAATGGAGTAAAAATTGCATTTATGTAAACTTTTAGTCTAATGGACGTAATAAAATACTCTGTATTGTTGTTTTTTAAACAGAAATAAATTATGGAAAGGGTGCAACGTTTTAGATGTAACGCCGGACAAGGTAGGCAATAAAGTGTGCTTTCAAGCAGCACGACATTCTTCTATAATACTGTAGGCGTTCCTAACTGAATTTAACTGTTGGTTAAACAGCGATTGTGAAAATATTAGCTAAACATTACAAGTGCATAAAGAACACCTGCTCAAATAATACTAAAGCTTAAGAGGTCTTAAAAATGGCGCCGACAGTTCATTTCAGAACTTCTATTTACTTTAAACTGTTCACTTGTAGACGCCGCCGTTCGATACATTGGTATTACATTACACGTAAAAGTATTTTCAGAAATAATTTTTTTACTTTTGCAAATACTCAAAAACTGATCTTGAGGAAGGTGTAATATTTCCCCTAACACCTTCGAAAATACAATTGATATTCTTTTATATAACCGTTTGGTTATCCTAAATAGATTTTGTATTTTGAATCTCAAAATTTAAGTGACAATATTTTTTTTATGACCAAAAAATTTTTTATTCGTATGGACCAAAAATGACAGTAAATATACGATTTAAAAATGCGCCGGTAAATGTTGCATATTTTATATACAGACATATACATAAACGTAGAACACAAAGATGCCCAGAATTAATATTTCTGGAAAAGGTTGTACAACCTATGGATTATTTCTATTCTAGCTAACCTATAAAAACCTTAACCCTATTGATATTATTTAAGAAGGCCCTTCTTATCATACTTTAATGTTAAGCTCAAAATGTGGGTTGAACAATGTAGTTTTAAAGTCCAAGTTTAGAATGCGGTAGTGTTCAAAGAGTCGAAGCAACATTGGCGTAATGCAAGGAGCGTGTTAATGACACATCAAACTTTATTGTACCTTTGCAATTTAATAAATATAATTGACATTTCTTTTAGTTTTGTATGTTTCTAAATATATAGCACTAACAAATTTAATAGGCACCATTTTGAAATAGTTAAAGGTCACGTTTAAACTTTTTATGCAATTCAGAGCAATAGATTTTAAGTTTTTTATTAAAAGTATAAGAATACAAAAGTGTTTTCCTTGGGTTTTGTAGATAACTACCAAAAATTATTAATTCCGTGTTTTTTATCATAACTCGGTTATCTTTTAACCTACGAAAAGTTTTGTCATACAAAATTGAAACTTTTTTATCTCTTTTGAATTTTTTTAAAGTTTTCAAGATATTAAATATTTTTAATGGCGCCATTTTGAAAATACACAAAATAAAGTTAATTTCGGTACACTTAAAAAATGTAACATACAAAATGCTTAGCCTATACTAAATCTGAACTCAGTAGATTTTCTATTTGCAAAGTTTTTTTAACAAAAACAAAATAGCGAATATCTGCAAAATTTAACGTTTTCAAAAAAATTTAAAAACTAAGTTAATCTGATTTTCTTCAAATCTGGTTGGTTGACTCGGATTTACTAATCGATTCATAAGTTTTTTAACCAAAAATATCTATTTGTATAGATCAAAATGCCGGTGGATTTACAAATTTAAAAAATGATTATTTAAAAATTGATTTTCAAAGATAACTTTTTGTAGATTCTATTACGTCCTAGAATAGCAGAATTAAAATCAACATCCAATGATGCCTAAATATGATTTCTAATACAAAAAATCAAGAGATTATAGGTTTGTAAACAGTTCAGCAATAATAAAGAGAGCTATTGAACACTGTATGAAAAAATCGTTGAGGCATTTTTAAGTCGGCCGTTTGAAACAGTTCTTGGTCCTTCATAAGCTAATAACAGTTCATTTTAAGCAGTTTGATAATCTACAAACATTATTACCCTAGATCGAAGTCTGCAGTGGAGCAGAAATCAAAACAACTTTGCCTCATGTCATCATACAAATTCTTCATTTCAATCTGGCCTATATTATTCTAAATCAATCTGACAAACATTTCTACATAATGTACGATCAGTTTTAACTTTCTCTTAATTTTTTTTTTCCTATATTCCGAAGATAAATTATCAACGGTCGGGTGACATTTACCATAGAAGAACCGTCCAAGAAAAAAAAAATGTAAATTTATTGTACAAACATAGGTTAGAAATTACAGAAATTAGTGTTGGCATTGAGATCTGAGCATATTGTACCGCCGCATTTAATCATAAATAGGCAACGGCCAACACAACCGTAATGTTTACCTACAACATCGTTCCATAAATCGAAAGATCGACAGAGAAAGTTCGTTGTCGATATTATTGATGGTCGATATTAGCATAGTACACGAGAGCCCATGATGTAGAGCCTTGTTTAATTAAGGTTAGGGCTCCCCCAACTGATGAATTGTAAATTGCAAATTGAAGAACACCCAGTGTGGACTATATCCTTAATGAAAGATAAACTGCGATTCCTTTAATTGAGCTTCGAACAGCTACTCTGTGGTCCGGAATTAATTCTAGATACAAGACATTACATCAATGTCTCCTACAATGAGGTCTTTGCTCTGCGACTTGGTCAGGTTACAAAATATACTTCAAATGAAACATTTTTTATTAAATAACTATACTGGACGATAACAAGAAGAACTGCAGTCTTATTTATTTCCCCACTAGTTTTAATATATAATCATTACCGAACTAAATTTATTACATTTTTTCAACACACTATTTAATTATGTATCAAATTGTGTTAATATTTATCCTTATCGAATATATAGAAGGGGGGGAAATATTTAGGGACTTCATAAATTTACATAGAATATGACAAACTCTATTTGCTCTAATAACCAAACCTCTAGCTTTATGTCCAATACGTTTTGGGTTCGAGCCAGCCCTGTAGAAGCTTAAAAATAAGAAAATTTGGGGAGAGAATCCTGATCAGGAAAGCTAGAACTTACAGAGGCGAGAAATTGATAAGTTGACCACACATCACACGATGCTGAATTTATAGATACCACTACAATTTCAAGCAACCTTGATTTTCACCATCCTTATGGAAATGGAATTATAAAATCCCCACACAAATTACCACATATAAAATTGGGAAAAAAACCCAATACGACTCTTAGCCTACTTTAAAAATCCACAAACATAAAAAAAATGTCAAAATTCGCAGCCAACAACCTAAAAAAAGGAACTTAAATTTAGAAACCTATACACAAAGTAAAATAGTTATTTGTGCAACTAGTGAGCAAAGTGGCACTTTTTTAAACGAGAGAAAAATGTTGACACACGAGGCTTGCCGAGTGCGTCAATTTTATCAAGTTTAAAAAAGACACTTTGCTCACGAATTGCACATTATACTTTGTCTACAGTTGTTATTTTGTGACAAAAAACAAACATACTTCAACCAGCAGTAACACAATTTAATACAATATTAATTTAATACAATAGTGTTCAACCTCACGTCAAAACTGAGGTTATTTATGAATATTACAAATAACTTAGGTGTATTGTTGAGGAAACGGGATTGCCAACTTCAAAACTCGGCAAACGAAAAATACTCTCCGTGTACATACATTGTCAATCATCTTTATGAATAATTACTTCTTTTTTCAACTTTAAAACGTTGTTTTATTGTTTATTTATGTTATTTTACATGTAAGAATTAATCTAATATACATACGGGACATTTCCTGTATATTATAAATCAATTCAAATAAACTTAACCTAAATTTCATTTTGTTCGGTTGCCATTCGGAGTGAGCAAAGTAATGTGCAAAGTAGTGGGCAAAGTGAAACTGTTGAGAAATCAGCTGTTTTGCAAACTAATTTATGAACAAAATGCCACTTTGTCAACAACTGTAGACAAAATAATTTTTTAGTATAAATTTCAGCCATTCTTTGCCTGTTATCTTATTATCACAGTCTAATAAGTTTTTCAGTTTCAAACCTTCCATCTTCAAAAATTACTTAGTTCCTTGGAATTATTTATCTAGGAATACCTAAATATAGCTCCCAACATAATACTGTAAGTTCTAGAAAAACTCTATAATATTAGAATAAGATGAAATAAAAGTCACAGAAAAAACCTCAACCATAAACAAAAACGCAAAATGATATAACTACGTGTAAATAATATTACAATACAAGAGCAAATAAAATTTAAAAGTTGCAACAAAAACACAAATTTAATTATCACTAAACATTATTATCGATAAAAACCACATTACACATAACAGATAAATTTTAAAACAGAATGAATTTTTAGCACTGGGATCATTGTAGGCTATTTGAAACTATTGTTTCCATACATAAATGATAACCTATGCATATAACAAAACAAAATAATAATCCATTTTTATTTTTTCTGATCAAATTTCTCTTCACCAACTCTTGTTCATTTCCAACCCTGATACAGTTGTCGAGGGCTAAATGTCTCATTAACCAACAAACTATATCAATCGTAAAAAAGTCAAACAGAAAACGTCTAACATTATAATATACACAAAACTGAATGTACAAACAGTAAATTCTACGTCAGTTGAACCAAAATTAAAATTAAAATAAAGACATAAAGAGCATCTCAACAACATTATCTTGAACCTAGATTTATAAAAATCAAATTGATCAACTCACGCCATAAAAAATAATCTTAGTTTCTATAAAACAGATCAAATATGTGCAATTTTTAAAAATCAGCCTTAGTTCCACAACTGAACAACGTTGAATTAAATTTCTATATCATGTTTTCTCGATATTGTGCAGAACTATTTACCCATCCATATACAATAACAAATTAATCACTATATTATAATAACACTGTGTTTTGTATAATAGTATTTAGTACCTTTATAATAGGAACTTTGTATTTTAAATATATAAAATAAAACATTTAACATAATAGTGTTATTAAATTTATTGGTGATGTATTATAAACTTATAATAGTATTCTCTGTTTGAAGTTATTTGTTAATGATGGAAGTTCAATTTTATTATCTTTAGCTTTATTTGGAAGTTTAATCTTTAGTTTTTAGTCACTTGATAACGGGAATTGATTCTTATTCCCGAAACGTCGTGTTTTAATTTTTAACACACAAATGATGGCAAATGTCCGAAAAATGTATTATAATAGTAATTAAGTACTAATCTTAGTGACTTAATAATGTGCATAAATAACATTTTCTGAACATTTCTTTTTTATAACTTCAGATTTGAATGACTTGGAAGGGAGACAAAAAGCTACAACGTATTATGGTGTTATTTGTTAAACTTATACAACTAGCTGCATGAAACCAAATTTCAAAACCCTAGAGGTGTGTTTAAATAATAGACAGTATGAGAGAGACATGTTGTGACCCTATCCATTATTTTGAAGACTGTGTTAACAAATCCACCACAACTACGAGTACACTATAACTTTTAAGATTATATTGGTTTACAATTTATAATAAATATGGTTCTGATTATACATGCATATTAGAACAAAATTTAGCTCTATAACCCCTTTGAAAATTGATATTGAAAATTATAGTTTTATTAGAAGAATTTTCATGCATTTTAGTGAACTTTGAATTTCATATTGGTTTTTATGTACTTGTATTTTTGATTGCTCGAAGTAATTTTATTCCTTATAGCAAATACTTAGGCTATATTTTGTCTTATCAAACATATTTGTTCTGTCAATACCACAACCTGCTTGATATCATGGTTGAAATATTAGTTTACAGAAGCGCTAGAGGGCACCGACCGACACAAATAAAGAAATATTTTGTCTCCATAAAAACAATTTTTTTTCCTAATAATTAGGAACATACAATTTAATTATTATAATATTGAGTTTTGTCAAAATTGGTTCATATGATTCTCATTAATGATGGCCGTCTCTCCAAAAATATTGATTAAAGACTTATAAGTAAAACTTTTAAAAATGGTTATGACACTGTTGTTGATTTTCTCAAAATCAACTCCACCCATTTTGCTAAAATCTGAAAATCATAAACCCAAAAAAATGTTCTAATTCTAATTGCAAGCAAAAGAAAGCTTGTTAGTAATAGACAAAACCTGAACTAAATTCTTGATTGCCAATAAAAAATGTGATTACAATGTTTTACAATGTAACTTGAGTTTCAGATAAGATCTAACAAGTGGTAACTCTAATAAATATGAGTAATAAAAGTCTCAATAGGGCAAAGTTAACGACACAATTGAAATGAGTCGAGGTCCTGTTAAGGAATGTGGTACAAATCCAGTTGTCAAGTTTTATAAAGGTACAGATTAAAATATAAATGACTACAGACCCCAAATTTTCAACACAAATGAAATGACTATAGATAATTTAGAAATTCAGTAGAGTTTTGCCACAAGTCTTAAAAAAATAGGTTTCAGGCCAAGTTACCAAAGTGACCAGAGAATTGTTTTACTTGTTTTTTTCTAAATTCTGTGTACAGAAAAGTATGATCCAGAAGAAAAAAATTGATACAAAGATTTTTATGGATATATCCATTTTTGTGGATCTGTGGCGGGTTAAAAAGTTTGTGCAACATTTATTTAAATTCCATTGACTTGACAAATATAGAAGTTAATTATGTTATACAGTAAAAAAAATGTCTGTTTTGTTCAGGCATATCTTGTTTTAATATAAAAATTTAGAAATGACTAGTTTGTTATATAAAGTAGAACAAAATATTTTGAATGAGTTAGATCAGCCAGGTGCAGGTTATGCATAAATGTTGGAACAGCCTACTCATTTAGAAAGTGTTAGAGGACACCCACAGAGTTGATCTATTTCCCTTTGAAGCGTGGAACAACATGCTAATGTCACATTATAGACTAACATGTAAATGACCAAGTCCTATCCATGTGGGAAGACCATGTGCTTCTGGGAGTTTCTTCACAAGCAAAATCTAGTTACGTCTTAAAAGTTAATTAAATCGTTGATTTAACAATAGTAAAAACCATGTGGTACAATAGTTTAATAAAGAATACAAACGTTTTGGAACAGTACACTCTATGCACTGTTAAAAACAAACGATAAGTGAGCAGAAAAGTTTCGTCAATTAAAATTAATTTGCGACACATTATTGTTGTGTAGCCACTGATAGAAAATTCCTCTATAAGAAATAAATGTATACAAAAAGTTTTCAAAAAACTGCTATTTTAACTCAACTGGATATTAGGTCCATCTACATAGGCCGTTCTTATAACCAGTTACCAACATCGTGACAAATTCAGTTCTGAAGGAAATGAACCATTTGATTCAACTTCCATACTAGTCCCCAAAGAAAACCATTTACTTGGCTCTTAGTAATTGGGCACAGTTCCTAATCTTCGCTAAATGAGAAAACATAATAAAGCCACCAACATCCAAACCCATTTATTGGTAGACTGGAGAGAAACGTGTGTGTGTGTGTGTGAGATTTAAAAAAAACTGCAGTCGTCATCAGCTTCACAAAATTGGTCATAATATGCTCCACATTAATAACATACACACATCACAAAAACAATAACATAAAATTTAAACAACAATAACAAGGGTAAAACAAGTCAACAATTGTGAAAAAACAACAACATAACATGTTACAAGGCTGTAAAGAGGCCCTGTAGGAAGTTAACAATAATATCTATGATAAATACAATAAACAATTTTTAATAATATTACAGGCCGTTAAAAAGGCCCTGCAACGAATTAACCATGGGCGTCATCGCCGGGGGGGACGCGTCCCCCCAATATTTGAGATGTAAAAATATTTTTGCTAAAAACGAATGATTTACTTAAAACCTTAAAAGGTAAACATCGGGCTTTGTCTTTACTAGGGTTTTTAACATTACATTTCTGTTACAAACGCATAAATAAATGCATAAAAACAATGTTTTGAGAAGTTTAATTTTAAAAAATTTCCATACACCCAGACCCTGGCATATGTCCCCCCCCCCCCAATAATGAACTGGTGATGACGCCCATGGAATTAACAAGGGTAAAACTTTTAAAAGTAAAAAGACAACTAAACATCATATTACAGAGCTGCTGTCAATTGACTACAATAAATTACGAACATTTTTTAATTTTATCATAAATTTTCAGGTGATGCAGAAAGGACAATACCCGATCAAGGACCTGAGCACTAACCCCAACGTGGCCTGAATTAAATTTGGTAGGTCCTATGCATACCTCTCACTGCAACACACTCAATAAGGATAAAACACCTTGAGAAAATGGACATTGCAGCGGATTCCCGTGTTTTATCAGTGATCATGGAAAGACCAATATGAACACAGAAAATCACCACTTCCTCTTGACGACTGGTACGTATGGATGCATACCATGGACGAACAGTATCTTTTACTTCTCTCAACTTATTGGACTATATTTTTGTCCATTCTTCTTCCCATTCCCTTGAAAAATGATTTTTTAACAGTTGATACAACGTCATCAAATAGCAAAACGTTTTGCAGAAAATACGCTATAAGCTCAGGGTAATTCATACATATATGTCCAAACAGATGAATAATATACTGACTTTATTGTCCAGTTTAGAACCTTCTGTCAAAATAATTTCACAAGATGGGTATTCATCAAGTATATATAATGAAACTCCTGCCGATACACTACATCATGAGTGTTGTACATGATGATCTTGAACAGCAAGAAATTAAAAATTGGCATTTGAATGAGCCATGGAAGAATAAAACAATACTCATTCATTGGAGGAAATACAAGTCCCAAATTGTCAAGGATTCTAAACGTTCAAATACCAAATGGGGCAGTACAGTTTCCCATTGTTCTGATGACCATCATATCTGTCAGTAAAAGGGTTATTAAAAACAACATTGTATGCTGGATGATCCGGTTTTGAGCTCAAACTACTAAGATATGATATTTTTAGTCTTATTTGAGAAAGAGATGATTTACCAGTCTCAGCAAGTAAGCTCCAGAAACTATATAAAGTACAGAATTATGTAAACATTAAAGTTTTTTTAAATGGCTGATAGTCTTGCGGATGAGTATACTATAGTGCTATAATCCATCTGCGATCGAACAAGAGCATGGTAGAATCGTAACATACAAGTCCTATCAGCTCTCCTCCGATAACAAGTGTTTTATTAAACAGCGTTTTCAGATCAGACAAATCTGGAATCAAAGAAACTCTATGATCAAATAATAGGCCTAAAATTTAGCAATTACAGTATATTGAAGTTGTGTTCCATTAAGAAATAATATAGGTTGATGGGTCAGTCTACCGAGGCTAAAACCAAAACATAGCATTTCTGAGCCAGAGAACTTATATCCTTTCAATCTTGACCATGATTCCAGTCTATTTATAATGAGTCGAAGGCCTCTTACAGCAGTTACCATACCTCGAAAAGCCACATGTATAGCAAAATCATCAACAAATAGACAACAGCAAACAGAGGATTACATGCTAACAGATAACAGATACTATTAGTTGTTTTATCTGCTCGGCAAATACACGAACCATCTCCCCCAGTTCCTTTTCATGTTTAACATGAATTCGGGACTGGGGTTGATGTTCCATTTGCATAAGATTTTCCTACAATAGGAGATAAAGTAGTTCTTTGTCGTCTGTACACTTTCCTAGCTTCAAGAAATTTTCTCTTTAGCAGCAATTTCTAAAATTGTATTCTTAACTTTATATTTCGGCCATTTTGGTGAACGTGGGGGATGGTTGCCATCACAATTTGCCTCAATATTACACCTTTCACTTTTGTGGAATTTACACTACACTGCCGACAAACTTCCTATTCGGAGCAAGTGCTATTAACAAGTTCAAATCCTTGGCATCAGTAACGCCTTGTGTTTGGAATGTAAGGTCTAACAATTAGACTGCATAATCCAGCAAACACTTGCACAGATAAATTTAGTATAGCAAATGTTAAAATAATAAAACTGGTTTGTTTTTTCTCACCATTTTCATTTAAATTTAAACATTCAATATTTATAACATGTTGTTCGACAAGCTCTTTCAATAATAATTCCTCTGTGCTCTCATTCAAGTTGCCATGGCAAGAAATAACACCTTTAGTGGAATTTAAACCTTTGTGAAGTTCTACAGCTATGTTAACCACATCGATAAAGGACTTCCACTTACAACAGAGAGTGACTGTTTATTAGAGACAGTCTGTGTCAATAAAGTACCATTTCCAAGTTTTTTAATGGAACGAACAATATCTGTAGCACCAGTGACAACTTTGTGAATCACCAAGGGTGAGATTTTGGACTGGACAGATCTGACCCCTCAGTACTGTTATGGGCAATAAGAAATTTGTGAGTACCTTAAGTCCCTGACACCATACTTACAAATTTATTTCTTGACTTCAACACAGACAGATTCCTCAGACGATGACAATACTCATCGTTTATCACACCTTGGGTTGACGTTTGAAACTGTAGTGGCTATGCATGAGTTTACCAGTGATCGTGTTAAGCGGTTGCAAAAAAGGTATATATCCTTAGATCACGTTTGATATTTTCCAAACCCTAAAACTTTGGAGCAGAGTATTTTCTTTAACTAGACTGGTTGGACATCAGTTTAGATTCACAACTTTATCGGGAACACTTTGTGACCAAGGACCGAAGAGGCTGGCTACTGACCAGAAACCGTGCATACGTCTTCACACATCAGCTTACCAAATTCAAAGGTTGTCATTCTTTAGTCATTTGCACATGTTATGGCTCTGCAAGTCATTAACTCCCTATATAAGAATGTATAGTGCATGTTTCCTTAGTAATTTATGAAGGGTAACACCCTCTACCAAAGTATTGTCTAAAAAGAGTGTTGTATGTGTTGTAATCGGAGCTATGTTGTTCCACCCATAAATAGCTCAGGTTCAGTGAAAGACGCTAACCCCCTCTGAACTACATAATGTGGGTGAATTGTGTGTAAATGACTATGTGGATAATATGTGTTTATGTGTTGCAAGTGTTTGACTGGGGACCGTGAGGGACGCCAATCCCCCTCATTAGGTGCAGCTAGCCTGCACCCCCCCTGCGGTACTGGAGAGAAAATAAGACTAAAATGCAGTCAATGACACTTAATATCACAAAATACTATAAGTTCTTAAAAAAGGGATGAACTACTTCAAATTTTATATTTAAAAACAAGTAATTTACATATAATACCCTCTCCCCCTTCACTTCCACAGTGATAACACATTTAACATTGTTATCATGGTATCTATCCACCAGCCTTATCATTAAAACATAGGCATCAGTAGCAAGGGCATACCCAGGATCAAAACTAGGGGGGGCAAGCCATGGTCATTCAATATACAATTGATTATTAAAATAGTTATTTCAAGAATTGTATTAAATTCCAGCAACAAAATGTATAATAAAGATTTATTTTTTGCTTCCAGGGGGGGCAGCTGCCCCCCTGCCCCTCGCTGGGTACGCCCATGATCAGTAGGTTAATTAATATGAAGTAGGAATTCAACCATGAAATAAATACCTTTATTAGTTTTCTTACCACTACAATATGTTTCAACAACTTGTGTCAAAAAATATTCTGCACGTTAGAAACAGTCAAAGTAAAGTGAATAAAAACTTAGTGTTCTTTCATTTTATATTTTCTAGTATCTCATTTTATTTATTATATTTTATTAAATAAAATGCAGAAACTCAACTCAAGATAATAGTCTAACTAGAAGGAGAACCAGGGCAACCTATGAGGGTGGGGGGAGGTAATTCCTAGAAATTCCCCATCTTCTTTCTTTCATTTCCACCATACTACTCATCTAACAAATATTTGGCTGTATTTATTTGTATTTTAATGAATTTATATTTCAAATCAGAACTCAAAATGAAATTAAAAATAAAAGGTTTTTTATTATTTCCATTTGTTTTACAGGATTTGCTCTAATATGAATGTTCAGCGAGGCGATGTTTTTACAATTATTAAGCTAAAAGGATAGTAAACACATAGCCTCATAGGTTCAACCCCTAAGACGCTAAAACATCCAAAAAAAATCAACCTCACAGACTGTTCACTGCATTTCTCTCACCTCGGTTCTCCTGGCGGTCAAACTATGGAGTGAACATTCAAAGTGAGTGCACTCACAAAACACCTAGTGCCCATTCTTTTTCAGAAAAATAAAAATTAGTCTTAACTCAATAAATTGAGTCTCTACTCCCAAATACTCAAGCCTAGTTAATCGGCTCAACGGAGTTAATTTTATTTCTTTTTCTAAATCAGTCATTTTCCCCCTTTATTTTACCTCTGACACCATTGATTGTCCCAGCACCATGAAAAATCTTTATTATTACCACTTTTTTGTGTTTTAAGGTGAAAAATCATTTCAGTCCTTATCCCCTTCAAAAATTTGCCAAGAAGATGCTTTCCCTTAAAATCTTAGAGATAAAACATTTAAAACAATAACTATACAAACTAGAGAACAAAATAAACAAAAACAATGTATTTCAAGACTGTAAAACGGCCCTGCAACAACTTAACAATTACAAAGTATGATAACTTACAATTAACAACAATTAAAACAAATATTACAGGGCCTTAAAAGAGCCCTGCAATGAGAATTATTGAGAGATAGAATTTTAACAAAAAAATAATTTAATTATACAACTCAAAATATTACACAGCTGTAAAAAGGCTATGCTATAATCAAATAGAAAATTTGCTTTTAAATTTTATCAAATATTTTCAGACGACACAAAAAAGACAATACCTGATCAAGGCACTGAGCATTATCCCCCAACATTACCTGAATGGAATTTGGAAGGCCTAAAATTCGTCACACACCTCTTAACATACCGGTAACACACTCAATAAGGGTGTTTTTAATTGATAACACATCTTGACAAAATAGGCATTGTGACAGATTCTCCCGTTCCATCAGAAATCCATGAGTGATCATGAAATGACCAATACGAACATGGGTAAAACCACTTCCTCTCGATGACTGCCACGTATGGATATATTCCACGGACGGACAGTATCTTTAACTTCTCTCCGCTTATTGCACTCTGTTTAAAACAACATTGTATGCTGGATGATACGGTTTAGAACGCAGACTACTAAGATATATTTTTACATGCTTTTCTTCAACTCGCTACCGTTCAACCTGTTAGTGGACCGGTGCATGGTCGCCTCGGCTTTTTACGGAGTGCCTCGGGCTGCTCCGTAGCACATCACATTACAACTGCGTTCTCGTATACGTATATAGGCATAGATGAATGTTTTGTTTTGGTCTTTCTAACCTCTATATTCTATACATCGGCACGCGCCTATACCCTTATCACTGATATATGTTAGTATTGCTTTCTGCTCTTCGAGTCCTCGAGGACATAAGTATAAATATATACTTATATATAGCAGTTGAATGTATTTGGTTGTTTTTTTTTGCGGACTCTCCACTCGTGAGTGTTATGCCTGTGTAATGATTCCTGTACATATACAAGGACAAGTGATATTGTTATAACTGGACCCACGTCAACGTGCTATGGTGTTTATAAGTGAATAATATATAGTAATATGATATAAAGTTGAAGAATTGAATCATTTTCATCCGTTTATTTTCGAAAAAATACGATTTATGAAAGAGCTAACTGATAACCAAGAAGTTAGGAACGTGTGTATGTCCGAACGTTATAATAATTGAGTTTACGGTTACGAGCCATTGTGTTTTTAGATAATCCTATCATAGGATGTATAGGGAATATAAATTTAGAACATTTTGCCGGGAAGGTTTCAAGTAGATCGCTTTATGGAAAAGATTGGTATTGATAGTAAAATCGTCAGGTAGGTGTATGTTTGGATGCCGATTGAATCTTTGTGAACAAGCTATATATTATGTTTTCATATAATTTTATCGTAGGATGTACAGTGAATGAATTTGGAACATTTTGTCAGGAAGATTTGAAGAAAACACGCTTTGGAGAACAAAAAAATTAATTAATTAAACAATTTTAATGTGATTTTGGAGAACAAAAATAGAACATTGAATATTTTACAATTAACGCTTTTCTCTTTAATCTGCTAAAAAACCAAGTGATTCGATGCTATGGAAAACAAGCGGTTAAAGTTTGTGCACTAACGGGTGTTGCAGCAAGATTAGTAGGAGGTTCCACGTTACATAGCACATTAAAATTGCTAGTTCAAAGAGACAGGAAAACCGTTAATATGCCACTATTGACTGGAAATTATCTTTAAAGTTATGCGCGAACAGTGGAAACATTTTGAGTTCTTCTTCATTGATGAGATATCCATGGTACCTTATGAGATGCTTTGTATGATTGATTCACGGCTGAGACAATTCAAAAACAACAATTTATTCGGTGGAATTAACATCTTGGTGTTTGGCGACTTGCTCCAATAATAAGTAAGTAAGAGGAAACCAAGAATTTGAACAACCGGAAAATATGGCTCCAGCTATGCATCTCTGGCAACTATTCACTCTTGTAGAATTAGTAGAAAATATGCGGCAAAATGGAGATCCAACCTTTGTTGATATATTAAATGCATTGAGAATCGGAGAGTTAACAGGAAACCAGATCGCTGTGTTGATGGAAAGAGTGAGTACAGATATAGAAGAATTTGCATTAGAAAAAAAGTTGCGAATTTATCCGACTAATGACCAAGTGAATTTTCACAATAAAAGGGTAATAGAATATTTCAGAAAGAAACATATGGAAATGTTTACAATCACAGCTCAAGACCAACTTGTGGATGCTGTTAGAAAACTTGGAAATACTGTTAATTTAGATTCTATTATTTCTAAACGTGTAAATAAGACGGGAGGAATGCCTAAAGAATTAGAAATATTTGTGGGAGCAAAAGTCATGTTGCGATTAAACATAGATGTCTCGAAAGGTCTTGTTAATGGGGCTATGGGACATATAACTGAAATTAAGTGGCCTCTTTTTCGTAAAGGCCAAGTTTACAAGGAAGATATTCCATCAGTTTACATTGACTTTGGAATAGATGGTATTCACAGAATAGATCCCAAATCAGTCTAGTTTCCTGCCATGTATAGCTATGGAACTGCGGAACGACGAATGCTACCCTTGATTCTGTCATGGCATCTACCGTTACACAAAATGCAAGGAAGTACTGTAAATTATGCTGTGGTATACTTGGGCCAAAAACTCTTTGCTGAAGGGCAAGCATATATTAGCTTAAGTAGTCAGATCTGTCGACGGGCTTCGTATTGAAGAATTAGATCATTCTAAGTTGACAGGTAAGAAACCTTATAATAATGACACACTCAAAGAAATCAACCGTATGAGTAATATAATATGAATAATGCAAAAAGTATAATTCAAAATTATAATGTCAAAGCGTGATAGGTTTAATTAATTGTTATTAATTTGTGTATGCTACTTACAAATATTCTTATATAATTAAAGAGATCCATAAATTCAGAAATAAATCCAGTGTCATATTTCACTCAACAACCCAATGACTAAAAAGTAAAAATATATATATATATATATATATATATATATATATATATATATATATATTAATGTTTAAACATGCTTTTCTAACTTTGAATAAAATGAATAAACTTGAACTAAAAAATATAAAATAATTCTCAGATACAATTAATTCTTTCTTAGTGAATCTGATATTGGAATGAGACTTGTTATTGTGCAATCATTTTACTTTTTATAAAAGATAACACACCCAAAAAGCATGGGGCGTACTCTTGCGAAGTTCCGAAAGCATGGGGCGTACTCTTGCAAAGTTCCGAAAACATCGCGCCCCATGCTTTTTGGGTGTGTTATTTTTCATAAAAAGTTAAATGATTGCACACTAACAAGTCTCATTCCAATATCAGATTCACTAAGAAAGAATGAATTGTATCTGAGAATTTTTTTTTTTTTATATTTTAGTTCAAGTTTATTCATTTTATTCAAAGGTAGAAAAGATGTTTTAATTTTTTTTTTTCTTTTTTTTTTATTAGTTGTCTTATTGGAGAAAGAGATGATTCATCGGTCTTAGCAAGTAAACTAGAGACAAGGCTCGAATGAAACTATATAAAGTGCAGAGTTATCTACAGATAAGTTTTTTTTAATGGCTGATATTCTTGAGGATGAGTAGACTATAGAGCCATAATCAATCCGCGATTGAACAACAGCACAGTAAAAATTTAGCATACAGGTCCTATTGGCTCCCCACCGAAAATACGTAACATGTCAAGTATTTTATTGCACCATGTTTTCAGAGCATATAAATTGTAATAAATTTAAAACTGAGAGTTTTATTTGATTATTATAAAGTATTACTTTATTATAAAAAAAAAAATTAATTTAAATATTTGACTTTTATCTTAGTTATGAGTTTAAAATCTTGCTCAGCATTTATGGGCGCCAGGTAAGCTTTCGCTTACCAATTTAGAAAAAAATGAAGTTAATTATTATGAAGATCTCGGGCATGGCTTCTTTTAAAAGTGTACTTACAGTGATTTTTTGGTATTGAATGAATAACTCCTGTGTAAACTGAAATTTTAACATACATTTATTGAAATTAAAGATTAGTACATTCACATAACTATTCATCAGTTATATGTAATCAATTTTCATACTTAAAGCATCTTAACAATTTCTAATTTATAAAAATGAGTTAAAATGGTTGAAATTTCTTTAATGTTACTTATTTGAATTTACTTTAATTAATTATATTATTTTTCAATTTAGATTAACTCTCAATATTTTAATTATTAAAAACAAGAAAATTTACTATTCTCATTCACTATTATAGACAAACTTAATTATAAATATGTGATACAAATATAGATGAGACTCTGGTATACCCTTAGATCACTTTCAATCAATTCCAAACCCCAGAACTCTGGGGCCCAGAGTATACTCCTTAACCACACTGGAGAGGCCCCAGTTGAGACTCGCAACTAGAAAGGGAGAATTCGACAACCCCCCCCCCCCTCTCATCGCGAACACTTCCTGACCGAAATGGCTGGCTAATGAACAGAAACCGTGCATACATCTTCGGCAGAGCAAGCTTACATCAGCTTACCAGATTCAAAAGTTATCACACTTTGGTCTAGTAAACACTCCCAGGCGCGCTATCTATGACTCTGCACAGTCAAAAAATCACTAATCCCTGTATATAAATGTAGAATGTTTATGTATCCATAGTGAATCGTGTAGTATAACAGCCCCTAGGAATTGTAAAATATGTATGAGTGTTGTATGTGTGTGTATATTCAGAGAAGATATTTTACTGTACCACACCTGTATAGCTCAGGTTCCGTAAGGGACGCTAAACCCTCTAACAATAGGTGCAGATAGTCTTTACCTCCCTGCGATAAAACCCTAAATAAAGGTGAAAGTAAGTAAATGTATGTAGATGAACTGGATGTATGTTTATATGGATGATAGCCTATGTGCTGTGTTTGACTGGGGACTGTGAGGGATGCCAATACCCTCTTATTAGGTGCAGCTAATAATCTGCACCCTCCTGCGGGGGATTGGAGGTTTAGGTAGTAATTTCAATAATAACAGTTGTTTCAGTGTGTTACAGTTTAATTTACAAAAAATAAAATAAATTTCACATAAAATTGGTGAAATCAACGTTAAAACAATGTAAACTGTCTGAAAATACACAATTAATTTATTATACCAGTAAACTGCTTTAAACATAATCAATAATTGTTAACATATATTTATTTACAATTCATACACAAGCAGTCAACATTTCTCATTCATCCTATATAATAATTATTACTTTATTAAAACAAAAACTAAAAGATTGAAATAATTAAATTTAAAACAATTTTAATATATTGATAAATTTAAAGCTTAATTCTTTTATTTAACAATTTACAAATATATGTAGACCTCAATTATACAAATTATTCTCCAATATATATTTTATAGAAAGCCAGCTTTAAAGACATTGTTACAACAAAATTTTAATTTGCTATTATTCTGATCCGCTCAACAATATTTCATCACCCAGTCTTTCAAAGCAACAAAGCTATATATTTTCTTTTTTTCTAACTAACTTTTCTTCTTTTTTTTTTTAAGCATAAACATGTGTTAGCTTTAAAATATTTTTATAACCTTACTAAAACTTAATTACAACAATATGCAATATTTATTTTACAAAACTATAATTAACACTGTTAACAAAAAACAAACAATATAATATAAAGGCTAAATATTTTACAGAACACAAAAGAAAATTTGTTTTGCTACTAGTTGATATTAGGATTGTACTCATTCTTTCACATGTACTATTTAAAGTAGAGACCTAGCTATAAATGGCCTGAATAAACTTTAAAATTTAAAATATATAACATGAAAAACTGAATTTATGTTTATAATATAATATTAAAATTTCTTATACTAAATATGACGCAGAGATAAAATGATCTATAAATAAAATTTCCTGCAAGTAGGAACTAGCAAATTTTCCAGGGTCAGTTTTTTATAGAACTCTGGTTTGTAATGATAGTCAAAGTTACATGATAGTTGATACAACTGTTTAAATTTTAACAACGAATTCTAAATCTGCAAAAATCTTTCTTATTCCTAAAACATAGCATAAGACAACAATTTCTTAATCACCAGGGTTAGTTAGATTTTACTTTAAAATAATTGTACCACGCTTAAAGCTTTCATAAACAAAACATGAATACAAAAATAATAATAAACGAAAGATAAATCTATGAAACCTTGGTGATATAAAGACAGGCTAAATATTTTTAATTATTTGTTCCTTATAATCACTCGATGTTTTCTTCATAAAAAGTTATAAAACAAACAAAACATAGTTTTCCTGTCACCAAGGAGACATCCGTCGGGTGTCCCATCTCTGACAAAATTTTCAATTTTTTTTTTTTTTTTTTTTGTAAACTTGTTATCTGAACTTAATTATCACTTGCTTTTTTTAAATTTAACCACTAAATTCCTTTCAGAAGTGTTAGAATGAAATCAAACTTTTATAATATTAAAACATACAAATTAATGGATTTATATATACTAACTTTTGCGTATCGTATGTAGCCTATATAAGCAAATATAGAGCAAGTTTTGTTTTTTATGAAGACTTGGACAAGATTTAAAAATAAAACAGTATGAAAGTCATAGAGAATGTAATTAAAATATATTTAGCTGTTTTGAAGTTAATTTTACTTGTTTATAAATTTATATTTCTTAAAAAAATTATTTACATTCAATAATATTATACACTTAAGGTAGGCCCTATTTATTTCATGAAGTTTTTTTTTATTTTGTGATAAACTCAAATTTAAAAATAATAGCACAAGCTTTCCTTTAAATTAAACCAATAATAATGTTATATGAATATTAAATAGATTGTGCAATTACTTCTCAAGACAATTTGTTAAAATATTGATATTAAGAATTTATTATGCGTTCTTAATATTATTTTTTTTAAATATTGATGTAACTTTAAGAAACTAGAGGATACAAATACACAAATACTGTACATGTTTTTGTTTTGTTTTTCCGTAACAGCAAGCTAGAAAATTAACTTAACTCTACTGTTAAATTTCCTCCATTTGGACTTGCCTACTCTGTTGAATATAAGTCAGTTCAGTTATTATTATTGTTTCAGAATACAATTAAAATGATCCGCTTTTTTTTTTTTTCAAATGTTCAAATAAAAAGTGCATAGACAATTTATTGAGGTTGTAAAATTACATATATATCTTGTATTTCTGGACGGGTAAAATTCTGTTGATATTACTTATAAAAGAAAATGTACTAAAAATTTAAAAATAAAATCATAGGTAGAAAAAAGAAGAGATAAAACTCCATTCTTACTGTCAATAGGATAACAAAAAACGCATGTTTTTTTTACTACCTTTTTAAAATCAAAACATTGGATTTATTTAATCCATTTCACAAAATAATTTAAATTTCATAATTATCAATATAAGATTGTTTATAAACATCTAATATTTATGACCCTAAAAACATTTTAACCCTAAAAACATTTTAACCATAAAAAGCAAGCACCTAATATTTAAACATATGTACATATGATTTGAAATTATTGGAACAATTATTTTATTTCCTTTAATATTTAACAGCAATCGTAGAAATAAACATTACCTTCATTAAAATAATGCGTTTTTAAGTTTTTTAGATTTGGACAATACAAAACTTTCACTTGGTATAATTTGTCCACAAAATTAAGTGGAAAAAAAAAAAAAAAAAAATACAAATATTTACAAATTACTTACAATTCCATCCACAATCAAATACCAAACAAAATTAAATTTCAATTTGTAAAAATGTAGTAATACATATTTTAAATTTAAAACAATTTCCACGACTTAAATATTCACAATAATTTCGTTATAGCATTTTATCTTGTACAACATTCAAATCAAAGAATAAAATTGAAAACAATATAAAAGAAAACATCGCACAAGGTTTCATAGAAACGGATATAATTTTTGTTTCATTAACAACACCATAACTTTAAAATTAGTGATCATACCATTCAATTTTTACTTTGATTTTAAGAGAGAGAAAAAGAAAGCCATTTCTTACAAAACCATAAAGAAAACATATGCCTTAAGAATTTTAAACCTCATTAATTTAAACTCTTTTATTTATAACAGAAGATCCGAATAAAGTTTTATTCTATTATAATGTCTAATGATTCTGTCGCTATGTCTCTATTGGATACACTACTTGTAATATCCAACAACAAAATATACTTGGAATAATTTATCCATAAGTTTCTGTTAACTCTCAGGTTGTGTTCCATTTAGGCTATTATGATTGTAGCAAACTTATATGGTAGCACTGTGTCAAATAACAGAATAATGTTGTGTATTATTTTATGATAATCTATCATCATATAGTAATTTATGCTTACAGTTCTGTTTAGTTTAGGTAATGTATAGAAATCCAGTATTGTTTTGATCAATGTAACTTTTTGTATACTATTTGGGAGAGAGAGAGAGATTCTGTATTGTTTTGGTTAAAGTAATGATTAATAGGAAGCTCTTAATATAAATATGACATTTGTTTTGACAAGCTTGGTCTGTTCCTTTCCAATCAATTTCTGGAACTAATAATTTCATGGCACGCCACAAAACAGAAAATAAATCAAATTAGAATAATCAAAGAATAAAGAGTATTGTAAATTATTAATATAGAAAAAAATAATAACTCTATATAGGAAATTAGTCAGCTATAACAGTCCAAAATACAACATTTCTTCTCTCGACTTCCAATTTCTTATCATGCTGCAAGGTATGAAAGAAAATTTAGAGTAATTTTTTGTTTTTGAATTTTATGATTATTAATAAAGAAATTTGTTCGAGACAATTTTTTTTTTCCTCCACTCTGGAAGTAAAAACAAAACACACTACTACATTGCAGTATTTGGTATATTTACATTATTTTTAAGTTGAATAGTATGATCACAATTTCTGCTAATAGACGACCATTGTCATGAACATATTTTCAAAACTCTAATACTAAACCATCAATCAATTCATCTATCAAATCAAGAGTATTACAATTTGAAAATAATTATATATATATATATATATATAAATAATCCATTCATTCTTCAATAAACATTGTTTACTAGATAAATTTCTTTTTAAACAAATACACAATTTTTTACAGTACTATTGTATAGCTTTAAAAGTGAAAATACCAACAGTGAACCTTATAAAACTCTTTTTAGAAACATGAGAAATAGAAAAATTAAAGTCGTATACAAATTACTATATAAATACTCTGTGAAAGTAATAAGCATACATTAGTAAAAATATTAAATAAAGAAATTTAATCATATAACAACTTTTTTTTGTTACAACTTGTTTTAACAGAATTATTTTAAAATGTGTGCATAGACATAATTAACATCTTAATTTAACTAATGCATCCAATCAACTTTCTTTGAACCAATATCTTCTAAAACTGAACTTCTAATTTCTTATAATAATAATATTTCTTACAGTTAATCAAATATCTCCCACTTCCGTAGATACATTTGCCATAGGTTTCAACATTTTATGATTTGTAATATTATACTATTAACAATTAAATTACTACAAGTCTGTAGCATTTTTTACGACATTCGCTAAGGGTTTACATTAAAATTAGCACCGGTAAGTTATTACATATTCAAGAGATCAGTTAAAAATCTGGATCTTTTATATAAGAACAAGGCTAAAAATTTCATTAGCTCCAACCCAATGTAACAACAAATTTAAAATTTTATAAATGCAACTACTTTCATTAAATGACTTAAACTTCTAATAGCTTTGTTCTTGTTTTTCCCCCTTACAGAATATATTATAGAATCTATATTCTAAATCCTTCCAAGAGCTTTGTTGCAATAGTTGTGTATACTTATAACTATCACACTAACAGACCGACAAGACAAAGCGGAATTGGCACAAATTTGTATCTCTATGGTTATATAAGTACTTGGATTATGTAAGTCCTATTTCATAGGAACAAATCACCAGATAATTTTACTTAATACTATAAAAATATGCGAGTATTTATAATACTCACTATTTGGGAGAAAATGCCCTAGGCATGTGGGCAGTGATCGAATTACAATGTGCTATGATACTATCTAAATTGTAAATAAAAAAACACTTAACAAATTGTAAATAAAATTGTATATTTTTATTAAGGATCCCAGACAAATGGACCAGAAAAGCAGAGACTAAAAGTTTAAGACCAGAGACTATTTTAAATTAAAAAATTGTATTCATCTTCCAATACACAATAGAACAAATAATTGATCCCTTACGATTCTATGCTTGATAAACTAGAAGACTTGTTTTTGAAAACTGTCTCCATCGTCCTATGATTCCCGACAATAACATGTTGTATTTCTCAATCACATCCAAAATAAAGTTACAATCAAAGTGTTTTTATATCATCCTGCGCTTCTTAAATTAAATTATAAATTTTGAAATAAAACAAAAAGTAATAGATTTCATTTTTATTCCGCTATGATTATTGATTAAAGAACTGAACACAAAAACAACATTCTAGAATGAACAAACCAACACCTCGTAGACAAGCAAGACTAGTATACAAAGAGAGAGAGAGAGAGAACGAGAAAGAGAGAGAGAGAGTGACATGACAACAATATTTCTACCTCGCACCAGATATGACTTGCAGCTTTTAAAGCTTGTATATATTTATATACTTGAACTTACATACAACTATACATTAATTTAACTGCAGACTTTAATCTTAACAACAATCTTAACAATAATCAATTTATTTAGTATTTACAAATTGACAAACCTTAGCTTGGTTAAATATATTTATATATATAGAACATACATATTTATTTGCAACGTAAAAACATTTGACCTAATATATTCTATTTTACTCTATACAATTACCCGGTATAAGGGAAAGTCTGATTAAAAATTATTCTATAAACAAACTTATGAATAAAATAAATATTCATTCAATTTATACTAGAACTGATTTAAACATATTACATAAGAAGGAAGATAAAAACACAATCCAAGATATTTAAATCTTCACCTTATTAATACAGTTATTTATATTTAAAATTATCTCTATATAGAAAAAAATGTCATCTAACTTGTAAATTATTCACACAGGATCCAAGGATTTAGAGGACTTATGATTGATCCAAATAAATGAGGATACTTTTTTGTTTTCAAACCTAATACCAGTACAGTCAATACTTTATAGCAATTTACATTTTTTTTTTTTTTTTTTTTTTTTTTTTTACAGACCTTATAAATTTTCAAAACCAAAAGCCTAAACAATCCCTAAAAAATAACTGCCACTGCTCTGTTGATAATTCTGAATAAGGATTTTAGATTAAAAATCAAGACTAACTATTGAATAAGTTTTAGAAAGGGAATGGCTCATAATTGGCCATTGTTATACGGTGAAATAAGCTAACATGTTAAATTAGGCTTTAGAAATTTCAATTTATTCATGAACCATAATTGTCTTTTTACATTTTTTGCGACTGCTTTATTGTAATTCACTTTGCACATTTCACCAAAGTTGATTTGAATAAATCCTGAAATCCAATTTTAAGGGAGATGGTGATGATTCAATTTCATTTTAGTACTGTTATAGTAAAATTGGTTTATAGTTGTAAATTTTTTTTTTTTTTTTTTTAATCAGAACTTTGATTTCTGATAATGCAAAAATGTTTTAACCATAATATTTAAAAATGGGCCAAAGTTATTATTAAAACATGCCTATTATATCATATGTATATATGTGTACAGTTGAACCTGTCTAATTTGAACTTATGTAATTATATAATGCGAAATCATGGATAATTCTAACTTTTACCATGGTCCCTTGGCATTACTATATACATAATGTAGAAAAAACGTTTGTAAATCGAACATTTGTTGGATAATTCGAAGTTAAAACCAACAAAATTCGTTAAGAAAATGAGGAAAATCAGCCTGTAATATAACCAGAGTAACATTGTTATATAATCAGTATTACTGGAAATCATCTCTGTTATGTGATGGACCGCCTGCGAATGGACAGAAATGGAAAAATACAAAGGCATCCTTTCCCTCCACAATTATCTGTAGTGGACAAGTACTAAGCTGTAGGCGTGTGCGCATCTAGATTGTACTGTATTGTTGAATCGCTTTCTCCCTTGCAGGGAGCTGTCAGTTGGTTTGCTACACGGTTGTTGAAAATTATATCTTTTTATACAACTTAATATTAACAGTCAATGTTACACTTTTTGTTAAACTATGTTTACCGTCATGTCTATATCGAAACAAGTGTACATTAACTTTAGCGGAAAACGTCACCGCTATCCGTGAAGTAGTAAAGGGCATTAATAAAAATCGCAGATAACTAAAGATTTTGGAATAGCACTGAATGTGTTATCTACATATTTAAAACATAAGGAAAAAATTATGAATAGTACATCAAACAAAAGTGGAACAGACTGAAAATCCTGATGTTGACGAATGCATCCTTAAATGGTTTAAACAAAAAAATCCCATTTGTGAAAATGGATCACTTGTTACACTAAAGTCGAGGTATTTGTCGTAATTTTTGTTATAATGTAATTGTAAATACTATTGTAATGTAGACTATTTAAAAATGAAGATTTCATGTGTTAGACTGGAAATAAATTTATACTGTGGTAAAAATAATATTTTGTTAAGTTTTTTTTACCTGACCATCTAACTTATCTAATTTGAATTATTGGATAATTTAAATTTAATTTTAGTCCCTTAACCTTCGAATTAAACAAGTTCTACTGTATTATATTATATGTATATATAACATTTTACAAAAATCAATAAAACCGTTTATGTTGCAATCCATTGTAGAATACCATGACAGATAAAAAAACTACTATTATTTCGAAGAAGGATTCAAAAAATATTTCAGTTAAAATCTTGAAGCTTAAATTTTTCCCCAAACCTAACATTATCTTTACAAGAAGGATGATATAGTTAACTGGAGTTTTGGAGGGGCAGTTTTCAAATTATCTTTAAACATGTTTTCATCAGATCAAAATCCCTGTAATTTTAATACAATTTTTATACAATGTGAAAACATATGTTCTGATTTAAAATTGCAGGAAATAATCAGACTAACACTATGATTTATAGTTCCTTTGGAAAGTGATGTTTCACCACACGAAACCATATATAAAATGGCTCTCAATGCCCTTCTACAGCTATCTAACCTGTATAAAAATGATGGCGTTAATACAGAGATAGAAATCAAAATATCTATGATCTTTAAAATGAAACATTGTTATGTTTCAATATATTTTTTTTTAAAGTAGTCTTAGAAAATCTACTGAAAAGTTCCTATTTTTGTTGTAACTCATAAAATAATGGAATTAGCAAGTTAATTAATCTAGTAATATGGTTCTTAGAACGATTTTTCCCTCAACAAAAATCACTCACTTAAATGGTATAAAAAAAATCTTGACAAATGCATTTGACAACTGTACTGCATTAATTATGTTTGTGTATGTAGAGATTTTTTAACAAACTAGTAATTACATTAATTCCTTTAAAAATATATACATTTATATGTTTCGTTCCTTCTTCTTTTTTTTTAATAATAACTACAATTGGATCAATAAGGTTTCTTTTGTATCAAACATTGTGTTCATTAGATAATGTAAGTAATTAATCAAAAATGCAATAATCTACAACAAACGAAAAAATCTTGTCCGATCAATTATACTATATGAATAAGGTTCCAACATGTAAATCTGTAGATAAGGGTTGGATCCCATTGTAGTCGGAATGTTTATTTTTGTTATTCAATTAATTGGAATTGTCAAAAAGCTGATTAAATTATTTAAAAACATTATTTCAAAGCTCTGAGGTCATATGAATGAAATAAATAAACAGTAAATTGGCCTTCATTTTCTGCTGTGGGAAAAATTACAGTAGCTTAATTTCATTATCTTTTTTTTCTTCTTATATTATTTATAATAAATGGTCTTGATAAATCTGTGGCTATTTAATTATTTGAATAATTAGTCTAATAAATAGATTACTCTTAGTATTGTTTCAATGAAATTAAATTTTTAGCTAAAAGAATTTCATATAATTTTTATTATTATCTTAATAAAGAAATATTAGAAATAAACATTTAATTTCATGTTGCCAAGTATGAACTTTTTTTTTTTTAAGTAAATCTTCTTTGAAATCTATGTTTGACCATTTATTCCATTAAAAATCTATAAATTTGTGGTTTTCACTGTGATAAAAAATTGGAACACTTTGATATTTCTTAAGAAATAAAATTCATAAACAAATTTAAATTAAATTTCATAATTTCAATTAACATTTTTAATTAATTATTTTAGTGACATTTTATAAAACTACAAGTAATTTATGCACGATTATTTGAATAAACTTTAAACAAACAAAAGAACTAACTTATCCATTATGGAAATAAGTATCTTGAATATGGAATATCATAGCCAGAATTTATAATTTGATAAAACTAAATAGACTATCAATATACAAGTTACAAAAACGGTCAGCAGATAAGTTAATCAAACTCTTCAATAAAATAAAATGTAAAAAAAATCTAACACTATTCTTAAAAACCTACAGGTTATGCTTCTTTTGAACTGATAATTAATCATTTTAGGTGTAGTAGAATCGTAAAGTTAATTCATAATTCAACACAACACACAAAATAATTGATTTTAAATAAATTGTTGTGAGACATACACAATAAAAACAAGTAACAATTCAAACTGTAATAGTATCACATGATTAAAAACCTCTAATATAAAATTCTGGCTTATTTCCATAAAATAATAATTATAGTTCATTCAAAATAGTATAATAAAATGAGATGGACTTATCTTTTTCATCTATCTAACATATGCATAGTATTTAAACCCAATACAAAATGCTTCATGTAAGTTAGGCCTATAGTGCAAAACCAATCCATATTTAAATCTGTATATAAATGCTCAAACATATAAAAACAACAGTTCATGACCAACATGAATAAGAATAATTCCACGTTATAGGCCAATAAAAAAGATATGACATAAAAAGTCATTCTATACAGTGTCTTACTAAATTATAATTTTTACTGACAGTTTATTAATTTCCTAGAAGAATTTGAAACACACATCGTCCAAGCTAAGGTTTGCCTTAGCAGCAAAGGTTTTTGAAGGCAATGTGTGGAACTTGTATAATTTAAATACTATATACAATAACTATAACATATGTAACTGTTGATAATATACAACATACAATCAAATCTAACTATTAGTTGATATATCATAACAAAATAATAAAAATTACATAAGTTACAGAAAATATCCATTGAAACTATATCAATAAACTTTATGAATAAAAAAATTAAATATATATGTAGAGAACATGTGACATGTGTATAAAAGTGAGCATTGTGGATCCTGGACTGGGCTGGATGAAACCTGAGGAACATTTCTCACGGCAGCATAATGTTTCTATTTGGAAGCGAAAAGAAAAATATAATAATAATTATACAAAATAAAGTCAATAAAAAAATATGGTTTTAAAAACAGATTTTTTTTCAAATTAAATTTAAAGTATAATAAAGGAACTGAATGAAATAAATGGCACCAACAAATTTTCAGTTTGATTTTTAAAAAAATAAAATAAAACAGATATCTAAATTGGATTCTAAAAGTGTAACTACTGAACTATACTTTGTAGGCCTTTACACTATAAGAACAATGTATGTTTCATAGACAGGAACTACTTTACAAGACATTAAAGCTAAAATTATTTATATAATTACTGTGACTGTTCTATCTCCATTTTTGGAGTATCAATGGTGTTTTTTCTTGTTCGCTGCACATTTAGTGAAATCGATCTCAGCATAATTAAACGCTGTATCTGTGGCCACATTTGGGCTTGGTGTTGACGTTGAAGATGATTCAGTTAATGAACTCTGGGACTTTAAGTTCCTAGGTTGACTTTGACCACTATCATCGCCTTCAGACCCCGACCTCACTAAATCCAGTGATGCATAATGTAACTCCTTTTCTCTAAAAGTAAAATATCATTAAATCATTAAATATAATAAAGAAAACTCTATGGTTACAGTTGGCAATGTGTAGCTGAACGCACCACCTTGCTTCGGGCCAAGTTGTACTAGCCAAGCAAAAAAAATCGGTCTGAACAACTTTCAAAAGAAAAAATTCAGGCCAATAAATTAACTACAGAACAATAAAATAGCTCTCTTAACTTTTCAGAGTCCATTTAATTAATTTAAAAAATGTAAATTTAAAAATATAATACAATTTTTTTAAATATTACAATCAAATATAAAAGATATTTCGGGAATACAATTTGAGGATAAAATAAAGCAATAAAGCTTAAAGTTCCAAAATATTTTAATAATATAAATGAGCTACAATTGTTTCGCCTTGCGGCATCATCGGGCAACTATGATGATGCCGCAAGGCGAAACAATTGTAGCTCCTTTATATTACTAAAATATTTTGAAACTTTAAGCTTTATTGCTTTATTTTATCGTTGAATATGGAGTTTCAACAAGAAATATCTACAGTTACATTAAAATACAATTTGAGTTATTTCCTCAAACATTACTGTTGGGTACTTTAATAAATTTTAATTACACTAAAACAAATTTCAATGTTCATTTAAATAATTACAAAATATAACTACTCAAAACGATGACCACTGTAAATTGAGGAAACAAAATTCATAAAGTAAATACAGAGAGGGATATTAACAGAAAATAGAAACCAATCATTTTGAGCGATAAGCCGTGAGTTATAAGCAATAAGTAAATGTTTTTTTTCAACTCCATGGATTTCCCTGCGCACCTCACTCCCCGTCCTCATCCTTCCTGGGCAAGGTTGCGTACTCAGCTACACACTGCCAACTTTACTTCTATACTCAACATTGGCCAGAAAAATAGCACTGTATTAAACAGTCTTTGCAAGCACAATTTAGCCACTTTCTCTTTTATTGTGGAATGCTCTGTAACCACACACCTTAAATATGAACCTAACTCTGTCAACATGTCAGTCTCCTCTACACCCCCAAACAAGGCTAATAGTAGTACTTCTCAATACAACCCAAACAAAAAATTATTGTATTGCAAAATTCAATCAATCCATAGGTCTGAAGAAATATTTATTCAACAATTATAAAATTATTAATCATTTGATTATAAAATAGTGCTTGGATGTAAAGCCATTACGTAATTTTGTGTGTGGTTTTGGGGTCATCATTGTCTTATTTAAAAAAAAAAAGGAAGAAAAGAATATAAAATTAAGACCTCTAGTCCTAGAACACTCCAATAGCATAAGGGTCGGAGAAGAACAAGAGTTGGTCAAGGATGACTCAACTCATGAACCCAAGACTACATGGAAATATGGTGTAGATACAGCTAGGTATCCAAACCCGTACTAACTATAAGCCCCTAGGGTACGCATCATGATCTGCAATAATGGAAATATAAGATACAAAATGTATGCTCGATCTAAAAGGTAGAAATCAAAAATAAAATAATGTTGAAGATTTTTTACGTTACACCAAGTAAACAAGTTCATTATACGTTTCAGCACAACTAACATAAAAGGTAGTTTTATGTGACTATATTTCTCAGTAGAATGGGAGAGGGGGGGGGAATCCCACAGATTAGTGACAAATATTTGTTCAGAATGTAATAGACATGGGAATAGTAAGTTTTATCAATATAAACACTGACACTTTTTACATTTCTGAGTTTTCCCCCTATGTTTCGTTTGGACAAAAAGATAGGTTTCCCCTCTCCTTACCAATGTAAAATTTTGTTGATAATTTTATAAAACATTTTTTCGTGGTTTAAAAATAAAAATTCAAAAATCAGCTGCATCATGGTGCAGAACTAAACTAAAAAAGAGTCAAGAATTATCATTAGTTATATTTCAGAGTACAACCTCAGATTTTTGTAAAGATTTGGTTTAGATAGGTCTGAAATATGCCAAAACTTTAAATACATTTAAAAAAAATTTTAATTGAAATAAAAGAAGTGGGCTGTTGAAATGATTTATCTAAAAAGATAGACAATGTTTAAGACAAGCATAACAGTTACTGGCAATGAGGATTGTACAAGACAATGAAATGGATCATAACAAGAGAATTCAAGATAAAAAAAACTATAATGTAAAACCAAAGGGGAAAAAGGGAGAAACAAATTTTAAGGAAGACTTATGAAATGTCCAACTTTTGGGCATGAAAAATATATTTATTAGGTCAGTTAAGAAACTAGCACCAATTATGAAATTTACCTTCTCAAACTAAAAAACATATTTCAAAAAATTTTGCAACTATTAGCCGGGAATTGTTTTTTGCAATTTTTATTGGAATAGTTTTAACGGGGATGAAGAAGAAGGGAAAAAAAAAACCTAGTTTATTATGTAGAGCAATCCTACATTTTTATTTTATTTTGTCGGTGTACAACCAAAATTGACCAGGTTAAGGACCAAAACTACAAGCTTTTAGTTTAAAAAAAAATTAAATGTGCACCACTAGCCCAAAAATTAAAAACACAAGATGCTCATTCAATAAGAAAATAATATTAATCGAACCTAAAAGAAATTCTAATATTTTAATACATGGAAATCAACAATATTTGTAAATACTTTTTTATTTATTAAACTTGTATAATACTTACCCAACACTGCTTACTGAAGGAGTCCTGGATACTACAAGTTGCTCACCATTTCGACTAGACACTTCACTAGCAATTTCACTGCCACTAATTTCACTAAGTCTAGTACATTCATTGTTTTCATCCACTGGCCTAGTGTCATTAACTAACGGAACACTAGCTGGTGTATTTAATGTCATATTGGATATACCAACTGTTAATATTTCAACTGATCTTGTGCTATCTTTCACAAGAGGTGTTGATATTATTGTCTTTGTCGGTTCTATACTACTGATAGGCTGCATCACCGTATACTCCTGCTCAAAAACTTTCTCTTGAGAATCTCTAGGATCGAAATTCACATATTCTCTTGTTTCAGGTTTATCACATTTGTTCGTTAGAGACAAAATAGTTTTTTCTGGCGATTGTGAGATTTTTACTGTCCCACTTGTTGCATCGACAGAACACTTTGACGATTCCTGTGAATCTTTTACAGGCTGTGAGAATGGTTTCATTGGAGATCCAGGACTATTTAGACTAAAAGGGAATATTGTTGTCGTCGAACCTGTCGGTGTTGTTAAACCAGAATTAAAATCTTTACTATCTCTTCGAGCTGTTTTACGAGCCCTGTTCCGTCCTAGTGAAGAAAATGGACTAGAAGATGGAGAAGAGGTTCCATAGCTACTTACAGGAAGATATAAAGGATTTTTTGGAGGTGTTCCCGTGGAATGTTTTCTACCTCCAAATGTAAACACGGGACTGGTTGATGCTGGATCATCTTTGTTAGATGATTGAATGGTAATTGGCTGTGAACTACATCGGTTGCGATCTCTTCTGCTTCCTCTCCTTTCACGTCTTTGTGCATTGCTCCCGAGAGACATGTTCAAATATGCATCTGTCGAACCTTTGTAACCATCTAATGATGATTTTCTTGTTGGTTTTCCAGACCATGACATTTCTACATATCCTTCAGGAACCTTTTTCGGTGTGTCTAAGGGTGCTGTACGACCCACCATTATTTTACTATTATTGTTATCTTCTACAGCCGACATTTTCCTCTTCAAAGTCATATCTAAATAATCTTCTTGTCCTTGACTGGGTTTGATTCTGATTAAATTTTGTGTTGAAAACATCGGTTGTTTAATTGGAGGAGTTGATGTTCTTGTAACTGGGAATGTTTCTACTCTAGGCTGAGTAGATTTTGGCAAAACATGCTTTGTATCACCAGCAGGTTTCATTTCCATGTAGCCATCCCTTGAAGGTGACTGAGGTCTGCCAACAAGAATTTTCGGAGAAGAGGATAATATTTTATTAGTTGGATGAGAGTTTGTGTGAAGTTCTCCTTTAATTATAGGTAGCTCAGCATAGTTCACATCGCTTTCAGGAACTCTATAGAGAGGTGGTGATGGATAGGCAGAAATTGGTGGGGAAGATGACATATAAGGATTAGGTTTCATATCCAAATATGATAATGTTTTTGGAGGTGATCGACCAATATAACTACTTCCTCTAAAGCTTTTAGGAGGTGAAAGTTCTTGACTGATTCTGTCAATATCACTGTCCAAAAGCTTTGGTGAAGCACGCGGTGATATTTCCATATAACTTCCTTCGGCAGTTGAGTACGAAGACGCAGCACTTGAAGCAGCAGAACTTGGCAAAGTCAAGCGCTCTGAACTTGATAATGGTGCAGTTTTCTTTAATGCTGAATTTTTGCGACTCCTGGATGTTTTGTTCTTCGTAAAATCAAGTTCCATCAAGTCTTCTGAAGGTTCCACAGAAGAGTGACTGGAAGACAGGACATGACGAGTTGGAGGAGTTAAATGAGGATGAAGAATCGGTCTTCCTCTTGGACAGCGTGATCCTACCGAGAATGCTCTTACTCTCTGTTGTGGCTCAGGATGATTTACAACATCTGACCTAAACACAGGAAACAAAGAAATATTCAGTCCAAGCTCATATTATTACAAATAATATCTGTTAAAACCTTTTAAATAGATAAAGCAAACATTATCTTAAAGTAGATTGTGTACAAATCATTATACAGAATGATACTCAATTAAAAACAACAATAACAATTTCCCTGACTCTGTCAGGAGATCCAATCTAACCAGGTTATTACTGACATAAACAATTTTAATTGATTAACCAAAATTATTTATATCCTGCTATTATTCATTATTTGTTCTGTTTCAGGACCGTTATGGGGGGACATAGTGATATATAAAATATGAAATGTGTACGCTTACTAAGTTCCAGTTGTGCATTGCTTACATTATAGTGCTACTTTATCTACACTATTTATTGATAATTATGTCAGCCCCTTGGTCTGAATGGAACAACAATATAGAAAATTAGGAAGTTATAATTACACAATTTTGCACAAATTTGTTACAATGAAAAATGAAAATTGTATATATAAAACACAGACAAATGTTTTAAAGTAGGGTTGTCAGGAGAGAAAAAAGGATAAGTGATGATTTATCTAACATTAGGATTAAGGGTTCTCTAGATTTTGTGATCCATTGATGAGACTGTTTCCATCTTCCTAGTTCTGAGGGGTTTCATTCTAGAAGGAGTGATTTAATAATTTTTGTTGTGAAGTAGTCATCAAAAGTGGCAATGTTGTGCAGTTGGTTTCTCTATAACCATGATTTTTACATCATGGCTTACTTCGTTTTTTTTTTTTTTAAACCCCATTCGTCTGTGGTTCAACAACACTCAGACAGATCCACCCTCTGCAACAATTTAATCTTCTTTTTATACTGATTAAGAAAGTGAACAATGTTTACATAATATTTCAGAACTTTAAGTGTTTATTGTGCGTTTTCCTGTTTGTCTTCTGTTTTTATTTTCCTTCTTTGACAAATAATAATATACGGTATGATTCAAGACAACAATTATAAGGAACTCTTGCATTAGACTTCAGATTTATTATGTAGAAATTAAAATCACTACATATAACCGAGTTAGAGATTATATAAACAAAATAATACATAAGAATGATGAAAAAATGTTTACCAGAGTACTTTGGCTTTATTGGGGTTGAAAGATTGTTTTCCAGTTTCTTCCTCACGCTCAATCTGGACTGGGTTAAAAATAAATCAAACTATATTCTTCTCAAGAATATACAAACATTATCATATAAAATTCCAATCTATGAAAAAATTTACTCAAACACATCGCTTATGATTAAGTTCTCTTCTGAAACAGTTGCGAGAACGTTCAGTAATTATCTGAACTTATTTGTACCTATTATAAATGCTTACTATGTTTATCATGTGCTCCCCTATATCGACTATGTTTATAACTAAATCTATTTGTGTTGGTTTTGATATTCTTATATAAATGAAGAATTATGTTTATAGCAACCAAATCTACGGAAATATTTACTTGTATGCTTCGGAAATAATTGAAATCCAAGAAAATATTTACTCGTGCATTTTTGAAATAGTATATCTTCACTTTAAAAACAGCCAATTTTTACTTCAGAAACTTTTGGTAATTATTAGGTGCTAGATTATTACGTTTATCTGCTCTCGACCAATCGGTCCACATTACCAATAAACTTTCAATAGTACCAAAAATTTCCGTCCAACACTGGTAAATACTTTATAAAATATGAATACGTACATGGTGTTGTTATTATTATTGTTGGGTCTTGAACCGACAGAATAAGCTCTGGTTGGTCTTTCATTTGGAGTAATATCATCTTGGCCAGGTTTGATATAAGCACTGACTTTCTCTAAAGGATAATCTGAGAACCTGATATCTGTTGAAGGAGTTCCTGATGTTATAGAACAACTACTACCACCTGGTGACATTTCTCCACTTCTGTAATGATCTGAAATAAATATAAATATACAGTAATGTAGTTGTTCTTAAAATTTAAAAAAATATATATGAAGCTCCTATATTTCACAATTGGAGCGGAATTTTTTTTAAATAAATAAAATATCAGAACAGGAAAATAAACAAAACAAATTTTTAGAATAATATTGGGAAGGAAATATTGTTTTTTCGAGTCAATAATTATTATTCCCTATTTCTTCCAAAGATTTGACAGGTATGTGAATGTAAAACTTACTTTCCCCAAGTAGCAGAATGGAAACACAATTTTTTTGCTGGTGATTTATCTCATGCATGCAATTTTTACATAGAATATATTTAGTATAGGGAATACATATTTCTATGCAAACTTTAATTATTTTAAATTGTAACTTAGATCCTATTACATAAAATAAAATCAATTTTGTAAAAAAAAAAAATATTATTAAAATCAATTTTGCAAACAAAACAAAAATTGTCAGGAGCCATTTGTTACATGTGTAGCCTTATATTAACAATACCACAAAGAGGAGAAGTATGTAGCTTAAACAATGTTAATTTTTGTTAGTTTCAAATGTTGAAACGATTGATTATAAACAAACAAAAATAAAAGATTGAGAATCGTACTGCAAAAGTAGAATGACTAATTTTAAAAAAAGAAAATTGAAAATACCATGATAATTTTTTTAACTCACATGGACTACGGAAATGACTTTAAAATATAAAATAGATATTTTAACTTAGAAAATAAATAATGATAAATTATTGATACACATTTTATTTTTGTATTGTGAATGTTTTTAAACCTATGATAATTATGTATGTTGTTTTTCATTGTCTGTTGTGTCTATTGACGTATGTTCTAAATTAAAACTTGATTATTTATTAGTGTATATTTATTAGATGACTAGTTCTATAACATGTATATATTGGTCTTATGAAACAATGAAATGGTAAAGAAGTGAAATGAAATAAAATTACTGTACAAGTTTTAACAAAATGGAAACAAAAATCAACCAAAATTATCGCTTAAAGGGAACAAATGTTCAATCAGAATTTCTAAAGCACAATTTAAATATGAACAAAATGTAAACCATATTAAATAGCTTCAGTCATTCAAGATGTAAGATCAACCATAAAATAGTAAAAACATTTCAGAAACGTACGTCCAATCTCTTTTTATAGATCTGTTTCTACAAGGATATGAAATGATTTTTGTTTAATTCTCGAAAGAGTTTAAAATGATGAGTTGGGTATATATCTAATTAAAACACAGACCATAAATAAATTTACCATGATTATGTCTACAATGTTGAGTACCACTATGTCCATGATCCATATCCACATAACCATCATCCCCAGGTACTGGAGCCATTGGTACATATCCTTCTTCTGCCAAACTACTTCCTCGGCTATGATTGGTTGAACTTACCCGGCCATACAAAGTTGTTCTGCTATCACCTGAACATAAAAGTGAATGTGAAAGGTTTAAAATACACAACAAGAAAAACCAAACAATGTTAACAACCATATTGTATGCTCTCAATGTGTTGTGAAAATATCTTTAGTTTCCTAACCTACATGAAACTTAAATACAATATATTACATTTCGAAGTTGTACAAAAAATTTTAAATTCTGTTGAATAGAGAACAACTTAGATAAAATATAATTATAATAGCAGAACCCACAAATATAAGGAGTTACAAGCATCACATAAGATTTTAATAGATTTGGAGTGCAAGAAACAATCTGGTTTGAAACTTTAAACAAATTTTATTTCACATATTTTGAAACATCAAAAGAAATTCCTTAATGCAAAGATTACACTGTGTTCAGTATATACTTTAATCCACAACTCACAACGTAAATAACTCACTTAATCTTTAGCTGACAAAGACAAACAAGGCCACTGAAAATTCTAATGAAAATCAACAACAATTTGACAGAAACATAGTAAAATTGTGAAGTTTTCTTCTGATATAAAAGAACAAAATTGATGCCAACAATTGAGATATATGGCTTGGCTAGTTGAAGTTTGAACCCTTGTAAATTCACACAACATATATAAATTCCCGTTAATATTTACTTTTGTCTGAACATATGTAGTTATACCATTATTATATTTTCATTATCTGTAAAACCACGGTTAAAACAAAAATTGATGCTGAGCAATAATAACAATGGGAGGTTAGCTACAAAATAATTACTAAACCCTAGTGTTCTTACCTGGACTCATAGGCATGTAGGCCCCAGGAGTCTCACAGGGTGATGTCCCATCACTTGGGCTGTACATGTCCATGTATGACCCCTATAAATAAAAAATTATATACAAAATGTAAAAATGTCTTTCCATCACATACACGATATGATTATTTGGTTGTTAAAACTCAGGCCGTTTGTAGATCCATCATCGACCCTCTTACTAGTACCTTAAATATGAGAATAATATTTTTTTTATGGAGATAGAATTGACATAAACCGTACTATTTGTATCATTCAGAGCTCCTATTTGGCCTAGTGGCTAAAGCTCTAGATGTGTGTAAAAGATTGCGGGTTTAATCTCTATGGGGGTTAACTAAAATTTCTGTGTAAACCCAAATTGTGTAAGAAGTGAGGAGCTAAGATTAATTATTACTGAATACTGGTCACGAAAGTTAGAATTATGGCCTCGAGAACTCATCATTAAACCTTCTACCAGGCCTAGGCCCACAATGACAAATAGATTGACTAAAGGATTTGTTATCTCCATTATTCAATAAATGTTAAGCTTTAGCTTTGTGGATGTATCTGAATTATGTTAAAATAGCTTCAAAGTTTTAAAGATTGGCACAGATCTAAACTTGAAGTAAAAACAAATAGGTCCGTTTTGTTTTTTGTTTTAATGCGAAAACCATCGGATCATCATTCTCATCACACACACAAAAAAATAATAAAATGCTCTTCAATATAAAATTAACACATTGAAATAAAGACCAAAACAATACCATAAAATTTACAACACTAAAACTACTTAAAAATTGTAAACTTTGAAAAAATACAGTAAACAACAACTAATATGTTTCAGGGCTGTAAAGGGCCCTTTACAGCCCTAACTCAATAAGTTCATAATGCTAAACCATGATAAATTCAATAAACGACAATATAAAATATTACAGCTGTAAAAGGGCCTTGCAAGGAGTTACCAATATTTTTTTTTAATTTTATAAAATGTAATAAATAACGAAATAGAGTATTACAGGGCTATAAAGGAGTCTCACAACAATTGAATCTAAATATTTTAAATTTTACCAAAAATATTCAGGTGACGTGAAAAGGACAATACGTATTGTCCTCAACATAGGATCTCAGCATTGTCCTCAATATCATCTGAATAAATAGAATTGGGTAGGAAAATGCCCTAAGCGTACTCCTTAGTATAACAGAATCTATTAAGATGAAATTAACCCTTCGGCACAACACCTCGACAGAATGGGCATTGTGGTGGATTCCAGTATTCCTTCAGAAATCCATGAGTAAGGGATCTATTTTTCCTTGTCTAGACAAAAAAAAAGGACTTTAAAAAAAGAGAAGAAACGACCATTAAATAAAGACTCTAACAAGAGTTGGTCAAGAAAGACAAATGAACAACATGAAGACGAGTAACACTATTTCTTAATGACTAGCATGAATGGATGTACTCTATCTTTGACTTGCCTCACCATATTTGTCCATATTTCCTTCTCCCATTGACTATACAATACAAACTTAGCTGTTGATAAAAAGTCAGATGGCATAATACACTGCGTGACTGGTAATCTGACTTGTAGTTTCCTTTGCCATTTCATCAACTTTTGTGTTTCCAGTAATTCCGTGATACCCGGGTACAGCTAAAGTCTGAGTATAGAATACAGAACCAAAGGATTATCTAGAAACTGAAGGTAATCTATACACATACGACCAGGATACATATATCTTGGATAGTAAGAAAATTACTTTTGGAATCAGAACACAAAAGATAGTGATGGAAACCTGATGGAACAGTATCAAGACCTTTCAAAAGAGCAGAGTTCAGCAGTAAAATCACTAGAAACTGAGGGTAATCCATACATATACCTCTGACCTGATAGAATGATATGCACAACCGACTTTATTGTCCAGTTTAGAACCATCTGTAAAAATAATCTCATTGGATAGGCATTCATTACCTATCCGAAGATACACTACAACGGGAGTATTGTACTTTATGAATCTTAACAGTGAAAAATTAATATATTAATAATAGCATTTTAATAAACCATGGAGGAATTAAACCTGAAATATTAGAGAAAGGACAAGTCCCAAATTGTTGAGGATCCATAGAGTTTTACTGCCAAATGGGGCAGTACAGTTTTGACAACATTCATATCAAAAAGGATTATTAAAAACAGTGTTGTAACTTGGATGATATATTTTGGAGAGACGACTACTAATAAATGATATTTGTATTTGTTGAGAGAGAAATGATCTATCAGCCTCAACAAGTAAGCTAGAAACTGGGCTCAATTTAAATACACCAGAAACAAGTCCAAAGGAAGTGTTATGAACTGAACAAGCTTCTTAATTCCAGACGGTTTTCCGGATAATTAGACTATAGAGCCATAATCAATCCACTGTTAGTCCTATCAGCTCCCTATAGAGAACTGCTGCATAACATGTCAAGAGTTTTAATACACTGTGTTTTTTAATCAAATATATGAGTAATCCAAAGAAAGTATGTGATCAAATATAAAGACTAAAAGTATAACATTAGTAGGAGATTGTAGTTCTGTTCCATTAAAATATAATAAAGGTTCTGTCTGCGATAACTAAAAACAATACATTACGTTTTAGAAGCAGAAACCTTAAAATTCAGTTGATCTTGATCATGATTGTAGTTGATTAAAAATAAGTTGAATGGCTCTTTCGGCTGTTACCATATCTAGAGTAGCATGACAGGCGTCATCTCTAAATGTAAACCATCTGACAAATTAGCTCCAACAAACACTCTGAAAATATTTTTTGCTAAGGAAGTTTTATATAAATACAAAAATATTGCCGTTTATATCTCATGTATGGATCTGCAAGCCAGCAAAATTTCGAGCCGAACCTTGTGCTAACCTCAAGCTTGAGTTTTGGACAACAATCCTAAAATTATCGAACCCTTGATTCTTCAATTTCAGTTCAAATTTCCAAGTTTGTAAATTATTTCATTTCAAATCTTGTTTTGATAAATACATCCCGCGTGGTCAGTGTTTAAGGATTATAAATTTGAGTATTATTTGGTTTTAAGTTAGAGTTTAATAGGACACATAGCCTATTTATCAAATCTAATATCTAATAAAATCTAAGCTTAATCGGTAATATATTTAACAAAAACAAACAGATCAGATGTCACTTTTACCTGAGAAGGCGATGTAGAAGACTTGCATCCACTACTGCTTGGATTGGGTGAATACTTGCATTTACTTAGGCTTGGAGTTGACTGTATAGGTAGGCAGAGAGATCGTTCCATTGGCATATAGTTGTTATCAACACCTATACAATGAATACATGAATTTAGCCTCATATTTAACAATAAATAACTTTAATACATCATAAGTTGAATAGGGAGAGTTATATTCATTTACTGGATGTATTTTCCTTAATTTGGCCATACATTTTCCAATTCGTTATAATATTCAATTTTTTATATATATACTGTTCCATTATAATTAAGTAAGGCTCAAAGACAAAATTTATTCATACATTTTTCAATGTGCTCAACCATTTATATTTAAAATTATTAAAATTGTTTGTCGTTAAGCACAGAGGTACCACAGCCTTCTATAGGAAGATGTCTATGGTGTATAGAATGAAGCAAGGAAAAAGAGCATGTTGCAACTTGCAATGAAAAAGCATGAAGTTTTTTAAATCTCTCTAAAAAGATTACCTTTGGGAATGGTAATGGCTGGTAATGACAGTATTATAGAGTATGAGTTATACTCCCAGAACAATACTGAGTACTTTGTGCCATGTATTTCACATTTCAATTGGTTCTCACTTTTAACACTATGTTAAAAGACAGTATTACAAAAAATATTATTTGGTCTGCTACGAAAATGACATAATATTTGCATATAATAATAACACTAAAAGATTTAAGAAAATACATTGGAATCTTGTCAACTCGAATCTCAAGAGAATTACTAACACTTCGAGTTATCAAATAATTTGAGATAGCAAGATTTGAATTAGCGAGGCAAAATCATCGACTTTGAATTACAAAGGATATTTATTCACTTTGGCAGTGTATTCTGAATACATTTTTATTCCTGTAATCCTGTAATGAGAAGTAAGTAAAAAAAAAAACACTTTAGTACAAGTATTTTGTTTTAATAAAAAATTCTTAATTATATTTTAATCAATAATCGGCACATTTACATATATAACAACAGTACAGTACTGTACATAGTTAAGATTATTTTATGTAAATATAGTAAGAGCAATAACTAATTTACTGCAGCACAAACCACTTACCAATTGCTTTAACAAAAAGCAAAACTTTACTGAGCTCAAATCCGGGACAATCCAAGGGTGTAAGAGAGGGGGAATTTCATGTCATGATGGGGGAACATGAAAATTTTGTCATTTCGTACAATAGGATTACCCTAATTTCGACTTAAAAAGGTGCGTCCAGGAAACCCAAAAAAAAATCGTCTTATCTAGGTTCTATCTTTAAAACATTCGACTTAGAGGGGAAATTAGCTTTCAGAGTTTGGGAAGTTAAAGGAGAATGCTAAAAATTCTGAATATTTAGGAATTCGAGCTATCAAGATTCCACTGTATTTGTATATCTACAATGTTTATTTTAGGTATAATTCTAAAATGAAGAACTGACTTTCTTGGTAGGATTTAATTAATTATTCATGAAATAAATTTACCATTATCAAAGATTTTATTTAAATTTTTAAGTTATAATGAATATTTATTTCTTCAGCCACTAGATAATATCAAAACTTATAAAACATTTAAACCTGAAACTGGCCATTAGAAATTCATTTAGTCGTAGGCCAATTTTACTCATTTTTTAATCCTTAATCCAGTGTGTATGTTCGGTGCAGTTCATTAAAAAAAGTTCAGATAAGAGTTGAAATTGAACCACATGCTTATCAGCTGAGAACCTCAGCCATTGAAGACAAGATAACTGATATTGATGCAATAATTTGAAACAATCGTAGAATCACCATCAGATGAATCGCTGAAAACATTAGTTAAAGAAACACCATCTTAAATTAATCAAAGTGAGTGCCAGGTGGGTTCTCAGTTTTTTTAAACCTGAACACAAAGGAAAAGATTGGTTGAAGCCATACAACTTCTGCAGCATTATTAAAAGGATGGAGTTAAATTTTAGACTCTATAAGTAACCTGTTGTGAAACATGAGTGTACTATTTCATTCCAGGGTCAAAATGAGCAAGAATGTAGTGGCGATATCCAAGCTTATAGAAAACCAAAAACAAAACTTCCACTCTTCTGAAATTAATACATTTCCTGAACACGGGTACTATTGTATGGGTACTATATTGCAGTGACAGGTGCAAAAAATAGCCTGCATAAATTGTAATTACAAAATGTCATATTATTCAATCAATAAATATTAGCTTATAAATTTCTGTTTATATTTAAGTACACAATGACAATGGTAAGAAAATGGGCATGATTGAAATATTATCAAATGATCTAGAAAGAACAAAATTTATCAGTTGATATAATACAAGCATGTTCAAAGAAGAGCAAAAACTAGTAGGACCAAGAAGAATTTGGAAAGAAGTTGTGATGGCAATAAGTACATTAGATCTGCAGAAAGTACAATGAGATGACATGTATGATTGGAGAATAGGCATCGGACACGATGTTTCAAGACCATTTAAAACTAATATATAATTATATTTGATCATTTTTAAGACACCGTTATCTACCAGAAATTTTTTTGAACATTTCCCAAACTTGTTAAAAAAATTCCCTCTTATAAAGAAAGGTCTTGGTTAAATTTGTTAACTAGCACATTTTGTAATGATTATTTAAAATCATTCAAAATCTATGAAATTATATTTGACATTTTTTAAACTTTGATTTCACTCTCTGAAAAGAGTTGTTTGTACAATTATTTATAGGATGTTAAATTTTAGAGACAACTCAAATTTTTTTTAAATGAAGAACAATTGTTGACCAATGTATTTCCTATTAGGACATGTTTGATTCAACTCATAATAATAAGAAATCAACTTATTGCGATGGATAGGTGTGTTATTATTGCTATAACTATTGTTCCTAACCTGGTGGCCAAGGAGCATAGTCATCACAGTTCTCTTCCAGTATGACAGGCTCATCAGGCGTAAGGGAGTGTCCATAACGACCACCATCAACTTCTGTACTCCAACTGTTCTCTCCCATCACATCTCCATCCATAGATAAGGATGAACCGGCCGAATCCGTTGAGCAAGCTCCAGAAGGAGGGCTAAAAACAAATTATGATATTATAATCTGATTCCTAGTTAATAAATCTCAGCCACTATATCATCTAGACTCTAGATTATAGACCTATTGTTAATATTAACTAACATAATATATTTAGTGAAAAATTGACACATTTAATTAAAAGTGTGTCTACGGTTATTTTAAACTTTCCAAAACATTTGATACCTCAATATCAACTGCAGATATCCCTCTCCATATTAAATTCTTTATTTTCCTGATATTTCTCAAAGTAAGTTACTACTTACAATTCTCCTATTCTAAATCTAAACATTGTTTATAAAAATCAACAAACTCTTTGGATTTGAAAGTTTGATTTATAAACTTAGAACAACTAAAACACTGAGTAGTATTTAGTAAATATATATATATGCTGTAAAATGAGTAGCTTCCCCCACTTAAACCAACTAAGCATCAAAATGTATTTCATAATGGGAACTTGATAAGAGCACTTTATAACAGAATACTTACCAGTCTAGGGTAAAAGCAAATTATAATAAAGTCCCAGCCCGAAACAAACAAAAAATAACTAAATTAGACATACATATGAAGATTCAAATTAACATAACAGTACACAATAAAGAACCAAATATTTGTTAGAATAGTAGTTATATGTGGTAGAAATATGAAAATTAATATATTCAACAAGCATACTCAATAGCTGTTATTCCTAATAAATAATAAAATAAATCATACTAGGATTAATAGTCTGTATAAAGTAAGAAACAAACAAGTAAATGATACAATGTACTACAGTATGTCAAGCTAGTGGGAAATAATTATGGATCTAAGATTAAAATTAGACAAAGTCTAATGAGTATCACAATATGATACAAATATATTGCATGCATTAAGCATTAAGTCGTCTCAAAGAAAACATATTTAAATACTAAAAACCTTTTTAATCCTGATTGTGATAAACTGGTACATCACATTCAAATAAACTAGAAATTTCAACTATAAACTTATTAACTTTACCTGACAGGACTGCAAGCAACAGGAGGAGAATAGGAAATTCCACGAATGTACATTGAATTTGGACGTGCACTATTAGGTGCCAAATTATTACTTGTACGAGGCGGGTGAGGTAAATGGTGAGCTCCTTCACTTGTAGTCCGAGGCCGAGTTGGTAGACTATCACAGCGTTCCCGGCCTCCTGTCAAACCTGCACGAAAATAATAATCTTAAATATAATTATTTTCATCAGAAATCTAATGTTGGTATATATTTAAAATACAATAATTAATTTTAAAATGTTAGAAAGTTTCTGGGACTAATACGATTTATACCAACACCCAAACCAATTAAGTGTTCTCAAATCAAATAAGGCTATTGTAATTATGTGTTTTTTTTTTTTTTTTTTGTTCCGCAAGTTTGTTTATAAAAGGTTATAATGAATTTCAAAATATTTGTTTAATATAGTTTATCCATTATAAATTTTATGAACAATTATTTGATCAAGTTGGGACCTTCAGTAAAATTTTCATTGTATAGAACTAATGTTATTAAAATATATTAGTTTTAAGATAATAGATTAATGAAGAATTAAAGTTGAACATACAAACTTTACTGTAAGCAAAGAACATAGTGTTCACGGTGTCAAGATAAGTCAATACTATGAATAGTATGCAATCAATTATAAAATTGTTTACTTTTTTATTATTTTTTTAAAAAAATGTCTATTATGTCAATAAAATGTAACAAAGTCCCAAAAATAAAAGAACTAATATAAAATAAAAAGCGAATTTGAGAAATTTTGACCAAACTTTTACGTAATCAATTTTTGTTAATATAACACAGGTTTCTTGATGTTTTCTATTTTTCTGAGGAGTGAAATCGAAATGTTTTGATAACAAAAAAAATGAACATTAATCATAATTTAATTTAATTTTAATTAAAAAATTCTTGAATGATGAACACCTTCACTTTGTTACGACCTTAATATTACATTATTTATTATCTATTGTCTCTTATTTTATGTTATCTTTGTTGAAATTATGTGTACTATGATAAAAGTAATTGATAACAATTAAAAGTATACAAACACATTTATAACAGTTTAGATGCAAACCTAATAAGAACTGAGTAAACAAAAAACAAAATATTATTAAATTCAATTATAATTTTCAACAAAATATTTCTCAATATTAATTGAGATATACGAGTAGCTTAAGACTACCTTCTCAACAATAACTTAAAGAAAATAAACATATAATAAATCAAATAAAACGTCAATACAAATCTAATAGCTATACCACAACCGCATTAATTCGACTAAAGCTGAAGATATTATTTACAGCCTTAAACAAAAAATAACAGCAAACAAGAAAATCAATGATTTCTAAGCCAAACACTAGACAGAATGAAATAAGTTTATTTACTTGGATGATGACCAATGAAATAATAATGATTGAAATTCAAATTTTGTTGTTGTTAATACATACACAAAAATAACAACTATAACACACCATGCTGTTAACACCTTCTGAAGTAGTTAACATAATAATTAAGAAAATAATTGAAACTAAATAAACATTTACCAGATGAAACATGAATTTAATGAATTTTAAATAACATTATATACAAGTGTTTATCAACCATTTTTATACAGAAGATCTTGAATTACTGAAATAAACAATATAAATTTTGTATAAATTGATAACACAGATATTTACAGATTTTCATCCCAAAGCAACAAGTTTTGATTAAATGTAGTAGACTAGACTAATCTTTAAACAAAAAACAAATAAGTTATTTTTAAAAACAATTATCCATAGTAATCCTAATGATACCTACTATGAGAAGCAGCAAGTTTCTTGGTGATGTTGTTCGGTCGTGTCCCTGTGCTCGCTCTACGAGAAGGGGGAAGGGGAGACAGAGGGAACGAGTATGTACGTTGGTGCATTCCACCCCCACCCGTGCCCATAGCTGCCCAACATAATAAACCAATCAGCCATATTGCCCATACGATTGCTTGCACCACTTATGATAAATTTTTAATAACTAATTTAGGAGTAAAGAAAACCCAATCATAAATTAAGTTTAACCTATAGAACAATGTTTTAGTGTACAAGCTATAAAATGAAAAATAAACATTGCAGATAGAATTTAAAAATAACGATAAAATGATAAATATTTGATACTACTGTAATTTTCTTATTAATAGTAACGTATTAATACATACTTAAAATAGTTTAATTACTTTCTTCTTATTTATTTTAAATATTTTAAAGAACTCGTAAAAATATAAACCAAGAACCCACAATATATTTTATTCCCTAGCTATGATAATAATTGAAATATAGACATAGTAGTATGTCCTGATGTAAGTAGTGATCAAATTTCTTTCAATGCACAAAACCTCTTCTTCATACCAAACTGACAATATCTTGTAAAAGTGAACCATTTTGAAAATACTCAGTTAAGTGTCAATGTTTTTTTTTTTATGAATAATACTTTTAAAGCATTTATGATGTAATTGTTTCTTATTTATTATTTATTAAGTAACTGAAAACTTAGCTATGATAGAAAACATTAAGAATAACTAAAATGTTCATCTTTTTCGTCGATTTAATTGCCTTTTAGTTTTACAAAACACCAAGTCATCATTTTTTCTTTTTTTTTTAATGGTTAAAGAATATACCGGGTGAATAAAAAGTCAAGACCCCCCCCCCTCTAATATTTTTCTAAGTAAATATACAGAGATATCCTTTTGGTGGTCGTGCAATCTTAGCAGGAAGTTTCATTTTATGATTTTGAAAATTTTGAGTGTCCCCCAAAAATGGGGGATTTTGGGGGCAACTCAAAAATTTTAAATGTAAACCCCCTTCAAGTGACACCTCATTTTGAAGTGTTTACAAAAACTTAAAGAATGGTGAAAACCAGAGTTCGCTATCTCTTCTCTATCAAAAATGGTAGCCCGTCAAAGTTATTGAAGTCTACACAAAATTTCATCCTTATAAAATTCAGCTTGTCCATGAGTTGAATAATGATGATCCAGACCGTCGTCTTCAATTGAATAAACAATGGATGAGCTAAAATTAGAGCTTCTATTTCCTCACAAAATTGAAGACGACGTTCTGGATCATCTTCATTCAACTCATGGACAAGCTGAATTTTATAAGGATGAAATTTTGTGTAGACTTCAATAACTTTTGACGGGCTATCATTTTTGATAGAGAAGAGATAGCGAACTCTGGTTTTCACCATTCTTTAAGTTTTTGTAAACACTTCAAAATGAGGTGTCACTTGAAGGGGGTTTACATTTAAAAAATTTGAGTTGCCCCCGAAATCCCCCATTTTTGGGGGACACACAAAATTTTCAAAATCATAAAATGAAACTTCCTGCTAAGATTGCACGACCACCAAAAGGATATCTCTGTATATTTACTTAGAAAAATATTAGAGGGGGGGGGTCTTGACTATTTATTCACCCGGTATAGGCTAAATAGAATCAAATCAAAGCAGAAGTGTCTCAGGGTTCCATACTGAAACTAACTCTCTTTTAAATTTATTTAAAGATATACTGTTAAGCCAAAGGCAGTTTAATTCTTTATGCTCGATACTAATACTGCAATAGTAAAAAATAATATTTCACAACTTTCAAAACATATCCCTAAGGGATTATGTGGTTCTTAGACAATGGTTTAAAACCTAATACTTTCATATCTCAATTAATACTTTTTCAAAGTAATTACTTAATGTCGGGAACAATTAATCCAACATACAAAGGCCAACAATTCCGTAAAGTTTTGGAGATTAAATATTGACCAAAACTTAAAAAGGAAATACATATTGAAAAACTTTAAAAAAATTAAATTCTGTCCGTATAAATTAAAGAATTTCAGTATTTTTCTAATTTAAAGATTACAAATATAATTTTGATGAAATCAGTGTATTTGGGTTTTTTCCTTGATGAAATATGGTCTGATCTTATGGGGACACTCATTACATGCAAATTATTTTTTTAAATACTAAGAAATATTGCCCATGAGAATCCTAGAACTACTGTAAAAACTCCTTTCCAACAAATTCAGTATAATATTGCCATCTCTCTATATATACTATAATAGTCCCTATGCCTGTCCAATACATGTACTAAAAATATTTAAACAAAGTATGTATCATTATGGAATATGTTTCAGTAAATTGTCAAGGACAATTCAAAATCTGTTGAATTTCCTTTTAAAAAATCAAAATATTCCTATTAATTAAATCTATTACAAGTTAAATTAATACTTGCCGAACTCAATTACAGCGATGGACTTTCTATAACGTATTACACCAATAATAATAACAATATTGTTTGTATTTTAGTAATTAATATTCCGAATGGATGCTAAAAGATTATACAATTTTTAAGATTTTATTGACTGATAATTAAACTTTTATTAAATTTTGTTGTACATGACTGTGTGTGTATTTGTAGTAAAGTATAATTTTTTTTTTTTTTTTTTTTTTACTTGATATTGTAAAATTAAAATAGTGGCATTGTTAATTTGAAAAATTTTGGTTTTTAAATTGTTACAAATTCATTTATTTAACGTTCTTCTATGTCATAAGATATGATTATTGACAACTCAACTGGTAATTATAAACAGATGTTTTGTGAAATAAATTGAAATAGAATAAGTTAAATACTTAAATATGATAATAATTTTAACTAACGAAATATATATAGAATAAAGTGTAGGCTACAATTGATATCTTTTATTTTATTTATTTATTTATTGTAATGGTATGTTGTTTTTCAAATGATATAGGATAAATACAATCCATTAAAAATAAAATTTAGGATTTTTGTAAATTTTCGCAATATTTTTATGAAGAAATAGTAAGTAGAGTATATAATATAAAGTAATTATTTTATTCGGGTTTTAAATGAAAAACAAAACTGAAATCAGATAACAGGAAGATGAGATAAAATTGATTTACGAAAATTCTTGGCTATAAAATGGTTTTCTATATGGATTTTGGAGTAAAATCTTATCCCAATTTCAAAATAGTGTAAATCCTGTCTACGCATTTTCCAATCAAAAATTATGTTCCGCGTGGACTAAACCCTCCACCAAATGATAACAACAATAAAAAGCTGATTAACAGATAAGAAATATAACATGAAAAACTATTATTAAATTAGGCCTAGTAGGGTTTAATCCTACATTAGCATTCACTGCAGATGGTAGCTTAACAATTCCAAATTTATTACCTCGACTTTATAAAACCAGAAGGTAACTTAACAATTCTAAATTTATTTGATATTACCTCACCTTTATAAAACTAGAAAATAACACATACCAAATTGGTTTTATTAAACCATATTAAATTCTTTTATATATATTTTAAATCTTGAATGAGAAAAGTATAAATTATAATGATAAACATAAACGTATGAAATTAAAATAAGAAAACAAGTATGAAGGGTGTGTTAGTCCATATATTTATATTTCCTGTGATAAAAGATTCATTTTAAGTAAAACTATGGAATACAAATTAATAAAGTGGTGCAAACAATCGACAAAAATAAGCACACTAAAATCAGCTGTAACACAAAATATATTTACACCACAACATACACATAATAAGCAATTTAACATATAACAAAACAAACATGAATACATATAGCGATTTAATGATTTAAACATATTGAAAGTGATAAATTAATTACTGTACACGCATTTAATACAAAATGTGCTACTTACTACAGGATAGTAATTTCACGTAATATCCCCCCCCCCCATGGTCCTGAGTTTAATGATAAAAGTTACATCATTTATTATAGAATTTAAGCACTTATTCATTTAAGTGTCACATTGGCAAATTTTGATAGAACTCTATTCAAAGGTTTCACTTCACTTTATCCACTTTAATCGCAAACTCAAATATTAACCTCAATAAAGATAATGATAATATTGGTTGTATTGTAAAGATTCAATGCTAGACGTATACTTTATACATGGATAACAGATGTTAAAATGTGTGAATACTTTTTATAAATTATGTTTCGCTTTCTTGAGAAGAAAATTTCCCAAACTTTTTGACATTTTTAAATACACTATATGGAATAATATGTGTTATAGCAAATTATATGAGAAACATTAGTTATTTATTGTTTCATTTAGTAGTAGTAAAATTAAATTTATAAACCTTCACCTAATTAGATCAATATGACTTTCAAAAGGAATGAGAAATTAAGAATATATCCACTTGAAAGAAAGAAAAAAGGAAGCAAGTGAAACTGAAATTCCAAGAATACAAAGTTCCATCCATAATTCACTAATCAGAACTAAATTGAATCAAGCATAGACATTACAGTATTAAATATAAATTCTTGTATAAAACATGTATAATCTAAACACCATATTATTCTTAAACTATATGTTAGTTGTTTTATATGAACCATGCAAGTAAGAATTAAACATGCATATGAAGCAATTACTACTTTAAACTAAATGAAAACAGTGATGTGACTAAGAGGTTATATTACGATTAAAAAAGAGAAAATTCTTTTTTTTTCCAAGAGAAAAACTATGATAATTTCTCAATAACAGTACAAAAATATACTAAAATGAAACATTAATAATTAAACTACTAAATATATAATATTTCACAGTCTGTTAAGCCAATGAAAATATAGACATTACTATACAATTATGGATTAAATTTGTATCTAAATGACTATCTACCAGTCATAAAACTATAACCATTACTTTTAAATTATGTTGAACCAAAATGGTTTACAAAATTTGTAATTAATTTATGAACACTTTAATAAAACCCAGCCTCATCATAAAATGTAATACAATCAGATCCTCTAAATTTAATGCCCAAAAGTTGATTTCTTGGTCTTTGTAGGAAATTTTAAATGATATTGATGTGTTTGTTTGTAACAGTTGCTACATGGATTATCTGCATCACTACAAACAGTGGCTAAGCTCTAACGGGCCTTGTATCTCGAATCTCGAAGATCTACCTATGTGAAGAAGCCGTCACTCACTACACTCCTGTTGAAGACTATATCCTCTCGGATCTCGTAACTATATGAATATCACATGTTCTTGAAAAGTTAAGATTCAAAATTACATTTTTGACAATAACTTCACTATTTGTCATTGTAGAAAAATTTGCAAATTAAGTATGTTATAAATTGAATAACACACAAGGAAAACAAAAAACTCTTGAAAATGTTTACTATTTTGACATTTTCAATTAGATTTTTCTAAATTTCACTCGAAGGTTTCTATATAAGCAAACCATAACCCTAATTCCAAATTTCCTGTTTCTATCTTAATTATTTTCGTGGCCACTATCTTGTTTATGTACAGACAATGATGATGGACGGAATGTAAAATAAAAAATCACTTTATCGGATTCTGGAGGCCATAAATCATAAATATCAGTTAAAAAAATTTTTTAATGTTTAAAATTGTTTACGATTAACAAACTACTGGATTATCACGTACTGGATAAGTAAAAAAAATGGGTTAAAAAACAAACAATTGACAAGAAACTAACAGCACTGTATTGTTTCATTTTCAATAATTAATTTCAATATTTTTAATTTCAAATTTCATTTCATAATTATTTAAAGACCTAAATTACAAAAATGTATCTGTTCTAGAAGACCTAGTATGTTCTAGTATTCCTAATTCGACTTTCTAACAATACCATTTGCCCTTTTTAAACAATCTACAAAATATATCTAGTTTATAGTTATCACCGGTGAAGACTTTCCATAACTACTACTATTTTTAATACTTGCACAGACAAAATTATATCAACATTTATTGTGTAATATAAAATTAAATTATAATATGGTGTTCTCAAATAAATTCTACGACAAACTTTTGGAGTAATATTTATTAACTTTATGGTAAATTCAACAATAGTAAACTTTTGGACATTCAACTCAGTGAGAAGACCACTATCCCATGTGAACCTATTAACAAATATGAAAATCACCCAACCTCTAACCCAGCATAAAAACTGCTCTTTTAGATAGATGGTGCTTATTCAATATAATTTAAATTACCTCCTATAAGAAACTTCTGAATCAAAAGGTTTTAATCTTTGTATTTTTATTTATCAATTTAAGGTTATTTATTAAACACAAAATAAAACTAATACAATTTGATGGAAAAATTTAACTAATTTTATTTCTTCACTCCTTTCACAAAAATATTAACTATTTTATTAGTACTACTATAAAATTTGTTTCAATTGTGGAATTTACTAAATTTTCTTCTACGAACATTGTAAATATGTATATAATTGGAGTTGTATTGACTTCTATGGACTTCATTATATAGTTAGTTATAAAGCGTTTCATTTTTACCAATAAACAAAAAGATTATTTTGAACCTGAAACCACCATGATCAAATAACTGTCCTATTTTAATTGTACAACTGTCCTTTAGAATTGTCTAGCAAGCTTAAACAATCAAAACAATACACCTTCTTGGAAAATTGGTCCTCATTTTGTATTAAAATCTCTTTAAAGAAATAAAAACTATCCTCTAAGTGTGCCAAACTTTATGAAAATCAGCTATTTGGATTTTTGAAAATTGTTGATGTTTAAACATCATACATATACTTTACGGTGGTTGGATAAAAAATAATAGATTACCGTTTGGTGCTGCACAAGAACAACAATAATGAAAAATGTACTATTTTTTAATTCCTTGCCATTTTAGAATAGTGGAAGAATTATTCATACTTTTTTAACATCCAATTCAATTAGGTTCAAAACTTATATCTGGAAATGAAGCTTTCAGTGTACAACAATAAAAAATCATGAAAATTTCTTACATTGCCTACTAAATTTTGTAAGAGTTAACATTTTTTATCGACTGGTAGTGATTTTATGTGTCCTCAAAAGATCAACAGAATGACGAAAGCTAAGCAATTACATCAAAAGTAGTATCAAGCATAATAAGCCTAGCAAGCAGATTTGTAGGTTAAGAATACTGTCACACAGGGAAAGAAAATTTTAGAGGGTTAAAGACCCTTTAGAAGGTGTATACATAAACAAATACAGATCTACTGGATCAGGTTGGAACGACAGATAAGGAAGAAGAGCACCAAATATTGGTACATAAAAACATCAGTAATTCTAGAAGAAAACGGATTAAAACAATGAATTTTGACAGTTTGTCATAAATTTCATTTTACAACTGTTAATTAAGCTATATTTTATAACCGTATTTGGAATTAAACATTTTATACCTGAAAGTAACACTATGCAAAACACTTATATTAAATTTACGTTAAAATATGTTAAGCGAAATTGATTTTATTCCAAATAATAGTTGCACAAGATAAAACAAAAGTTGTTCCCTTTCAAATATCAAAATTCACTTTTTCAAACTAAATTGCTAATCATGCTCAAATAAAAATTTTGAACAGACCAAACATCTTCTTGGCACAGCTTCCCTGATACAGGACAACGCCCACTTGTCTGTACTTGTACCAAATCATTCCTGTTCCAAACAACATACTTATATTTTTCTGGTTTCCATTTTAAACAGAGGCAAATATGATTTTATTTTTCTAGAATTTTGGTTTTTATTGCTACCATACTTGTACACTTCATATTGTTATTAAAATAAAATTATAAAGTGAAAGTGAATAATAAGTCATTATTTAAAATAGTTTAAGGAATAACAATAATTTCAAAATAACAATAAAATTAATATTGTTTAACTCTAAAAACAAATTATAGAGAATCAAACATGATTTAACCCCCAACGTTGCTGTGACAGTAAATCAAGAATGTGAAGTAGGAAATTAACAATTCAATTATGTGAATAGTAGAAACATTTTCTGGAAAACGTTACCATCGTTGGTGAAACATATTTGATTCATAAAACATCTAGTATGAGATTAGTTTATTAACTATCCTGAGATATCACCCCCCCCCCCCGTCTTCTTTACTAAAATTAACTATAGACCCTATATGCCACACTTTATTTTTAAATAAAAAGAAGAACATAAATTTAAAAATTAAGTTTTTGAAAGAATAAAATAACTTTTAAAATATTAAGTATGCTACTATAATACAATAAATACATACAATATCATAAATTTAGGCATTTTAATCTTCTCTTCATGTTGGACGAGCAATTCAAGTTTTATGTAGGGAATTTTCCAAAATAATAAGAGTTCAATACAATATATCTTTTGTTAAAGCTTTTATTTTAAATTAACCCTGTAAGCATGGGACATCTTCCAACCAATAATAAATAATAAAACAATAAATATTAAGTTTAAATAAAATAAAAGTAATGTCAATAGAGTAATAATATTCAGAATAAACATTATATAGAAATAATCAAGTGTAAAGTGTTCTTAAATAATATCTAAATGTTCTCTTTACAATGTATAACACTGAAGGTTTGAATTTCGAAATGTGCGTGCCGATCAAATATACAGACATTACTCACTCCATAAATATAAAGGAAATTGAAACCTGGAAAAACTTCCCATGAGTCTCAGCGAGCGTTAGCTTCGCCAGGGAAAAATATATCCCATGATGCCTTGCGGGAGCGTCACCTCAAAAAGAAGAAGCGTGGTTTAGTCAGTCTTAGAGAAGTCTTGGTCAGGATTCAACAGTGGGCAGTCACGTCATGTGACGACTGCGGAGACTCGAATTTAGCAGCCTCATGGCGGAATAATAGTATTTGGGAAGTTGAACCAAATACAAATGGTTGGATAAACAGTTCGTGAGTAAAGTGAACAATTTAGAACTTAGCAATCATTACACCAGTGAACAAAAAGAAATACAAAAAACTTTTTATATTTTGAACTATATGTATGCTTGAACTGCAATTTGTAATTTTAAATTTTAGTTTCCTATTGATTCTCGTGCGAGAGAAATGGTAAAGTTGTTTTCTTGTTTTTTCAACATAATAAAAGGAAGGTTTCTTGTTTTAATTTGTGTTAAAAGGCTAGATTAATTTGTGTTAACCTGTACCACGTTGTATGAATAACTGTAAGTACGATTTGAGAGAGCAACCCTACCCTTCAGGTAAATTAAAATGGTAAACTAATTGTAGAATTGTAAGAACGCAGACTTACAACTAGAAAGATAATTCAAATTTTTGTTTAAAAGCTCTTAAAGCTAAAAAGACTTAACTAACAACCCCTTCCGTTACATCACCCCAACACCATAATTGTCTTTATAGGTTCCTTCTTATAGTTCACAACAAATGAAAATTATCACAAAAACAATCAATAACTTATGATGTATTCTTCCAAACCATATATTTACCCCCCCCCCTTCCAATTTTTAATGAAGTTGTAAACTCCGAAAGGATGTAATTCTAGCCAAAGGAATCCCTGCCTAGTTTAATTTTAAAACTACCTATTCAATGCTTGTTTGTTAACCTGTGTTAGATGATTAGATATTCTATTTCACAAATTTAGTTAATTTTTTTATATATAATTATAAATGTTAATTTTAAAAACATCAAACTAATTTTTTGACTATTTCAATCAATTCTTCTTTGACTTTACACTTATAATAACATCCAATGTAAGACTTGATAATTTTTCTAAACAATTTCAAATGCAATTCAAAGTTAATTCAACAAAATTTAAATAAACATTTTTTGGAGGGAGGATGGGCGATTGGAAACCTCTCATCTATTTTAAGAATTTTGTGATTATAATTTTTTATCAAAACAAAATAAACTCAATAACGAACAAATTATTATGACATTCCTTCATTCTTATAGCAAACTCCATTAAAAAAATAACAAAATTAAGGGTCTGATTGTGACCAAAGTATGCCTACTACACAAGATTTATGCAACAACTAAGAATACTGATTGATAACAAAATTAATGGCATCAACATAAAAAAAAACACTTCTGTGGGCTAAGAACCTTTGAGAAAAAAATATTTAAATGGTAAGATCTGATTTTTTACCATATAAGAATTTCTCTATACTCCACACAAAATATATAAGCCAACTGTGAAAGCAAATAATCTTATTGATACTCTAATTTGAAGTTACGATTAGTTTTAAGAAATGTGATACTCCTAAAATTGTTAATAATGAGGATATAATGGAAACTAAAAACATTAATTACTGATATAATATATCTTATGTATAAATGTAGAACGTTTTTATTAGTTAGCTTGTTACAATTTGAAAGAATTATTTGTTTAAATCAACTCTCAATACTATGAGAGAACCATAAAACATCAATGAACGATTGAACCTAAACACACGTGTAAACTAACTATTTTATGAGTAGGCCAACAAACCTAACCCTTATTAGAAGTACCAATAAAGACCTTGGTTAAAATACATGTAAATCCCATAATATTTATAAGTATGAAAGAAAATAACTTTGGTAAATAATTAGATGCCTTTAATGTATTAAGACGAATATAAACTAAATAATGTAATTTTAATAAGCTAGCCTGCAGATTACATACGTAAATTTGGGCCAAATAGTGTGAACAACAACACAATTAACCTAACAAGAACTTATCACAAAGATGTAACAATAACCACTGCAAGTGGTGATTAGATATATCATTTATTTATTTAAATAATCTTTATTTCACTGCAAACACAAGTAGATATTTCCAAACATTAATCAATTCCCCAATCTTAACAAATTGTCGTAAACATGAGACGTAAACAAACCAGCCATTTTGAATACATGATGTCATCAGTTAGTGACAACAGTCAAATTTATTATTAAAATTTAATCGTAGGCGCTGGACTACGATAAAAATATGTTTATTACAATTAAATTATCAGTAAATCACTATTATTTCACGTTAGAGATATTAGTATGTAATTACTAGAATAAGTCAATGTTAGAACTGTATATTAGACAACAAAACTCCGCCATATGTAATGATATCTTGAACCCAGAGTTATTCAATGGTCAGCAATTAACAAAATTTTATAAGTAAAAAATATTTCAAAATTAGATAAATTAGAATAAATAAATATAAATTTACATATTAAACAATTGTTTAATACATAAGAATAAATAAAAAGAAAAACTTTATAATCTCGACCAGTTGGCCACATACATTTGAACTATATTTGAATTTAATTATTTAAACCTTGATGCCATGAGACAATAAATGTCTAAAAATCAACATGGAAGTTGTTTAGAGTAAGTATTATATACATATAAATTAGAACACAAATAGTTCTATATTCTAAAAATACTGACTTTTTTAAATAAAAGTTATTTGTACCATGACACTGTAGTTGAGTTCAGCTCTAATCATTAAGCCTAGAAAACTGGTTTGAATAACAAATAATCAATTACCAATAAGCATTGAAATCAATTATTGATTCATCAAAAACCTAACACCTATTACTTAAAACTCAATAGATACAAATTTTGAATAATGGAGGTTGTATTATTAATAAATAACTGTGTTAGAACTATGATACTGGAAATATATGTTTTTGAAATATATAGGATAAACCTGCAATCTGCGGGTTCAAAATTTAATGACTCTAATTTTTATTAATCTGAAATAAATTATCAATGACGTTATTTTTATTGCTAGTATTGCTAAAAATCTCAAATTAGACCTATCATTTGACCTGATATTCCTTTGTAAAACATATGTGTAACTTAATGTTCTACAAAAACAGAAATAAGTAATATAAAATGAACAAAATATATATACAAATGAAAAAAACCATCTGTTACAGGAAAAAAAACATTAGGGGTATGAAGGGGTGGGGGGGAATGAGAAGCCATGCAGTCCTTATTAAAAGAAGAAGAAAACAGACATTTTTGGAAAATATGTCACTAGGCATAGTCTCAAAAGCAATGAATCCTAAAAAGTTCTACAGCACTTCTGTATATTATAAAGAATTTAGTAACTTTTTCTAACAATTAAAACCTTTTACTACATAAAAGGGATATTGTTTTTTTTAATAGATTTTATTCATTTGAACAATTCTAGGCCTACTCTATAATTGATTACATTTATGACTGGCTAAATATGAAACAATTCATATCATGATACATTCCATTGTTTATTTAATAAGGCCAAAAAATAGTTTAGAAAATTAACATATGTAATTGTCTGTTTAAATTTAATTAAAATGAGTACTACAAGTTGTAGATATTGATAAGTATGATTATTTAAAATAACTAACAATAAAAACTGAACTAGTAAAGTAAGAAACAACTCTCCTACTTCCTAAAAATACCCATCTTAACATAATATTGATAGATTTAAACCATCAAACAGAAATATTTATACACAAAAACAACTATACAAACTTCTATAATAAAATTATTTGAACATTAAATAAACATAACATAATTTCAAAACATCAAAACTAAAATACACATTGAAAGCAACAATTATTGTTAAAACATGAATGTCGAGCGTGTGATTACTAAACAAATAACTACAAACATTCAATACCATTCAGAAACCAATCACATAAATTTAAAATGTGTTAAATAGTTAAAAAAGATTTATGACTACACAAATATTACAAATTTCATTTGGGTGCCTACTTAAATAAACAGATTTGAGTTTTACAAGCATACTTTACTAAAAGAATAAAAATTAAAAATACAACAATATAATAACTAATACAGATATTGAAGTAACATATTTCAAATTCAGAGGACACAATTTCATTTTAAACAAAGACAGATTTCAAATCATGCAACAAATATCAAATTGTTTCAAATATAATATTCTCATTGTCAAACATTTAGAAATATAAATCTAAACCAATTCATTTGTCATATAGTTATAATCATGCTTCACAAATATGATTTCATGTAAAAATTATTTTAGCATTAAAAACGCCTCAAAAAATATACTTTGACAATTTCAATTTGTTTCACTGATCAAATGATTCTGTTTTCTTCTTGATAGAATCCTATTTAAATCTGTTTAATTCTATTTACTTCATAATGTGTTAACACCAGTAACCATTAGTTATTTATAATGCAAAATCAATATAAAAAACCATGCTAGGAAAATGAGTAAACTGGTTTTAGTAAATGGGAGATTAGTAAGAAAGAAAAACAAGGATTCCCTGAACTCAAAAACAGGAAACAAAACTAAGACTGTTATGTTTAATATATTACGCTAATGTATGACGTAATCATCATCCTCAAAGAGTTACAGCTAAACTTTAACTCTCTGAGGATGAGTTTCATTTCCTGTTTTTGTCGCAATTTCTGAGAATCCTTGTTTTCCTTATCGCCACAGTGCTCCTTGGACATTTGATCTACAAAGTATTAGTAGTTTAAAAAGCAAAATAAGCCACATGATGATATCTATGTAATGATTTTCTTTGCACTTTACACTTTCCTTACTGGACACTATTAAATATTCTACGACCAGGTAATTCAACCTGTTATCGAAAGTTAAATTATCTTCAATGGTTTAAAAAATGTAATGATTTATTAAATTATAAATATGTGGGAAATTTTAGTTAACATTAACAAATGTTTATAATTTGTTAGGGTGGGTTAAAAAAATGTTTACCCAAGGGTAGTTAAGATGAAAAACTGAAAACAAAATGACAGCATTTAATGAAAAAAAGATAGCAAATAGTAGAAATACATTAGAAATATTATTTTATCGTTTATACCAACTTTTAAATACAAGTTCAAATATGATGACAAATCTAAATGAAAAATTGAAACATAAGTTTTGATATGTATTCCACAGTTGTGAAATATTGTATTAATTTGAATAAATCCTTCACAGTTTAGAAGAAATACAAATGCTATGTAAAGCATAAATGAATAACAACAAATAATGGTACCAATAATAATGATGATTTATATTAATAATATATTTAGTGATACACCAATACCAATTAAATGAAAGTAATTTATAACATATAATACAGTATATGGATTATTTTAGTAATATGCCCATCTAGATTACCAAAGAGAAATAATTTATCTAAAATGTTCACAACTTGTTGAGAAAATAAATTTCAAATACAAAAATTTTAATTTACAAAACTTATTTCGATAAAATTTTTTAAATTCTGATAAAGTATTGTTTATCAAAATTAGGGTAACAATCTGATTTTATAATGCATATAAAATCGCCAACACTGGTGTTGCGGTGAAACTAAAACCATAGTAAACTTTAAAGTGTCACTGGATACAATGGAGAACAAGATGAAATAAAAAAGATGGATAGTATTCCCCCATGAATTTTAAAAATTGTTATAAATATTGTAAATTGAATATTTAAAAAAAAAAAACTTTTTTTTTTCCACCATTTACTTTTCTAAAATTGTTAGCATTTAATGCATTATACCAGATAAAAAAATGTACCAAGTATGAATAACAGAAAAATTGTAGACATTGAGAATATATTAATATTATAATTTAGATAATGAAATGCTAAATATCTATGCAATATTGAAATATACAACGAATTTTTCCTTTAAATTATTTTTAGTAAAATTTTCTGCTAAATAATTTTACTCTGCTATAATAAATTTTAGGAATCTTCTAGGAAGGAAGTTCTAGGTTGTTTCAAGACGTGATATCGGGGTCTAGATAACCATCGACAATAAAATGCTCAATTAGTGCTCTTCCCATTTACTGAATTAACATCTTACAATTGTTTAACAAAATATGGAAACAAGCAACATTCCTCGGTCATGAAAGATTGCTTTAATCATTCCTCTTTCAATACCAGGAAGAGAAAAGCAAAAATCAGCACATATTGACCTATTACACTCACGTCATGTTTGGGGAAATTGTTGGAAAGACTAGTAAATATAAGACTTGTGTGGAGATTTGAGAAGGTCCGCAAACTGGGTGTCCCTTCAATTTGGTTTTCGGGAACAAAGAGATACCAATGATGCTGTTGTATATATATATATCTATGGTACACTTTATATCTTATATATATATATATAAGATATAAAGTGTACCATAGATTTCAAAAATGGCAGTCTACAGTGATAGTCTCGCTTGACTTTGGGGCAAAGTTTGACAAAATCCCTCACATAATGATCTTACTGCAGTGTACGAGGCTGGGGATAGGAGATAAAATGGTGCAGTTCCTGGCAAAATTGATGGATAAGTTTATTAAAGTTACAATGAATAGACGAGAATTGAATTGCATGACAGTTGATAATAGAATTCCACAAGTGTCTGTAGTTAGCCCGACATTGTTTAATATCACCATCCATGACACAAGATTCAGTTCTTCCAACGGATGTTTACTGTTTCCTTTGTGGATGATATAACATTATTTACATATATTTTTCGCCAAAAAAGGTGATGATCACAGATAAAAACACTCAAATACTAAAATGCTGTGATAATGGTCTCTTATAATCTCATCAGTGAAGACTGAATATGATTCTGTTAGCAGACAGAGCAATCACATTTTCTTTATTCTTTGCCTAACTATGAATAAGATAACTCTACGTCAAATGACAAACCAAAAATGCTTAGTGTGTACTTGTACAGGAAGAATTATACTGAGCAGGCGGTGGACCAGTGCGGTAAGCAATTGAATGTGTTGAAAGCAGCTACTGGATGAGAGTGGGATACAAACACTGTATTCCTGACTTACATCTGGTCTACGCTTACTTACTGCAGCGAGATATGGGACTAAGCTGCACCCACATATATTAATAAGTTTCAGAATATTCATTCAATCAGCCATGGATGACCTAGAACTTCCCCTATTTCTGTAATAGAAATCGAACTGCTTAAGGAACTTCTTCTATATCAGACATTTATCAAAATCACACTTAATTCTTCAGCTATGTTTTGCAAAATATCTGTATATGTAGACTGGATACTTTTCTCAGAAAGCTTCAGACCAGTTTTGATCTAGGTATGTGAATAAGTTAATGTTTAATTCCGGTGTATGGACATAAAATACATTTGTTGTCACCAAATTTTACACCTAAAAAGAACATTTTTCATTAAAATTTATATAACAAGCTGTGAACAAATAGAGAACGGTGTAAATTACTTTTAAAATAATAGAAATAATAGAGGCATATAATTAAAAAATCATATATGTATGAAAATATAAAGAAGAAAAAAGTACCAGAATGAACAAGGTTTGTAGACTCGGTAACAGAAGCTGGACTTGTAGTAGTGCTGGTATTCTCTATATGACCTGGATGCACCACATCTTCTGTAAATGCACCAATCACATCGCTCCTTTTATAATATACTATGTACAGAATTTTTATTAACTAAATCAAGATGAACACACAACGAAATTTGTCTTAAAATTGAAATGTTTAAAACTAATGCATTTAATATTCTTCTTTGGATTATAAATAAAAAATATAACATGAACATTATTCCAACACAATAAAATAGTGTTGGTTTTAAAGTATAGTGCACACTAAAAGTTAACAATATTGTAATTGGCTTAATAAAAATTGACAATCTTAATGAAACAGCAATGATGACAAAGTTACATACTTCAGTTATGAAATCTATAAATAAATATGAATTATATAGAAAACCAATCGGAAGGGTAATTCAATAATTATTTTATCCCACTACAGTTTACAATAGAAATGATAAAACTTAGTGTAACACTTAAATTTAGGACGTCAACCATCATAGAAATACCAAGTTTTATATCAAAATGTGCAACAAAATGTAAGTAACATGAACAAACATTCAAGACATCCTCAAATGTTGTGCAGATTTAATACAAAAAGGTAACGAGTTTTTTTTTTTAAATAAGATACAATACAAAAATCGTACTTAAATGTATTTTGTTATAGTAAGAAAAAAGATAAGTTAAATACTTTCTTATTTATAATAACAATTTAGTAGTTTTTAGACGCAACATATGTAAGCCAATAATTATGTACATGCTTTGGAAGTTTGTAAAAAAAAAAATCATCAATACAGTAAACCTTCGATACTTCGACTCTCAATACTTCGACATGGGAACCTGTACAGATACATCACAAAGCATGCTGTTTGAGCATTCTGCCACTTCCGGGGTTATATTAACAAAAAAGGTTTGATAATGTACTCAAATGAAAGAAACTGAATACACATACAGTATCGCTTTCCACTCATAATGACAATCTCGCCGACAAAGTTTAATAAAGAGTGGAGTTGATTGACAGATGTCACAACGTACATGTTTCTCATTGGTCTGTACAGTATTTTTAGATGAGGGGTGGGCTTTAATTATGTAAATAAACCGTTTTCAATAAGGAAACACAGCCCTATTTCCAAGAATTGAAGACAACACTTTCCTATGAACAAAACTACTTTGTACACAACCCAATGAAATGAGCTTCACAACTGCAGCATTTTTTCTGAGTGATATTTTAAATCTTTATAGTGTCTTAAAACTGTACCACTGTATACAGTTTTATTTCAGGTAGCTATAAATAAATCAATGAAGTTTTATGCATGAAAATGAAAGTTAAAATGTGATTTTTCGTTAATTTCGTAATACTCAAATTCACATAGGTTAATGCGGAAACTCATTTAACATTCCTTTGTTTCTATTTTTACAAACCAAACTTCTGAATTTTTTTTTTAACTAGTTTGTTTTTTGACTACCTCGGTTAACCCAGAACTTGGTTAGTCGGGGCTCGGATAACCTCGGCTCTACTATACTTTTACTTTTGTTTAATGTTATAGTATTTATTAAATTTGTGCAATTTTCTTATTAAAGTCGTGTTTTAAATGCTGCCTGTGTTATTAGTGTATGTCCAATACACTCCCTATACTTCGATATTTTGATACTTCGACACCCCCTAAATCCACAAAGTGTCGAACTATCAAAGTTTTTACTGTATTACAAAAAAACAATAATTTTTTGTTTAAAAATAACCAAACTTTAAAGTAATGTAAAACTATTTTACCTACTCTCTTCCTTTGATGGATAAATTATACACTACCAAATCACGTTGTGATTTTCTTCTTTTTTTTAATTGTAAAATACATACACGCATATGCACACACACACACACACACACACACACACACACACCACATAAAGAATTTCATAAAACTTTTTTTTTCCACCTGTATTAACCATACCAAAAAAAAAAATCAGAAATCAGAAATTAAAAAAGTAAAATCGAACTCTGTATTCTTTTTAATATTTAGACACAGACTAAATAGCAAATAAAACTAGAATGATTTATTAAAATAATGCCAAAAAACCCACACAGTAACTTCATCATTTCAAACTGGTTTAACAGCTATTTAAAAAATAAATATATAATTTTTTTTTTATAAAATCTAAAAATATATTTCGTCTATGCAATACAATTTTTTATAAAACTGGCATTAATGTAATCAAATATTTGTACATTAAAAAATATTGATAATCCCGCTAAGCCAGATCACCGGATTATTGGATATTTTTTTTATATAAATAAATACTTTGCAACCTAAGAATTTTGTGAGACTTAAATGGTCCAATGAAAGTTAAATAATCTTATGGATAGCAACAACTTCTATTCATAAGCCAAAATTATACAAAGAACGTGATATAATAAACTACAAATGGACAGGAGAATGTCAGAAAATTATAGCAAATAGCAGCAATTGTTTCCTGTCTGTCTATCAATGTATCCCGATCTTAATGAGCCTGGCAAACTATGAATAGCTGGATTATTATTATTACAGGATTTTTTTATTTTAAAACCTGGATTGCTAGATAAATGGGATTGTGTTTTTTCATATCCTATTTTACAGATCACAGATCTTATTGTGTTATAGCGATGATTTGGCAACTTTTTGACATAAATCTATTCTAGAAATTTTAAAGAGAAATATAACATACAAAATCAATAAACAATATTTTTATTGTTTGAGAAGATTTTACAAATATATTACATAATTAAAACTACAATATTTTCAATTCCTAAGACAGGTTGGTTAAATATATCTAATTACATTATTTGTACATTTAAATCTTAAAATCAGTTATTTGGATATAGGCCTACTGTATGTTTAAATCAATATAAATTAAAAACAATAAGGTTAAACTCAAACAAATGATATTACAGTCTAGAACATATAGTCTGCATTTCTCAACCTTTATAAACTAACAATCACCTTTGAAATTTAGCAAACTCTTTTACTATATATACAGTAATTTACCTTAGTCTATAACAATTCTTTATAAATGCAGCTTACGGCCGTTTCATCTTCAATGAGACATCATCAGGCTTTTGTACATTGTCGCAAATATTTTACATACAATATACAAGTACAAAGATATACATTGTCATACAATATAAAACATTTTATGAATTGAATCACTATAATACTGTTAATCAAATATAATACACTAAAATCCACACACATGTTGTCAACTCACTATCAGTAACTGAAATGATTTCTATTTTCTGGTCAGAGAATTGATTGTGTCATTTATAGAGTTTGAAGTTAAGTTTAACTTGTCATTCAGCAGTATGTACGGATTGTGTCTGTTGGGAGAGTAAATCTGGAACTCTTCCAAGATATTTAATTTTAGTCTTTTTAACTTTATGAAGAATTTTAAGGTTGAATTCTTTGTTATTATAATTATGGTTTTACAATAATATTTCAAGTGAAAAATATACGACTGAGACTGGGAATCGAACCCAGGACCTTTGGCTTTATGCGCCAATGCTCTATAAACTATGCTCTATATAAATAGCATTGGCGCGTAAAGCCAAAGGTCCTGCGTTCGATTCCCAGTCCAGGTCGTATATTTTTCACATGAAATATTATTGTATATTCAATACTTGCTAGTAAAAATGTATAAGCGTTAAATCAAATAATTCAAAAATCAATTATGGTTTTCTTTGGTCAAATGTTCTGCTTATTTTGATTTATTGTTGTTGTTTTTTATGACTAGGTAAATGTTCTTTAAATCTCAGCTTAAAACTCCTTCCTGTTTGTCCTATATATATGATTTATTGCAATCATTACATGATAACTTATACACTGTCATATTCTATCTGGTCCTTGAGATACACGATTGCTATCTTAAGAAAAATTTCTCGATTCGTTTTGAGCGAAAAAAATTTGTCTTAAAATATCAAAGATTGTAACTATTTAAAAAACTAAACATGTACTTTAATCTGTAGATGTTGGTAAATTGATTAGGCAAACTGTAAAACATTTTTTGGCTTAATGCTGGTTAAATATAATCTTTATAGTAAAAACAAAAGTTTTCAAACAATAATTTCACATAAATTTGTGTTAGCAGATTACATTAAAATGGGGAGGTTTTGTACTTTATTTCAGTTCTAATTCTGGCCAAGACTAGGCTACAACTTAATACAGCTATCTCTTAGATTTTTTTAAACCAAACCAACATACACAGACCTCTTCAAATTATATACAATACTTCCTTTTAAAAAAGTATTGATTAAACTCTAACCAAAATCTGAATTATCCAACTTCCTACAAACTTAAAAAATGTTCAGTTTTATTTCCAGAGAGAATATTTACTTTTTGTTGATGTAACCAAATGTATGTGAACAGCCATTTAAGGTACGAGATAAAAGGTCCTCATCTCACAGAAAATATTAAGAACCTCTGTTATAAACCATTTCAGAATAATCCTTTAAACTTTTTATTTAGATATAACATGGGCTCCCTTGTAGTATAAGGTAACTAGGCCATAAGTTTAACACATAATCACAAACTTTAAGACTACAACAATGATATGCACCATGTTATGGATTGTAATACTGTATCTTTTTTATCTTGCTTTTTAAAATGTTATGCTTCAGGTTTTGTTAATGAAGAACACAATGTTAGTTTTTGTGTAAATTTACCAAACGTTGAATTACACTTTTAATCATACGAGTACAAGCGGATTACTTAAACTCATTTCTTGGCAACAGACACAATTACTTTCAGAACACAAAATTTAAACAATTTGTCACTCAAATGTTCTTCTGAAGACAGAATTAACACTCTTCAACACTTTCTAATCTTTTCACCGTACTATGTAACTTTGCTAGTGTCAAGCAAACAACTCGAAGACACAACCTGCTTGCTTTTTTTATTAGTTTCATAAGTATTATATATGTAATCTGACAAACTGTTAAAAAAAAAAAAAATTATATAAGCCTAAATATATTTTGTACAATCATTTATATGTTCTCATATTCCTTGGTTTCATTATTATTGTAAAAACTTCTACTTGGGGTAGGTCTCAACTATTTTTGTATCCCTGTCCTGATCTTCTAACCACCTTCTAGGTTTTCTGATGTTATCTTGATGTATACAATTTATTTCTTGATGTATTGTAATTTATTTCTTGATGTATTGCAATTTATTTCTTGATGTATTAGAACTTATTTCTTGATAGAGTGAAATTTATTTTTTCTTGACTGAATTGTGAATAAGAAAAATAATAATAAAACAGTGCAAGAGAAAACAAATACTAGTTACTAGATACTGTTTTATAGTATTCCAAACAAAAGGAATTATTGCAAGTTTATCTCTTTGCTAATGACCATTTTTAATCACATTGTCTATGCATTTCACATACAACTCTTTGTACACGATTTTCTTAAAAACTACATAACATACTGTAATTCTAGATTTTTTAAACATCTAGACAATTGATAATTAAATTAAATATTATTTGCTAAATATGTGGATTTTTTATTTTCTGTGATAAGTAGGTACAATTTCTATCGACAGTATTAAATTAGAATTTGTAAATATTATTTTTAAAAGTAATGAAGAATTTTTCATCTGACAATCAATATTGCATTATTGTAACTAACAAATAGGTATAAAATTATCCAATCTAGTTTTAGTACATCGTAATCAGTAAACAGTATCATATAAATTAATTTATGAAGTTATATTTTTATAGTTCGCTTTAAAATACTTTTATTTGAACCTCCCATGAAATATATTTAAAATGTATCCAAAAAGACAGATGTAAAATGTTATACACTATTTTTACCAAACTTTGATGGCTCTTTCAAATCACAATAATTTATTTTAACCTTTAAATTTCCTGCATAACATTTTTCATTTTCCATATCTTCATAAGTTTCATTAAGAGTTCTAATGTAAATAAGAAAAATTATAAAACACCGTCTTTTATAAAAGCATTGAAATTCTATAATTATCTATTTAAATAAGTAATCAACATTTATTTGTATACGCTAATTATTAATGACTTAATATTAGTTTAACAATCCCACTTTTCAAAATAATGAAAACATAATCACTGTTCTATATTAACCAACCTATAACAAAATCTGAATATTGAAATTATAATTTCGAGTCAGCCACACACCCCAATATTGAGATAATAATTTACAAATTATACAGATAGATATAAGTTTGATTATGGCCAAAACGACCTCAAGAAGTTTTCAAAACATTTAAACCATAATTTGTAAACTTTTACAGCAACACGTAACAAATTTCATAGTTGAAAAGTACAATTAATTAGGCATATCAATTAAATTATACTTAGAGAAAAAATATGTAATACAAATTTTCAAGGTACATTTATTATTATGAGATTATATTATGTATATAATGTTTTAATCACTATTTCTGCAAAAGTTACCATAAACGTATTCCCAATAAACAAGCACCTAATTACCAACAGTGTCCCACCACTCAAATAATTTACAATTAAGGTTTATAACATACACAGGGGTGTTCAACAGATGTTATTTCTAACACTGATTAGGTATTTAAAACCATAACGTGTCGTGAAACTGTCACATGAACTATACTAATAAAATTTCCAAACATCACACACAGACCATCAACCGAGCTCGAACCTACATAACATCTGATAGTTCACTAATCCGTCTATATCAACTGAGTCGAGAGTTTTTCAACTGTATCTAGGTTATCTAATAGTCAAAAAATCAATATGGTGATGGTTACTAAAGTGGCCACTCTGAAATTTTCAAATTCCAGAGAAGTTCCCAATACAATGCAGCTGACACTTCTCTATTTTCAAAAATAAATTTATTCACCAACATTTCATAAGTTACTGTTGTGTGCATTTATCTGTCATTGCATCGCTGCTAATGACACTTTAGTGGTCACATAACATAGACTAGAAGATGTAAAAAGTACTTGAAATCTATATTTCTTGTACTTGAAAACATACAAGAAATAAGAAAAACCAAAAAGTTAAAAATATACCATGAATAAAAAAAAATCCAATAGCATAAAATAATAAGTATTAGACTTCCTATTGTGTATTTATAACTTGCTGTTTTAGTGGGATCATGAATGTTCAATGCTTAAGATTTTTTCAGTATTTAGTAAAATATAACAGTTATATCATGATACTTTAAAGATATAAAATATTTGTATATTTTTAAGCTTTTTAAAAATCAATGTAGAGAGGAGGAAGAAAGTGGTTAAACAAAAGAAGAGAAAATAAACTATAAGTAGAAGAAAACGGAATGCTCAGATAGGAGAAGGGAAAGTGGAGTTGATTGCACAACTATTTCTGAAGTCATTTACTGAATCAGTAATTGTTTAGAATTGTTAATAAAAAGAGATAGAAGTTGACAAAACACCATATAAAATACAGTACTAGCACTTTTTTTAAATCAAGTAAATATTTTTAAAAAGTTAAGACAGACCTAAAATGAAGAGAGATTATAATAATTACTCCAGTATAAGTGTGAAAACCTGACCTAATGAAAACCATTGTTGTGTTGTCATAATAAGATGGTATTTTGTTATATAAATCTGGGTAACATGGTAGGTAGGGTCGAATTCACTTTGATTTTGAAACAGTAAACAAAAAATCGTAATTCCTTTATATGTAAGTGGTTTAGTTTCTGCTGAAATCAGTTGTACTCTTTTAAAATACCACTAAATCTCATCATACAATGCTAATATACTAAGTTCCATAATCATGGATAAAGTTCGCGTTTAGTTATCTTCGCGATTTTCTGTTTCACATATTGCTTATGGACTTTAACCTTCAAGTGAATTTTAATTTGATTAAAATCACTGCCCAAATTTTATATAAACTCAAAGACTGTCATCTTAATTATATTTTTACATTATTAACCAATAGCTGTTAACTCGCCATATACTTTATGGCATAAGTCATGCATAAGATTTGCAAATTATTATCAAATTCAAAAATCTTACGCCACAATCAATAGCTATTTATGTCAGTGCCTATAACCTCTATACATATTTAAAAAATATTCTCTCTGTATACTCTCTTACTGATTGAGAATGTGAACAGTGTTTATTGTGAACTTTTTATTGTGTGGTTTTATATTTGTGTACTACTAGGTGCACTTTTCAAGGTAAAACTGTGTCTCCTACCCATACAAAATCTAAACTTTAATAAAATATAAATAGAGAATAGGCTCTGAAAAACCAAATGAGTATACAATTGAATTCTATCTTTTGAAGAGAAAAATACTTTGTCTTAATCTTTGTCGAGTTGAGAGTACATTAACATGTCCAAAATAGTTATCTTTCCTCACTCGTCACTACACACTACCTTTTCATAATTGCTTTATTCATCTGGACTACAATAAACAAAAACCATAAAGCTTATTTATCACAGTAAGACATATTTTGAGCAAGTGCATAGTAATTATGAACTGCACTCATGAATGTTTCTGTTGTTTTGATGCCTTAAATTCATCTCTTGAAGCAGAAAGTTAGGTTTATTTCTACTAATGTAATTATCATACACCAAGCTTCAAAAACAGCAATCGTGCACACAAAAAACTGAAATTATAATGCTGAAACAGAATTTACCTGCATGAGTCGGCCATTTTTGCATTACTGTTATAGGTTTCGATGCTTCGTTGGCAGAAGATGAACGGTTTCTGGATTTAGGTCCAAAATCTTTCTTGGAACAGTTTGAACATGCACTGTAACACAATTAAAATGAATAATTACCAAATACTGGATAGTATAAAAGACAATCATGAAAATAACTGATTTGAATTTTTAGGGAAAATATGTTAATTTGTATGTTCCTAGATCCTAAAAGTAAAATTTTATAGCCAGTGATCACAAGGTGCATTCACCTAGTGTGTGAATGGATGAATCGATTTTAGTAGTTGTCGTACACTTAGCTCTTGATAATACAGAGAATTGGGAACATTCTGTACAATGATTTTTCTAAATAAACGAACTTCTGACTAATCACACATAAATACCAGAGCCAATCCACCCACTTAGGAGAATGAGATATTTTTCTCCATGTCATTCTTCATTGAGAAATTAAGATCTTGAGCATTAAGGACAAATATTATTCTGTAGTTGAGTATTAATTTATAATAACATGGAGCGAATAATATCAAAAGTTGAAGAATTTAACCCCTCAAATGCTGTCAACGGTGTTTGTTTCATAATTTTATTTTCTCACGTATACAAATTTATGTGTTGAATCAAAATATTGATATTGAGTTTTTGAAATACATCCGTTTTGAGGTCTCATGAAAAACACAAAAAGTGGGCTTTTCAACAATGTCTATTTGCTGTATATGCAGATGTCTGTCAAACTAAGATATCCTGAACAGAGCTAAGGACATTGCTTAATGAGTTTTGTTTTTTAATGATTCACTCTCACCCTGGTAGGAAGTCATCCTAAGAATTGTGAGAGAAATATACCACCCTAGGACATAAATTGTAGAGTACTATTTTCTTAATAGTGAGGGTGATTGAAAGCTCCTAGATTTATTGAAGTCCAAAAAAGGGGAACTATATATGAATGACTGGAGGGGTTATTCAACAAAGAGTGATGGCTAAAGTAACTCTATCTGTTGACATGCATTAACAGAGAAAATCACAGATGAGATTTCACATAAACTTTAAAACAATGTATTCTAACTGAGCAAGCAGAACTTAGGTCTACTTTCTGGACACTATTCGTTGAGATACCACCTAAGAATAATAGGGTTGTTGAACAAGAAATGCTACACAGCATCATGGTTTTTCATAGGATACTTTGGGACTCTCAATCCCTTACTCACTATAAGTGAACTACTGATAGGGGATCCAAGGTTTAATTGAAGATAATTTTGACAGCTGTTTAACAAATTTGTCAGATAATACCTAATCAGTTTTAAGAGAAGTGTGACCATCAAAGTACTCAGGTCAAATGAAACAACATCCACAATTTCTGAGCATGTGAACAGACACGACTGTACCCTATTGGGATACCATTAACTCAAACCTTGGGATTGAATAAGCAGGGGTTTGTTTGGGAAGGCCAATGATCATCCTTTGGAATAAAATTGGCTTCTACAACTTTGTTAGTGATAGTGTTACTTAGAAATGTTTAAAAAATTTGTTATTATGGAAGGTTAAATTTGTAATAAAATAATTCTTCCAATATGATACAGCTATACCATATTATTCAAGCAATGTTCGTGATTTTCTTGTTACAACTTCACAAACTTGAGCAATTGTGGAAAGAGCTGCTGTTAATATAGTCCTCTGATCTCATTGTTATGAACAGATTTTAACATGTTCGCTACCACAATGTTAAAAAAAAAATCGTAACCACAGACTGCCGCCGCAATTTTGCTGCGGGCGTGTCCTACTCCTAGCCCAACGCCGCAGATATGCGGCGGCTGGGCTCATTAAAATAGACTGCCGCCGCAGATCTGCGGCGTTGATTTCTTGATACTAAATGAGAAATTTCTTCGCAACAGTCTATTTTGAAGGTTAGATCGTTTAGGCACGGTCTACAGGATAGTCCGCCACATATATGCGGCGCTTAGTCTGTAGCTAGGACTATCGCTGACGTCACTGGACATACTAATTTTGAACAAATTTTATTCGTGGTCTGTGGCGACAGTCACAACCATTAGGATCAGTCTACAGGGAAGTTCATGAATTTTTTCGTGGGCTGTGGGAGTGACCCGGCTGCCGCATATATGCGGCAGCTGGTAGCGAACGTGTTAGGGGGGGAAAGAGACTTGTACAGTCATATACAAAAGTCTTTAATTGATAAAGGATTTATTCAAACAGTGATAAGCAACATTCCAGAAAGGCTTCAACAAAACATGAATCAGAGAGTAAACAATTTGAACACTTATCTATTGAGAAATTATCTTTTAGTATATTGTTTAATTACTTTACTTGTATGAATAGTCAGAAATAGAAAAAAGTGCAATGACTTATGGGACACCCAAAAAATACAAATAGTTTCTAATTGAAGTGAAAAATGTTTCAAATTTTTGGAGATTTCAGGAAAGCATTGAACTTTCAATTTCTAGAAAATTTGTAAAAAAAAAAGAATTATAGTTGAAACTTATCATTTAAAAATTTCAGAAAGTGTTAAATAGACAGAAAAAAAATCGGAACAATCAAAGAATTAATTAAAATTATAAAATTTTAAGAATTTATAAAATCTTCTTTTTATACTCTCTACTGATTGATAAAGTGAACAGTGTTTATGGAATATTTCAGAAATTTAGTGTTTTATTGTGTTTTTTTTTATTTGTGTACTACTCTAGGTAATACAAAAGACCACTTTCCAAGGTAAGCTTGTGTCTCTTATCCATACAAAATCCAAGCTAATATGCTATGTGCCTTATTAAACTCTAACCTAAAACCTTACAATTACACTAACAATTTAAAACAAACCATAATCAATCAAAAAGCGAAATGGGTCGATAATTAGCATAAAAAATGTATACTTCAAAATTGGCAACAACAGTTTCAAATTAAATCATTGAATCGTATATTTCAAAATTGTCTCAGACAATCATTGGTGTTGGGGTTGATTTAATGATCCCAAACTGTGACAAACTGTGTAAGTAAATAAATTTAACAATACAAAAATAAACCTTATTCACTGCCATTAAAAACTCACTGCCTAACTGTAAATATTTAGCAAAGTTTTCTATAAAATGTGGATAAATTCATATGTTTATGTTTGAGTGTGTAAATATGAAAAAAGGATATACAGTTTATATGCACAGTTTATCTAATTAGAAAACAAATTTAATGGTGTAAGAAAAATATCTTACTGTACTTTAATGAACTCTAATAAATGATCACAACATAAGAGTAAACTTAATATGTGATTACCTAAGAATGGCATCATGCATGTTTGTAGCAATATTAGTATCTTCAGTTTGCATCCATAGATTACCAGCTCCAGTGACTGATGCTTGACCCACTTCCATGTAGAAGAAAGAGTCTAAATGTCCACAACGTCTAATACTCTGCAACTGATTTCAATAACAAAACTGAAACTTCTAATTCACATTAACCAGATAAATATACATATTTTTAATCATTATACTTTTTCATAAACTTTCAAATATATTTCACTAAAAATTATTTTTCTTATGAACTAGGCTATACATTATATTTGATTTAAAATAAAACGAACAAATTTTTTTTTTTTTGTATCATCTACAATTTATTGTGAGTCTTGCCGACGATGGTTTCGCCAGTAACGGCATTGACGAGGCAACAATACAGTCTGTATTGTTGCCTCGTCAATGCCGTTACTGGCGAAACCACGCCGTTACTGGCGAAACCATGGTCGGCAAGACTCACAATAAATTGTAGAAGTTACAAAAAAATTTTGTTTCTTTTATTTTAAACATGGATTTCTACCAAGTATCAATAGTATATTATATTTGATTTTGAACGATAGACTTCCACGGTCACAAACATCTATATGATCTTGTTCTTCGGGGTTCGACCGCGTCAATATTGTCTGCAAGTTGAGTACAGCCACTCAACGTGCAGACAATATTGATGCGGTCGAACAAGATCATATACATTATATTATTCAATAAGAAACTGATAATACCAACTGAATGTCCCTTGATATTATGACAAATCCTTAGGTGCCAGGTTATTTAAAACTATTCACATGAATGGTAAATTAGTTCAAAAACTTATTAACCTTAATATCATGTTGAATAACTGCATTTTATTAGCTGATCTTTAGATCTAATTAATAACTTTCACATGGATAGTAAATTTCAGTTGTGAGTAGCTATGCTCATTATTTGTAAATAGTCACGATTTTAATAAACGAATAAATCAAATAAAATCACAGACAGATGTTTGAATCTTAAGAGATTTGAGGAATTCTAATTCAAATAATAATTGTGCTTGATGTTAAAATACAAAATCCATAAACACCAGTGACCGCTTACGTTTGTAAAGCCACATCCGAAATTTCTGCAATTAAAAATCAATAAGAAAACTTTCATTGATCAACATTATTGAATATTAAATAGTAGAACTTTCGACACTGAGAATATTATCTTGCAGATAGATAGGTATTCAACTAATTCATAATGTATATACATTCAAGACTGTTAGATAAATATACTCCATGAATGGGATTAAACCCTGGTTTCAAATCCCGAGATGGGTGTGCTACATAAACTGCAGAGATAAATGGCACAAAGTGGTGCTATTAATGGATGGAGCTCTCTATAATACCACGCGCCCTCTCAAAAGTAAATACTAGCCTTCCGTTAGTCATAAGGCTCTGTCCAGGTTGACCAGTTTATTTTCCTAGCAATTTAAAAGAACTCTCAACAAGCATAGGGAACCATACAACTTGTACAGTTATTTCTGAAGCATTCTCCGATAGATGATCTAGAGTTGAAAATGAAAAAAAAAAAGAAAGACAAAAAGATCCTGTTCTGGTCACAAGTGGAACAAATCCAAGTCCTAGATTTAAGCCAATTACATACACAAGTCTCCATCCATTAAAGCCATAACTGAATTAGTCAAATAAACTGTCACCGAAGGAGCCTGATGGACCCCTTCCTTCTTCAATTCATAGTATAACAAATCCCCAGGTATTGAAGATAGTGGATAAAGCTTCTATCTAAAATAGTTCTGATATCTTAAAAAAGCCTAGTCTTGGATTTACAGAGACCGATAACTCCGGATGACATAACACAAAAAAAGGTAAGATATTTGTTGTTAATTCCTTGCCTAATGAAAGAGCTTGTATTCTGACAGGTAAGGGAATACAATACTTTCCTTTAACTGATTTTTGTGCCAGAGACATCTCGTAAGTGAATACTAGAGGGCATTCATTATGTGGGTAGATATTTACAATGAGTTCCCTGGAGTTCCCTTTCACCTTCCTATCAAATCTCTACCACAATCAATGAAAGTAGAGCTTCTCATAGAAGATTGTGCACATGTCGACAGCTTATGCCAATTGAAATCACGAAGCCGAATGGGGAAGCACTAACACCAACCATAGAGGCAAGTCATTCATAAGCACCTGTGGTGGGTTGAAGGTAATTTTTTATATATATATATATACAGGGTGACAATTAAGTCTGGAACCTCTTTTTTAATTTTTAAACCACAATAGAAAAAAATACCAAAGTTCACACGTGCTTACTGGTGATAGTAACGCACAAATCTGCCCAATTACCGACCGGATAACCCCTTTGGGGGACGGTTCACAAGGAGTCAGACAAAATTCTTAAATAGCAGCATAGGTCGAGTTTGGTATCGAATTAAAGGTCTCACTTAGCAGAGTACAATGCCGCAAACCGGACTTCAAAAGGTGGATTCATTCAGTAGTTATAGCTGTTTGAATTTTAAAACTCTCGAACAATGTAAATTATTAAGTATTACAAGTAAACACCAATTTTTAAGTACCTGTGACCAAAGTAAGTGTTCAAAATGTTCCCCTCCCATCGTCTGACAATGTGGTAATCAAAGCCAGGAATAACTCCTCATCAATAATTATTACCAATAACACAACTACTGTTAGAATGTGAAAGTGGCTCTTTGGGTTTTCCACAAATTGAACTTTGACTGCAACCGTTGTTATCTGTATTTTGTTTGGAAGGTAACAGTTCAGTTGCTCTGAAGCTTTCAGCGGGTTTAGTTATGCAGATGGAATAATTTTCAGTCATTAACAAGTTTTAAAATTGGTTATTAATTTGTTTATTTACCGTTATGTCACTTAGTGAGCGTGAAAGAATAACTCTTTTAATGATGCGTGGGTGGGGAGATAATGAAAGATCATATGTAGCAGTTAAAAATTTATTCAATGATACTTTTCCTGAGAGATATCCTATCTCTAAGTCCACAGTAATAAAGACAGTGGCCCGTTTTGTAGAGACTGGTAGCGTTAAGGATCGTGTCAGAACTGGAAGACCAACAACAGTGACGGGTGAAGCCGCATCATTAGATGTTCTTCAGTCTTTCATCGAAAATCCAAATGAATCGGTTAGATCTGCTGCAGAAACTCATGAAATGTCTCGTGAGTCAGTCAGAAAAGTGTTAAAAAGGCAGCTTTCAAGGCGTACCGAGTACATCTGGTTCAGGAACTGAACGAAGACGACTTCGATCGGCGGCTCGAATTTTGTGAAGTAATGATGGATAGAATTGACCGAAAACAAATCCTTTTGAACGATATTATATTTTCTGATGAGGCAACATTTATGTTGAATGGCAGTGTCAATAGACATAATTGTCGGTATTGGGACAACAGCAACCCGCACTGGAAAGAAGAGAGTCATATACAGCATCCACAGAAACTTAACGTTTGGGCAGGTATTATAGGAAATCAAATTGTGGGCCCATTCTTTATCAATGGTAATTTAAATGGTGACTCGTATCTAGCAATGCTCCAAAATGAGATAATTCCTGCACTACAAGCTGCTCTTGGTCGACAATTTCAAAGAATTTATTTCCAACAAGATGGCGCGCCACCACACTTTGCTCTCCTTGTTAGAGAATACTTGGATACAATATTCCCTCACAGGTGGATTGGAAGATGTGGTGCAGTAGAGTGGCCTGCTCGTTCCCCTGATTTATCTCCGCTGGATTTTTTTTGTTTGGGGATACCTCAAAGATAAAGTTTATCGTACTAAGCCTCGAGATTTGGCGCACCTAAGAAATCTCATAGTCCAAGAAGCTCAAGATATTCCTCGTGACTACCTTCAAAATGGAGTGGATGGCTTTAACAACCGCCTAGGACATTGCCAGACGATGGGAGGGGAACATTTTGAACACTTACTTTGATCACAGGTACTTAAAAATTGGTGTTTACTTGTAATACTTAATAATTTACATTGTTCGGGAGTTTTAAAATTCAAACAGCTATAACTACTGAATGAATCCACCTTTTGAAGTCTGGTTTGCGGCATTGTACTCTGCTAAGTGAGACCTTTAATTCGATACCAAACTCGACCTATGCTGCTATTTAAGAATTTTGTCCGACTCCTTGTGGGCCGTCCCCCAAAGGGGTTATCCGGTTGGTAATTGGGCAGATTTGTGCGTTACTATCACCAGTAAGCACGTGTGAACTTTGGTATTTTTTTCTATTGTGGTTTAAAAATTAAAAAAGAGGTTCCAAACTTAATTGTCACCCTGTATATATAAAATAATTGCAATAGTATTTTATCCTACATTAATAAAAATATGAACCGTATGTTACATAATAATAAGCATACGAGTATATATAAAAACATTAAAATTAATACACGTATTATTACAATCAACGTAAAGACACAATCTCAGCGTACTTCAGCGGTAGCGCCAGTGACTTTACTCTTAGTTACAGATTGTTCCCACAGTAAATTTAGATTGTGTGTACCTGAAAGGCTTAAACAAAGTCACGTTTATAACATTAATTTTTAATGTCGTACAATATAACTGTCATGATTTTAATATTATTGTTTAGAATTTGCAAATGTTGCGTAATTACTTACATTTGATTAATCACAATTTTCATTATTGTATTTTTATTTATTTATTATTTCTATTGTATTGTTTTATATCTGTTGACTGATCATTGTTACATATATTTTATTATAATTACATTTTTATTTAATTAATTCTATTGTATTATATAATTATTACTATGTCCATACAAAATAAATTTGTCCATGACTATAATAAATAATAAAAAAATAAATAACTTGATTGTAATGAGACATCTTATTGGTTATAATTAGGGACTAAAACCATACATAATTCTTTAGATATACATGGCCATTGTCAGACCTCAACTGACTTATGGTTCTCTAGTGCAGTTAGCCAAATTCAACAGAGGTCAACTAAGAGCAGCAAACTCGTAATCTTGCAGGATCTATGGTAGTCAACAGAGTATTCAGATGCACTTATAAATGCTCTGGAGTTGTTATGAAACCTACTAGCTCTAGATCTATTTATTATGAGACCATACCTTTTGAGATATGGTATATTTAGAGATAATGTCCTTGAAGACATTTTGCCGAAAAGTACTGAAAAATTAAGTGTTAAACATGAAACATACACAACATGATCATTATGAATACGTCTTTTTTTACAGTAATTATTGTACTTCTAAAATCATGACAAAGACGGTATCGTCAGTGTCTTATGAGACTGAGCACACGTACTAAGATGTAAGAAGTCTTTACAATTTTTTAAAATATTTTAAGCCTCAATATATCTTTTGGGGGTTAATAAAATATAACAAATAAATGGTAAAACAACAATTAACATAAAGGAAAAAAATTATAAAATGGGGGGAAAATAATAAACAGAGTGTCTAGTTATAATACTGTAAGCATGGGACACTCTCCAACCAGTAATTAATTAAACCATAAACCAAAATATTAATAAATAAATATGAACTAATAATAGAAATAATAAGCATTGTATAATAATAAGTAATTATAAAGTGTATTTGAACAATTTTCGAATCAACATATGTAAGTGTCGTTAAGTTTGTTTTGTGAATTTACCTATTCAATTCTTAATTATCAACATCAATTAATTAATTCGACTTGTGCTTTAAGAGCTTTTAGTCAAAAATCAAGTTACTTCAGTTTGCAAGTCTGCGTTCTTACAAAAATATTTTATTTTTACCTAAAGGTAGGGTTACGTTCTTAGCCGTACTTAGCAGTTATTTCTATAATGTGACAATGGAAAATACAATGATTTAGCCAGACATTTTTATAAAAACAATAAATCTCCTTTTATTTAACTGACGGACAAAAAGCATAACTTTATCAACAGGTAAATTTTCTAAATCTAGGATTCATTTGTTATAAAATACAAATCATCAAACATGTTAAAATCCAAAATTAAAAGTTCCTTGCAATTCCTTCTTATTACAACTCACAACCTAATGATTACTTAACTTTTATGTTCATCACTTTACTCACAAATTACCAGTCCATACTATATTAGTTTGTTTCAATATCACAACTACTTGAAATCCTCCATCTTTACGTTGAAAGTGAGTTCGTCCAGTCGTCTCATAAGGTGACTGTTCAATATTGAATCCTGACAAAGACTGACTAAAGCACGCTTTCTTCTTGCTTGGCAAGACGCTGTCGCTGAGGCTTCTGGGAAATCTCTCCAGGGTTCAACTTCCTTTTAGCATGGCTTTTGCAACGTTTGAATTATTTGACGCGCACCATTTGAAATTATGTTTTCACTTGTATTGTTTTAAACTGTCTATTAGTAATCATTAGGTTACTATTATGTTGATTCGAAGATTGTTCAAATACATTTTATAATTACTTATTATTATACAATGCTTATTATTTATATTATCCTATTATTAGTTCCTATTTATTTATTAATATTGAATAATGTTTTATTAATTACTGGTTGGAGAGTGTCCCATGCTTACACATAATAGTAACCTAATGATTACTAATAGACAGTTTAAAACAATACAAGTGAAAATGTAATTTCAAATTGTGCGCTTCAGATATCACAAACGTTGCAAAAGCCGTGCTAGCAGGAAATGAAACCCCGGAGAGATTTCCCAAGAGCCTCAGCGAGAGCGTCTTGCCAAGCAACAAGAAAGCGTACTTTAGTTAGGCTTGGTCAGAGTAAGGAAGTCTTTGTTAGGATTCAATATAGAACAGTCACGTTATGAGACGACTGGACGGACTCACTTTCAATGTAAGGATGGAGGATTTCAAGTAGTTGTGATTTTGAAACAAACAATGTAACATGGACTGGTATTTCGTGAGTAAAGTGAAGAACATAAAAATTAAGTAATCATTAGGAGATCAGTTATAATAGGAAGGAATTGTGAAGAACTTTTAATTTGAACTTTAACATGCTAGATAATTTGTATTTCATAAAAAATAAATCTTAGTTATAGAAAATTTTCCTGTATGATAATAATGTTTTCTGTCCGTCATTTTAATAAAGGGAGATTTCTTGTTTTTATAAAAATGTCTGGTTAAGTCATTGTATTTTCCATTGCCACGTTATAGAAATAACTGCTAAGTACGACTAAGATTGTAACCCTACCCTTAGGTAAAATAAAGTAGTTTTGTAAGAACGCAGATTTGCAAATAAAAGTAACTTGATTTTTTGACTAAAAGCTCTTAAAGCACAAATTGAATTAATAAATTGATATTGATAATAAGAATTGAATAGGTAAATTCACAAATAAACTTAACTCCACTTACAATACATACTTTATACAAAATATAAATACATGGCATCTGAATTAATAAAAAACAGTCAAAAAGTAAATTATCGATAGACAGGAATATAATTCATGGTGACTGGTTGTGTGGAGAGATGAAGTGCATACACAATTGATTGAAGACATCACATGTCATCTTCAAATTAGAGAATAATTTGACCGTGAACATGTTTTCTATATTTCTTTTCATATACAAAATATTTGTATACAATGATATAGACTGAAAATATGCAAAGATTACACCCAATATCTAACAGATTTAAGTGAAAGTGCAAAATGTTTACTAAATTAATTTCAATCATATGTTTTCTATTAAGTATCCTCCATTTTAAACAGTTTTAATAGATTAAAGAATACAATTTGTGATACATATTAAATTTAATTTAACTATTGCATTTAAGCAGCTGTTGAGGTTAGTCAAACCAAATCATTGTTTTGATCCTATATGAACAGATGGATCATTCAAAGTACAAGAATGAATCTTTAAACCTTTTTAGGTATTTCTTTGTAAATTGGCCTTTTCATATTTAAATTTACCTCATTTTGTTTTTATTTAAAGGTGAAAAAATCTCGGTTGTAACCCACCTTAAAAAAAAAGAAGGAGAAAATATAAAGACCCCCCCCCCTCCATCACTTGAATACTCAAATAGGATCAAGATCAGAAGAAAACAAGGAGAAAAGGAAGGATAGAACCCAAGATTACATGAAGATAGGAAATATTTCACGAGGTAATGCCAAGTTTCCTCCTTTAAACATTTTCAAATAACAAGCACATAGACTAACCAAGATATTTTTAATGCATCAATATTTTTTTAAATAATGGAAATCAGGTCCTATCAGATGATTTCACACGATACCAAGCCCAAACCCCAACTTTAAAAAGCACTATCAGAAGATCATTATTGAACACATTTAATCGTAGGTGTTGCAAAATCAACTTAACATATCATGCTTTCAAATTCACATTTTAGTTTAACCATGACTATTTTAGTTCTTACTGAGAATTCAATAGTATCAGATTTCTCGCTGGTTCCCATTTTAACCAGTGATAAAGTACGATCTGTCAGGCACAGATGATATGGACCCAAAATATTCCTGCTGTTTCCAAGCTCTTTTTTGTGTACTGATACTTGCCACACATGTTCTAAAATAAACAAACACAAAATAAATAATATGTTTCCTCTGCAATAACTCTTTCCAGTTATCTATTTACTTAATTTCGACCTAACCTAACACATACTAAAAATATTGCATGATTAGGATAAACCTAACTAACTTTCTTTAGTACAAACTAAACATAATACAGCAAACCTTTGTTACTTCGACTATTGATACTTCGACAATCTGTATACTTCGACAAGAGAGCCTGTCCGGACACTTGTGACACTGTTTGAGCATTCTGCCACTTCCAGGGAGAATGTACAAAAACAAAAAAGGTTTGATAATGTACTCAAATGGAAGAAATTGAATACACATACAGTATTGCTTTCCACTCATAACGACAATTTCGCTCGTAAAGTTTAATACAGACTAAAAATATTAGCAAGCAAACAATGCATTAGGATAAACACGTGGAGTTGATTGACAGATGTCACAATGTACATGTTTCTCATTGGCCTGTACAGTATTTTTTGATGAAGGGTGGGGCTTTATTTGTGTGAATGAACCTTTCTGAGTAAGGAAACAAAACCTTATTTCCAAGAATTGAAAGCAACAGTTTCCTATGAACAAAACTACTTTTTATTATCTATGACTTACCGCCAGCAATCCTTGATTAATTCTTTTTTTCCAGTTTATATTGTCATATATTCACTACACGTGTTTCGGACATTATCGTCCATCGTCGGGTGATAACACTTAGTTAAAACATTCAACACAAAAAACAAGTATACATATAACATATAAACTGACAATATAAACTGGAAAAAAAGAATTCATCAAGGATTGCTGGCGGTAAGTCAAAGATAATAAATAGTTATTCAAGCATATCCGGTTACTCTAGACTATCATTATGAAAAACTACTTTGCACACAACTTTATGAAATGACCTAACTGCAGCATTTTTCCCGTATGATATTTTAAATCTTTATGTGCCTTTATCACATTTAACTCTCATTTTCATGCATAAAACTTCATTGATTTCAGTTAGCTAGAAAATGAAAGTTAGTTTATGCATGAAAATGAGAGTTAAATGTGATTTTTTGGTCATTTTATATACTCGGATTCGGATAATCGGTTAATACGGAAACTCGTTAACATTCCTTTGTGCAAAATTTCTATTTTCAAGAACCGAACATTTTTCTTTTTTTTACTACCTCGGTTAAAAATGAACTCGGTTAGTCGGGGCTCGGATAACTGCAGCTTTATTATACTTTTACTTTTGTTTAATGTTACAGTATTAATTGAGATACAATCTTGTTGAACACTGTGGTGAAATTCACAATAATGACTCAAATTTACCCCTAACCACAATCACTGGAAACTTTAAAATAAAACAAAATTATTTAATTAATTGTTCTTTATTTATTTTTTTCCACTAAATGCCCTGATGTACATTTCGATAACATGGTTATCATCATCGGAGGGTCTTGCTTCTAAACTAAACTAAATCTAAACTTACATATCTACTAATCGTTAGCGCATTTAGTGGAAAAATAAATAAAGAACAATTAATCAAATAATTGTGTTTTATTTTAAAGTTTCCAGTGATTGTGGTTAGGGGTTAATTCGACTCATTATTGTATTAATTAAATTTGTGCAATTTTCATATAAAAGTCGTTTTTAATGCTCCCTATATTATCAGTGTATGCCCAATACACTCCCTATAGTTCGACATTTTGATACTTCGACGCCCCCTAAGTCCATAAAGTGTCGAACTATTGAAGTTTTACTGTATTTATCTTTTATAATGGAAAACCATTTAGAGTGGTTATTAAAATGAAACAAAATATTTTGTCAAGAGTGGGTTCTGAAAAATTAAAGGCATATACAGAGAGAATGGTGTCACAATAATGAACTTAACATACAATACAGTAACTCAACAACAATAAATTTTTGTCAAAAAGGTTAAAAAACAAAATACTTTTCTCCAAAGTATAAAGGTTTAGACATCAAACACAATTTAAACTTATTTCTAAATGAAGAAAATTGATTAATATTTCTAATTGTTTCAGGTAAAAAGCATTTAAAAACTGTCCTCCTGCATTTGTCTTTTTCTCAAAAAAACTTAAGTCTATGTGCTGAAGTTGCAAACTGACCTCGGTTTCATTTGGCTGGAATGACAAATGAAGAAACTCTGGTCACTATGATTTTGGTTTCGCTGTTATGTATCGTTTTACACTAAACTGTTTGATTTGGGATACAATTCATATGTCTTTGGTAATGAACCAATAATTTATAAAACATTAACATATTAAACTACGAAATGTTACAACAAGAGTATTTCCTAAAAATAATGTAAGAAAAATTTATAAAACAGTGGTAAATATTTTAGAACAACACTAGTTATTTATTCCTATATCACAACAATTAAAAAACACAGGTCATATATTTTAACTGCCAATGATGCACCTAAAAGTTCACTTATATAATGTATTAGAAACAATTATAAAAAAGTTTTAAATAACATAAACAATATAGTTATCCACTGGATATCATCCAACATATTTTGTTTGTTATATCATAACAATGTTCTTGTACACACTGGTCATGTATATACAGGTAAAATTTATTATAAGTACTTTTTTATTTTTTTTTTAATGCATTATTAATTATGTCTATGCTTTATGTGTCTTTTTTTTCTTTCTAATACTATTCTGTTATTCACTAACCAAAAATAGGTTTAGGAAGTTCTCCATCAGGCATATCCTCGCCATGCTGTAAGGATAGGAGAGCTTTTAGCCATTCCTCTAATTCTTCCTCTGTGTCCAACACCAAACAGAAACAATCATTCTTTGTATATAGTGCAATCACATACTTCTGTCGAGTGTCACTGCGTTTGTTGATGTTGAAGCATGTTTTAAGGATAATACTTCTACAAAATAAACACAAATCTTATGAAAATAAATTAAGTTATGATCTTCAATTTAACAAATCAATATAAGATTAGATATATTTTCGTGTTTTTCACGAATTTAACAAAATTATTACAACAATAAATTTAAATTATGTATTAATAACCAAGCTAGTTGTTAAAACTCCAGCTTAAAGAGTGAGAGTCAATTCCCATAGGGGCTTAGACTTTACAGGGTTGACTCAGCTTCGTGAGGTAAATTGGGAAGTTACAATTAGTAGCTTCGGTTGAGAAGGTTTGAACATCGGCGACATTTCGATGTCTTAATCTCACATTGCCCGACTAAAAAACCATTTAAGAGATCTAGGCTCTTCATGGACTCTTGCGCCACAGAGTTTAGTTTTAGAGTCTAAGGATAATGACAGATCAACCGACAGAAATAACTAATTAATTAAATTAGACTATTTAACTAATTAATTAAATTAATTTCAATGACAAAAAATCATCATAAATTATCTCAAAAACCAGTACTGACTCAAAACATTATTATTTTTGTGTTATAAGTATTGTATTGATGATTAGATTTTGGTCTTAATACCTTTAAAGGAGAAGTGAAAAAACAAGAAAGGGAACAAAAGTATTTCCACTCATTAATTCAAACATTAGTTGTCAGACTGACTCAATATTTTAAATTTAATTCTAGACAAGTTTTCAGCTAAGGGATTATAACCAAAAAAAAACACAATTTTTCTTTTGTAAATCCTATAATTTATTTGGTCTAGCCGACCATGGTTTCGCCAGTTACGGCATTGACAAGGCTCTTACAAGACAGTCTGGCAAAAACTGGCAAAACCATGGTCGGCGAAACCATGGTCGGCTAGACCAAATAAATTATAGAATTTACAAAAGAAAAATTGTGTTTTTTGTTAAAATGGAACTCTATAAAGTACCGTCGGTCATCAGTGTAAACAATATAAGGGATTATATTTCACACTTAAATTACACTAGAGCATAAAAAAATATATTAGAATGCTTTAGAATACAAGGATATAATCTTGTAGAACAAATACACAAGCTCTAGAAAAAAAAAACTGGTTCTCACTGAAAAATTAAATTGAGGCCAAAATTATTTGGAATGTAAAGTTAGGCTACTTAGATCAGTTGGCAGAGCATGTGTTCATACCGCCACAGTTTATACTAGAACCATTAAAGGTTACACAAATTTCAAGCTAGTTAATGGAGTTAAGTTTTTTCATGTGTTAACTTCTCCTCCACCTTCGTTAGTGTAACGGGCATAAAGTAAAGACGATAACCAAACAACAACAAAACTATATTTTAAAGTCAAACAACTAACATCAAATTAGAGATGAAGATAGGATCGAAAAAAAATTGTGTAAATGAGTTCATATGGAAAAATTATTTTACACGACTATACAGAATATTATAGAGATAGCAATTCTAAATTTATGTAATTGAAAAGTCATATACTACCTATCAATACAGTTGAGAAAATCCCATCTTATTTTTTTTTTAATCAAGAACAATGAAACAACAATAACTAATGTTTTTACTCACGACTGTAATTAAAACATAAGCACTAAATCTTCAATTACCTTTTTGGATTTTGATTGCCTTTCCACTTCTTTTCAGAATCATAATATTCTAATCGAGCTGAAGCCTCTGCAGAGTCCCCTCGTAAAACAAAGTACTTCTTTTTCATTGTCTAAAGACAAAATTTTAATGTTTTAATAAATATAAATTTAATTATAAGACCTCCCTATTTGTAAAACACTTAGCCACGTTACTAAACACCACCGTTTTGTCAACTTTACATCAATTAGATTTCCTTTTCGAATATGGCTAGCCATAATGTATGAAGGCATTATGTAGATTTTTTTTTCCCATGGAATTATTCTCTGAACAGGTTAGGCTAAAATAGACTATGCTTTTAATGTAGTAGATTTCATAATTTAAATAAAAACCTAACCTAACCTCTTCTTTTGTGCTGTTGAAACCAAAAATCTAATTTAGGACTGATATCTCCCCAATTATCATAAAATTTTAAGAAATGGGAAGAATAACCTATTTACAAAAACCTAAAATATTGGCTAACAAACCTATTAATAAATAGCTTAGCCTTATTACAAAATATCGTGCAATCAAAGTCGAGACGTTTCAAACAATATATATAACACTTGTCACAGTGAATATATATTTTGATTAAACTTATTTATTCATTTTAAAATATATATTTATATATATATATGTTAAACATGATACCACTGCAATAAGTATGTCAAAAAATAGTAAATTTGTCAGTAAAACAAATACATTAATTAAACTACAATTAAGTACACTATATAAATAATGTAAGCATACGTTTAAGACGTGAGGATATATTACAAAATGCAATAATGAACAAACAACAATACACAAACAATATTTACAAATTAAGACACAAAAGACCATTGAGCCCGTGAGTAAACGTTCGCAATAAGGCAATTTTTTCCAATTTATCATTCAACGATGTTGTTATTTCCACCATTGAATTCCACTACATTTGTATGTAGGATTTCAATATGCCATTTATATAATTTAATGAACGCCCATTGGCTTAGCACCATTATTAGGTAAAAGTGTCACAGCAAAAAATAGCCAAAATGAAGAGTTTTTATTAATTAAAGTTTTCTCAGAACTGCAAAATATAGTTATAATGGATATATTATTTCAAAAGTTTCATATAAAATCTATTTATAATCAATTTTGGGTATGTAACATTTATATTTTTGTAGGAATAATTTATATATTTTTACAATAAATATGAATTTCATAAATAGTTATATATAAAACACAGGTTGCACCTACTAACTGCTTTCAAAATTCCGTAAAAAATATATAGAACAATAATTTCTGTACATCAAAAATAGAAGTAAAACAATATACCCAAATTCATACACACAAACAACAAAGCTGATCTGTTATTTTCCTATCTATTGACATAAATTACTTTAACAGCTGATCTGTTACTTTTTGATCTATCAACATAAAATACTTTAAACTCCCAAATTTTGGCTAAATATTTTGATTTATATTTATAGAAAGTAAATCAAATGTATTCAGTACTTATTTCGGATGTTATGGTCAAAATATGACGCAAATTTTCATTACGCAACTACAAATAAATTTGTATCTGCACGTTAACCCACTGCCATTGCAGTTAAGATAATGGGGTTAAACATTTAAATTGGTTAGTCCTTTACTCCATGTAGTAAGTTGTTAAAAAGCTCTAATCCCAAGACAAAATAATTATTCATAGCATTCAACTATAAGTAAGGGATATCTAAAAAGGAACCATGTTTTGTACTGTAATTATGATGAAACCTATAATGTACACTCATTAAGTTCATCTAAATAATTTTCTTGTAGTTCAAAGGCAAAAACCTTTGTCATCATCTTATATAAAAAATAAATAAATAAATAAAAATAAAATACAAAAAATTTAAAAAAAGGGAAAAAACAGTCTAATCACTCTAATAGCGTCAGGGTCGAAAAAGAGTTAGTCAAAAGAGATCTGATAGGAAAGATAAATGGAAGTAATCTAACCCAAAACTACATGAAAAGCGTTCAGATCCAATTAGATCCCGTAGGATTGCCAAGCCCATATATAAGTCATCAAATAAAATTAAAGGGATAAATGTTAATCACAGACATAATTTGTAATTTAATAAACATAGAGCGACAATTTTCTCTATAGCCACCTTTACCAAATGATTAACTGTATTATCTTTTGAAACTTCAGTATTTTACCACTCTTAATACAATTTCACCAAAGGTAGATGCCATAACTGATTTTACTTTGAATGAAAGAAATATAAATGTCTCTTACAAATTTATATGGCAAATGTAGTCTTATATTTTTATAGGGAATATGGAGTGTTTATTACCCAATTCATTAACATGATAGTTTTATAAAAGGCCCTAATTTCATTGAAAATACCCAAGAGCTTAGCCCTATCTTTAATGACATGTTTGAGTTAAATGTAATAACCAAGGTCTTGCGTCATTTAAAACATATTACTTAAATAAAATAGACTGTCGCTTCTCTCAAGGAGCCAACCGAAAGAAAGACGAGTAAATCTAATTCATTGTAGCTATTAAGAACTATTACGTCATTTGCAAAAGAAAACACGTACTGCTACCCTAATAACTAAACTTCATAACTCAAACATAGCAAAATTTACAATATATGAAAAAAGCAATGGCTATTTCTTCTACAAGTTGTACCAGAGAAGATATATAAAATTTGATTTCGAAGAATTTTCCTAAATTGTACTGGGATGCCAGGAGACTCATGGGTTGATTCTCACATAGTCTGCCATTGGAAACAACAACAACAACAACATTTTTTTCTATAATAAAGATATTGTTAGTAACATGAAATTTAATAATTAAATATTGTTATACTTTATTTAAACCTTTAAACGTTAATTTTTTCACTTAAGAACTTTGTTATAAGAGTTAAGAGTTATTAACAGTTTATGTTGGAGATAAGCATTTTTCCTTATAATAAGGCAATTTTGTTTTAAGGTATCTGAGAGAAAATGACATTAAGCATCATAAAAGGTTTTATTAGTATTTATAAAACATTTTAGTAGGCGTATATAATAAATGATAAATAAATATAATAAATTTAACTTCGTTTCATAAGTTGAATTCCATTAAAAATTTGTTTAACAAAAACAAACAATGTTAATTTTCCAAAACTTAAGTTTAAAACCTTAAATAATACATAATCATGGTTTACTAATAAAAAATCTCATTATAAAAAGAATGTTAAAATGTAGATTTTAACTCTTGTAAAACATCACATTTTCTCATTTTTATACGGATTCTGTCTGTACAGATAGCTTTCAAATATCTTAGGTTGAACTGTTTGGTCTCCCTATCCAAAAAGTGTTAACTTGAGCTGTATTTTTGGCTAGGAAGATATCTCATAGCACGAAATCAACACCTCTTCCAACCTGATACTATTATAAAATAAATGTTCGTCAAAGTTCTTAAAGTACTAGTGATATAAATAACAGTAGTGGGAACTTTCTGGCTTCTTGACACACTGTCACATAATCTCCCAACACATTTATCTTTTTGTTTTTGAGTTTATGCTCAATTCATGAATGCATTAAATCAGATTCCATCTGCATGTATCCGCCTTCCAAAAACCTGTTCAATCATGTTAGGTGGATGTAATGTGTAGTAAGGCATTTAAAAAATTCAACCACCGGTTTTGGTAGAAACATCCGATATTGATAGCACAATTTTATCCTTGTTTTCTTTCTGCCAGTTGAGAGCAATCCACTCCCAAATCGCTAAAGTGCTCAGAAGGATACTGTAGTATCAAAGATAATACTTACATGAGTTCTATCTTCTAATTGATGTATTTACTTTTCAGTCTATATCTCCAACCGTGTTTGATTTGTTTCTCAAAAATTTAACAAACAACTATTTTACTGGCCATTCCTGTTTCCAGAACATCACTTTTTCTCTTTCTTTTTTTTGTCTTCTGTAAATCTTGTACATTTAGAAAACTGTTATCTTTTTTGTTACATTAAATCTATGTTTCATTGTTCTAGCGCTTTTTTCATCATAAACATACAATATATTTTCACATCCATGATTCTCTACATTTGTTTGCCCTCCAAGTTGTTGGGTTTACTTGGTGTATTTTCTTGCATTTTGGTATTCTTGTTTCATTGTCCCGATTACTGTTCGCTAACATCGGATTCAGTCTCATTAAGCCCGTTGTAACCCCTGGGCAACTGGTTTCTTCTCCAAATGATATTTAATTTGTAAGTTATTATTTGTTTGTATTGGAGGGATATTTTTCTCTAACAACATTCTGAAAATATATACATTTATTTCAGTATTTTGATTAATAAAATGTATCGACAGTATCCCCAAAATAAACTGTGGCATGAATGGCTTCATGTAACAGGTCTAACATATTACAACCTTTTTCATTTTATTTGTTGTGTTAACAAAACAGTTTGATTAATTTAGTAGAATACAACTCAACTCCTGTCATAACCTAGAACTATCCAAATAAATTCATAACTCCATTTTCCTTTATAAAGTTATTTTTACAAAAAAAATATATACCTAGAACTTCATAAGTTCATCATGTAATACTTAGGTTAGAGTTTAATAGGGCACATACCCTATTAGTTTAGATTTTGTATGGATAGGAGACACATGCTTACCTTGGAAAGTGGTCCTTAGTATTACCTAAATAGTACACTAATAAGAAAATACTGAAGTTCTGAAATATTTTGTAAACACTGTTCACTTTCTCAATCAGTAGAGAGTATAAAGAGAACACTGAATTGTTTTAATCTAGGATAGATCTGTGCTGAGTGTTGAGCCACAAAAAGCCTGTTGGGAGAGGAAAAAAGATAAAGGATGATCTATCTAAGATTAAGGGTTAGTGGGTTCTCTAGATTTTGTGACCCATTGATGAGACAGTTCTCATCTTATTAGTTATGAGGGGTTACATTCTGAAAGGAGTGATTTTACAATTTTTGTCGTGTAGCAATCATCAAAAGTGACAACGTTGTGGAGTTCTGCATGTTGTGCAGTTGGTTTCTCTATATCCATGATTTTTACATCATGTCTGTGTCTGTGTCACATGTGTGTATAGCTGGGCCAAACTTGCACTATACTTGTTAATATTAGATAACATTTTTTGTTGTACATCTATGATGACTTTCAATTTTTTTAAATCTTTTTTACTGGAGGAACTACTGAAGTTGTTGGAGGGAAGATGTATTTTGCATCTTGACCTATTGCTAGGAAATGAACCGTGAGGAAGGTTCGGTTGTTTAGGTTTGTTGCCATCCGGAAGTTTGGGGTGAACTAATGTGTGAGAGTTCTGGGAGGTTCTGTGAGAAAATTCTTGGTATGGTTGTATGCTTGTAGAATTTTGAGAAGCCTTCCTTCAGTATGTTGTTCAATCTCTGTAGGCCTGGCTGATAATCGGTGACCAGAGAGATGGACAAGTTATCTATTTTCTTGGGTGTGATATCTGTGTTTTGTGCCAAATGAATTTCATCCCTAGCCAGATTCTCAGGATAACCCCTTTTTACCGATCCAGGTGTCATTTTTTGTTAAATTTATGTAGTTCTTTCTCCTCGAAACAAATCCTTTGGGCTCTGATTGCCTGGCTAGAAGAAATGGCATCCATGTTAACCAACAATACATCCACTTCAACAGCAGCCTTCTATGAATACTAAAAGAACCTAAAATAAAATCATCTGTGGTTCAACACTCGGAACAGATCCATCCTAGATTAAAACAATTCAGTCTTCTTTTTATACTCTCACTAATTGAGAAAGTGAACAGTGCTTACATTTACAAAATATTTCAGAGCTTTCATGTTTTGTATTTTTTATATTTTTATTTTTCATTTTTGTACTATTAGGTAATACGAAGGACCACTTTCCAAGGTAAGCCTGTGCCTTCTATCAATACAAAATCTAGACTTATAGCAGTACAGTTTTGTGGTACAATAACAATGCTCCAGCTAGGAGTTTGTTTAAACTTAAATATCACACAAAACCAATTTTTTTAAAGATTAGAGGTTTCACATTAAATAGAATATTTTGCATTATAATTAGGCATCAAAATGTCAATTATTAAAAAATGGAGTTACGAGTTTCTAATTATGGTAGTGATATGTAGATATATTGTATAGGAGGTCATTTACAAGATCAAGAAAGCACAAGACCCAAAAATAAGCTCTGAGGAACTCTACATTAACACTTTTTATATTTAAATAATCAACACGTGCCACTTAGTTCTTTGCAGTCAGTTTTAAGACCTCAATGTCATAAAACTTCAACTTCACCAACAAAACACAGACACAGTATCGAAAGCCTTCGTACATAAAATATCATATAGTATAGTCTGAGTCGAACTTTTCCCCTTAAGCAGAGACAACACATATTTGAATAGTTTAACAACATCTGAAAAACTCTTACCTGAGCAAAAGCCAAATTTCTGGTCATTAAAGATTTGATTTTTTTCAAAAAACTCATATGCAAAAGTATAGAAACAGTAGGTATTCCAGAAGTAAGACAATAGCTATTGGAACTGGACATATAACGTTTCTTGTTAGGAGGTGTAACTTTTGATATTTTCAAACTATGAGGGTATATTCCAGTCTGAAAACGGTCATTTATACAGTAAGTCTCAGAGACATCGTGAGATAACTTATTGTTTCCTTAGAAAAATTATTAGTTGTACCATAATAATTTTTACTTTGATTAGGCTATTCTTAATTTTATTTACAGTACAACATTAATCAAATCATTTTCTGTGGACATCAAGCACATCAAATTTATTTCGGAATTGCAAATAAAGTCCTCAAGTCCCAGTTAATCCTGAAACTCTCTTTTATGGTTTGCCAACATCACAAATCTTTAGTCATAAAATATTAAGTAAAATAAATATATTACAAATTGCTAAATCTAAATGTTTTTATCTCAATTAGGCAAAGGACTCATAAGAATTGGTAGTACAGTAGAGAACTCTAGTTTTAATGGACACAAAAGATGTAACATCATCATAAGCAGGTTAGGTCTGTTTGAATATAAGACCTCATATAAACCTCCTAGTTTTCGATGTTAATACAATCTATTTTATAATGACTGTATGAGTTGGCATTTTTAGATATTCAACCTAATTGAAATTTACAAAATTTTCATCAAACAGGCAGTTTTGTAAACAGCTTACAGTAATTTAATTATTGTTTAAGAGGTTAATCTTTAATTTATAAAGATTTTCTCTTCACTAAGCCATATCATAGGACTTTTCAGAGTCACAAATGGCAAACTAGTAACACTAAAAAAATAATAATAATGGCAGATTCCAATGAAATAAGCTAATAAATAGATGACCGACCCTATACAAGGCCACATTCTTTATTATAAAGAAGCTGGTTACTTTCAAGATACCAAACAAAGACCATTTCCTCTAATAGCTTGCAAAGCACACTTGTAAAAGAGATAAAACGGTAACTGCCAGGATCAGTTTTTTTTAATTTATTTATTACCTGGTTTTATAAGAGGAATTACTGTAGCCTCCAACCATGCATAGGGAAAACAATTCTCCTGGAATATACAATTGCATATTTTGGAGAATCTATCACCCCGAAGTTGGGAGGTGTTTAATCTTACCGTAAATAATGTTGTCGGAACCTGGAGAATCATCCTGTCCTCTCGTAAAACAAAGTACTTCTTCTTCATTGTCTAACAACAAGATTTTGACGATGTAATAAATAAATATAATTATAAGACCTCCCTATTTGTAAAAAGTTTAGCTTTATTACTAAAGACCTCTGCTTTATATAAAAAAAAAAAAAATACTTGCTAGAACAGGTGATGATTTAAAGAAGTATACTTCATAATTTGAATTAAAAACCCTAACACATCCTTTTCTTTGGTGCTATGGAAACCAAATATTTAATTTATTACTAATACCTGCCGAAATGTAATAAACATATATTTCTTTATGAAATGGGAGCAATTTGTGATTCGACTAGACTTTTACATAAAAAACCTATGACACACACATATTGCTAAACGAACCATTTCATAAATAGCCGAGTGATTTCAAGCAAATGTTTCCATAGTAAGACCCTTCTAATAAAATTCTGAAACCTCGGATAATAAAATTATGAACATCTGTTATTTTGGTTTTCCATCATAATTAGTCTTATACACATAAAATTAGTGCATTACAAACTGTTAACTTTAAAAAAAAAACGGTTTTATCTCAACTACACTGAGAAATCACAACAATTTATATAACAGCTAGAGACCTTTAGTTTAAATTTAATTGAAACAAGAACCATAACAGCATCGTGAGCAGGTTAGGTTAGGTCTGGTTTGATATTCAACTAAATCAATTAATTTGAACATAATACCTAAATCTACCCATCTTCATGTTATTACTCATTGAGTTAGCCTTTTTAAAAAACAGTTAAATTTTCATTAGAATTGAATAAAAAATATTTTTCGCCAAAAAAGCCGTTATTAAAAAATGTAATATAATTGAAATTTTTTAATTATTTATTTATTTTGTAAAAAGACTAATTTTATAAATAATGTCCTATGACAGTTATTTTTAAAATAAAGAATAGCCTACTACACCAATTATTTATTTAAAATTAACCTAGTTAAATAAAGCTCTTACATACACTCTCAAGCATATCACGCTCATTTTTACTGCATTCTATCCAAAGAACCAACAAAAAAATCCAAACTGAACAACAATGCTCCTAAATGTATTTCATACCAAAACTTACAAACTAAAATAATATATCAAAGGAACGAAATTTCCTGGTTTAATTTTTTTTAAAACATCTGTAATGCTGTCAACAATTGTTGTATTCACAAATTATTTCTCCATAATTAATACAGTTAAAATCTATTAATAAGGTCTAATTTCTTTCAAACTTGATTTTTTTACTATCAACAACAAGAAAAATCTTTTTTGATACATTTTTTCTAGTTGTTTAAGGCAAAGAAACCTCTCGGTCATCATTGCCTTATAAAAAAAAAGGAAGGAACATAAAATACCCCAACCCCTCGAATACTAATATAGTGTCAGGGTTGGAAGGGAACATGAGTACGTCAAGAGAGGCCAGAAAAGAAAAAGGGTGAATCTAAAACAAGACAACATGAAAATAGGTGTAGTATTAGCATATTTACTATAGTGAGTACCTGGGGATAATACAAATTTAAATTATGTATAATGTAAAATCATTAACATGATCATCATGGACATTTGTTGCCTTAACAAAACATAGCATTAAATTGTTCCTTAGAGTAAATCTAAAACTATTAATAACTATTTATTTATTTATTTATTTTTTTTTTTTTTTATTTTTTTTTTCCCCCCAGATGGTTACGGCATTTTACCTATTATTCAGGCATTATCAAACCTTTTTAATGTTTTTTTCTTCTTACATTGGTTTATTGTGTGTCACTTGTTCAAAATAAAACTCATACACACCACATTTATGAATAACATGTATGCACTAGTGTTGTGCGAGTTCGAATTAAAATACTCGGTGATTCCGAGTATCAAAATCCTCAGAAGAGTCCGAATATTAAAATCCTCGGTTTCGTATTAAAATACTCGGACAAAATCCTCGTAACTAGGAACAAGGAGGAGGTAATGTGCGAGACTGCGAGTATCCTCGGTCAACGATATTCGTTAGTGTTGTGTCAATTCCAAACAAAATACTCGGTGTTTCTACTTTGGTTACATTTGTTTCTAAGCTGATTTTTCACTACACATTAATTAAACATTACGATTTTGAGTTATAATGATTTAGATTCGGTAACAAGTTCAATTTAAAATAACAATAGTATTCATTTATTTCCACATTAACAAAAAGTAAATTAAATTAAGTTATTATTTAATTGTTATTACTTATATTTAAATAAATATTTATAGCTTACCATCTTTATAAAAAATATAGTAAATAAACTTATTTTAAATAATAACTAAATTATTAATGTTGGTAATAATTGTACTTACGTTTAATTACTGAATTTGTGTCGAGGCAGGATAACATTTAATTACATATTACAAGTGTCAATCACATATTGTTTAAAAAAATAAATACTTGGTGGATCAGTCTAACAGATAGAAATATAACACACACACACATACATAATGCGCATAATCATTCTGCGCAGATACTCGATGTCGAACTAATAATACGAGTATTGAAACCATTCGAAGCCGAGTATTGCGAGTATCTATTTCACCCGAGTATCAACATCGCTAGTATGCACAATTAACTTTAACATGTAAACAAAGAAGGACTGTAAGCAGTTAACAACAAAACAAAGATAAATAAGTTGTTAACATAACCAGTCCAGCAAGGTAACCAGTGATAATAAAACTATTAACTAAAAAACAAACAATAAATAATTCAACAGTTCCACGCCTGTATAAATTCAAATACCACGAAGAGCATAATCTACCTGTTGTGTAAATTTCTGGAGAAGAAAATGAAATCCCTATTATCAAATTTAAAATGTAATTATAGATTATTTTACACTAGCTAGCATTTAAGCCCGTAGGCACTGTAAATATTTGATATTTTTAAGAATCTTATGGAAAGTATATAATAAAATTAAAACAATAAGCTTACCTTCAACTTCTTTAGATATCCCATTTTCACAACATCTGGGGGAATAGGTTTGGGAGTGTCCTTACCCAAACTGTCACCTCCAGCTAACGATGACCAACTTCTCACTGATGACATCATCGGATAGTCAATAGAACTTGTTTAAAACTGATATCAAACAGAAATAAATGTTTATGTAAATATCAAGTAAAGAATTCTTCTTAATTATTAAAATATAAATAAACTGATTATTCATTACGAAAAATGCTTAGTTAATATCTGCCAAACAAAATTTGATTCAAATTTGGTTTCCATACTTTTTTTTTAAATGAGATACTATTCAATCCCATTTTATATTTAAAAATTATGTCACTAAACCCCTTCTTTCTTTAGACTGGGATGGATGGTTGAGCTTCCGAAAAAGTAGTATCAAATAAAATACATGTCTATCAATTAAAATTAATCCTGGGGTTGAAAGTTCAACTATATATTTTAATAATTAAAATTGATGAATTTATATTACAATTTTAAAAACAAAACAATTTTAAAAACAAAAAAAAAGAAAATCTAATGATAAATTAAAAGCTTTTTCTACCAACACTAAACAAAAAAGGAAAACTAAACTAATTTTATTTCAAATAGATTATACTAAAAAGTATGATTTTTCCCAATTTATAATGAAATGAAAATATGCTACATAAAGAAATGAATATATATACTATCAAAACAACATATTAATACTTTGATAATAAACAAATCCCAAACAAATTAAGTGAGATGATTCCTAAAAATAATACAGGACTCTATTATTTACAGAGAGTAATGTTAACCTTCTAATGTAAAGATTAAAAGTCTAAGGTCAATGATAAATTTCATTCAAACTTAAGATGTACACAATATTACTTATAGTGTTAGTCTTATTGCAAATTTAAACATAATGTCATTCAAATAACGCAACTTCAACAAGCAGCTATATATTAGTATATCTCCCTCTTGCCTAGGGTTTGAAATGATATGTTTTTCATACAACTATATACCTAATACAGTCTGGCATTTAATTGACATCAGTCTTTGATGTTATTGTTCTGCCTCTTTTTAAAAAATGCATAACATTTTAAAAAACATAAGTAGTCTACTCTGGCACAGACCAAAGTCCAGCATTTCATCGGATGATGTTAAGTCAGTACATTGAATTCCTGTTATATTATTAATATGGTTTAATTTGACAGTTGCCATCATTTGTGTATATAAAAAACTATTGTGTGTATTTTTTTTATTTACACAAATGATGGCAATTGACCGACTAAATGACATCAATATCAAATAATTTCATATTGAGTGTGACTACAGTCGGTACTCGGTGAAATTCCATAATAAGGCAAAACAAAAATGAAAAAGCACTTATAATTTCACAAACAACAATTTATTGCTACAGCTGTTTCGCCGTTAGGCATCGTCAGACAACAATGTTGTCTGACGATGCCTAACGGCGAAACAGCTGTAGCAATAAATTGTTGTTTGTGAAATTATAAGTGCTTTTTCATTTTTGTTTTGCCAAATAATTTCAAACCATAATTCTAGCCTTCATAATTAGAATTCGCTTCCCATGTTTACCTCACAATGCTGGATCATTACTGTAGATTTTTAACCCTCTGCAAAGACAAAACCTGGAATGTTTTAGATATAAAATGAGAGCAACAGCCACTAGTCCAACAAAAAAGTGTGTGGATTCTAACGTTTCTTTAAGAAAATTGTATTTTATGTAGTAAACAAATTAATAATCATAAAAGCAATGGAAATACAGAATAAAAAAAGGGTCTAGACATTTTAACTTGATTTTTTTATTCATTCTGTAGTTGAGCGTGTAAGTAAAAGTGTAAAAATTACAAACAATAATGTTCATCCCATAAGTTTTGGAATATAATTATTTTATTTTAAAATTACTTAGACAATTGTATATATAATGTAATTATAACAGACCTCAGCATTTTGTTCCTTAATTGAATATTTATGATACATTAATGAATAATCCATTCAAATAGAGAATGAATATTAAACTTATTTAAATATTATCACTCAAAAACCATCTCTAAAGGTCATATAATATGAAACCAAATAAGTATATTTTGATTTTAGTTTATATATAAAATTTCATCTCATACTGACTTAATGAACATTATAGAAAACCAAAGTGTATCAGTTGAAAATTGAAATAATTAACATCAAAGACAAATTTATTGAATCGAATCCTAGAAATCAGAGCAACTTTTATTTAAACTATAAACCATTTAAATTGTTTTACTCATAAGGGTAAAGTTTCTTCGCAAGATTACTACAAACCCATATTTATTTGATATGATATACTTAAAAGTGGAAACTAACACTGTTTCTTTTACAACCTTGGCCATAATTATTATTATTATTTTTTTAGTTTATGATATGGTTTGATAGTCCCTTGCATCAATTATGTAGGGTTTTTTTTTTTTTTTTTAGCACACATACTCCCGGGTACGTTAGAGGTAAGAAAAATGCCAAATATTGATTAAATTTGTTACATTAAAGAAGTTATAATTGTCGAAATGAAACTTAACACCTTAAGAAACAAAAAGTATTAAGAATGTACTCTGAATTTCTCAATAATTTTTTTTTTTTTTTTTTTAACTATGGTTTATTTAGATTATAGGGAGAGTCAAGGGATCAACTAAATAAACATAATAACAAATGTGAACTGTCAAGTTTCTAAAATTATTAGTTTTATCAAAATTGAATTACAAGAGAATTTTGAAAATGAAAATTTTACTATTATGTTTTTATGAAATAGGTTCCTTAAAAATCCTTTGAATAACAGAAACTAAGGTTTGAAAAGTAAGAAATAAACATCAAAAACATAAGGATATTTTTGGTTACAAATAGTGTTTATCTCAACCATTAAAGAAAGTAATTTAAGATCCAAGTTCGGGCGACTTAAAATTATGTATATTAAGTTGTAATTAAACATTCTTAATCATTGTATTTAAATTCTTAATAAAATCACAGCATTTATATACCTATATTATAAAATTTATATTACAACAAAAGTGTTAGGCCTAATGTTTGTTTTACATAGCCTACTACATACACGAAACTCATTTGTTGTTGTTTGCAATTTACTGTACTACAATGTATAGTCTAATCAATGTAGACTACACCTACAATACAATGAAACAATTAAATAAGCATAAACAGAATCAAAACACAATGATAACTGATTGCAAAATAAACTATATAATTTCTTTTGTCTATATTTTAAGTAAAATAATAAAACATTTGTCTCAAATTTGTTATGCGTTCACATAGTATTGCATTTAATGGTATTGGCCTATAGCGTAAAAAAAACACTACGCAAAAAGAAAAATACTTTCTTTATATTCAAACAATATTATCAACTTCTTAATTCTGCTCTAACAGTAATTGTATATTAACAACATTTTAAACAAACATCTTATGGTTTGTATAATTATTTTAATTTATTTTTTCTACTATTCCATTGAAGTTTAAAGACACGATACCATATTGAATTTTGACATCTTTCTAGTCTCAAAATCCCAAGTGTCTACATATACACTAATAGAAACAAATCATTTACAGAATAAATGTTGCACAAATTGGTTTACTCACACATATGCAGAGAAACACAGACACAGAAACATCCATGAAAATTTCAACACCGGTTTTTCTCCGTTACAATACTTACTCTCTATAAAAATCTTTCATAGTTAATAGCTTTGTCCATCTACTGGGTATAGAACATGTTTCTTAACTGTTTATATTTTTAAATAATTTTTATAAAAATAAATACTGTAATATTTGATAATCACAAACAATAGAGTTCACAAGTCAAACCAATACTCATTTTGTATGTGTCAGCAATATATTGATATTTAAAAGAAGTTTACTTGCTTTACTAGGTGCTAATTTTACCACATAAATCATTTAAATCGAGTTTGATTGCCACTAAAATTTCAATTTTTATTAATAATTATTCTCAAACTATAATTTTTTTTCAAATATTTATCAAATCTTGGTCATGTTTTAGTCTCATGCCACTTACCCCTGAATTTCAAATAATAATATTGTTCTAAAACTCTTAACAAACTAATAGATACAAAATTTTCATTAAATTGGTCAAAACTTTTTCCCAGAGAATTATTTAATGGCACAAAGTACTATTTTCCGAACTAATATCACTAGACTCAATATTTTTGGTGAGACAATAAGCAATAATTTAGTTGGAATTTTTGAAGACTAGTTTTGAGCCTTATTTTGTGAGAAATTGATAGTGCTGATTTAACCTTTCGGTACTCGCGCTGTTGTAAAATTTACAACAGTTGTAATTTTTTTAGTTTTGAATACATTTTTTCCCTGTTTCGGTGCTTGGGACTGAGAGCTATTCCTTTGTTTACCTTCTCCCCACCACTCTCTCAATGCTTGCCACTTTTTTTCAAGGTCAGTCAGTGTCCAGCGAGCATTCAAGTGGTGCGCGTCATTTATGTTGTACTTTTTACAACGCGCGAGTGTTAACGTAGTGATTTTTTTCAGTTATTCAACGAATTTCTTTTATTATTCTTGAACTTTTTTGTGATTAATATGTCTGATATACTTCGCACAAGTGAAATTGATGCTATACTACGTGATAGTTCAGATGATGAGGACAATGAAAATAGTTTATTTTTAGAAGATGCTTCAGATTTGAGCGATGAAGTGATTGAACACAATGATTTTTCTGATAACAGTGAGATTGATGTTGATGAAGAAGTTTTTGAGGAAATAAGTGATGATGTTGAATTTATTATTGGAAAGGACGGAGAGACATTTTGGTGTACTTCAGAAGTGGCTCAAATTAGTAAAAGTAGAAGAAAGAACATTATAAAAAAACTTCCAGGGCCAAAAGAATGTGCTAAAAATGTAAGTACTGAAATTGAAGCTTTTTTGAAAATGATTACTATTGAAATGATAGATGAAATCTTACAATGCACTAATAAACACATTATCTCTATATCTATCAATTTTCGTAGAGAAAGGGATTGTTTACAATCAAACAGATCAGAAATGATGGCATTATTTGGAGTCCTTTATTTGATTGGAATTAAAAAAGGTGCTCATGCAAATGTAAAAGAGCTTTGGGCAAGTGATGGAACAGGTGTTACAATCCTTCGAGCAGCTATGAGCTACAACCGGTTTTTGTTCTTACTTCGTTCTATAAGGTTTGATGATAAAGATACTCGTAATGATCGTAAAAAAGTAGACCGACTAGCACCAATTAGATATATTTTAGATTCTTTTGTTCAAAACTGTAAAAATTGTTACAATACAGGAGAGTTTGTAACAATAGATGAAATGTTGCACCGTTTTCGGGGGAGATGCTCATTTGTGCAATATATGCCTAATAAACCGGCAAAATATGGCCTGAAGTTGTTTGCTATGTGTGATGCAAAAACGTACTATTGTAGTAATTTTGAAGTGTACTGTGGGAAGCAACCACCGGGTCCATATGAAGTTCAGAACAGTGCTCTTGAAGTAGTAAAAAGGCTGATTCATCCCATTGAACGATCTAACAAAAACGTGACAACTGATAACTGGTATACCAGCTTACCACTTGCAGATTGTTTGCTAGAAAAGGGGTTGACGTTGATTGGAACGTTGAAAAAAAATAAGGCAGCAATCCCTCCATCTTTTTTGCCTAGTAGAACTAGAGAGGTTGGAAGCTCAGTATATGGTTTTCAGTTTGACAAAACCTTAGTTTCATATGTAACAAAAAAAAATAATTGTGTTGTTCTATTATCAACAATGCATGACTCAAAGGTTACAAATGAATATTCAGGCAAACCTGAAATAATAATGGACTATAATATGACCAAAGGCGGAGTTGATACATGCGATAAAATGTGCGCATCATATTCTGTGTCAAGAATAACCCGGCGTTGGCCATTAGCCTTGTTTTATGTATTGATGAATTTGGCAAGTATAAATGGAAGAGTAATACTGATTTTCAATAAAAATGATGAAATACCTGAACGAAGGAAGGTATTTCAAAAAAACCTTGCATTGAGTTTGATGCGAAACCACTTAGAGGATCGAGCTAAAATCAAGTCACTTCCTCTTGATTTATATTCTTTTTTGGCAAAATATAGAAAAAAGGCCCAAGAAAACCAAGTGGATGAAGAGCAGCCAGCCAAAAAGAAAGGAACTTGCTGGATGTGTGGGAGAGCAAAGAATTCTTCTGCGTCAATGAAATGCAGCTTCTGTTCAAGATTTGTTTGCAAGCAGCACGTTAACAAACAAATTGTTTGCCTATGCTGCGGTGGGGACGAATCTATTGAAAACAGTGAATAATAAACTGTAACGTAGTTAAGAAGAACAGTTAACAATAATAACGAAATTTTTGTTTTTCTAATCAAGTAAATATTTGGTATATTTTTTCTTGTAATTAAAATGTTTATATAAAAATTATTTTATTATTATTTTAAACCTTTGAAAAAATATAAAAAATTATTTATATGTACATTAGTTTATAGAATAACTTACAAAAAGTCATATTTGTAAGATAAAAGTTTAAAAAAATAGCAGAAACCCTGCGTTGTAAAAAGTACAACGCGCGAGTACTGGTGTTATACGTTTGGGCGCGAGTACCGAAAGGTTAAAGAAAATCTATTTTAATGACAAACACCTCTCAGATTAAAAGTTATAATGATATTCTAAAGGCAACTACCAAACCCTAATTTTAAACAAAACTGGTCCATCTGTTAAGATTTCAAGGTCTTTTTTAGACCCTTGTACAATCAACAATTAAAATATGATCAATTTTAACAATAATTTCCTATCTTACGTACGCTCACTCATTTCACCCTTTAGATAGGAAATAATTATATAAACAAGAAATATACATGTATATATACAAGTGATTAAAAATTAAGTAAAAATACAGTGATATTGATAAAGTGAATAGTAACTAATAAATAAACATGAAAAATAAGATTAAGAAAAGAAGAAGGGAGGGAGTCCGAGGGCAACAATGACTTAGGCTGGTAGCTTTGGGAGTTTGTACTGCAGACTTCTTGTAATAACAGCATAGTCTACAAAGTATCTACTGTAAATAACTTAATCAATAATATTCTAACACAAAAATTTGTAATAAACTAAATAAATAAAACTTATTTTTGTAACGAATAAATATCAAAATGCAGTGTTTCAACAAAAAGTTTCATTTATTTCATTTCTCTATAAGAAATTTTGTTGTACTAAAACATTACAAAGTCCATTGTCATCTTAATTTTAAAGATAAATAAGAAAGTTATGATGTGTACTATTAAACCTGTGTAAATATTAACCAATTCAATGACCTTGACATATAAAACAGATTAGGTACAGACAAGCATTACTTACTTTAATCACTCCTAACCTCTTCCCTCCATATTTACATTCTATACCACACACTTGTAATTTATTTTATTTCAATGTAAAAAAAGTAATCATGTATACTTATTAAAAAGTCGTTATAATCGTACAAAATTAATATCTTTGTAAAAAATATATTTTCAAATACAACAAATCAAAAACATAAAATAGAAGCAACAAAATATGCATAGCCTAATATTTCCTTATTACCAAAACATGTGATCCCCTGCTAGATTCTGAAAGTTATATTAGGCAATATAACTCGCTTTCAGGAACTATTCCATACAAACTGATAAAGAATTCAAATTCAGTATATATTAAGTATATAATAGAACTAAGTTGCATTAGAATATATTGAAAAGGAAAAAAAAAGTATGAATTTTGATTTTTTAAAGTGATAAATTTTGTCCTTGTTTAATGGCGAAAAACCTCTACACCAATTATAGCCTTATAAAAATAGGAAGAAAACACCATAAAAAAAATACCCATGCCTTCGAATATTCTAACAGATAATAATAATTCTATAACAGGGTCAGAAGAAAACAAGAGTTGGTCAAGAGAGACCTGATAGGAAACAAAAAGGATTAGATCCAGCTAAAGTCGCCAGGATTGCCATTAGTATCCCCCGGAGGTCTGGAGACAAGTTATTATGTAACTCAGTAACTATTCAAGTCAGTATATTTCCTCCCCAAAAGCCTGTAATTTTGGTAAAGTTTTACAATAGCACACTATAATTTAAATTAACAATTTTGTGAAATTCGTTAACAACACACCTTACTTTGAAAAACAAAAATAATATTTTTGTGCGATTTTCACCGAAAAAATTGAAAATGAAAAGAACCAATTACAATATTGATATAAGTTATGCATAGGAATTCTGAAATTCACAAATAATTTTAAAGTAGCCTAATTAATATTCATTTCTAAATCACTTTAAAGAAATCAACATAAAAATAATGAAAAAAAGGATATTTTAAATACTAAATTTAAACATAAAATTTCAATACAGTGCTATTAAAAGAGATTTTGACTACATCAAGGTTAGCATCTAATATCAAAATGCACATATTCGTACCATTAGCTATGCACATTGATTGTCACTATAGTCATACTTTGGTATTAAAATATGATAATGTCGACAGTTATAATATCGTATAGAAGCAGTATTTCAGCCAAATAATAGTTGAATTATGTTAATTAATAAACTTAACCTTACCTGACATGTCTTTGACAAAAAAGACAAGTTAGGCAAAGTTCAATTATTTAATATTTATTTTACATTAAACAAACACATCTTACAGTCATCACAATTTAATATTTCATGATAAAGTAAAATTCTTGCAGAAAATTGTATTATACATGCACAATTAGTCTGATATGATAATTAATACTAACTTTATTATACAATATGTAGACTTTACATAGGCCTAACTTAGTTTTATGTTCATTTGCTACTTTTCATGCTTAAAATTAAAATCACGTTAAAATATCAATTTTCTCTTTCAAAATAAGGTCTGTAGTTAGTGAATTTTCAAACTAATTTTAATTTATTTTCAAGTACGCTATTCTAAACATTTAAGAATAATGTGTCATTATTTTAATTACAGTATAATGCTGTAATCTTTTCGTCGTAGTTAAATCTCGCCTATCTTTTCTCATGGGACATCAACCAACATCTTGATACTAATTAAAAGATTATTATAGTTAATAAATTCAAATATATAAGACTTACCGTCGTCAATATTCTGTTTGCGTAGTTCAAACGACGGCCATTTCGGCTCTTCAGACATTATACAAGAGCAAAATTACACACGAAACACTTACACGTACATACGATTAAAATTGATTCATGAATCATTGTCTACGACCTTACTGCAGAGTCTCGAATATTACAGGTATCACAGATTGACATTGGAAGGGGTTGAGTTACATGATAATGGCTGAATAGCCGAAACGGCCGTCGTTTGAACGACGCAAACAGAATATTGACGACGGTAAGTCTTATATATTTGAATTAGTATATCAATATTCGGAATGGCGAAAACAAATTATTATAGTTAATAAATTCATTTAAGAAATTGAGCTTTAGATAATGAACATCAAAGACCAAGTTACTTTAAATTCAATTGATTTTAAAAATTTCAATTTAGTGGCTAGAACCTAGATACATGCCGTATTTGTAGTGTATGTCTATGAAATGTCTATGTAGTGTATGTCAGACTTTTGTGTAATAGTCTGTGAAATTCTGGAAAGTACCGTATATAATCTTATATAATTAGCATTATTATCGAAAACCAACTTATTCCTAACACTGGGTAGTTGCATATTGTCAATTGTTATTATATACTTTATCAATTACACAAATAATGTGTTCAGAACAGAAACTTAATAATTCAGGTCAATGAAACTAAAATAAGTATTAATATCTAGTGTAAGAGAGCTTTGTCAACTCAATTTCAGAAAATATTCTGTAAGCATGTTCCAACATATATGAATACCATCGTACCTACAGTATATGACTACTAACTAAATGTCATGGTTAATGAATGTCATGTGGGCTTCAGTGAGGTGGATATGCCCTATAACTGATTTAGAAATTTCTGAGCAATAAAAGAAAGTTCCATAATTTAGTTTTACAAGATCATCAACAGATTTGTCAATTGCTCAAGGCTTCTTAAGTATAGGCTATGAACTCCCATACTACGACCAAATCTAAGGACCATTTACACAATCCACTCCAACATGGAATACCTGAAGAATAGTATTTGTTCAAAGATTATGGGCCTTGAAAGATGAAGTTGATTTTTTTTCACTAGCGTTAAATATATATTGCCATCAAATTTTAAGTACTAGTCATTTAATAAGTTAACAGTTCTCAATAACTACATATGTACATGTAATCATATTTCATTAACATTATATAAATTACATCAAATCAAATAATAAGTATCTCATATTTGTTTATATGACCTGATGTATGGGTTTTTGCAGTCTTCCAGAACATGATGGACAACTTCAAGTGCGCCACGTTTCATTCCTCTAGGGTGGTTCAATCTATGATTATTTACCTCATCAGTATTCATTATGTATAACTGACCGAAGGCTGGCAGAACACTGGGATGCGCTTCTATGGAACCTATTTTGTGGTAGACGGGCACCGTGTATTCTAAAACAGTAAGGGTCCACGCCAGGAGGCATTTCAATGTCGGCTTCAAATAAAACAAAGGCCAGTGTGTTTTTTGTAGCACTGTTGAAAATCCTAATGTTTTCCAGATAATGTTGTGAAATTGGTGTTATCACTTGTAATAAGATTTTGTACGTCTGGATGGGCCTGGGGAAATATTGTCACGCTCCCTTTGTGACAACACGGTGACATTAATAATCTGTCAATTTCACAATGAAACATCACCTACATCAAAATAAGGATTGTTAATATCAAATGAGCATGCTATTTTAAAATAATTTTGAGGTGAGAAGTTCATGTTGGCATTAAAAAGTTGAACCAGTTGGTTTATTTTTCGATTCAGTGTCCTTCGATTTCTGTCAATGGTATTTCCTCGTCAACCAGTAAGTATTCGATGGTTTCCACGCGGTCTTCCTGCTGCCAGCGTGGAATATTCAGAATATCTAAGCTTCCACATAGCCTAATTATCACACATTAACAATACACCATTAAAACCATAAATTTTTGCGGGATATTAGCAATAAATCACAAATAAAGTAAGCACTATAAGTATAATGGAAATAATGAGATGATTATTTAATTCCACAAAACAGCTTTAATTGCGACATATGTTTCGCCGTTAGGCATTTTCAAGCAACTAAATTGAAAACAAAACAAGTCTAAAACAAATCTAAACAATTTCCATTATCATGGAATTCCATCATGTACCGACTGTTGTAACATTAAATTACTATAAGTATATACAGTTAATTATATTTTGTAAGTCTCAGTAGTGCTGGGGAATATCTATTCTTACGCTTCCTTTGTGACAACACATTGACATTGATGTTCTGGCAATTTCACAATGAAACATCAAAGCACTGCAATATCTACATTCATCAGAAAGATCATCTACACCAAAATATGGATTGTTAATATCAAAATGTATATGTAATTTTTTTTAATGTTGAGGTGTGTGGTTCAGGTTGGTTTACTTAACGAATCAGTGCCCTTCGATTTTTGTCATTGGTATTTTCTAGTCAACCAGTAAGTGTTCAACGGCTTCCATCCGGTCTATCTGCGGCCATCATTTAGAATATCTAAACTCCTACATAATCGTCCAACATTACCATATAAACCGTGAACTTTTATGAGATGTTAGCAATAAATCATATATAAAGTAAGCACTATACAATGCTTTTTTAGACATGCTCTATAGTCAATGTAAATTCTAAAAAAAAGAAGAAGAAAAAAAAGTCATATTGTTTTACACAATTGGAAATCCATTTGGTCAAAAAATACTGTTAGTTATTACATTGTTACAACACCCTAAATTTTAAATAATTTTTTACATACTATTGTGATTCATTGTCATCTTCCACAATATTCATTTCATTTGATTAATTTTATATTTTTCTAAATTTAGATCAGCTATTTCAAATATATATATATATTTGTTTTAAGAGATCTATATAGTAATTTTATGAAAACTCCATTTACAGTTTTCTCAAATTTTATAAATATTGTCTACAGTCAATTCTCCAATCTATTAGCTTATTTATTGTTCCTGGTTCAATTTCAAAGGTTCTCATTTGTTTAATTATTACCTACAATCATTAATACACCCAGTTAATACATCAAAAAATCTAGTACCATAATAGTATTACCTCTATAGAAGAGTAATATTAAAAAAACCACTAGGAAGTAAAATTTGAAAAGCTTAGGGGGGGGGGGCTATATATCATTACAGACGTGGGAACTGACCTGTAAGCTACTAAATAATAGAGCCTAACAATGATTTTTTATGTAATGGACAAAAGTGTTTCTAATGTTCTTAGAAAGTAGTCTAAGCAAATACCATTTGATCATCTGAAATGCAGGTACTGTGTAATGAAGATTGTTAAAAAAAATAACAAAACATTAAAACTGGTAATTAGGAGGCACCATTTAGTTAGTGATTTAAGGGTCCGAAGCTATACAGTCTCTTGTCACTGCGACTCTAAAAAATATTTTTAGAAGCCATTATAAATTTATTATGATTTCATTGCACGAAGTCATCATATTTAACACAATTAGTTGAAAAAGATTTATATAATCCTCTATTTTCCAAAATTATATTTGTACCTACGAAAAATATATATCCTACCCTTATGTAGTAAATAGCCATGTTTGTAAATCTATAATTCCATGAGCGACCTAGAGAATTATTAAACCAACTCATGTAGAAAAAAAGTTCAATTTTTTATTTTATTTATGTTAATGTATTTAATAGAAAGTTTAAATCTCAATGAACTTATTATGTCCTAAACACCAAATATTGTTATCTGTTCATAAAATATGTTACATTATAACGAATCAAAGCATTAAAACTGAACAAAAAAATGTGTCTGGATTTCTTTCTTTTTGTTTAATGACAAAACCTGTAGCCCTCGAATACTCTTACAGTGTCAGGGTGGGAAAAGAGCAAGAGTTGGACAAGAGAGACCTGATAGGAAAGATGAAAGAGGGACCCAAGATTACATTTAAAATGGTGTAGATCCAGTTAGGTGCCCTCGGGATTGCAAGTAATGTGACAAATCCAAAACTATCAGCTAGAAAGGTTCATTCTACACAATACTCCCACACGCGAGTCTAATACAGTCAAAGTAGAAAAAGAATAAACTTTGTTCTACACACTCACCACTTCCGCCTTTCTTAAATAGTTACTAATTGGCTGTCAGCATTATTGTTGAAGTAAAGTGTTATTTATCTAATATTCTCCCACATAAGTGAAGGTTTTTTGCACTATAGTCTTTTTAGTGGTTCATGAATGTCTAAAAGAGCTTGTAAGTTTAACAAGGGCCTGTAAAATAAATTTTAAAATTTCTTAAAAAAGATATGACCAAAATTTTCTCTTGCTCACAGGGGTTGTACCAATATAAAAGATCATTTGAAATCAAGTAAGCACAAAAATCCCTTGTCACCATCCTCAAAAATATCATATTTTTGAAGCAATCCTGTAAACAAAGAATTTTAGAGTTGGCTGTAAAATAATTAACTATTACAGCCCAAGCTTTAAATCAAATGTTTGCTTCCTTTAAATGTTTTGGAAAGTCAAAGTGTGAGGGTTGTGTTAAATGTCACTGCACCTTGAGGGACTTCACGAATATTTACCAAAGTCTAATTTTGTCACAAAGTATGAGTTCTTCAAATAGAAAAGAAATCAAAATTGTCCCTATTGTTGTGCACTACTTTAAAGAAGACTTTAAACTTTTAGATTTAAATCCGTTCACGGGGAAACTACAGACATATGATCTTATCAGTTTTGAAAGAAAATTATTTGAACCAGAAGATAGTTGGATTTGTGGAGATAACTACAGTATGCTTACAAATGTTGGGGGAGTAAAAAGGGCAGGGAAAAATAATGTTTTCATTTTTATCAAGAATGAGCTGGGTAGACCTATCAATGGAATTAGCTGTGATGAATCTCCACAGTTGATGTCCTCTCCACGTTGAAGTAGAAGCTCTTGTTAATATTTACAAGTACTTCCACATTTACATTGTAAAAAAGAACAAAGAAGACTAAAATAATTTTGTGGATTTTCTTCTTTTGTGACAGTTTTACAGCACAGAAGCATATGATTCCTATCTCTGAAGCCGGTTATTGAAATGATTTTACAAATTTTCCAAGGATTGAGAAACTATTTTATATCAGTCAGTTATAATTTGATGGGTGAAGCTTGTGTATCACTGAAGAGGACGACCTTGTCGTTGAAACGCATCTGATACTTAGGCAATTTTTTGTGAGAATTGTTATAGTTTGTTATAGTGTATAATTTTTCTCACAAGTCAAGCTCAACATTTAATATATTTTATATCCCAAGAAATGTGCCAAGTTTTAGTAATAAAAACCTTTTTTTGATGATGAGTAAGGTAAATTGTACCTTTGGTTTCTTCAACGAAACAATTTTACCCATGGGGAAATGAATAAATCCAGTGCCGCTAATATTCTAGAAATTGAAGGGAAAAAAATCTATTGGGGAGAAAAGGCTGTGATTTCATCCCTTCTAAACATTTTCAAACCACTTGAAGGAAAAATGAACAAGATTATAAGCATATTCAAAACTATTTCCAGGAGTTTTATGGTAGGTGTATTTCGTACATAGAACCTTGACAAAACAATTTTAGGGATGCCCACGACTTTTTACCTGGGTAAATGAAATCATGATAGCATAGGACATCATTGAAAAAACGGCAGAAAAAATAAGCAAGAATATTAATAAACATATATGATATATACAGATGAACTTTTGGATGAAAGACTTATACTGACAAAGAAATTTTAGACTTCTAAATTGGAATGCTGGCAAAAAGAAGGGAAAGAAAAAGATAAAGCTATCAAGGGAATAAAAGTGGTTAAAGCTCTTCAATCATATTAAAGAACATGACAGATATCCCAATGCGCAATCTTGGACTGATAATAGAATAGCATAGATATTTTTCCTTCCTGAAGCATCAACTCCTGTAGAGACAATGCTTGGACAAATGATGGAGGTTTAATGTAAGAGATTCAAGGATTGATGGTATGTGTTCTTCTACATGCTAATGACATTATATTATTTATAGAGAAACCTGAAACTCTACTAAACATCCTCAATAACCTAGCATATTTACGGAGGGGTGTTATTGTAAATAAATTAAAAAGAGAAAATTCTAAGATATGATAGTCGGGGAAAATGACACAGGCCAAGAAAATGTATTGAGATTGTTTAAGCATTATTTTAACTTTTACTTGTCATTTGTAGGGAGAAATAGTGTCAACAGCTAAATTTGGTTTTAATAATAATATGAGCTGCTGATTCTTTATGAAAATTATATTTTAATAACTGGTAAATGGCCTGTTTTTAATTTAGTTTGTTGAACGATAGTAAGGTATGGGTCACAAGTTTAGTGTTATAATTTTGGCACAATTTTAGTGTTATAATTTTGTAAAGGACTTTGAAAATTTTGAGAGATTAGCTAGCAATTCAAAAAATATTTTGTATGTCAAACCCAATAATTACGTGATCTAGTTGGTATTTTTGCTTTAATTTACACAATAACTAGGCTATATTTACTATATATATATTTACAAACTCTAGGTTTATCAGAAAACAGATTAACAAAAACATTTAGCACTGATGGCAATAAACAAAAGAGTTGGATGGTTTAATTATTGACAAGAATTGGGGACAAAATATGTTTTTACTAAGTGGGTTTGGCAAGATAAACTAATAGAATTCTTAAACAAAATTAAAGCATGTGGTAAATAGTTACAAAAGGCATGTCATTTATAAAATTTAATCGATTAATTTAGGGGGAATGAGTTATACAGTATTAGAGATGATTATGACCCATAAATTTATCACTACAACTTAAAAACTAGATGCAGACAAATGGTCGTTTATTAAATAATGAAGTACCGGTAATGGTATTTTTTGATGAAAAAAATTGCTATTCTCTCATGCATATGGAAGGACTAAAGTTTAGGAATGAGTTGTTTGCAAAGTTTAATTATTGATAAGAGTAGGACTATGCCATAAAAGTTTGTTTACAACCATCTATACAGTATTATGTTTATTATTAATTTGGTTACCTTCCTGAATTATTATTTCTGATAGATAATAGAAAAATATAGCTTCCAAATAGTTTTTTTTTTAAATCCCACACTCATGAAAATATTAAAATTGTTTGCACTTGTTAATTAATTAATTTTTCGATAATTATTCAGAACAACATGACCATGGTACACCGTATTTTTTTATAATTTTAAAAGTACAATCCACTGCACAAGAACATAAAAAATAAAGTATAAGCGCAACCATAAATAAGAAATACACGAGCTCAAAATAGAGAAATTGAACTTATTTACCGCTTAATTTCCATTTTCACTCATATTTATGGAATAAAGAACATAATCTGGCATAACCTAACCTATTCGCATTTAACTTAGGATAAACTTAACTTGACCTAATTTAAACTTCTAAACACGCTTTCCCCAACGTGTAGGATATATACTAGCATAAAAACATCTATTTTAAAAGTAATAATAGTTTTAATGGGGAAATGGGGTGGTTACGCTGTTCTTAACAATTACCAATTTTTTTAGTGTTGAGCTTAAGATTTGTTTTGCTAAGTTACTGATTTTTTTTTTCTCTGTATAACACTTGTTACTCTGGCAGAAGACTAAGGTTATGGCATATGAATTATGAATGTATGTATGAATTTATTGTATGTATAAAGAGGGGGAAAAAAGAAACAAACCATTTAGACTCTAGGGTTATTGTTTATTTTGGTTTTTACGAATTGTATTAAGTTATATTATTAGGCTATTTTGTTTTTTGCAAATAAATGCATTAGGCTACTTATTATTATTAACAAACTTGTAAAAAAAATATTTTAACAAAGAGTACATAGCCTAGCCTATTAAAACACAGCATTCTAGTGAAAAGAAAAACTGGGTTGAAAAAAATGTTTGAGCTACACGAATTTTCCCAAATTCATAATATTAAGTGAATTTATTAAAATGTAAGAAATTGAAAAGTTATTCACTTTATTGTACATGGTTGCTTTTATTTGTACTTTCTGTAGCCTAAAATCCAATAAAAATGTCTACGTAATAAACACTGTTATTATTTCAGCATTCTTAAGTCCTCTCTAGTCACCCTCCCCACCATAGACTAGCGTCCCAGTTGGATCATACAAAAATTATAACAAGTCTAACTACAATGAGCATCGAGGAAAGACCATGTGAAAATTAAGTGAATCGTTGATAATATTACAAATCTCCATAATAGGAAAATAAATTTGATATAAGAATTTAAGATAACTAATACCTGTTGTTTATAATAAGGAAGGAACAGTTTTGTTGTATATCTTAAATAAAAACCCAGACACCTGCCATAGAAACCAAATATTGGTTATGTAGATAGACTCTAAGATTTTCACTTGTTTTCTATATTTAAAAAACTAAAAAGAAATATAATAAAAATTGTAAGATTACTATTACTGGTTTATAACTTGCACAACTCTATTAAACTAGCTTTATCTTAAATTTTTACAGTGATAAATATATAGGCTAATAACGTTTGTATCAAGGCATGGCCTATATACGTAAACAGAGTTAAAAAACAGTTATTAAAAATTAGATGTACCTAAAGACCAAAAATATACGATAAATATCGGATGTACGTCAGTCTCAGATTTTTCTATAAAAAATTATGATATCGTAAAGTATACACCTTGATTTCAAACAATCAGGTAAAATATTTTTTGTCGGAAGACTCTTTTCAAATCACAAAATGCATTACCTAGTTTAGAAGAAATTGAGATTTATAAAAGTATGAAATCTAGTTACGTAGATTAGGAATGCCAACGTTAATATTTATGACTATGTTCATCAAGTCACTGAATGTATGATCTCTTGTTTTATTAGGTCTGGCTAGCTGACATATATATATATTAGACATGTGCTTTACAACTTAATAAATATTAAGATAAGAATATATTTTCAAAGTTAAATACTAATAACTTTATTAGGTCTGGTCAGGTGGCTAAAATATAACTACCCTCCTGGCGAGATCTCGTCTACATCATTTACGAAACTTACGTAACTTAGACACTACTCATATTTCATATCGCCTATTTTCTAATAAACAAATATATATTCTAACTTTAAAAGTGTCTTCAAAAATTAAAAATGATCTCATTGTTTGAAAATAAGGTAGCGATAATACATTCACTAACTTGACTAAAGTAGTTATAAATATTAAAATAGGCTTTTGTTATCAGAGCTGTATTCCCAACCTTGTTTTCTATGTGTTATTTGACAGTGAAGAAATGCATTTTGAGACTTGAAATGTGTTTTCCGACAAAAAATAACATACAGTGTCTGATTGTTTTATTAATACAAGGTAAATACTTTTAGATTTCATATTTGTTTATACAAAAATCTGAGACCGAGGTACAACCAATAATGATCAAACATACTAGTATATCTAAATAAACTTTAACAAAATTAGTTACAGATATACCTACATACAATATCTGTGAACATGGACAATTAAATTGAAGCCATTTACTGTAACAAAATTTAACCTAACCAAATCTGACTGTTAAAATTATCTGGCACGCAAAAATTTAACGCTGCCATCATGTCACTTCAGTAACCTAAACAAATATTTACAGCTGCACCATCTGATAAATAGCTGAATACTGCAATAAATCAAACATATATATATATATATATATATATATATATATATATATATATATATCAAAATGATATGGAAGCAGGAATAATTATAAACAAAGTAATAGCAGACTTAGGTTTACTGCTCACACCACTCATTGCGCATATGAAGTCATGACTAATGAACACTGTGAATAAAATTTAGACAGTAAGATTTATACAGGTTATCTAATCAATCGCAGTGCTGAGCTCTTAATTTCTACGAACAACTTTCAAGTCCCTATTAGCTCACTATAATTGATATTGGGCTAATTATACCTACATTGAAGCTTGCCTTAAAATTTCATTAAGAAAATCATTTAAATCGTTTACTACCTAGCATTTTTTTTTTAATGAGATCATATTAGGTGTCGCCAGACACTTTTGAAATAGCTAAATAAATTATTTTAGGCTACTTGAAAATAATAAATAAAAAGTACGAAATCCAGGTTTAGTTAGTTTATTACGAATGGAAATCCAGCTCTATTTATGATTACGTTATTCATGTTAGTAGTATAAAGACATGTATGTGTATGTGTGTGTGTGTCACCTAGCCAGACCTAATAAAACAAGCGATCGTACATTCACTAACTTGAATAACATATTCATTCATAATCTGAGCTGTAACTAAACTAATGTATTTTGATACTTTAAAAATATCTAGCAACACATAATATGATCTCATCTTTTCAAAATAAGGTAGTTTTTAAACAATTTTCTTAATTAAATTTTAAGGCAAGCTTCAATGCATAATTACCAATTTTGGTACACAAATAACATACATTTTAATATGGAATGGAAATTTAAATTAAATTTAAATTCTATTCTATATTAAAACTCAAAAACAATGCCTATCCAACCCAAGTCTAGCCAATCAAATTTTTACAAAAATAAAAATATTTGTTACTTTCAAATGATTACATTAAACATTTCTACTAATAACTATACTTTCAATTAAGATCATTTCCAAATATACTAAGATACTTTCACGTTACTAGGCCTACGAATATTTTTTAACCTTGATTAATTATAAACAAACAACCATAACCTAGACCTGTGACAACTTGCACATATCTTCATAATCAAAATTGTATCACTAATAAGTTATTTATTGTAATTCATGCACAATATAAGAACAATAATAAAAATAGAGATATATATCTATACTTACAAATAATTGTTATATTTATAAACATATTCCAAACTGGTTGGCAAATCATATTTTCATATTTTTGCCATGCTTTCTTGCAAAACGTGGTGCTGGTCAAATTAGGCGTAGTTAAAGTTCAGGGACAGTTACACCTTTTAAAAGATTTTTATGAACACGATATTATTAAAACTAAAACTTTAAATTGTTTACTATCACTCACATAACTATAATTGTAGAAAAAGCGTTAAAAACAAGTTAATAAAGAATAACAATCCTACAGCCTGTTATGTAGGCAACTGGCAAGGGCTAGTATTTTTTTCAGGCGCAATACCTAAATACGTAAATATTCCAGGTCAATGAATGGAATTTCCTGTAAACATTTGTCCACAGAAATCCGTACCAACGAAACACTGTCATTGTCACTAATTAGTTTATGTAACACAATCGTTATCTTGGACAAGAAATGCAGAAAGAACAAATCTCATTCAATAATTATAACAACAGTCAACAACTAGGCCTATAGTAAAATGTTTTTCCTGTCTAGACGCAAAAAATGTGCCTTAAAACAAAATGCGCAATTATTTTGTTGCCTAGATACAACACTGACATCAAAAGAGTTCGCACATAAAAGACATTGTCCTTAACACTACATTATTCACTATACATGACTGCTTCATGACAAATTCAGAACTTTTCAATACACAAGTTTCAATGAAACACGTATCAGTAACCATCTTGGAAAAGGTCATGTGTGACTGTGTACATGTCGAGCTGAGGTTGTAAACAACTTGTACGCATGCGCCGCTGGCCTACAACTCGATACTGGCACGACGAGGAATGCACGTCATGCATGAATCATCTTGATCATTGAACTACGATTAAAAATACCCTTGCTAGAACTTAAATAAGAATATAAAACGAACGTGCTATACCATTGATGTATTGTTTTAATTATTAGTGTTTTTTTAGAATCAAATATCCCAACATGCGGAGGTCACATGTTTCATATGAAGTAGATAGGCACAAGTCCTTGACATTCTCAAGCGCCTACGTCGAAGAAAAAATTAACCGTTAGATAAATATAGTGGGGGTAACAAATTCCACTAAATTCAAATAAATAATATTATAACTGAGTTGACAACTTTTAAACTGCACCATAGTAATTATTGTGCGTTAAGTTCATCATGAAAGAGTGTATTACTTTGCGCAGGCATGGTTACGATTACTACGTCGCAGAAACGTCTAGCGTACAACTGGATCGATTACAGACCAAAACGCCCGCCGTCGCAGCTCATTCATGGGAAACGCCTTGCAGACAGACACACCCACATCGCGGGGGAACCTTCACGTTTACCTACGTATTAGGCGAATATAGCACAGTTTTGGCAAGCTTCTTTGCTGTGGCGCAAATACAAAACACACTGTTCTAAAAACAGTCTCTAATGTGTCTCGGGATAAATTAATTTTAGCACTTCCAAAAAAAACTAATATTATACATACCGTACACTTTCAGTATGCATTTTTTAAAATGCACACAAAATTATAATTTATTGAACAACATAATATGAAACACATTGCGATAGCAGAAATTATGTCCAAAAACAACACAAAATAGTCTAATATGTACTAAAAATACACAGTAGACTAAATAAATACCTTGATGTGGTCATTCTTTCCAATTGCTTATGAAAAAAAAAATTGTTAATTTCGAACTTAAAAAACCTAACTATTTGAATATCTATAATAAAAATTTGTTCAATATTTTATGTTCTATAAACCATATTTGGTTTATTTAGAATTTTTGGTGTACTGTATATGGGGGAATTGCATACAAGCCTATATCAAAAATTTAAATTCAATGCCTTTATAAAAACATAGATGATTGTGTTTCATAACAATGATTTTTAATAATGTTCAGTTTACTATGGATTTTTGGAGTATATGGTACTAAATACCTACAAACTGAAGTGAAATATGAACTCAATGTCTCCAAAAATATAAAAGCCTAAATTTTTATCAATTTAAAAAAAAAAATAGTAATTCACCACCAGACATATACAACTCAGAGATAACAAAATAACTGTTTTACTGTTATATAGTAAATAACTAAATAACCTCAAAACCTACTACTGCTAAATAGAAACAAAATAATTATTTCATTCATAATCAAATATATTGAAATTAATGTCTTAACATAATACAATAAATGCCTAAAGCTATGTTCACCTAAATATACAGTGAACGAGCAAACTTGACCAAAATCTAATTAACCACCACACTACAAAATGTTGAGTAATACAGCCAACCTTTTTTAAAAATAATCTGTCTTAATCACCAAACCCTAATGACATTATTTACAAAATATAATTACTCCTTAACACCAAACTTTAAATTTTGGAATTTAATTTAATTTTACTTGTGCAAACTGAGTACACTTTTAACAATTTTTGATAAGTTATTGGGAAAAACAATTTAATTTTTTTTTTCTTGTTATTTTTCCTGTCTCGAGAGACATTTAAAATGAGATAACACAAGTCTATAATGTGCCATTTGAGATTTATGGCACCCCATAAATCTTAAATGGAACCCCCCACCCACACTTATTAAAAAACTTACATGGTACCCCTACTATTTTTAGGTTGCCCCTCTCACCTAAAAACCAGGTTTACACTATCGGACACTATATAGCAGAGCTGCTAGAAGCAGTCTGTATAACTCGGCTATATATCATTTGCTATATTAGCAAAACTGTTTACATGTTTACAGCTAATTGTAGCCGTGCTACGCAATTAATTTAGTTCACCTCAAGATGCCGAGTATTTCTTGCTGCAGTAGCTGCAGAAACCGTGATATTAGCCACTAAATGAAAACGCAGATATTAAGTGAAACCATCTCTCATGTCTAGAAATAAGTACAGAGGAAGTGATTTATTGAAAGATTTACATGAAGATGATGCAGCAGATGACGTGTCTATGTGTTTTGAAATTAAATGTAATGGAAGCTTTAAAAACTTTTTAAGAATGACCAGTAGTGATTTTGAATATTTGTGGGAGTTATTGGGCAAAAAATAGGAAAGAAAAACAGAACTTTTAGAGATGCTATTCCTGCTCGTGAAAGACTAGCCGTAACCTTAAGATATCTTGCTAGTGGAGAGTCCTATCAGAGCTTAAGTTATCTGTTCAAAATATCTAAATCTTCGATTTCACTGTTCATACCAGCTGTATGTGAGGCAATTATCGAGGCATTAAATAAATATATCAAGATAAGTTTAAACAAATAATTAATTTTAAACCAACATCTTTACAAATCAAAATAAGTTAAATCATTTGCATTAGTGCTGTAATCACTTTCTTCATTTGTCATGTTAAAGATGGAACAAGAGTTTGTGGTGGTTGAAGAACTTTGACGTGATTCGGAATCTAACCTCATCTGTTTCAGCTCATACTCATATAGGAGTTGATTTATTTTGAATTTGACTTCAGCTTGGTTCTGTTTTGATTTTAAATTTCTTATCTGAAAGGCGACATTTTTTCCAAATACATCATATTCATCATCAAGTCTCTCCTTTTCCAATGTAGCTGTGACCTTTTTCATTACATTGTATGCTTCATCAGCTATGTGTAGTTTTCTTTTTTTTTGCAACTTTCTGTTGTGGCAACGGGTTGACATTTTCTAGATTTTGATGTGTCTTGGATTGTTCATTTGACTTAAAAGGTCCTGATGGCTCATCGGAAGCGTTCTGAACCGTCTGAAAAAAAAACTGTTATAGTTATAAAACTACCTTATTGCAGGCACATAGTTTTTGGTCGTTACATTGCATTTAAGAATTTTACATGTACTTTTGTTTTCAGATGCCAACATCTGAAGAAGAATGGATGACCATTGCATACAAAAGTAAATGGAACTTCCCACTCTGCCTGGGATGTATGGACGGAAAACATATCATGATTCAGGCTCCAAACAATAGTGGAAGTGACTATTTGTGCTTTTTGCTATTGTAGATGCAGACTATTGTTTCACCCATGTAGCAGTAGGTTGTCATGGAAGATTGTCTGATGTAGGGGTGTTCAATAATATGGCTTTTAAATATATGATGGAAAATCATAGCTTAACATGCCAAAACCTCTCAACTTGCCTGGTGGAAATTATCCAGTCCCATTTGTTTTACTTGCGGATGACGCGTTTCCATTAAAACCATGCATCATGAAAACGTTTACTGACACACGCGAAAAGGGATTTTTAACTATCGTTTGTCAAGGGGCAAGAGAGTTGTTGAGAATGCATTTGGCATCTTATCAACAGTTTTTCGAGTTTTGCGTAAACCTATGTTACTAGAACCTGAGAAGGCTGAAAAAATTGTACTAATGGCCACGTATTTGCACAATTTTCTAAGGAGAAGTGACACTTCAAATGTGACTTACACACCACCAGGCACGTTTGATACTGAGAACACTGCAACACACAAACTTATACCAGGGCAGTGGAGAGTTGAGGGAATGCTAAATGGAACCCTTCTCCGCTTAAAGTGGGGTCCCAAAAAATCATCCATGTTGGCATCAGAAATAAGACAAGAACTTACATGCTACTTCACAAGCAAAGAAGGATCTGTCATTTGGCAAAATATTGCCGCTAGACTTTTAAGTGCTTTTTAGTGTTATTAATAGCAAAAATAAATTATTGTATAATATATTACAGTAGAGTCTCAGTTATCCGTCACCCTTTTTACCGTTAGTTTCTGTTAACCGTCAGGACAGGGGGGAAAATAGTATACATGTAATACATAATGATGTAAGGTATATATTTAATATGGTATGAATGTTTACAAGTTAGTATCATACTCAAATTTGATTTTAAAGAATAATGCGCCGTCTAAACAGTTGACCACGGCATTTCTATACAAAGTTTTTATAATGTACAGTACTGTGCCTCAGTCTACTTGTAAACGTAACATTATTCACAGCACTATTGGGAGCGTGTCACCAATTCCTAGAAGAATGGCCAAACCCTCCTTTCCCTCCAACTCCTGTGTCTTAGCAAACAAATCATTATGTTAGTTCCGTGCGTGGCATCCGACAATCTTGCCTTATTCAGTGTAGAAACTACAGTACTGTACATAATTTTAGAGTGATTTTTTTTATTTGTAGTTGTTTTAAGTTACATTGTTAATAATATCTTTAACATAAAAGGACAGTGTATCATATAGTTTACTGTACAGTACAATACTGTATTTTGAAGACTTTACTAAATTTGTTTAAATAGAGTTACTGTAAATAGAAAATTTAAAAGTTTTACTAAATTTTCCCAAACCAATTTTTTTTTAGTTAAAAAGAAATAACAGTACAGATATTCTGTGTTATAAACACTGTTCAAAAATTAATAGTACAGTATTTTTATCGATCGCCGATGACTTCCAGAAGTCTGGGAAGTCTATTTCTGTTATCCGTCTATTCTCCCATCCGTCACCTCACCGGTCCCGAGAATAACGGTTAATCGAGACTCTACTGTAGTACTGTATAGGCGTATAATTTCTTACCTTGCTATTTACAGTCTTGTTCATGTTGCTAGTATCTTTAAACTGCCTTGGATTACACTTGTCTTTTAAAAATAAGAACAGGTTATAATATGGCCATTTTTGATCATTATCTGCTGCTGATCCACTCTTTGATTTCTTTGAATTCCTTTGGTACTGGCCTATCAGGCACTGCATCTTCTTCTCTACTTCATCCCTGTCTACGTGCTTTGTAAAAAAAAAATTCTTGCCAAGCGTCATGCTTCTTATTTCTTATTTTGTAGTCACTATGAGAAGCATCCCATAACACAGGATGCTCTCTGAAAATTTCTATTAGCTTTGTAACATTTTCTTTATTCCACTCAAACTCACTTATTAAATTTTTCATAATGTCAGATGACAAGGTCACTTCACAATGTTTGGGCTCGAACTACGCACAGAAACAATACAAGCTAATGGCGGAAGCCAAGTGGAGAGGGAAACTACATGTAGCTCTGCTACAAAGAAATGACGCGTCTAGCACAGCTATAGCTGAGCTAGACATTTTCTTTGATGTTAACCAAGAACCAACAGATAGCTCGTTTCTGCTATATAGCTCTGATCGTTTTAAAAATAATAGGGGTGGTAGTTTCTGTTCAGCTACCTTGTATACAATATACACTGTTAGATATAAGTTAAATGTAAGATTTTTTTTTTTTTTTAGATAGTAAAGAAGTTAGATTGTAAAAAGTGATTCATTGCTTAAAAGCTTAAGTTGGCCATGAGGTATAGGTATCTATGTGATTAAAGAACAGTAACCAAAAACTGTGCAAATACTGGCTAGCCACACTGTTCTACTTTATATTTGATGTAAAAATGACACAGTTAGGGAGTGTGAATTGGAAAGGTTTTATAACCAGGGAGGATATAAAAAGGGCCATTTTCTGTGTAAGGTCTGTCGAAGCTGGGTATGGAAAGTCTGGCAACAGGGGAGATTGATGGTAGATTTTGGATCTGAGATTCAAGAAACCATGCAACTCCGAAATAAAACAATGGGTTAATCAGATCCAAGAAAGTAAAAGATAAGTAAGGAGATTTATTTGAGTGCTTTATTTGAGTCTTATTTTGAGTGTAAATAAGAGTTTTTAGTCAAATTTAGTAGCTTAAAGTGTATTCTAAATTGTGGAAAATACAATAAATTCATCTCAAGATAGAATTTAACCTTCAATCATAGAGGCAATGTTTGGGTTTTGAAAAGTTTCTTTTTTTTTAGTTTTAAGGCAAAAAACCATTACAGTTATGATTGCCTTCACACAATTGAGCATGAAGATACTCCACCTTAATACATACAAATGCCACAAAACTAAAACAATAACATACAATTTTTAAGATAAATAACAAGACTAAAATTAATTCAAATGAAAATAAAGAACAACATAACATGTTACAAGGCTGTAAAATGGCCCTGCAAAGAGTTAACAATTGTAAAAAAATAGGAGTGTTGTAAATGTGTGTATTTTCAGAAAAGATGTATTATAGCTCAGATTCCGCGAGGGACACTAAAACCCTCTCAATAGGTGCAGATAGTCTGCACCCTTCTGCGATGAGAACCCTCCTGTGTAAGTTAAAGGTGAAAGTAAGAAACTGTATATAGGTGAACTGTTTGTATATCTATGTAGATGATAGTTTATGTGTTGTGAGTGTTTGACTGGGGACCGTGAGGGACGCCAATCCCATCTTATTAGGTGCAGCTAGTCTACACCCCCCTTGCAGTGTTGAAACGTTTGAGTTCAGCTGTGTCATTTGATAGCTCGTTTCCTGTAAATGAGAAATAAAAGATAATGTTAGAAATTATGAGTGTATAAATAAATATTTTATTGTTTTTTGTTGTGAAGCTAAATATTAAATTTATAACTGAGTCAATAAAGGTTTTTATTTTTAAATTTCTCCAAAACAGATCAGATTTTTATGATTTTTTTTTATGTTTGTTATATCCAATTATTGAAAATCACACACATTTCAACTGGATCACTCAAGTATTTATATCGTTTAAACAATAAAAACATATTTCCTAAACAATTGTTTCTCAACGTTATTTCAAGTAGAACTAACTAGTTTTGAAATTTTTAAAATAAAAACAGATTCATTAATCTCCTCTAGAAGAAGTTGGTTGAAAATAGTAGTGTCTAGTCAAGCAGAGAGTGATGCTGATTGTACAATCAGCTTTTAATTGTATAATATGAACTCTTTTAATCTGAGGAACAGAGAGATTAGGCCTACTCAACTAAATTTAAGTTGATAAAGTTTCCTAATGTGGAAAAAAAAAAACTTTTCTTTATGTTCTTTCACACCTTCACATGATGTGATACTACATCTGTTTTCTATAGGAAGGGTAAAAGTCAATTTGTAAAAATATTTAACCATGACAAAAGTTCCACGAAGCAGCAGCAACTTTCGTGACTCAAAATCCAGATGATGAACAACTGTTAAATACTGATGAAATGTATTCTTGTACTCTGTGGTGCAAAAACAGCTAATAATCTAAATGCATTGAAATTTAAACAATTCACCACTTTAGTCTCTAAAAATAAATGTGCACAATTTTGCTCACCACTGCCAAACGAAGATGTGGTCAAACAACATCTTCAACAGGTGTATGTTATAGTTCAACAATGGAAAAGTAATTCGTCAATATCCATTGAGTAATGGGAATGGGAAAACGGTACTTTATTGACAATTATTATGACACAGACCGCAGCACCAGACATCTTGAAAATCATTTTCTTCACTTATAAAACTGGATGCAGTTCACCATATGTCTGTCTTTATTACTCGCCTGCATGTATTGTTTGCAGTAAAAAAGACAACAATGAGTGTCTCGAGTCACAAATTTGATTCAAAATTGAAACTAATATGTTTTCTGTTCTGAATTATTTTTTAAATATATTAGTAAGTAAAAATGTTTTATTTTTATTTTATTATGGTGAAATTCAGTGATAATTCATTTATTCTATACTTTTTTTTTCAAATATGTAATTTCGGAGTCCAATAATCCTCTAGATTTAGTTTTCTTCTATAAAGACTCCCCATTTCTCCAAATGTCTCTAAGGAATTATCGATAACATACCAATTTAATAGGAAATTTGTAATCAGCATTCTCAAAAAGTCATAAATCTCTAATCGCTAGATCTAATTCTCCAACATGCTTGGCAAAAACATTATTACTCACAATTTTTAAATTTCATTAATAATTTTGACTTTTATATAAAAAATATTGATTAATATACAAATAAAAATAAGAAACCTGTATAATTCACACAATTAATGGAAAATTTTAAGAAAACTCCATTTTTGACAATGTATTTGATAAGCCTGACACCAAAATTTGAATTGGATTCAAAACATTATCTGCCCTGTTACTTATGTTTCTGATTTTTAATAATTGAATCTGTTTTGAAAGGTTTTAGAAAGTTCATTGACTTTTCCACTTCATTGATTCAACTTTTAATATAGTCCATGGTATATATATAAATCTGGTTTAAAGCTAACTCACACAAAAGTCAAAATGAAGTTGTCTTCCAAAACAATGTATTTAGGAAAAAGGAGATTTACAAACCCCTAATCTAAAACCAAACAATGGATTCAGATTAAATTGTTATAATTGAGGAAAGAAAGGACATGGGAAAAGTAAATGTCATTTTTAAAATACAACACTAAGCCTAATTTAAAAAAATTGTAATATTACCAAAACCAATTGTATGAATGTTGAAATTTTCTTTGTTGCAGTGAAAAGTAATAAAATACTCTCAGTATTCAGTATTAAAATTGTACTACTTCACTGTTTATTCAATCAATCCTTATTTATAAGTGCAAATAATAGAATGACTCTGGATCAACTAATCACATGATAAGTAAAAAACTGGACATTAATAGCAAGATGAAAATTAAGTACCGGTAGATACTAACATATCAGTTGCTGAAAAGAATGTGAAATTAAAAACTTTTAAAAGTGGTAATTTAAAAGTAATTAGTGAAAGTTAGGCATATGAATAAAAATGATGTTTTATTATATGAAGATTTAAACCCTAATTTATTATCTGTTGAAAATATCAAAGAACTTGGTTTTATAATTCTATTTCATAAGAATAAAATAGACATTTTGGATGAAAATAAAAATAAAATTATAAGTTGAAATCTTATTAAAATTTAAATATCATAAACTTTAAAATTCAAAAATTAATACATCATTGCAATATGTCTGATTGTAAAACCTGCAAATTCCTATGTAACAAAAATTAATATTTAAAAATCGAAGAAAATAATTACTGTAAAGCACCATTTAAAGAATTCATAACTAGTTTGCTTTATATAATGCTTAATTCTAAACCAGAGATATTATGCTAATGTATTACTTATTTTAGTCAATTTCAAAATATGTATAGCTTTGAATATTGAAAGGAACTTAAAAATTGTTTAAGATATATACCGATCCTACTCAAAAAGTTAATTTTAAACCATTTTTGTTTAGTTAGTAAACCAACTAGAGGTGGAAATTTTGTCCAACATTGCTAAAATTTGGTGTGTTTGTTAAACTATAAAATTTGAGAATCATGTTGCTAGTATCCAAGTCACTATTGTTTTAACTAACAATTGAATTACCTTATATGGTTTCCGCCAGGTGACTTTCTTTTGTAAAAACACTAACGCGTTTCAGAGCATCTGCTCCATCTTCAGAGTTCTATTCACTCAGTTGAGATTGTTAAAAACATTAAAACATAAAATATAAAAACACACAGACATATATATATATATATATATATATATATAAATTTACACTGAGTGAGTGAATAGAACTCTGAAGGTGGCGCAGATGCTCTGAAACGCGTTAGTGTTTTAAAAAAAAGAAGTCACCCTTGGCGGAAACCATATAAGGTAATTCAATTGTTAGTTATAAAATTTGGTTATTAAATTTTAAAATGATGGCATTTTTTAAATTTTTCTGACGATAAACTTTTACTTGTAGATCTTACAAGTCTTACACTAGATAAGTTTGTGCAACTTTATAATCTGTATTCAATGGTAGGGTATCTAGATTGGTTTTATATTCTAACAAAATAATAAGATTTATTAGTCAACAACATAAGCTAAAAATAAGAGAAAACTTATAAAATAAGATGTAATAGCCAAAATTTTAAATGAACTTTAGTTAAATTTAATAAGTTACCCTTTACTGTTTCTTGAATATGACATGAAAAAAAATGGTCTAAAAATTTTTAATGGTAGTTGTTCGAAACAGTTTCTTGGTTATTTCATTTCTAGGTTTTACGTGAAAACATAAAACCCATTTGATGGTCTATAATATTAATACTAAGGTAGAGGTTTGAAGTCAAGTAAATACACATAAAAACACTAACAAAAAATGTTTGCATTTTTTAATGTCAAAATATTAGTTGCATGATTAATTGTATTGGTTTTCATAGAACAGGAACCTATGTTGTCTGGAAATTCTTTACTAGGGTAGGTTAATATAAGGAAAGCATGTCGCCTAGTATGGATGATTAAATAACAAGATACTCAATGGTAAATTAATAATACTGATTTTATATTATCACATTTTTACTTCAAACTAGAATACATGAAGTGATTAAGGAGCATAATAATAATGATATCCCAAACATTTTACTACTAAGAAACACTACGATCCAGGATGGGTCTTTATACTCTGTAACAGTCAAACAGAAGGCAAATGTTAATAAACAAGCAAAGATTACACAAAATATTTCATATAGAAGCCTATACTCTTAGATACAACATAAAACCAAAATTATAAATACTTAAACTTTGTTTAAAATACAATTTTATTTATATAGTTGATATCACAAATTTTGTAAATATTTTCAAAATCTATCAATAACTTCTAAAGTATATATGAAAAAATTAAAAATGAACCCATGTATTTTTAAACTAATAATTATTTATGGGTTTATTAATAAAAAATACCCTACTACTGGCACCTGTATATAAATTCTACAAAAAAGTTAAAACACGTGAGTTACTGTAATATATTATAGTATTTAATTTTGAAAAATATAAAACAGACTAAAGTTACCATTTTACTACTAAGAAACACTACGATCCAGGATGGGTCTTTATACTCTGTAACAGTCAAACAGAAGGCAAATGTTAATAAACAAGCAAAGATTACACAAAATATTTCATATAGAAGCCTATACTCTTAGATACAACATAAAACCAAAATTATAAATACTTAAACTTTGTTTAAAATACAATTTTATTTATATAGTTGATATCACAAATTTTGTAAATATTTTCAAAATCTATCAATAACTTCTAAAGTATATATGAAAAAATTAAAAATGAACCCATGTATTTTTAAACTAATAATTATTTATGGGTTTATTAATAAAAAATACCCTACTACTGGCACCTGTATATAAATTCTACAAAAAAGTTAAAACACGTGAGTTACTGTAATATATTATAGTATTTAATTTTGAAAAATATAAAACAGACTAAAGTTACATTTACTTCAAGAAGAAGATTAGAATAAAATGGATTTTGAAAAAAGGGGAATTACAAAACTAACCCATCACCAAACACTGAATTCAAATTCAATTATTATAATCGAGGAAAGAAAAGACATTAGAAAAATAATTGTCAATTTTTAAATAATACTAAGTCAAGGCCTAATTGTGAAAAGTGTAATATTGCAGACTTATTAGGTTTTATAGTTGCTAATTTAGTTTTATAAACACAAGGTTTCTGTCCTAATATAACATTTAATAATATTATATTACCATAAAATATTACTATATATTTAGTTATGATAACAACCTATATTCACATATTGAAATTAAAATCATAAATTTTCTAAAATTAAAATAATCAGTAACTGCAATTGGTTTATTAAACTGTATTAGGTTGATTATGGTTTAAATAATCTAAATCTCAAATAATCTAAGACAAGTAAACAAATCTTGTCTGATCAGTAAGTGGTCTAATATGTAAGATATCAAGATTTAAACAGAAGATCTAGGTATGAAACCTGGCTAAATTGGAATTTGATCACTTGTTATTATATAAACTTCTTGTTTGGGAAATGTCTAAAAGTAGTAAATTATATTGTATGAAAGGTGTATTGATCCATATCACACTAATATGAACACGGAAATAATGAGATGATTATTTAATTCCACAAAACAGCTTTAATTGCGACATATGTTTCGCCGTTAGGCATTTTCAAGCAACTAAATTGAAAACCAAACAAGTCTAAACTAAAAATGTGAGACAAAAGGAAAGGTTAGAAGAGTAAAGGGGTTGAGAAATGACAAAAGAAAGGTCAATGATCTAACCTGTGGAATGAAATAACCAATGAAATAACCTGGAATGTTTAGAAATCAATAGATCAATTTTAAAAAACCATACTTCCAACTTAAATGAACAAATACATCTTAACTCATCATCACTATTGAGACCTATTATGTAACCTTTGTTTTCTAAAACACCCCCCACCTCCATCCCACAGGTTAGATCATTGACCTTTCTTTTGTCATTTCTCAACCCCTTTACTCTTCTAACCTTTCCTTTTGTCTCACATTTTTAGTTTAGACTTGTTTGGTTTTCAATTTAGTTGCTTGAAAATGCCTAACGGCGAAACATATGTCACAATTAAAGCTGTTTTGTGGGATTAAATAATCATCTCATTATTTCCATTATCGTGGAATTCCATCATGTACCGACTGTTGTAACATTAAATAATAATATGAACATGTTATCATTATCAAATAACTTTGAAACCAAAAGTCCCAAATTTATTTATATATGATTCAAATTGGATTATGAAAAGATTAACATTAATTTCATTATAAATTGAGTCATCCTTTTTCTACTATGTTCTACCAATACTTACATGTAAAAATGTGAGGCATCAGTTAAAAAAAACTCTTTGGGTTGTACCCAGAGATGTAATATGCAGGAGGAGTAGTCGATGCCCTAAAAAAAAATACAAACAGAGATAAAATCTATTTTTGAAACAAAATATATATAAATACCTATACCTATACAGTTTATATACCTATATACATAAGAAGATCAATGTTATATTATACTAGAGTCTGGGAATTTTCTGCCTACAGTCACCATGGCACAGGTGAATCGTTTGTAATTACCCTACAAATATAGAACCCGAGGATTTTTGAAATTCTGAGAAAATATTAGAGCAAAAGGTTTATTTATATAAAAACATTATAAACTAAACATCAAGTTATAAACAATTTTCATGTATTTTTTAATTATCTGTAATGTTATTTAGTTTTTGATTTAAATTACAACCACGAATTGTTAAGTATACTAAATTTCACCTTCATATTTAATAACAAGTTATAATGTACCAGGTCAGGTGATAAAATTCCTCCTATGATGGCCATACATTCATGAGATTATAGAGGTTTTTTGATAATTTTATTTTAATCAGTTTAATATTAGAATGAGAGGTTCTATTTTTTCTAGAGCATGAATTTTTAATTTGTATAATGCATTGTAAATTAGAAAACTACAAACTGATCTGTAGCCGGCAAAACCTGATGTATAAAGTGACCAAATGTTTTTAAGCATAAATAAACCATTTAAATTTGTGTTATTAATTTCCAATAAAAGAAATTAATTCCATTCTTGCAATTATCACATCCAAATGGCAGTAACACAACGTCTCATCAGTTAAATTCCTAGTTATAATTCAACAAGGGAGCGTAGTGACCGACCAACTATTACATGACTCAAGGGTAGAGTATATTATTGAGTATTCAAACGTCACAACAACTCGTATACTATTCATTTAAAAATTTCCAGACTGCATAAAACTGGAAGAAATTTTTAAGAAATTCAAAACAGCAAAGTAAGAAATTCAAAGACAATTATTTTTGTAAGCCCTATTAGGTGAGTGAATTTAGTGGTAATTTATGTTATAAATCCTTCAATCAATCAGTGCAGTCTATTTTTAGTTTGATATTTTTATTCATTTTGTAATAATTTAGTAAATTCAGTTACTATTTTTAATTTATTGTGTTATTGCATTGTTTTGTGTTCTGTTTATTTCTAATCACTAATTTATTATACAGTTTTTGTATTGAATTTGTAACTGATGTAGTTTTGTTCTAGCCTGAAATAAATTAAATGAAATGTGGAATGGATATTTATCAGCTTATAGTCTAAACATATGGACAAATTTTAATTAGATTTGGTATGTGTACATATATTATGACCATATCTCAAGACAGTTTATTTAATTTTGTTAATAACTAAAAATTTGGGGGTAGCTGCTAATTATGAAATTATGATTTTCTCAAAATCGGCTCTATCGATTTTGTTGAAATTTTAGTGACATTAATGACCCAAACATATGTGCAAAATTTTAAGTCAACAAATATTACGGTTTAGGGATAACTGGCAAAAACAAAGCTTGACCATAGTCATTACAAGCTCAATTTTAACTAAATATAATTTATGTTGTGTATGTGTTTACAAATCAAGTTTAGACCCTATTTATACATTTCATTTTTTGTTCGAACATCGTGTCCATGATTCATTTTTACTTACAATTACTAAACTGACATTTTGTTGACAATTAGTTTTTACTTGGTTTTGAGAATTTGTGCAATGTTTTAATACAGTTTATAATGCTAAATTAAATACATAACAAAACAATATAAAATGGTATTAAACTCAAAATAAATATGAGGCTTATTCAATGTATATAGTTAAAGGAATAAGAGATGCAAATGTCTTGCTAGACCACTGAATAAAAAAAATAAAAAAATACAATGATAGTATAAGGAAGTAAAACCAAATAAACACAAATAAATTCTAAGCTATTGTTTTGATTGTTATTAAATGTAACAGCTAATAATATTGGATAAATTAGATAAAGAACTAGACAGTTTACAGTTTAATAATGGAAATTTTAGAATTCAAAGTAGCATTTGAATTTCCTTCTCTATTTTGGAATTTCCCTTCATCATCAGAATTGTTGGTACAAAGTAAAGATCAGACGTACAAAAAGTTATTTATTTAAACCTAAGATTGCTTAAGGCTAATTATCATGTTTACTAGTAATAAAGTCGAACTTAGGCTGAAGTTAATCTAAGGTCATTAATTGAAACAATAAGCTTATTTTAGTTCTGTTATCTACTATACTGAGGGTTATCATATGTGCAAATGCCAAGATGAGTTAGTTATCAAACTGATGAAATCCTGTGAAAGCAGTTTAACTTAATTACTTTTCTATTTTCCTTATTACCCTACACCACTATGAATCAATAGTTTTTACCACAGTCAAAATGACAAGATAACTTACACCTGAGCACTGATCATGGTCAAACACAATTTTAAATTTCGAGTTTGTTAGTATGTATATATATGAATAGAATGTCCAAGCCAACCCTACAAAGATTCTGTACAGTATCCTCAATGTAGGAATGTGTCTGGGGTGGAGAGGAAAAGATGGACCCCTTCACATTGTTTGTTGTGTTTGTTTTCAGCGGTACAACTCCAATAAAAAATATAGACTTCAAAGGCTTCTGTGTAAACGCCTACCTTAATTTCAATTCTTTTATCGGTGTAAATAAGAATAAAACATTTATAAAATTAAATTTTAAAAATTAACTTGTACTTAAACTTTAAGAATTAAATGTAGCTAAGCAGTAATTTGTGTACCTTGTTTTCTTAGAATGGGTTGTACCATCAAGTCAGGTTAGGGAAACAAGTAGAAGGGAGGACACGCCCATTACACCAGACACACTCCTAGTCTGAGGGTACTGTATGTTATTCTTCCATCCCTACACCTCTTGCATCATCAATCATTCGAGGAAGTGTTGAGGTAAAAAAGTCACATGTAAAGATAACTGCAGACTTACACGCCGCCTCAAGATGCAAGATTGAGAAAATATTGTTTTAGTATTGTTGCAATGAGACTGACATAGAAGTATATGATAAAGCCAGTGGTGGAAGATCATATGGGGATAGGAGAGCTTGGTTCTAGGATGTGGACTTTGAGCACTAGGCAATCTCCAGTTTTACTGTAGCATTATCTCGCTAAGCAGAGCTCTGCCAAAGACAACCTACTTACTTTCCTAGCTTCTTGTGGAATAAATTGGATTGACAACAATTCAAGCTGACCTAGAAGACTCAATAGGTCAATAAAAAAAGACTCAGGGGCACAGTAGAAAATGAATTAATCCTACAGTTAGAATTCTTTTACATATCACTTTTGTTTTAAAATTCTTTATAGATTACAAATAAGAGCAAACACACAAAGGCTACTATCTTTATTTGATCACAACACATGCCTTATTTACATGTTTTAAATAATGTTAGTTGTCAACCAACAATAAGGATACTGTATCATTATTGTAGTTGATAATACATTTTTGTTTAATATCATACTACGATGAAACTTTATTTCTTCCTTTAGACCAAGCCATTTTCATTGTTTGCTTATAAACCTCTGATTGTTAATAAACTAATTGAATTTAATAGTGTGTAAAATAGGGTCTACCTATTTAATACGTGGGATTGAGACAAGGAAAATAAAACAAATATCTAACAGTTTGATCAACATAACTAACTAAATAAATGTTCCAAATAATAACCAATTTGCTACCAACTTTTCTTTCTAAGTTAACATTCAATAGTTTTGCAATGCCTTTCTTTACAGCTGGAGTAAATGTATAAAAGTTTTGTAAGATTTGTATCTAATTATATTAATACTCACAGTTGCTGCTCTGCCCACAGAAGAACTTGCTTGGCATCTGTGTTCTTTTTTAAGTTATGCACAGAGTAGCGGTTGTATTGGCCCCAGATGCTATCCATCATCTTACTGTTATATTTCAGAGGATTGCTCTCAGTTACTGAAAAAAATTGTAAAAGACTTATTATTAAAAGTTTATTAGTAATTTACTAAAAAATCTAGTACAAACATGGTTAATACTGTATACTTGTTGGAGCAGTGGCAGCTCATGAGACTTCGTATGGGTAACCTTCAGTAACCCAGTTTTATGCTAACCTAACCTAACCTAACCTAACCTAATCTAACCTAACCTAACCTAACCTAACCTATGCCATCTATCCTACCTCCAATTTGGTTTTTAAAAAGTAGAAGAATTTGTGCAGCTTATTAAAAAAAAATTTTTTTGAAATAAAGTTAATGATCGTGGAAACAAAAGAGTAAGTTACATTTTATATTTTAACAAGAAACAATATCATGTAAACTCGACTATCACCTATCAACTTGACCACACACACCAGAGCTTGATAAATGATTCCCCACTTTCTCACCCTATACTCACTGTCTCCCTATTGTAAAAGCACACTTCAAGACACTTGTTGAATCTTTGTATGGTCTTTTTGTTAAACCACTGAATAACATATCATTAGATAACCTTAAAAACACAATCCAAAACATGTGTTCCAAGTTTGTATATTTTTTTGCCGAATAACAAGTTATTAGATAACCTTTTTATATATGTCAGTGCAACAGCCTCAATTAATATTGATAAACAGAAATATATAAGCATTATTATTGTTGTTAGCTTAACTTGGCATAAACAAATTGGTAATAATTAAAACCTTTATTTAGCTTCCTCCAAAATTGTAATTTAACCTTTTACCAATATTCAAATCAAAAGTATTTTCACACTAAAAACATAGGTATTATACTGTCTTTCGATTATAATAAATCACAGAATATAAAGACAGATATTATAACATTCTAAAAACTTATGGGCTTAATCGTTGATTTGGGATTATACTAAAGTTTTAACAAAAATAAATAAAATCTTTTTAGAGCATCTTAGGTTGTATATAGAATCATATTTATCAAACAAATATCAGCATTCATAAATATTTTTGTAAAGTAATTTATTATTTTCTTCAAAATATAGTGTATATAAATTGTGTGTAATGAATACCTTTTTCTTTTTTGTTAGGTCAATCAATAGCTTTGTTATTTTTATAAATTACAGTATTTGCAATTTAAGCAATGTACTGTATAGAATGTACACAGAAAACTATTAGTTCATAAGTAATATATACAAATTGAAAAAAAAAATCATAACCATGGTAGAAAAGGAAGTTAATGATGCATTCATCCTTTTGGTTTTGTGGTCATCAGTGAGAAATTTAGACATCCAGTAACACAAAAATGCCAGTTTAAAAAATGCCTAGCTTGTCAGTTACCATTTCATACAAATCTGTTTGCGATATCTGAGGGAAAAGATCCGATATTTCCATAATTTTGAAATATCGGTTTTCTTGGATTTTCTCCTTCACCTTTTCAATATGTTCATCTGTCACAACAGATCGTTGTCCAGTTCTTTCTTCATTTTGGATGTTAGCCCATGAATCACAGAACAAACTACACTATTTTCTTACAGGGCTATTACTCATAATGTTCTTTGCATACATTACACAAAGTTCGCAATGAATATCTACTGTTGTACAGTTCTTTGTGCACAGAAAACAAATCATTTCACAATCAGTGAGATTTTCTATGGTAGTGGCCATTATAAACAACAGTATTGGCGCGAGAACAGGCTCCTATTAATATGGCCTGACTTGTGCTGAGTCAGGCTACACAGCTGGTTAAAATCACACTACTACCCCCACTAACCTATGTGTCAAACAGAAATGGAACATACTTTCTGAACAGCCCTTATACATTACTATAAAAAATATTCTTTCCATAACTTTTCTATAAAAAATATTATGTTGAACACATAATCATTTCTTTAAATTAATTGAAATAACTTCTGGTTTTTAAAATTAGTTTTCTAGAGAACAAAAAGTTTTGAGCTTTTCTGTTTTAATTACTTTTCTTCACTTTTATAAAATCTTGGTTTGTAATTTTTTATAGAAATATACCTTTAGTAATCTCAAACTTTACTGATACTTACATTTTCTATTACCAGAAAGGTACTGTGTTTTTTCATTTTTATCATTATTCATGTTTGAATAGTTTCCACCATTGTTTTCAAAACATTTTGTCATAGTTTGTCGAATCTTGTTGGCTGCAAAAGCCCCTTGTGGGACAGAAGACATTCTTAGACAGGCTGAAAAGAAAAACAAGAACTGTCAATTTTTTACAAAAGAATTTTGAGTATTCCAATTAATTATTATAAAAATTTTGTATTTTGTTTTAAATTTGCTTCTTATTCTTTTTGAAAAAAAAAAAATAAATTTAAGAAAAATCATTGAACACCAATATGTTCATTTAGGCAGGAGGAAATTCTGTGTAATATATCATTATTCAAAATATCAGTGCTATATTGATCAATCCAATATTTTGAAATAATCACTGGACTTACATGAAGCTTGAGTAAGTCTTTTATCCATAAGTAAATAATAATACCTATCATTTCAGTCTAACAATTTTTAAACATAGTCCAACATTTTTCAACCTCAACATATGACAATTGTCTATAATATTGAAAACTAATAGTTGAAAATTCCTTACTTAAAAAAATACAAATTCACAAGTGTTATATCAGTTTATCATACTGTAGTATATTGGTAGATGTTCAATGAGCATTGTGGTGAATGTAAACAATTTAAAACACTGAATCCCCTACCTCAAGTTTGGTACAATAACATACACACAAATAAAATATTATTTTCCCTATGTTATTATAGTTCCCTGACGAACATTTCGGTAACCAAGTTACCATCATCAGAGGGATCTGGAATAATACTCAATAATTTCAGATCCCTCCGATGGTGGTAACTTGGTTAACCGAAATGTACCGGAAACTATGATAACATAGGGCAAATAAATATTTTATTTTATTTAAGTGTGTGTGTGAGTGTGTGTGTGTGTATGTGTGTGGGTGTTATTCAGTGTTTCAGTGTTTTAATTGTACACTGTAGTATGTTTACAGATTAATTTAAAGAAAAATAAATTCTTAAATTACACCCAAACTCGTTTAATTAATTTGCTAAAAAGCTAATTTTTTTTTCTTCTTGTATAACTCAGAGGAGGTTAAAAAAATTAAAATCGTGTGAATCTCACTATTATTAGGTAGTTATCAAACTCATAAATTAAACTTTATTGATTTTGCATTTTGAAGAAATTCTATACATTAATTTGAACCAAAATGATATAAACATAATCTGCAAATTATAAGTTAATAATTAACTGAGATTAACCGTTCAAAAAATTCACTTGGTAAGCCTAATCAAAAATTATTTACGCTTTATTGTATAGATCGGAGCGTTGTTGTAATGCAAGAGATATTATTCAGATATTTTCTCCTGTATATTTTACATATGATTTTTTACACCTACTGAACATTTTCTTATTCAATGTTAAAAAATATATACGTTTTCCAACTTTATGGGAAGAGAGCTTTAAAATGAGAGGTTGGAATTTTGTGTAAGTTCAACTGTTGTCTAACAGTTAATTTTGAAACAAAATACTAAGTATGGAGGTTATATGCTGACATAATATGATTCATTGCAGATTGGCAAGCTGCACAAAATAAGCTATGATAAACTTATTTAAGTCTACATGTAAAATATTGGGTCCAATAAACTGATTTACGTAAGAAATTTTGAAACTTCTTGTCTTTTTTCAACGAATAGTAAAACCTAAATAAATACTAAATTTATGTATAATTCTGGCTATTGAATTCTTGCTTATTGTTTTTTATTTAGTGGTTATATTAACTCCTTTATATTTTTAACAGATATGTTTCTGATGTATTGAAAGCAAATTTTAAAACTATATTTGTTGAGCTATTGAGAAATGTTATATGGCTGGCAAGTGAAATATAATAATATGCCCCTCATTAAATTAATTTTTTTTTAGTCAGTAAACTCTCCATCATTTAAATAATGCATAAGTTCATTATTTGGCTTTTCTATATTTTCACCCCTTCTACTGAAGAAAAAAATGAGTTCATTATCCAGAGGATTTATGCATTAGACCAATTTAGTTTTATTGTTTTGTCCACACTAATTATTCAATTATTTTACTTACAAATCTCTTATTCTATTCAGTTAAACATTTTAAGATTATGAAGTTACTTGTGTTCAAAATTACTTCATAGGTAAAAATGAAAGCCAGAGAAAAGTAAATAATGAATGTCTTGAATTATCACAAGAACATACTTAAATATATTTTTTAAATGTCTAATAGAAGGAGAAATGGTGTAAAGCAGTATTAGATTTTAGTAAAAATTTTAATGAGGAAAATGTGGTTAGTAAGTAAAGAAAATTAACGGTATATATTTTCTCATGTATGGATAATCAGTTTGATTCTTAGTTATTAATATATTGAATGAGCTACAACAAATTAACGAACAATACAACAATAGTCTAAGAAAAGATCAACTAATTTTTGTCAAGATCACTCGAGGAATTGCTAAGAAAGTAGATTGGTAAATAATTATCCCAAATTTGTTCATTTCCTCTCCTTGTTTAAAGGGAAAATCCTTTTTTTGTCATCATTGGCTTATAAAACAAAAGAAGAAGATTAATTTGATTAACTTTGAATTGTATCACAGAATATGTTACAGAATAGTTCAATTTTAGTCAAAATCCAAATTTAATGTTGTCATTTTCCAACTAATCATATAGAATAATCAAAAAAAGTTTACCAAATTAAATGTGATTCCATTGTGATTTTGATGGAAAGTTTGATCTTTCAATGATTCCTAATATCAATCAAAAGAATATAGTATAAAAATCGTGTTAGAAATGTTACTGTGAGATGAAGAGGGATTTTTTTCACTACCTTATGTTTTTTATCTAAATATTTTTAATAACTCTCATTTTCTAAAGAAGTATACAATTTTATACAAATTAACAAATATATAACATGATCTAAACCTATTAGAGCCTGAGAATAAAGTTTTGTTACTATCAACTATTGCTCTTTTAGCTTTTATTTTTCGTGTGAGCTGTTGCTGCCGAATGTGTTCGCCATGTGTGCTCTACACCCAAACATTACTAATTGTCAAAGAGTTGTTTCACACAGAACTAATTACTTTTTCACTGTAGTAAATAAGTAAACATATATTTTTATATTGAAGTATGGTATATTAATATTTACACATAATCATAATTGTGTGTCCATTTTGAACACATATGATATGATTATTTAAAATTGTGAAACATCGTGTCTCACTGTGACAGTAAGGAACACATTGACATACACTAAACTTGGCACACCTCATCAATCACCCTAATACACAACACTTTTTTTTCTATTTTAAGGTGCACCAAATTATTAAAATGTATGCTATAAAAATTAAAATAAATTAACATGATAATTAGGATTTTAAATTTAAATCTGAGAACTAAAAGTTAAAATAAATCAAAATTAATTATTTAATTAATTACATGAACAGAGCTCAAAAATCAGTTCAGCAAGGACGAATTTTCCCAGTAAATCCACCAAGTTGTAGAACAAGTCTTCAACAAAGATGTTGTCTTGTATTAAATCCTGTGTAAAACAGCACTCGGGTCGCACAATCATGCAGATTTTAAAGAAACAAATTAATTAAACAGTAAAAAAACACTCAATATATTGAGTAACATAGAACTGAAATCACTATTAAAGCTTAGATTCACACACGTATTCACTGTAGAATTACTCTCATAAGAGTGAATAAAACAGCACAATATGGAGAATTTATAATGTGAAAACATACGTCACTATTGAAGCACAGACTAGTTATAGGTTGAGAAACACCGCTATCTTATCTACACGGTTCAAAGAGTTCAAGCTGTTTGGCCATAGTCTTTAATTGCTAATGGTTGGGAATTTACAATTATAAATTGTAAATTATCATAACATTTTTAAATGTATTTGAATTTCGTGTATTTTTTATGTATTTATTTAATTTCCTTCAAAAAGATATCTGGAAAATTGTTAAAATATCCTCTTCATTTTATTAGTGAAAAATAAAATAATTAAATTTTGATAAAATTACACCTAAACTTTAAAAATGTAAAAAATAACTAATTTTATAAAATTTAATGATTACAGTACAAATGAATGTTCCACAACTGAAAAATAAGGTACCATAATTAATTTAATTTTTAATTTAAATGGTCTCTAATTATTTCATTATGACTGGTTAGAAATGTTCACCAACCAACTTGGTGGACATGAAAAAGGTAAACTATATTGTTATTTCTCCAAACGTAATTCTGTTCAGTTCATTTCTACCATTCTTGTTAGAATCACTCTATATAACATTCAATTTTTGTGACTAAGGCTCTTTCTAGGACCGAATTAGAATAACTTATATTCTAAACCCTCCTATCCTATAAACTACCATCATCATTATAACTATACCTGCTCCCATCTACAGCTATATCTACGATACTATGATAATATACTGAAACATCTAGCCAATGTTCCAATGATGACAGCTAGGCATCTCACAGTTTATTTACATCTGCATACAATCTCCAGAAATCACTATTTGTTGACTTAGGAAAAAAAGATAGATATTCTTTGTTACGGTACTGTTGATATTACCTTACTGAAATAAAGTAAAAAAGAATAATAATTTGCATGAAAACCACACTACTATCAATTGCGTAACTCTCACATTAGGAGGCTTGGCTACTAAAGAAAAACCAACTAAATGAAGTGTCCATGTGTAAATATTGAACATAATTTATATAATAATATTTTATCAAAATTTGTTAATAGATTATTAATTACAATTTTACTTGTCTTTTAACGATTAGATAGTATGTAAACAATTACGTTATGGTTGCCTATCCAATGGTTAAGAAATTAAGACACAACAAATTAACGTAGATGATTAAACAAAAGTTAACACAGTTTTGGATATATGTGTAACCAGAGTATTCATATAAACCAGATGTCTAGGTGTTAGGAAACATTACAACCCCACATTAAGTAGAATTATTGGAGTCAATAGATCTAGTGGCCAAAATTGAATTAATTATGGGAGAACAAATCATAAAATTTACCTGGTTTCTCTATGTTAAAAATATTTAGGTTTGAATATCCAAAAACAATACATATAAGATTTTTTAGAACGACAAACTAACTCATTGAGGTTCAATTTAATTAGTGTGGAGTGTGATGGGATACAAAAATTAAGTCAACAATATACAAGAAGTTTATAAAGGAACTCCTTGATTTAAAAAAATCATAATTAAAAAACGAAACCAGCAATAAACTTTCGGTTTTCGAACTTGAGTTCAGTATATTGTCAAGATTTTGTGGCTAATATTCGATCACAGTTGGCACCTGTACATAACCTTGGAGCGAGCGTGGTGGGGGAAGAGCGCCGGCCAGTCACTATTCAACAGTCATGGCTACGCCACAGGAAAAAGCTCAATGTGCGATTTGGTTTATTCAATAAAGTTCAGTGATCACAGTTCAGCGTAATTATAGACGTGAATATGGCGGTGTTGCACCTATTAACAAAACTATTCTTAATTGGTATAATCAGTTTCGGGAAACAAGTAATGTCTTAAAAGGGAAGTCACCGGGTAGGCCTTCAGTCTCTGAACAGAATGTGGAACGAATCCGTACGTACTCGTAGCCCTATAAAGTCATTGGCAGGACGAAGTTTGGAGTTGGGAATACCTAAGTCTACCGTGTATAAAGTGGTGCGAAAGAGGCTTAAAACACGTGCGTATAAGATTCAACTTCTGCATGAAATCAAGATCACTGACAAAGTGAAAAGAGTCGATTTCGCAGTCTTCATTTTGGACAGCATTGAAGAAAATGAGAACTTCCTAGGAAATGTCATGTTTTCTGATGAGGCAACATTTCACGTAAGTGGGTCTGTCAATCGACACAATTGTAGGATTTGGGGGTCAGAGCCACCGCATGAATTCATAGAACATCAGCGAGACTCGCCCAAAGTCAATGTTTGGTGTGGATTGATGCATGATCGTATCGTCGGACCTTTCATCTTTGCAGAGAAGACAATTAATGAGAATATTTATTGTGATATGTTAGAACTATACGTTTTCCCACAAATAGATGATATTGAACAAGAAAAGGGACCAATTTTCTTCCAGCAAGATGGTGCGCCACCTCACTACAGCAACTGTGTCCGTGATGCGTTGAACTTGCGTTTTCCTAATAGGTGGATTGGTAGATGTGGGCCACTTGCATGGCCACCAAGGAGCCCAGATCTGACTCCACTAGATTTTTTCCTTTGGGGACATGTAAAAAACATTGTGTATTCCGAGAAGATCCGTGACATTGCTCATCTGAGGGAGAGGATTTTTGAAGCTGTAGCATCCGTCACGCCTGATATGCTGCTGAATACCTGGAAAGAAACTGAATATCGTTTAGACGTGGCCAGGGCAACAAATGGTGCTCATATAGAACTTTATTAGGTATGAAAAAAAAAACTTGAGAACATTCTATTTAATAATATATAGGTTTAATAACTATTAATTTAACTTTACTGTATACTAATAAAACTTTAAATCAAGGAGTTCTTTGATAAACACCCTGTATTTAGTATAATTTTTATTTGCTTGTATATTATAATAATGTTTTATTTACTCGCCAATTAATTTACCACAAACTTTGTCTTCCGCAAAATATATTTTTAAAATAGAACAATAGCCTGAAGTTGCCACACACACTTTACAATCTCAAACTAGGGTAGAACAAGTGGAAAGCATTGTAGGGCAAATAGGTGTGTCAACATAAATAATAGGCAAAAACAAATAATAACTACTGCACGTTTTTCTTTTTTTTTTCGTATGAAATGAAGCATTTCAATAGAAAAAAATGAACAAAGATCATTATTACACTTATTACACAACATAAACCAAAAAAAAAATTTACGACTTAAATTTCATAAAATAAGTAAATACCTCTCGTCATAAAACAGTAGCCAGACAGTATTTAATGAATATTATTGGGAAAATAAGTTAATAATGAAGACAAAACAATAAGACTGTCCTCTTGGGTCATTCCACCTGGTGCATTCTAAACATGTCCATGGTCCGGGGTTAACATACAACATTATCAAGGGATCTCAAAACATTTACCTTATTACATATCTTTTACTACTTATGCCTTACCTTCAAATTACTATTTTCAGAAAGGAACAACTAATTTATTATGTCCAAATTATTTGTATTAATTGCATAGCACACTTTATCTCCTCTTAATTAATTATGTACACAGACATCATGCTTCATAGTTTATATAAGTGTCTTTTGTTGGCTCTTTCTTTTACAGATCTCGGAAGTGGGAGTGATTTACATCTATTAATATTCTACAATCTGGTGAATTAGTACAATCGTTTTACAATTAATTACACAATGTTTTTAGGCAAGTAGTTTAAAAAAACCTAAATGCAATTCAAGAATTACTAATGCGGCTATAATTCTAGGAGAAATAAAAATACGAGAAATTTACTGCCAAATATTTGTTCTGATCTCAGTAATCATGAAAATATCAAATATTGTTTAAATATGTAAAAACTTTCATACTTCATTTTCATTTCGAAAAAATTTTGTTCTGATGTGCAGTACGCAGCAATAAGAAACATTAATGTTAATATTGATACACTGGTTAGTGAAAAGCAACATCCTCAAACTTCCCACTAATTTATATATATATATATATATATATATATATATATATATATATATATATAATGAAACAAAGAAACGTGTTTTTGTACCTATTACAAATCATTGATACAGTTGCACATGAAGTATTTTATGATGCAGCGCTTGGGCCACTCGAAGTTGGACAACCCTGGTCTAGTACAAAGACTGAAAGAGACTCTTGTTAACAGGGAATACAGCCTAAGTGTCTTTCTTGACATCAAGGGAGTTTTTGACAATAGCTTCTATGATTTAATGGTTCGTACCGTTTCACGACACGGAGTTAACACAACTGTGTGTGGATGGGGACATGTTAACTGAGAGAAGCTGGAGGTGAGGTTACCAGGGGTTGTCTACAGGTGGAAGCTTTTTTGTGGTCCCTGTTAGTTGACACTTCTGTATATTCTCTCATTAAAGGGATACTATAACCAGGGATATGCTAGCGATGTGGTGGTGCTTATACAAGGAAAGTATGGGAATACACTGTTGCATCTCATGAAAAGAGCTCTATCGATAATTGAGGCCCTACGTTGTAAGTAAAAGCTAAGGGTAAGGCAAAGTAAGACAATGCTGATTCCATTCACAAGAAAGAGGATCACTCCAAACCTGAGTCATATCAAGCTTTCTGGGGAGTCACTTCAAAGAATGAATGAGGTTAAATATCTATGGTTGATACTTGACACCAAATTGTAGACCTGGTTTGGTACACCAATGGTTCTAAAATTAAGGAAGGCAGTTTTGGTGCTGGGGTTACTCCAGCATATTCCAACATACTCCAGTATGTTGATACTGGAGTTGAAGCATTTTGTTCCCTTGGGACAATATGCCACAGTTTTTCAAGCCGAGGTACTGGTAAATAACTGTGTTCAGGTGAATATGAAGCGGGTTTTTGAGAAAACCCAATAATCTACACTATCATGCAGCGACTAAAGTCTAGGCACTAAAATAAAATCCACTTTGATCTGATAATGGCAAGAGAACAGCAACACTCTGTCTCGGGAAAACCGGGTAACTTTGCATTGAGTTTCGGGGCACAAAGTTGAGGAAAATGAGGAGGCAGATACATTGGTTAAACGGGACTCTGGATCAGAGCTGAGCTGGCAGTAGGGAAACATGTGTGTCTGGTCATTATGGCTATTAATGGGTTCAGAGAAAACACAAGCAAAGATGAGATAGTCTTAGGGGGCATTCCCATAGCAAATTACCACTAAGATCTGTCACTTCAGGTAGACCTGGAGGGACAGTACTGACCTTGGAACAACTCGGAGAAATCACGAGACTTATTACTGTACACTATGGTATGAGAATGAACTTACAGAGTAAAGGAACATACCACAGAGAAACTGTGTAGAATGGATAATAAGACGACAGCTCACATAATCTTTAATTGTGAGGTTCTGCCAATTAGAGGTATAGGGTATTTCGCTCCCAACGCATGGTGAACTCTCATTTGACGAGCTTATGAGTGGACTACTAAGACTTGTAAAAGGAACTAACTACTGAGCTAGAATAAAAAGTCTTAGTTACACAATAGCCTAATGGTTGTAGTCCTAATTTAACATAAAACCTCTCCACTTAATTTAATCTAAATCTACTCCTTAAATGAATTTCACTAAAGCAAGGTACGATAACTAGAAATACGTTAGTTAAGGATAAAATTTAATGTAGATCTGATATATCAAAATACCAAGAAATTCGGGATACAAATTTCAAAAAGTTAAATTCATTTGTGATATTGTTCCATGTTTTTTTTTTTTAATATATATATATATATATATATATATAAAGTATACTATGTGGACAAATTACTACAAAAACATTTTGGAGAAAAGGGGAGAATATTACAAAAAATATCTATAGTACAAAAACAAAGAGATGCCACCGCAAATTCCAAATAATTATGATAAGGTTTATGTAAAAAAATATGCGAGTGATATTTGGGTGTGAATTTTATAACAACAAAATGTGTCTTTGGATGTGAAAAGAGTAATAAAATATCTTTTTTTTTTTTTTTTAATTTTATTAAACACACTAATTTTTGTTTTAAACACACCATACGTAAATCTGATATTTCTATAATTTTCTCTATCTAAGGTGTCAGTTTAAAATTTTCATTTAACTTTATTTTAAAGATACAGTTTATGGAATTTGTTCATGTTTATCTTCAAGCATTATTTTATAATTATATACTAAAATTTTAATTAAATAGTTCTTTTATTAAATAGTATCTTGACACTACAAGTTATGATTATTTATTTTAAAATGGTCAAAGTGGAGAAAGCAAAATTTGAAAATATACAGACAAATTAATTAGTTTTTTAACAGGAATATACATAGTAAAGTAAGTAATCAACTATTATATTGTCATTACGTTTTGCATTGATTAGCTACTACAATATGACCAACACCTTGGTTAATTTTCATATTAACTCGTTGACTGCTAGCGTCCACGATCGTGGACTCAGGGGGGTGCCGCCATGTGCGCGGGTCTATGATCGTGGACGCCATAGTTTTGTTGCTTAGATTCGTCAGTGTGTCTAGCATTTGTGTGGTGTGGACGGCTGGTTTTGCGCATGTGGGAAGATAGTTTTCTTCCATTTTTACGATCGTAGTTTTCAGTTCCCGCGTTTCTATGGTAACATATGTGTTATGTGGACGTCTCCAGTTGCTCACGTCCACGATAGTGGATGCAGACTAAAATGGCCTAAATACTTTTTTTTTTGCCCAAATTGTCTTCCTACATGTTTTTCCATCATAACACATCTGATGGTAAGTAAAAATAATTTTAAAAAATTTATTAAATATTGCATGAATTTCAGCAGTCAATGTGTTAAAATAAAAATATTGGATCATCATGGATCGTGTGTACGTGTGTACTGCTCATTGCACACATTTCGAAGGAATCTCTATCCTCTTTAGTGGTCATCATTAATTTCCAATTTTCACCAAATTAGAGAAATTATTTAATTTTAATACATCTTACAAAAGTTATTAGTTTTAATACAAAAGTTATTAGTTAGCTTTTTTGAAATTAAATATTCCAAAAATCTAAAATAGTTTTTAAGATTTTAAACCATCAAAATTTTTTATACGGTTTTTACTAAATTTGGTATAATCATTCATATTTTAAAAGAAATATAAAATAGGCGCAAATAAAATTGAAATACTTTTATTTATATAAATGTCATTTTATTTCACTTTCATAATGAGGCCAATGGATATACTGAACCATTAAAGAGCATGGCTTCATAATGTAACAATAAAGGTTATTAAGAGACATTAATTATCTCTCCTAGAGTGTAATTACTGCTCGGATGTCTGATAATATTCAGAAGAGGAAAAATTAAGTCGGTACTTTATGTCCAATGTACATAACACGTTATCTTTATTAAGACACTTTTTATTAAATGGGAGTGCGTCAATACATAAATTATCTGTATTATACAAAATAAAGAATAATTGTTACTCAGTATTACATAAATTCTATGGATGTTAAATATACAATATAAATCATATTCAAAGTTTTTGATTCATGAAAGTAACCAATTAATTACAGCCATTATTAGTCATTTATTTATTACATATGCAAAACTACACTTCTCCTTCTACTACTAGTCAGGTAGATCAAATAAGAAGTCAAATCTAAATTTAAAAAAAAAATAATAAATAAAAAAATTAAAAAAACAGCTGTGCCATTCGTGGCAGCATTTTGACAAGATGGCAGCACAAAACTGTTTTTTTCTTCTTCATATATCTCCTTTAAAGTGCTTCCTAAAGCAAAAATACCTATTACAAAACTTAGAGGAAATCATTTTCTATAATAATATGTCCTATACATTGAGATTAATTTAAGCAAAGTATTTCAATGAAGTTACGCATATTCTAGATTAGTCTAAACATTTGTTATGTCCCTGTTTTATGTTTTACAATTGATTTCAAATACTAGATTGCCCATCTCCATGCTTTGAGTTGAAGCCCAGAAATCATAGAGTCTAGTGATGTCATTTAACAGCCAACTTCAAGGACAGCATTCCGTATTGCATATATCAATTTTATCCACAGTGGTGCATTCTACACTTAAACTTTTAAAACTACAATTGTTCAACCCACATATATTCACCAGGTTCTGAACCAGTAAGTGGAATCCGAGCCCCTTGACAGTTCATCAGCCTTCTGATAATCCTCAAATATTCTATGACTATGCATCCACCTCACCTCCACCTGTTTGAGGATTTGGTAACACTCTCACAGAAGAATAAATGAGTAGTTACTTTCTGTAGCTCCAGGTTCATTGGCAGTTCATGACCCATCACTGTACAACTCTATAATTATATATTTTGATGGCTTATAGCTACATTTTATTCTACTATATCTTCCTTATTTGGAACAATTACAGCCAGAGAGACTTCTAATACTTTTAGTCATGTCTCACGGTCATATGATCCGTCAATGTCGCCATATGACCCCTTTAGACCAATGACCAACCCGAAACACTGTGTTCTGTATGCAACCAGACTTGCCACTACAATAATGCTAAACTGAAATGGGGTTACACCTAAAAAAATCTCAAGTGCTACAGTATTGTGCTTCTAAAGGCTCCTAAGATGCCCATCTTTGAAAACTTTAACTACTACTTTAAGAACTTAAGTCCACCACATCAGTGCCACAAATAGTAGCTGTGGTTTAACACATTGCAGACAAATGTGCTGAGAGAATGCCCAGTTTTTATCCAGAAGATATTTACAAAACATTATTGATCTTATAGTTCTTTGTTCACAACTTGGATCCATGTAAGCCTCTTATCATCTTGAATTATACACAAATGTTTGACTTCTTCTGAGGGTTCTATATTATGTGTACCTCATTAACGGTGTCTAGTTTTGTATGCTTTGTGAGGGGTACGATAACAGTCTTGGCTAGATTAACAGCAAAACTCCTTGCACAAATTTCCTTAACAGCTATATTCGCCAGTTTGAAGTCATACCATTATTCCATTATGTTTGCTTATAGCCCAACTGGATTGTTAATAATTAATTACTATTTAATTACCTTGTTTGAGGTGTTACCGTCGAACAATCCTTAATTACAAATTATAAAAAGAATTTCTACTTTACAATCTTTTCCCTTTCCCCCAGTTTTAATAGGTATACATTTCGATGTGAAACACAAAATGTTATCTAAAGAATAAAAACACTAACATCTTCTCTGATAATTATGACAGATTATTTTCAAACAATGTATTAATTATTCAAACACAGATAACATTTCGAATGATGTATGAACAATGAGTATATCTTTTGCAAGAAGATAAAGTTGCAACTAAATGAAGTTGGTCATCGTGGATGTCTGTTTATTTAGGACTGTTGTTGGAGGGGCATTATAGTATTAAATATTTCATTGGAAGAATAATTCAATTTATTATTAATGGTGCAGTCCAGGTACAAATTCATGTTGCTGTATATATGGTATTCTTCCATAGTGTTAAGGAAATGACCCTTTGTGCAGTTACTTAGATCCATATTGTAATCAAGTGGTCATAAATATTATGTAATAAAGTGGTCATATTATAATAAATGTGGTCATTATCTATAATGTGTTTAGCGAAACTTGATTTTTGTTCACAGTGTTATTTTCGGTAAATATTCTTTATACCTTTCTGAAAAAGAACGACCTGTCTGCCCGATATAGAATTTAGGACAACTAGAACATCGAACCTATAAACTGTTGAATCTTTATATTAATCTGGGTTAAAGTCCTAATTGTAATTTTCTACCTAAGATGTGTGAAGTCTTATAATACAAAGTAACAAAATCTTTTGTCCTTTCATTTCTCAGACATGCTCCAATTTGTTACCAATATAAATATATGTATAACATATATATATATATATATATATATATATATTGGTTTTATGATTCACTTATTTTTAATCATTTTTGATATGTTCTATATTTTTATCTAGTCTGTCAATTATAACTGGTTGATAACCATTAGAAGTCATCCATTATCGTATTGCAATTTCCATAAGTGGTTTTGCCACAATTCTGGACATTTTCGTCGGAATAATTCACGGAAACGGCAGATAACTTCCAGGTAGTATTTTTTATTGACCATATCTCAGCACATGGCAAGAACTCATGATACACTACACCTATGAAATAAAAAAAAAACAATGTGCAGAACCTTCACATTTGATCGAACTTAAAATTTTTTCAGTCTTGGCTGTCCAGGCAACTTCCATAGGGACGATTGGACCTTGGTTTCAACATCATACCCATTACCATTTTTTGTCACATGTTATGATTATTTTAACTTTTGAATCATAGTTGAGTTCATTCATCAATTCCTAAGCAACTTCCATTCTACACAGTTTTTGTTCAAATTTCAGCAATTTCAAAACAAACTTTGCAGCCACACGCTTCATGCCCAAAACATCTGAAAAAATTTCGCGACATTAGCCAATGATATACCGACATCATCAGCAATCTCTCTGATAGTAATTTGGCAATCATTTATAATTATTTCTTTCACGTTTTATCAGTTATTGATGTGCTAGGGTGTCCAGAGCGGTCATTATCTTCAATGTATTAACGGTCCTCTTTGAAACGTCTGTACCACTCATAAACTCCTATCTTACTCATAGTAGATTCACCAAAAGCTACAGTCAACATTTCAAATGGAGTGCTACGTTTTATTCCATTTTTCAAGCAAAATTTAATACAAATTCTTTGATCCATATTTATTGAAAGTAAAATCACCGAGCACACCAAAACATATGTAACTTTTTCGACTGTTGAAAATAAAATAAACATTCAAAATTGCTGCAAATGTCAACATTGTCAAGAACATGTGTACCAACAAGAAAAACTTCTTTTTTTTAATCGGATTTAAAAACCTGTGAAATTCAAAAATTCCCATTATTTTTGATCACGCATCGTATGTAACTATAAAACGGATATGCAAAGGCTAAGACAATATAGACTTAAGTCTAAAAAAATAGCCTTCACAGATGAATGTTATGATAATATAAACTTTCAATAAATAATAAAAATATTAAGGAACAGAAAGCATTTAAGAGGAATCTTTGGACAACTTCTTGTGTCTAATTTCTTTTACTCAGGAATTTCTAGCCAAGAAGGTGAATCCAAATAATTGTTTTGTCTGGGTGCTATTTGGAGTGGCTACTCAATTCAGTGGTGATTATTATTTGTTCAGTAATTAAATTGTATACTGTTTTATGTATATAAAACAGTATATTCTACTATTTGTTTGTATTATTATAACAATTTATTACTGTATACTAAACTAAATTTGTTGAAATCAATCAACTTTATACCAGCAAGACAATGTTAAAAAAACTTAACATATTTTCAATTATTGATCTGGAACTGAAGACGGCAGCTTTGTCCTTGGTTGTATTATAAAAGGATTTACTATATGGAAGTGGATGTTGAACCATTATTAATATTGAATGACATTTCATATCAGCTTTATTAAACTACATTTTAAACAATTATATACATGAAAATATACGCCTTTGTATTCTAACTGTTAACTAATTGAATTTTTTTTTTAGCCAGATCACAAGACAAAGGCAACACAATTTTCTAAACCAATAAATATTTATAAAAACCAGTCTCATATGTACATTATACATTGACAACCAAAAACTAAATGGTCAAATCATAGTTAAAATGCATTTATGTTTATTATGTTATAAGATTTTTTCCACCATATACATGACTTCAAAATGTGAATTAGAAAAAATAATGTATTAAATGTTACACAATTTGTAATGTTTAAACAATAACATTATGAACAATTAAATAAATAAACTATTTTGTATCCTCTAACATAATAAATACTGAAATTATACTTAAGGCATCTGCATAGTTAAGTACAATGACTTGACATTATTAGTACCTCTAATGTTTGTACACAAATAAATAATGATAAACATTACTACAGAGGTATGGTACATTGCCAGTTGCTTTGATATTATTTGTGCTCTACTTTTAGTAAGAACGAATGGCAGGTTGAACAGTTGCACACTCTTTTTGATCTAAAGTTGTATCTATAACAGGCCTGTACTCAATTGTAACCTGGAATCATCATCAATAATGTTAAGTGAAATATTTCTATACATTGATTAGTATAAACATGTTATACAACCAATAATGACAAAATGATAACACTTAGAAAAAATTTAACTGAACTTGTCAGGCATGTATTTTAAATATTTAATCTAACAATTAATTTAAACAATTAAATAATAATTTAAACATAAACCTAACCACTTAATCAAATCTAAGTATGTGTTATTTTATAACATTGAGTACTTAATAATAATGGTCAAAGGTTAACAACAGTTAAAAAACATGAGTTATTGTCACCACCAAAACAATTGAAAGATATATTTAAATATAATGCTCTATAAGGTTCTCTAATGTAGAGTCGATATGAAGAAGTAAGATACCAGTTAGGACACAAGTGAAATTCTAAAATTCTAATTAAATATTTTTTTTTTCAGAATCGGCAGATCGCATTTCCATTGCAGTAATTCTAGCTTTCGTAACAGACTCATGCCGACTGCATCAGTTATGGGTGTTGACCCCCATTAATTAACCCAATGCCCACTTGCATGCCAAGCACAACTAGGAGGTCGGTTCCTGAACTCAGCCACGCAAAGCGCACATGACGTTCTGCACACTTTATTCCGTCAAAGGAATCAGAATGCTCATCTCCACTCCCAGACATAACAGAAATGAGCATGTTATTCTTTCTTTCTCATACCCATAAATGGTTTTAAAATCTGGATTGAATATAGCAGAATTGCATCAATTCGTTACGGATCGAGGAAACTCTGCTTAACCCTCCAAGTGGCACGGCGACCTACAGTAGGTCGCCAACGTGCTCCGAAGTGATTTCACTAACTTTTAATCACGTATTTTGCCATTCAACGTTACGCCCACTTAAAATTGTCCCATCGCAATAAATAAAATACCGTTGGAAAGCTAATGTTCCGTAGATGCATATCATGCAAAAAAAATACCACAAAATGTTATAAATAATATTCCAAAAATTGGCGAAGTTCGCATATTTTTGATGCGAAACGTCCAAGTTTTACGTTAACAAGTTTTAAACAAAACATTCGTCTCCTTTGACAATTATTCCTATTTCAAAATTTCAATCTGTCACATCTGACATAACACTGCTTGATAGATCGCGTCTTTCTCTTCAAAACTGTGTTTTTCAAATGTTTCCAACTAGTATAGTTTTTATTATATAAAAATTAAACCAAATCAAGAATTTTAACGCTATTTTACACGCTAAAAATTACATTTTTTGCAATTCAACTTTTATCCTAGTAGATATTATATTATCGAAATGTATTCTATACCATTGAATAGGTAATCTTTCAATCTGTCATAACCAAGTTTAGAAAATTTTATGTAGCGTGTAGTACACAAATAAGACTAGACTGAAGTTTACCTTGTTAGCGCTAGATTGCGACAGTTTCTCGCGGCGAGTTTTATATAGAAAATATCACCTATATGTTCATATATTTTTTCGAAATAGTAAAACTTGCCCAAATGTTACAAGTTGACAATATTATATAGTATTTTTCTTCCTCTTTCGAACTGTGAAGACGAAATCATCCTAAAATATACAGTTTACGAGTTATATACATTCTTCGAAGTGGCTTACTGAATATTTTGATCTACTTGTGATTTGCAGTCCCTAGACACTTGTCCATATTTCTACAATATCGTCATAGATTTTACCGTTATTTCTTACATGATTTTAAAGAAGGGATTTCCTTCTTTAATTTCGTGTATGTTACAAATTTATAGACCGGATATTGTGAAAACTGTAAACCGTCAAACTTCCGTAAAAATCGTCACATTATTCGTGAATTCTTTGTCGCTTACAGTAAGTCAGGTTTATCTGTCTTGTAGTTTTGTGAATAATTATCTTTTGAAACGGGTTTTTTATTATATTTGGATTATACTTTGTATAATCAATGTGTTTGTGATTGTGGATTTTTTTTTTTTTTAGTGGTTTTTCAAAATATAAGTGTTTAAAATTCTAATCTAACCTGCACATGGTCCAAGGTTTGGTTAGGCCTATTGTGTTCATAATTTTGTTAATTTTATTTACACAATGAAAATTAAAATTGTAGGGTAGCTTTAGTGCATTATTTTGATTGATTTATTCATATTATATGTTATATTTGTATAGGCCTAAGCCTATTTATTTCTGGATTCACTTAGGCCTATCTTACCCACAACATGATCTGAAAAGTGAGATTTATTATGATTATTAGACAATACACAGAGGCCTAGTGTATTATTTTCATTCATTTTGAAAGGTTTTATATTTTAGTTTTATTTTATAGGCCTAGCCACAATTTATAAACCATGTGTTTGTTAGACTAGGTATTTTAGAAGTGATAGGCTATATTGTGTTGGTGTTTTTCTAGGCATATGTAACTTTAAAGTTTAAATTAAATTTTATAAACTATAAAAAATGGCATCTAGAAGATTAGCCAATCTTCAATTAGAAGACCTCATCGCAGATCCAGAGCTAAGTGATCTAGAGGATGATGAGGTGGCAACTTCCCCTCCGAGAAAATCTCATCAGATGAGGTCTCTTATTTTTGACGACGATCTATCTGCAGGGGAAGACTTCCCTGCAGGTAGTGGATCATCGGATGTAAGTTCAGAGGACTCAGCTGATGAGATTTTATTTGAGGATGATGTCGCCCAAGTTACTGGTGTGGGAGACTCATCTGGCGAGCTAGATTTTGTTGACTTTGACGCGCCAGAAATTGTTATACCGGTACATACACTTACACAACTTGATATTGGTCTTCCTGGACCATCACACACTACATCTGCTCTAAGTACAACACATACAAAAAGACGAAAAACCACAAAAACACAAACACCTGTGGTTCCGTGGGTAACTGTAATTCCGCCAGAACAGGAGAAGGATATAACATCCAAATTCACTGTTGAAAATGTAGGCCCTAGAAATGTTCCGTGTAATTCAAATCCGATAGCATTTCTTTATTTATTTATGACACATGCAATGTGGGTTTTAATGGTCGAAGAGACCAATAAATTCGCACAGGCATTGTTACGTCAACGGCGAGATTCTGGTAATGTAGGACGGCATTCTAGAATCAATCAGTGGGTTGATGTAACCGTAATTGAAATGAAGAGATTCTGGGGATTGTTGATAAACATGGGGCTAACGCCAAGGAAAAATCTTGTAGAGTATTGGTCAAGTGTAGATACGCAATTTATACCTATTTATTCCAGACTGATGCCTCTCAGACGCTTTCAACTAATTATGTCTATGTTTCATTTGTCATCCATTGAAGATCCAGGGCGTAATAGACCAGGACATGACTCCTGGAATAAAGTCAGGGCCTTCATTGACATGATGAATGATGCATTTAAGACATATTTTGTTCCGAGTCAAGAGGTATGTATTGATGAGTCCATGATCGGGATGAAAAACCGATGTGCATTCATTCAATATATGCCTAACAAGAGACACTCTCGTTTTGGAATAAAGAAGTTTGAGATATGCGACTCTAAAACTTCCTATGTTCTTCAAGTGAGTTTGTATAGTGGTAGAGACTTCTTGGCAAATGATACTGACCCCTTTACCCAAAAAGTTGTCAAGGATTTGATGAAAAAAGCAGATTGTTTGGGGAAAGGTTACCACCTTTTTACTGATAATTTTTACACAAAGGTACCTCTTCCTCATATTTGTTGTCGAATAACACCTTTTTGACAGGCACGATTAACAAAATTAGCAAGGAGTTACCAAAATCATTGGTAACAGCTGATCTATCTGCTGGTGAATCCCTGTATTTCAGGAGAGGCCAAACACTTCTCTTGAAATACAAGGAGAAGAAAAGTAGAAAACCTGTCCTACTACTTACCACAGGTTATCATGCTGCTAGCATTGATGTGCCAAGCAAGTGGGGTGGTACCAAATCGAAGCCGTTTGTTATTCACAAATACAACACCTTTATGGGTGGGGTTGATAATAAAGACAAAAGCATCTACCACGTCACTTGTTCTCGGACCTGCAGAAAGTACTGGCGTAAGATAGTCTACAATTTTATTGACATGGCCGTTTTCAACGCTTGGATTCTGTACAAGGCACAGGATCAAAACGTTCAAAAACGGCATACTTTCATGGTCAATTTAGTTGGTAGTCTAGTTTACGCCACGGACTTAGACGCTCCTTCTCCTGGCCTGCCTGAATTGCAATTTCATCACGGACCATCAACATCCACAGCAAATAGCTCGGCAACTTCACCCTCACACACACTAACAAGACTGCCTAGAGGTGGAAAAAAAGTTTGTGCAGTGTGTTATGGGGTTGAAGTTGGCGACCTAAGGTCATATTTTTGGTGTCCTGGGTGTAATATCGGGGTTCACCAAAACTGTTTTCCAAACCTAAAACATTACTGGAGGGAAAAGCTAATTAAAACCTGCAGCAGCAAGCCATCCTAACCAGTAACTTGGTTCGTGATGTTACCTGACAGCTCTGCAGCGATACATCATACCTATATGCCATTTTGAACGTAAGTACACACAATTTATTTTATTTCACCTTATTACATTATATTATTGATATATTTGGTATTATATTATCATTTACATGTTGTATGTATGAATTTATCATTTACATGTTGTATGTGAAAAATGACCTAACCTAGTCGTTGCACTTTTTATAAAACATAGCTATACCCTTATAAAAATTGTATAAATTGATTTAGACTTTTACCAACATTTATTCACAACTATATGGCAAAACTTTTGTATATATTGAAAAAATTCTAAAAAAATTTTTATTTGGTTTATATACCTATTTCTGTGGAATTTTGCCTCGGTTACAGGGTAAATTTGTTGATTCTGTGCGTAATAACTCTAAAATGTTTCCATATAATTTTTTTTGCATTACACACATAAAATCTATGTATATTTGTGAGAACATAGGTAATAAAAACTTTTGTTTAGAATAAAAATTATATTTTTGGTTACTGTTTGAATATAGTTAGTCAATATTCACATTTTACGTAAAAATGTACCACGCCTAATGAAAATTTTCAAAATAGATTTTTCTTTTTAGCAACTTTTATCCACAAATATATTACAAATCTGTGTCAATATTTAAAAAAAATCATAAAAAAATTTTAATATGGTTTATGTAGCGATTTCTGTGGAATTTTGCCTCGGTTACAGGGTACATTTATTGATTCTGTGCGTAATAACTCTAAAATGTTTCCATATAATTTTTTTTGCATTACACACATAAAATCTATGTATATTTGTGAGAACATAGGTAATAAAAACTTTTGTTTAGAATAAAAATTATATTTTTGGTTACTGTTTGAATATAGTTAGTCAATATTCACATTTTACGTAAAAATGTACCACGCCTAATGAAAATTTTCAAAATAGATTTTTCTTTTTAGCAACTTTTATCCACAAATATATTACAAATCTGTATCAATATTTAAAAAAAATCATAAAAAAATTTTAATATGGTTTATGTAGCGATTTATGTGAAATTTTACTCTCCATTACTCTCGATTTTTTGGTATTTGACCAAAAAACTCCAAATGTGATACATGTAACATTTTTTTGCACTACACAACTAAATTCTATGCACCTTTCTGGACATAATGATATATAGAAGTTCTGTATCAAATATATTTTACTATTTTTAATGTTTTTTGGAACAAATAAAGAGAAAATTCAGTTTTTTTCGTAAAATATTTTTTTAAATTATTAAATGTAACATTTTTTTTTTTTTTTTTTTCCTAAATATATTTAAAAATATTACACAAAACTTTTGTATATCTTAGAAAAAGGCAGTAAGCTATTGATTTTGTGTGATACAGACTTTTCTGAAAAAAAGTTAATATCATTTTTGACATCTAACATACTTACTCCAAAACCGTTTCAAAAAAAATAAAAATTATTACATAGATAAATTCTATGCATCTTCCTGAGAAAAATGATGTCTTATAAGTTAGGTTTTGTATACAAATAATATATTTTATTAATTTTTAAACAAACGAAGAATTTTCAAGACAATTAACATTGCCAGTTGGAGGGTTAAGAAAGAGATGTATAACACAATAAGGATCCCTCATATTAAGGTGATAATGAAACTGTGTAATGTACATGAATTGTGTATAAAATGACTATAAGGATGATAGTTTATGTTTTGCGAGTGTTCATAAGTGTTTGACTCGAGACCATGAAGGCTATAATCAATGCAACCATCCCCTCTCCCTTGCAAGAAAGCCTGTAAACTCTAGTGGTTTTTAATTTATTTATAGGTCATGATTTGGGTTTTAGTTAAATTCCTTGAAGCCTGGTTTGAAGGAGAGCAACAATTGACTCAGTCCTGTCATAATAAAATAAATACTATAGAAAAAAACATAGTTTTGTATATAGTAAACAGATAAACCACGTGTTTTCTTAAATTATAATAGCAATTATCTACGAATATTTCCTGAAGTTGGTACAAGAATATAGTAAAATACAGAAAATAATATAAAGCCATTTGGATTCTTTCATTCAAATATTTTATTTATTTTATACTTCAACCTGTAGTGTAAGTAGTTTCAGGAATATATTTGTGATACATAATAAACTTTGTTTTAGATATTGTACAGAAGCAGCATTAATAGGAGAAAAGAGAAATAATTGTTATGATAATAATTTAATGATGGATCATTCAATAAAATAATAAACACACCAAACTTTTTTTATCACTATATATTAGTTATTTCATATTAAATACATCTCTTTTACAGCTGTGGAGTATCCAGATAAAACTGATCCATGTAGCTATGTATATACCATTTTTCATGTACCATTTTCTCATTAAAAAAAGTAAAGTTAAACTGATGTAATAAGGAAAAGTTTTTCATAAATATCTAAACTATGTAAACAGGAAGGAAAATATTACTTTTTAAGCATAAGCTCAATCATTGTAATTATTTAGTTATCTAGGAATTATACAATGGAGTTTTTTCTCCAAAATTTATGTTTTGTAAGTAAGTGTAAAATTTAACTGCTTGTAAACAATTTTCTTGGCATATTATCTTGCCACCAAATCGTTAAGCTGTTGTATCCCTGCATTAATACAGTCAACATTTGACAGCCCAAATGACACACTCTTACAGAATAACAAACGTAAACTAAAACTCCCTGATTTTCTTGACCTTTAACACAATGCAAATAATAAAATTATATATACATTATATATATATATATATATATAATGTTTATATATACATTAAATCAGAAAGGTGATTTATCAAGATATTCGACCTGATGGATTGTTATTATAACACTGCATCCACTAAAAATTACTATTTACAAAAATTAATGCAGTAAGACAAGGTATATTAAATATTTCGTCAGGGTTATACAAATATTGATCAACCCCCCACCCCTCCACCCCCATATCTCGTTACAATTAATCACTTTTTCTGAACTACAGTCAGAAAAAAATAATTACTATTAACAATGATATCAACATTTATTGATTATCTTTTAAGTATTCCTTACCTTGCCAGTGGCAGTATCAATCGTGGTTAATGTATGTTTTCGCCAATGTTGTTCGATAGGTTTTGGTGTTTGCCCTTCAATCGGTTTTGAATAATCGAGCTCATCAACTCGAGTCTATAAAAACAAAACAAATTACATTTGTAATTCATTATACAATTGATTAATAAGTGATCAAATCCTGAACTGATTAGGGTTTGTGCCTAGATCTCTAGCTTTAGGCGTTAGTACTTTTCCTATTAGGGTATTACGTCGTTTTAGAAAACTATGATACATAATCAACTAAAAAAATATTATTTAACCAATTGCAGGTGCCAGTAATGGTAAATAAATTAATAATTTAAGACACTTCTCATTTAAAGTAATAGTAACTGGGTAATTGACCTTCACTCTAGACTTTTATTTCTTATCCCAAAATTCCTATTCTACATACCATAATCATGTACTTATATTACTAAATAAAATATCACTGAATGCAATAATATCAAACTTTGCTCTAAAGGGATGAGGGATCAGGAAATTTAAAATAATAAAATATATGAATCATTGTTAGTATTATGTAAATTTCAATAGCAAGGTACAATTAATCGATATTCATATAAATGACAACATGAACATAAATACATTTCTTAAACAATAATTTATGTATCTTATTTCCTTATATAGCTGTTATTTTTAGTAATTAGGTTCAAACTATCAGTTATGTAAAGTTTTCTTTGGAGAGTTCCACATCTACAGGTTCACACTATGTTTCGTGTGTGATGTGGATTCTCATCGGGTAGTAATACTTTTAAAGTTCTTGGTCTTTTCACTCTAGAAAATTCCAAACAGAGCATACCATCCAGTTTTCAGTTTTAACATCTACGCTAACCAACTTGAAATTTTGATCTTGTGCCTTGTGGCACTGTAACAGCAAAAGCAGCTCTTACTGAAAATTGGTACCTTTGCATGGTATATCCGAGGTATCCTTCTGTCGAGTCAAGAGTGATCCTAGGGATATGCACTTCTCTGCCAGACTGTTCACCAGTAACAATTTTTCCTTTGATTATGTTCTTACAATTAATTTCATTCTGTTACACAAACCTTCTGATACATCCAAATTACCCAGTAGCAAAATTATTATTTTGTTAAATTTCGGTTCATGTGGTGGTAAATTATAAATGTTGATTGAACTAAGAAATTCTGTTGTGAATTCAGGTACTCCTTCAAGTTGATCTTTGACTGAGTCGCAGCTGTGGTAAATTTTGTACTCTCTGGACAGTTTTACAATAATATCAATGTTAATTCTAATTATGCCCGTCTCTTCTTCTTAAATTTTTTTTTTTAATTAAAATTTGGTTTTTCACAGACATCATTTAGGTATATACATTTGCAGTGATATATATATATATATATATATATATATATATATATATATATATATATACATAGCACAGCTGACTGAAGATTTTCAATGTTGGTAGAGTAATTGATTAACAAATAAAACTATTTATATCTCTGAGAAAAGAAATATAATGATCAAGATGTCTGTTTATAGGGATGGTCACAAGACCACTGCTTATATATACAAACTTTGCCCATTTAATAATGGGTGTTTCAAAAAGGACGCAATCCTATTTTTCATGACATGAATTTATTACTTTAAAAAATTAATATTACATTATATAATTATATAATATTCAATTACCTTTAATCTTTTATAATAAATGTTCAAAATGACTTCCTCCGTTTGCAATGCAGGTTTGGACAAGTTTTATAAAATTTGCAGCTCCTTTTCGTAGCGTTTGCTCAGCAATGTTTGGAATCTCACTTTCAATATTATCCTTCAATTCGTCAAGTGTATGAGGATTATTTTGAAAAACCTTACTTTTTAAATACCACCAAAAGAAAAAGTCTGCAGGAGTAAGATCTGGGGATCTTGGAAACCACAATACTTTTGATAACACATGATGGCCAAAAATTCCATTTGATTAGAAGTGTGACACGTTGTGTTATCCTGTTGGAACCAGCAATATTGTTCATGTAAATCTAACAAGGTTATAAATTGTTCAATTAAGTTGGGATAAGCCACATCATCTACATTGTCTAAAAATAAAGGCCCTAGAACACGAAGCCAGGAGATCGCACACCAAACACCAATTTGAAGTGCATGTTCATGAAGCCATTTTCAGCGCTCCATATTCGGCAGTTTTGGTTGTTAATGTAACCATTCAAGTGAAATCATGCCTCATCACTAAAAAAAAAACACGATCCAACATTTCAATACCCTTATCATTAACAAGAGAACGCATCCAATGATAATACTGTAGACGTTTACAGTGGTCAACTTCTTTCAGTTCATGAACAACACCGATGTGATAAGTGCACACTTTTAATTTTTTAGTAGCCTGTGAAGATAACTTTCTAAGTGATTTGGTGGGTGAGCGATTCAAACGTTCTTTTACATCGTCCAGAACTTCCACTGTTAACAGTGATGGTCAACCTGTGCTTTTCTGATCATATACACTGCCACTCTCATGAAATTTATTAATCAGATATGATATTGTTGACATATTAGGTACTTCAGAATTGGGAAATTGTAACTGGCACTCGCCTTTAACTCGTTTGTAAGATTTATATGCGTAATAAGTCTCAATAATAAACGCACATTCATTCTTAGAAAAAGACATAGTTGAACATATACACACACTTAAAGACAAAGACAAATGCATACTGGAATAGCACTACTTCATTACAATAACACATGATGAGTCAACAATGAGAACAGTTTTGCCAAATGATATTTTCAATTTCAAAATATTTTTTTTGCACAAGTTGATGGGTTAGCAATGGGATCTCCGTTATCTCCGTTGTTAGCTGAAATTTTTATGGATACTTTTGAATCTATAGTTTTTGATAGTAATAACAAGTTTAAGCATTGTATTAATTATTGGTATAGATATGTAGATGATGTTTTATGTTTATTTGAAGGTACTGACCGCCAACTTGAGTGTTTTTTAAATTATTTAAATTCTATTAACTCGGCGATACAATTTACTATGGAAGTAGGACAGAATAATCAAATTAATTTTTTAGATCTTACAATTAAAATCATTGATGGTAGGCATAATTTTAGCATTTTTAGGAAACCTACGTTTAGTGACAACATTATACATGTTACATCACAACATCCTTATAATCATAAATTGGCTGCTTTTCATAGTATGTTGTATCGCCTCATTAATATTCCTATGTCTAATGATGATTTTTATACTGAGCTTGTATGTATTAAACAAATAGCCATTAATAATGGTTATGAGGTTAATCTCATTGATAAAATGTTAAAAAGAAAATTAAAAAATAAGGCTAAATCCTTTATTTTCCCAATAGTCAATTTTAATATTTCCACACAAAAGTGGCGTAGAATTAACTATTTTGGTAAAGTTAGCCATGCAGTTGGTAAAGTTTTAGAAAAGAAAAAACACTGTAAACCAGCTTATTATTATAAACAAAATTTAGGAAAGATGTTAGTAAATTCCAAAGATAAAATAGAAAAAATGCAAAAAAGTGGTGGTACAAACTGACATGTAGTATTTGTAATGCTGCTTATGTTGGCCAAACAGGCCGTAGTTTTAAGTGTAGGTTAGGTGAGCATGAAAGGAGTTGGCGGTTAGGTTATAATGATTCTAGTTTTTCTAACCATTTAAAAAATCATGCATTGACAGATTTTTATTCTAATGTTAATTTTGAAATTCTACATGTTAACGTAAAAAGTAGAAAATTAAATGTTTTGGAAATTTTAGAAATTAAGAGACTTTTGTGTAATGATGATAATCTAGTTTTAAATGACCAAACGGAATTTTTGTCATTTTCTCCTTTACTTCAACCTCTATTCAAGGTTGGTTAATACCTGTGTGTGAATGACCTGTGGGGTTTTCCCCCGGGTCTTTGTGCTTTGTTTGTTAACAGGAATTTCCTGCCTTTTTCAACCTTTTATAATAGTTATGGTGTGCTTTGTATTTAGTCTTGTAAGAGCCTCGTCAATGCCATAACTGGCGAAACCATGGTCGGCTAGACCAAATAAATATAGAATTTTACAAAAGAAAAATTGTGTTTTATTTGTTCAAATGACTATGCATAACTTATATCTTCTTAAACTTCGAGTTGCATCCTTTTTGAAACACCCGTTAGTATAGGATTAAGTGTTTAAATCGTTTTTACTTACAAACTCTTATCTAATTAAATAGTGATTACTTTAAAGTTGGTAAATGTGTACAATCATAGAGTGTTTGTGGTTACTTTCACTGTTGGTATAATAATCAGCTGTAATAATTAACTGCAATGTAGGCCTATATCCATTAACAGATAAATAATTTGTATCTCTGAGAAAAGAAATATAACAATCACATCAATTGAGTTATTTAACAAATTAATCAATTTTATCTGTTATGCATATGGGCCTACATTGCAGTTAATTATTACAGCTTATTATTGTACCAACAATAAAAATCTTTTTTTGTGAATTATGATGATGATTTAAAAGCTACTGCAGCCGATTATTGCATTAAAATTACAAGAAATCTAATTTATTACCATTAAAATGATGATAATCCTATAGTATTAAAAACTTATTGTACTAATATTATCACAACTGATTATTGTACCAACACTGAAAATCTTCCATCAGGTGTACTATGTACTTTTATTACATGTATTATAAATTTACAAATTTCATTTTTTTGATACCCCACTATTGCCCATAAATGAATTTTCTCAAAGATGGGAGACCTTCACCAATATATTTTTACCATAAACAAATAAAAACACAATTCCATCAAAATCATTAGATTCATTGTCGAGAATGTAAGTACAAATATAAAAATTAGAAAATCTTGTTCTGATTCATATCTGATACAGTGGTCTACCGAGTAAGACATCATCAAACATAGCTGGATATACAAATTCAAATCATGGACAAGTTAGAATTTTTCCTTTATTATGTAGTAGTTCTGTGGTTGGGAAATATTTCAAACCAAAAAATAATTGTAATAGTTAAATTACCTTCTCTTAAGCTATGTTTTAAACTACAAAAATCGACAAACCTTAAAATCTTCTCGTGCATGAGCACCTCGTGACTCCTTGCGGTTTTCAGCACCAACTATTGTTTGCATGGCGTTGATCATGAGATTCTGAAGTTCCAATGTCTCTACAAGGTCTGTATTCCAAACCATAGTTTGGTCATGAACCTAACATTAAACAAACACCAGAAATCATATATGCAAAACCTTAACATTCCACTTTTTAGTGATGTGAAGAACACAACAAGAGAAAAATGGCTTTAACCATAGTCAAAAATGTTTATATGTATATATATATATATATATATATATATATATAATGATTTAACCCTATTTGTTTTTTTATAATTTTTTTATTATACTAAAAATTTTGGGTCATATAACATGAAAAACTCTGAACAACAATATTTAATGTTCAAAGTACAGTACTGTACATACCTTAAGATCACACATTGATTTGTACACACCCTTCATCTTTTCACAGCCTTCTTGTAAAGAATCAGCTGTACGGAATACTGCTGCATGTGTCTGCATTGTCTTTTGCATGTTGAGCCTCAATTGTGCAGTCGGAATTGAACCATTTGCAAAACGAACGGAATCCAGATTGGCTACGGAACACTCTCCTGCATTCTGTTAGCAAAGTATAAATTACTTATTACAATTTAAATAAAGTTCACATGTGTACATTTTGAAACTAATTAAAATTAAGTCATCAGATTTAGGACAAAACACAGTAGGTTTAATTTTTGACTTTTCAGGCTCAGTATTCTAATCCCTGATTCTCCTTTTTAATTATACTTTAATCAATATTAGTTGATAAGTGATAAAATAGATTTAAATTTTAAGTTTATATATTAGGTGTAGGTGAATTATAAATTTTAAAGTTGGATCGGATTGAATCGGATAATTTTGTTGAACTATGGATCGAAGCATTCACAGCATTATTATCGACATAGTCATTGTAAAAGTTTCTGTCTTTAACCCTATTAATTATTCAGTTAAAATGCATTATTTATGTTTATTCCTAAAAATTACAGTAAATTACTTTAAATAAAATAGAAATATCTATTGTCAAAGTAAAAAGCTGCCAATATCATGAGAAATTGTGGTTCCATAATAAACAAAACACGGAAATACTGCTTGTATGATTATACTAATATTAACCGAGCGATATTATAGCCTTTGTTGACTTGTTGAATAGGCGAGAATTTTTCTGCAATCTACTGCTGTGGTTTTTTATGACTGAGTAGGGGAGGTTGAACGTATGTTGGTTAAAAATAACTAACTCCAAATGAATTTATTACATTTATATTCTGAGTAGCATATTAATAATTTTCTTTGTATAAAACTTATTTTGAATCTATTTTTGATTTAAAATTTAATCGAAAGGTTTAAAAAAACAACACACACACACACATTCGATGCTACTAGCATAGTAATAAGAAAGATGCTAACTCACTTGACCTTCAACTTCCTTATTGTAACTTTCTAGTAAATGTCAACACAGATTATTAGGCTGTCAGGATTTTAAAAGTTGAATTGAAAATGTTTTAAAACAACGCACACTCTTGTATGGAAATGATCAACAAAGAATAAAAAGAAGATGTTTACATAAAGAACTTGATGCTACTATCATAGTAACAAGAGAGAAGGCTATCTTACTTGGCCTTGAACTTCTTTTGTACATTTCTGGCGAATGTCAACACAGATTATTTGGTTGTCAGGATTTTATATTAATCAACTGAATAAATCACATAAAACCTTGAAGGATAGGTCCAAATCTAAAGAAATTATAATTTCATTAATAATAGTGCTTAACCCTTCAACGCGGTAAGCCGTTCCGAGCGCTAGACCCTCTGGTGCGGTAGTTAAAATCGTCGACTAACATTTCCTTCTCTTGTGGATTGTCTGGCGGGACATTATACGTATTTACATTTACTGTAACTTCCTCATTATCTAAGATTATTGCGGTATCATTAGCCACATTGCATATATTTACAACTTCATCACCACTATCATGATTACCTTCAATATTTGGACCACAATGGAACTCCATTTGAGCGTAATCCAAAAAAACTCGCGAATATTATCACTTTGCGGTTCCCACATTATCACTAAAACACAATATACACTAGAACTAATCACACGATCTACTGTCAAACTGTTAAAAATATTACACTTATAAATAAATGAGGTTATAATAACCTATAACACACGAGAGCCCTCCACGAACCCGCTACAGCTGTTTGTATATAGCCACGTGTTGTTTCCTTTTCTGAAGGTCACGGTGGTCTAAAAATAAAAATCAATAACTCAACAGATGGCATTTCTCTTGGCAATGTTCTGGGTATACGCTCAGTTCATAAAAGTTCTTTATTTAGACGCTAGAATCCAGCATGTACCGCAGCGACATTTAACGTCTTTAGACGGGCGGCCGCGCCAGAAGGTGAAAGTTTGGCCGCGTCTATAGACGGTTCACCGCGTTGAAGGGTTAACTCATGAAATAAGAAAAAATAAATTCTGAAGTCTAGACATGAGGAATACAAGTTTGCCAAAACTGCAGCAAAGGATGAAGTTGAAAAACACACAATAAGGCAGTACTTTCAGTTTACGAGTTTCAAGTGGCTACCACTAATATTTTTTTAAATACATTTTTACAAATAGGACCTGTTACAGCTCAGTTTATGTATATTGACATTCTGTATATCAAAACTACTTTTTAAAAAAAATCAAATTTAAGAGTTATGGTTAAAACAACAAAGAGAGAATAGTGCCAACATTAAATATGTAATTCCTCATAAGCCGAACAACAGTTTCCAATTTTGGTAAGATCTAAACTTCAATGACCTAAACCAATGAACCAAAACTGAACAAAATAAAAATTATGTAAATTCCTTGTTCCCATCTGATATGCTTATACGAAATTATAATATCTTATTTGTTGAAAGAAATTCAGATTTCTTGTAGCTACAGCTCTGTTCATCATAAACACAATTGACATCTTCAGAATGAGCACATACCATTTAACACGTACACATTACACAATGGAAAATAGTAAACAATAAATAAATAAACATTTAACATAATAACAAGAATACAGTTTCGTACCCTGCACACAATAAATCTTAAGGTTGAACATAAAATGTTTTGATTGTGTCGGTTGGTCTACTTAAGTTAGAAAATTTGTGAAATAAGTGTATTTACAGATTTAATATTGATAAAATAAGGTATTATATATAAATATCAATTAAATTATTTGTTTAGAATAAAACAAAAAAGAAATTTGATCTTATCATTAAAAATTAATACCACACAGAAACAAAATACTTTAAAATGTACTAGTTATATATAAGCAAGTTTCTGTACATATATTAATTTGAGAAAGGTGGGTGGGTGTAATATGAGACACAGGTGGGTGGAGCAGTGGAGGGATGAACTGACAGGTCGCCATCTTTACAGACTCCTCAAAGAACCAAACAACACTGTCATCTACAAGAACTTGCCCAGGTCCGTGTCAACATTCGCCTAAAGAGCTAGAACAGGACATATTGTAACACAGTCCTATCTTTTTCGTTTCCAACATGCTGAGTCGCCCCTGTGTCTTGTATGTCAGACAGAAGAAGAAACCCTACAACACATCCTCCTTGATTGTATCATCAGATCGGATGTCAGAGATGAGCTGAGGAGAAGACTCCAACCTAATTGCACTCTTGGACGAATTCTGACTGATCCCACCTACTGGAGACTGGCTAGCTATGTGTATGAGAGACACTGTGCGGTCGGCATTACCTGAGACTGGATGCGCGCACTATGAAGATGAAGAGGATGAAGTTAATTTGAGAAAGTGTGAACAACATTTGAGCAGTTTATTACTCATTTAAAATTAAATCAAATAAATATACCTTGATAAAATAAGGACTAAAAACATTTATTTAAAAAAAATAAAAATTAATTAATTTAGATTCCCTTTGATTATAATTTGGCATTGCCATGATAACATAGGAATTGTCAACAACATAGAAATAATAACATTATATATAAATAAACAAACACTAAACAAGTATAACAAACTACAAAGCATCAAATACACAAGAAGTTATAATATAAACAGTCATTGTGAACTCATTAAACTCTAATCTCCCAAAACTCTTCCACTGAATAAAAACACTGCTGTTAATATTTTTTCAATTTCTTCTTAAATTTGGAACATTTAAACTATTATAACATTATTTATATCGGACTGCAATTTATTGTACAACCTGATTCACATATAAAATTCATCTGCCTCGTAGATAGACAGACGATGCCTGAAATACTGGAGGACATGTTTGCCTCGGGTTTCATGTAAAATTCAATCTTGAAATATATTTTCATTTGCATAAACAAAACTCAGCAACTCATAAACATAAATTAATTATCATAATGCACATTACTTTAAAGAAAGACATGTGATTCCCAATGTTCTACTCCTAACATAATTCTAGTTATAGATTTTCAATTTTTAAATATAATGTGTCCCTTGGGACCATTTCTACTACAATAGGAAAAAATGATTAAAATTCAGTGAATTACTTACAGCACTTAGTTGTCCAATTTCCTCTCCTGGTTTGTTTTCTTGAGCAATAGTCTTAGCACAAGCACGTCCAAACACCACCAGATCAAGGAGGGAATTGGCTCCTAGCCTATTAGCACCGTGTACAGATGAGCATCCAGCCTCACCACATGCATATAGTCCTGGTACAATTTGGTCTTTACCATTACAAACAGTCAGCACCTAACAAGAGTATATTGATTACTGAGTCAGCAAAAATAAATATGATAAGATAAAACTAACTAAATAACTAATAGTGATGGACAAAACTGCTAATTATGGTTAGCAGCTAAACTGCTAATGCTAATATTGATTAGCAGCTAAAATTAGCAACTGCTAACTATCGTATGCAATGATAAATAAGCAGTAGTGAGTAGGCTGCTAAACTAAATAGAAAGTCATTTGATCTGTTATCGTCTATAGCTAGATTCGTGGAATCTATCAAGTATCAATTCGTGGAAGTGTCGGCTTACAATGCGCACAATAACAGTATCTGTCTAGACTTTGTTTATTTATTTATTACTTTTGTATAAGTCAGATCAAATATAAATATACAAATATTATATAGTTTATTTTGTGTTCATTATTTTTTTAAAATTTGTCTATATGAGATTTGTCTGAGATTTTGGCTACGCTTTGTATACATCATTTCAATGTTTATTTTATGTACAAAAAAATATGTCTTACATAACGTAGAGTTAAGATAAACTATGAACTTTTAAGAAAGCCAAAAAAAAATCTTATTTAAGTTTTGTTTAGTTTACTTGTGTTATATAATCGAAACAACTTATTTGCTACAAAAACGTACAAACGAAACGATAGAAAGATATTTTTGGGTTACCGGTATATATATAAAATTATTATAATAAGTAATAAATTATTTTATATTACCTTATAGATCCGTCATGTGACTTTTATTATGTCTTCAATTGGAAGCTAGTCAAGCATCTATGATGTATAAATTAAGAAACATTAAGTCTAAAATAATGACAACGAATTTGCACATCAAATTTAATAAAAAATGTCTGAACATGAAAATAATACCGACATACGCTAAAGTCTTTATGAGAAATAAATCAACATCCGCTATTAAAGTAAAACGTAATGCTGAATTACAATGGATAAGAGAGGAAATAAAATTATTATATTCTAAAAAGATAAGATTAAATGTGAAATTATATAAAATACATTTACTTCTTTTGGACTCATTACATCCGGTTTTTTACTTAGATAGCGTAATGAATTATGTAAACAAACAAGTTTCAATAATATCTAAACGGACGATTCATAAACATAATAAGAAATTTCAATATTTGTCTAGTACACAATATCCTGATATCGAGATAGAATGCAAACATAAGTTTTATACTAGGGTCTCTAATCTAACCGATATAAGCTTTAATAACAATGAATTGACTTTACTACAAAAGGGTCTTAAGTACAATATACCTTCTTTCAACAAACATCAATTAGTCAAGGAAGTAGTCAATGCTGAAACTGCCATCAAAACATTACCCACTCCACAACTACAGAATGAAAAGAGAATTCTTATTAATAACAAACTAATTAACACTTTAAAAAAGAAAGAAAGACATAATAAGGTGAGAACCTGTTACTCAGATGACATCAGCAATTTGAAAAATATTAAACACAAATTAGAAAAACATAATGCCATGATAACAAAGGCCGATAAGGGTAATACCTTAGTAGTAATGAAAACTGACGAATACAACCACAAAGCGTATGAATTCTTCCATGACAACGATATCGAACAGATTAAAAAAGACCCAACTAAGAAATATGTAAAAGAATTAAATAGCACTATTAATAAATGTACCACGCTCTTTAACGATGTAACGCGTCGGTCTCTGAAACCTATAAATGCTTCTGCACCTCAGTTAAATGGATTACCAAAAATTCATAAACAAAACTGTCCCGTTCGACCGCTGATAAATTATAGTAACGCCCCAAGTTACAAAGTGGCTAAAAAACTGGAAAGAATTATTAAGAGTAACATTATACTTGAGAACAACTACAGCATTAAAAACACCATAGATTTTGTTAACAAAACTAACAACATTAAACTTCTACCACAGTATAAAATGATATCCTTAGATATTGTAAATTTATACACCAATGTACCAATACAGGAGACATTATCTATTTTAGAAGATTGCCTCACGGAATCTAACAAACTAGGACATAAGGAAATACAAGAATTACTTCTATTAATCAAGGTGGTTTTGAAACAAAACTATTTTACTTTTTGCAATCGGTTTTACATACAGAACGAAGGTCTAGCCATGGGGTCACCATTGTCTGGTTTGCTGGCTGATATTTATCTCAATAACTTTGAAAACAAATATTTATTATCTAAATCTAACAAATATAATAAGGAAATAATTTTTTACGCAAGATATGTTGATGACACGTTCATTATGTTCAATGGCACCTTAAGACAAGCAAATAACCTTAAAAAATATTTGAACACCATCAACCAAAAGATACAATTTACAATGGAAACTGAAATAGACAACAAAATTAATTTCCTAGACGTTACTGTAACAAAAACCAACGATAAATGCAAATACAAAATATTCAGGAAAATAACTACATCAGATGTAACTATCCATTCACAGTCATACCATCCATTTACACAAAAAATGGCGACCTACAACAGTTTTATACACCGTCTTATATCCATACCACTCGATGAAACGGATTTCAAAGAGGAATTAAATGTCATTAAATATATCACACAGGCAAATGGATATAGAAGCCAAATGGTTGACAAATTATTGGAATGGCATAAGAAGGCAAAATTGACGAAAAAATATAACATCTTACAGAATAAAGTAGACAAAAAGATATATGTTGCTACCGATTATACTGAAATAATGCCCTCCATCCTAAAAAATGCCTTCCAAAAGCACAACATCATTATCACACACAGAACTAGTAATAATATACAAAAAAATTTGCGTAAAAAACAGGAAATTCCTACAGAGAAGAAGTCAGGCATATACAAAATAACGTGTGATGACTGCGATAGTTTTTACGTCGGACAGACAGGCAGATCGTTCATAGAAAGATATAAAGAACACTTGCCCAATAATAACTTGTACAATATTAGATCAAACTTTGCACAACACATTATTGATAACAAGCATTCGTATACTAACTTCGAATCCAACCTGACACCGCTTCATATTATTAAAAAAGGACCAATGATGAATGCCATTGAGGAGTATGAAATTTACAAGTCATTTAAACAAGCACCAAACGATATCCTCAATGAAAAACTGTCCTTCCAATCAAATGCATTATATGAGACAGCAATGAGTTACAGATAAACTGATAATATCAACCTTTAGTCAGATAACCTTGGCCTCACCGTAATATCAGTAGTTCGCGAAACATGAAACAGTGCGCATGGAAAATCAACGTATATGTGTATTTATTTAATTGTGTATGTAGTGTCAATGTTTATGTGATATTAATGTTTTAACGACCTCTACGGAGTGATAATACTGAAGATGGAGATACGTCTCCGAAACGCGTCTTTATAATAAAGACATAATAAAAGTCACATGACGGATCTATAAGGTAATATAAAATAATTTATTACTTATTATATTATACTAAGTGACTTGGACACCAAACAATGAACATTAAAATAAAATTAATATTTGTGTAACCCAAAAATATCTTTCTATCGTTCCGTTTGTACTTTTTTTGTAGCAAATAAGTTGTTTAGTTTGATACAGTTTTGGTTAAAAATATATTCTGTTTTTTAAAAGATTTTTGTGTATTAGCTTAACATTAACCATTTTCAATTTCAATTTTTTATTAGTTCTTTAGACAAATTTCTTTTGTATAAGACAGATAAATTATAAATATACAAGTCAAAGCAGTTAAACAAATAAACAACAACAACAAATTACAATCATTCTTAAAGTAAAATGTATAATCAATCCACAAAATAAGCTCTATTTAAACCAAAATTTACATATCTCAATTTACAACCCACAACCTAAATCTATGCTTTAGTTGTTGAGAGATACAATTGTGTAGGCAATGTCAACAACATACAAAATTAAATTACAATACTAAAACATTAAGCCACAAAGCCAAGTGTCTGTTAAATTAGTTTCCCTTCATCATTGTACATTTAACTGCTAAATCCGTATTCCTGCTTCTTTTAAATGTTAGCAGAATCAGCTGTCAAAACCGTTGAAAATACTACCATTAGCAGTATAAGCACTGCTAATTGTAAAGCAGCTATTACTAGTTGTTAGCAGTGCTCTGCAACTTCTAACGTTCGTTAGCTGCTTGGAAGTATCTGCTTTGCTAATTAGCACCACACCACTACTAACTAAGAGAGTAGGCTTCTTCCTGATAAAATATGGACATTTTTTGAGAATTAAAGGTCAGAAAGGTTCCAATTTCAGGCAAAGCGATATTAAAACAAATATTACTGAAAGTACAAATTATAACAATAATAATAATAAGTTTGTAAACAAACAAAACACAGAAATTGTTGTACTGATTTTTCACAACTTATTTTGCTGCTAGGTCTTACCACATTTTCATATATATATTATTTGAAATATAGTTCTCACTTTAATCGTTAATTTTAATGAAATCTAAAACCATAGAATGAAATTTTGTTGATTGATGAAAGTATTTTTCATGAGAAATATGGAATCATATAACAGTAACAAGTGTGTTTTTTCTGAAATTCAATCTATATCCTGATTATCTATTTACTGTTCATTGGGTGTAACTTTTGAAAGATCTTTTAAAGATACAAATACCTTATATTTTGAGCTAAATTCTTTTCTTATAGCATTTGGGTTAAATACCATAATAAAATGTGTATTGTATAAAGATGACAATGGTTTTTATTGTAATGGGCAAGGAAGTAGGCTTACTCAACTACAAAATGGTTAATGTAACTAGGAGAATTGTAATATAAAATGTAGAATAGTAGATGTAGTATATCAATATATTTTTTTTAATGTTTCCTCTCTCCTTTTATCCATAAATATGAATTATTTGATTAACTCATATCTAGTTTAAATAGTTCCATACACTAAACCATGTATTAGTAATGAGAAATAATAATTAATATAAAGATTTATGGTTGAACAATGAAATAATTTTGTAAACATTATTTACTTTCTCAATCAGTAAAGAGTATAAAAAAAAGACTAAATTGTTGTAATTTGGCCGCAGAGAATGGATCTGTGTTGAGTGTTCTGCTTTTTATACTCTCTACTGATTGAGAAAGTGAATAATGTTTACAAAATATTTAAGAACTTTAGTGTTTTATTGTGTTTTTTTTCTATTAGTGTACTACTAGGACCACTTTTCAAGGTAAGCCTGTGTCTTCGATCCATATAAAATCTAAACATAATAGACTATGTGTGTCCTATTTAACTCTAACCTTATTATTGTTATTCGATTTTTAATTATAATCATTTTAGTAAGCCTGTTATGAGAGGAAAATAGATAAATGATAATTTGTCCAACATTAAGGCTAGATGTTGTGACCTATTGATGAGACAGTTCTGAGATGTTGCATTCTATAACAACAAAAATTATAAAAACACCCCTGCAGAATCCAAACACGAAATGCAAAGTTTGTTCAGGATTGGGAAGTGAAAGGCAGGAGAAGATGATGACCATTAACCATCTAGTCATAAAATGAGGCAGATTCGATGGAATGATATGGGTTAAGAATGGGAAAAGCAAATGACAGATATAGATGGAGGAATCCCAATACAGAATAATGGTAACATTTTAAACAATTTGTAATATTTATAAAGATCTTTTGGTGCATGTATTATTTAAATGGTGTGAAACTTTAGCGTAAAAGAATATTCTCAATTAGTAATAACAAAATTCAAATATACAAGTATATAGCAATACAATGTAAAAAATGTCATAGAATTCGATCCAAATTTAAATTAATTTGTTGGATTCTTACTTGTCCTCTATAATTAGTAGGAACACCACCCATGTTGTAATGAACTGTTGGTAGTACTGGAATTGGCTCTCGTGTAACATCTACTCCTGCAAAAATCATTGCAGTTTCAGATATTCCAGGAAGACGAGCAGCTAATTGCTCTGGAGGAAGATGATGCAATTGGAGGTAGACATGGTCCTTCTCCGGTCCACAACCTCTAAAATAATTTAATAAAGAAACTAATTTTAAAATGTTGTAATATTGCACACAGACAATGTACAATAGTTTCATTCATCAAATAATCAAGATTGAAGTGGTGTTTAATACTCAAGAAAACAACAAAATAGTTTAATTTATTATTAGTAGATTTTTAATAATAAGTCAAAAATTTCCAGAAGATAAAAATTTAAATTAAAACTTATTTTAAATAAGAAGTATTAATCTATACTATTATAAATAAAAATCTAATGGTATCTATCTGTGTGTTACTCAATCACGTAAAAACTACTGGACCCATTGAGCTGAAATTGTACATGGACATTTGTAGGGTCCCTGGTTAACACATAGGCCTACTTTTATTTAGAAATTCCATCAGTGCACCGCCCCACTGGCCTTGAAAATTCCCTTAACACTCAATTATCTATACTCTCAACCCCGTACGAAGGACGGGTACTCTGCTAGTTATTTATAAAAAACATGAATCAATCTCAATAAACAAATAACCCCTTCAAGCCCTTACCTTCCTTCGCGGATCTCAATAGTCATTGACCGTGAAACGACATCTCTTGATGCCAGATCCTTTGCAACAGGAGCATAACGCTCCATAAACCTCTCACCCTGGGAATTAATCAGGTAACCACCTTCACCTCTACAACCTTCTGTGATCAGACAGCCAGCTCCGTAAATACCTATATTTAAAACAAAATTAATTGTAGAAATCAAATCCTATTTTTCAGGTTCACAAAGTACACAAAGAAAAAATAATAATCAGGTAAGAGTAGTAGCCAGCTAGGTTCATGACCAAGCTCTAGAAAATCATGAAAACATGTTGTAGCTCAGTGTAACTTACTCTTTAACGTGACTAACACAAAGTTTCAAAATAAAGTTTTGTTAAAAATACACAGGCTCATTAAGGAAAAAGTCTTGTAAATAAATGTGCCTGAGCTGCTCTCCAATATAAGAAAAAGCTACCTGGATTTCATTAGTGATCGATCAAATATACTGAGAAAAAGTCTAAATAAATAATGAATGAAAACCACCAACCATATCTTGAAAATAGTTGTCCATATAAAAATGTTAAAAATATAATTCATCTTCATCTTCATGGTGTGTACATCCAGCCTTAGGTAATGCCGACCGTACGGTGTCTCAAAAAAAATATATAATTCAAGAATTACTGGAATGACCATTATACAGTATAAGTTAAAATAATAACCTACCTTAATATAAAAAAAACCATCGACAATTTTATGAAAGGTTCTGTAAATCTCTTTGGTAGAAAACTTGCTCTCCTTGTTTAGAAAGCTCAAAACTCAGTCGTGGTTAATTTTTTTGAGTGAAGTTAATAGTTTGGGTACAAACTTTCACCATTCAATTGCCAACTTCAGTTTGTTATATGACACAATTATTTAAAAGATCAAACTCACTTTGCTTGTTTAAAAGCATCAGTTTTGGTTATTTTATTTTGGATTTAAAAATTTTCAACTACATAATATTATTGTTAAGTTTGAATTCATAGATTAGAATGATTTTACCTGTAGGATGAAATTGTACAAATTCTAAATCTTCATTATGAAGTCCAGCTCGAGATACCATTGCTGTACCATCTCCAGTACATGTGTGAGCAGATGTACATGAGAAGTAAGCACGACCGTACCCGCCAGTAGCCAATATCTAAACACAACAGATTCTTTAACAGGGCAAATTTGAAGTAAAACAAATAAACTATCTTGATAGGTTCCACTTCTATTGGTATTTTTTTGTGCAGACCTTAATATTAATATATAGTACAATTTTGATTATCTGTTGAGTGTTTAAACTGGGGATGTAAGAGTATATACAACCCTTTATGTTTATATTCCCTTTAACAGTATAAAGGGATGTATATACAACCCTTTATGAAACTAGTTCATCTATACAAATTCTAACTTAATACCAGATGAAGAGAAACTTGAAATGTGGCAACTTATAGCTCTTACCCTGTAACAGATGGTGAAAATTATAAATTTTTATTTTTTTTATTTTCAACCCCAAAAACAATTCAAAATGAAGAGAGCAACTTTAAAGTCAGTTTAGACCTTTTCTTGGAGGACTATTGTGGACTGTATGACCTATCAGAAAACAGATAGCACCAGCAGTCACAGATTTGGCAAGATCTACAAGTTTGTTTTTATGACTTTTTCGTATCTCATAGCATAACATAAACATCCATAATTTAGATAAAGCTAGATTTTTGATTTTAAGTAAATTTTGTAAATATTTTTCCACAAATTATTAAATTTTTCGACACCAGTTAATTAAAACCCACTGGGGATTTGGGGTAAACTAAGTTTCCGGCCGTATTGCTGCTGGCTAATACTTTCAAAAAATGGAAAAGGAAGGGTTGGAAATACAGGTAAATTTATGTAATTTGTATGAAACACGCTACATCTGAAATCGGCTGCAAAATTTCAAATGTTTTTGAGACTATATTTTAACCTTTAGATCCTACAACATCCCACTTTGTGTAGTTCTTAAATTTTCATTCAAAGTGTAGAATTTGATAGAATATCTAAGAATTTTCACAAAAATAAAATTTTACAACATAACCTTAAAATTAGAAGAAAACAAATCAGCAATTATAGCTTTAGTAACTGGAATTTTAACCAAATTTAGCAAACCATTTAATATTTTTGTTCACTGAATATGATGATGTTACTATATACCAAAATGATAGGAAAATTTCAAAATGGTGGCTATTTAAATGTTTTTTTTTAGTAGATCCTTTTCATATAAAACCTGTATGTATGAGCCTAAAATAATTTATTTTGTGTAGCTTAGCGACTACAGTTAAACCTCCATTATTTAACACACTTTTTTTTTTTAATGTCAATATCTGTTAACTACTACGAGACCGAAAATATCATATTATTGTACCTAACATGCTTTCCACATTCTAGTGTTATGGTAGATGACAGACTATTTAAAAAAATAATAAAAATTATGCTAGTACAGTAATGGAATATTATTGTAGTTCTGTTTGTTAGTTTAGGTAATTGCATTAAAATAAATATTTTGTAGACAATGATTTATATCTTTTTTTATTTTTATTTTTTTATGAGTTATGAGATGTGAGAGTTACCACAGTCAGCATGTATCAGCCATAATACAAAAATATTCCAATGTATGTTCTTTTATTAATTTTTAGACAATATAAAATATTTATGATCGGTTACTAATATTAAAAATGAATTTAATAATGTACAAATTTTTAAGAAAATTGTTTATTAATTAGATTTTTATATTTATAAACAAATAAACTGTTGCTAATTAATAGTGTAATTGAAAATTGTGAAATATCTCTAATATTTATTTGACTTATTTTTAAATCACACATGTAATGATGAGAATAACTAGGTAAAGTATGTGGGAAAATTTTAAAAAGTTTTCTATATAAATTGTGCCCAATTAGATACATGTTAACATGAAAAAAGTGGGTTTGTAAAAATTGTAAGGGTCAAGTCGTCATCTGTGGTGAGTAGTAAATCTGCTGCTGGTATGTTAACAACATTAAATTTAAAAAATGTTAGTCTCCACAATAGATTGATTCAAGGGTGAAATTTTGACTCAATATAAATTATACAGCAGAATTCACAGAATTGCACAAAAATTACACAACTGAAATTAAATGAATTTCGAACATCATTTCAGTTATTTTCAGATGCTATATTCTGCTGAATATTCATATCTTTTGTGGTTTAGCAATAATCGAACTGGCAAATTTAAAAAAAAACACACACACTCCACATGCTAAACATTGTGACAAATTACTCCTTTGAATATAATTGATAGACATTTTATATTCTCATGTATCAGAGAGACAAAGTGTATCTCTTAGTGATTTCATGACACAGATCACAATAGCTAGAATCTATACACAAAATTTGCTAATAATAAATACTGCAAAAAGAATTTCCATTCCCAGCCTTCATGAACAGTTTATCTGTTTTTGAAAAATTGTCTTGCCTAAAAATTCATATTACTTACTGTATTCTTTGCTCTAAAGCGGTGAATTGTGCCGTCCTCTAAACAGAGTGCAATGACTCCTCGACATTCACCATCTTCCATCAACAAGTCCAAAGCAAAGTATTCAATGAAATAATTGCAGTCATATCTTAGAGACTGGCCGTAAAGTGTATGCAACAAAGAATGGCCCGTCCGATCAGCGACACAGCAACATCGATGAGCCTGGCCACCCTTGCCAAACTTCAAACTCTGCCCTCCAAAAGCTCTTTGGTAAATTTTCCCTTCAGTTGTACGTGAAAAGGGCATTCCTGAAATCATTTTAAATATAAATCTGTTCTATTTTATACAATTTAAATGTCAAAAGTTGATTGTATCTTCCCCATTTTAAGTTTACCTTAATTGGAATTTTTCTATAAATTGGATAATATATAGAGAATCAATGGTTATAGAGTCTCTATTAAAAAAACATAATTGAAACTATTAAAGTCTGCCAAAAGGTTACAAAAGTTGTAACAAATATAATATTCTGTGTTAAGCCTTCTTTTCTTCCAGGAATAAAAACTGAATTGTCACAAAACTAACTTCTTATATAAGTTTGAATTCAATCTGTAGATCTTGATTTTCTTATAAAAATGTGATTCTCTTCTAAACATTTGTATTGGATTTATTTTATTATTGTATTGTGTTGAAATAAATGGAGACAGAACTAGACACAGATATTTGGTTATTCTTTGTAACTATTAGAAAGGAATGCAAAATGGTTTAAAATAAATCTCATAATTGGTAATTGAAGTACTGAAGTAATTTAATGAAACAACGATCTATTGGCATTTATTTGATGATGTTAAATTTAAAGAATATCTTGACTGTTACAATAACTCCATCTATTATGTTTTTGGTTTGAATTAGCTCTGTGTGAGCAAATAAAATAATCTAAAATTATTGTTGAACTTCCAAACAAAGCCAGTATGTAATATTATATAAAGACATATAAGGCAAAGTGTACAAATTTTGTTTAAAAAAATATCCTATTTAAATTTTACATATGAAAATTTAGTTGTCGAAAAAATTGAAGTTTAATACTTTTTAAACAAGCCTTGTATGTTTGAATGGCTTTAAAATTTCAATGGTATCAACGCCTAATTTTGATAATCGATTAGTAATTCAATGAGGTTTTTTTATAGAAGACAAATGTCATATTTATATTATACAATAATGGAGATATTAAACCGTGAAATTAAATCCAACCAAATAGTTATATCAATGTTAATTTTTATATACAAAGATTGTAAATAAACAAGATAGATGATTAGTTTTGTTCTAATAAACTGATAAATAAAGTTTCTTTTAGAGTAAAACATCAATTGCTATCTTATTTATCTTTTCTATCAATTGCTATCTTATTTATCTTTTCTATCAATTGCTATCTTTAATTTTAATTTTAGTAAGTTTCTGTTACCTTATTGATTATTAATTCAAACAAGCTAGTTCAAAATTTTAGCGTATTATAAAGGTTAATGATTCTAACCAATAATGCTGTTTTTTTGTTTTGTTTTATAATTCTCATTTGGAATTTAATTTTGACCAACATCCTGCTGATGAACCAGTAAAAAACTACAAAAAAATACATCATGTTTGTGAAAATAAATGTTCATGCCACCATTCAAACTCATCTTAAATGTGTTTAATAACATATGGCCTGCACATAAACTGTGGATTTGTCTGGTTCAAATGTGTATAATAAAATCAGGTGATTAAAGATGGGGATCAAACACGGTTACTTCAGTTTAAAATTCATATTCTAAAATATAAGTCTTGTAGCGGTAGTAATGGGATGTCTACTCCTACATTCTTATAAAAATCAATGACTTTTGGTAAAAACATTTCTGGCCATTTTTTAAACATAATATTCAATTACAATGAAAGCTGTGAATGTACAACTATATAATTCTAACGGTTCATACAAAACATTTTTTAAATTTCATGAAAATCAAGTATAAATTCACTCCTTTTTTATTTACACGAATCCACTGTAAAATTAATTTATGACTCAAATATAAGGATTTCTTCACACAATTTCTTTTGAAATGAACTGAGCTCTGCAATTATCAATTATAGACAGCTCATATCTTTTATCGTTGAGAACTTTTCTTTAATTTTAATTTCTTGATTTCCTGAGCTACTCTTTTGCAGTAGTTCAACCTCTGGCCCTAACTTAAGGTCCACCTTTAGGTTTGTAAAAGCAGTTTGAACATTTATTGAACCATTCTTTTTATGAAATTTTAAGATTTAAGACTTCAATATTTTATATAAAAAAAAAAAAAGACTTTTTTTTTACATTAAGAAAAATGTAAAATTGAAAGTCATTTAGTTTATATGTTATAATTAATGGGAAAAAAATAAAATGAATAAATAAGAGGTCCAATAAAAGATAGTTATTGTTGGTACCAGTTAGTAAAAAAATTATAGTACGGTCGAAAGATTTCATTATAAACATTTGTTCTCTCAATAAAACAAAAATTATATACACAGTTGTTCATAACTTAAGGGAGAAACTACCTAACGAATTGCTGTGTCAACAATAATAACTTTCTATAAGTTATACAAAAAAGTACACACAAATAAATAATTATTATGCTTAATTATTAATACTTTACCATAATTTTCCAGTTCAATGACGGCTTTAGGTGCCTCTCGAGTCATGTAATGGATAGCATCTTGATCTCCTAGCCAATCAGAGCCCTTTACAGTATCATACCTGAACAGACAATTCTCATTTATTCTGCCATTGTAGACAGCTCTGACAAGTAACAGAGAAAAGCAAAGTCTAAAGATTTACCTAATGAAATCAAATATCACTAATATATATATATATATATATATATATATATATATATATATATATATATTGTCTTTGTTATGGAAAAATATAGTTACAATGATTATGTCATTTTGATTAAGGTTTGCTGGAAATATCTTGTTTTTTAAATCGGTGTAATTCTAATTTTGTAGTTTTTTAAACACTACAGTGTTGTTATACAGTAGTTTTGTTACTTAAAAATTAAGAATTACTGAACATTGTAAGTGTGAATTAATCTACATATGATTTTATATAAAGATATGATGTCTATGTTATGGGTTTATACAAACTCCTGATGTCATTGTCACTATTAGAGTTCTCTGAATATATTGCAATTGCAGAGGTTACAATTAATTCATAAAACATTTATATGAAATACTGTTATCTATTAAACATACACATAACACACTAAATATATATATATATATATATATATATTAAAAGACCGATTTAAAAAAACAAACCACAAAAATTATAAATAATAATTTTTTACAATAGCAGTTGAGATTTATAATAATTATATCTTAAAATGTAAACTACTAGTTGTAACAGAAACAAAAATGAGTGTTTATATCTTGCTTTTTTTGAAGCCGATGCCATGATCATTCAAGCAATGAGCTCTTACACTGTATGCCATACGTTCATGAGTGCTGAATCGATCGTGGTGTCGATTTAAAAAAAAAAACAATATATATACACTAATTTTTGTTTCTGTTACAACTAGTAGTTTACATATTAAGAATATAATTATTATGAAGTTGTAACTGTTATTTTAAAAATTATTATTTATAATTTTTTTAGTTTTTTTGTTGATCTTTTAAAAAGAAAAATCCCCAGTACTGGCAAAAATGTCGTACAAGTACTGGCTAGTTAACATAACTATATGCTTGCATTTTGTTCAAATGTAATTTGATCAATATAAAATAAAAATATTTCCAACTAGCCTGTTGTCAATCAGGCGCCATTTTGGTTTTTTTTTTCAACTACTAGCCAAGTGCCGGCTCAATCAAGTCAGTAATGAAACAGGACCATCTCGGGAGCATACCCTTTCAAATGAGACGTCTCTCAATAAAATCAGTTAAGCCTTTCTAAAAATATAAGCGGACATATATAAAAAAATTCAGGACGAATACAGAACCTCCTCCTTTTATGAAGTCGGAAAAATAGATAATATGACATGAGTCAACATTAATACACATTATGAAAAGATCTGCCTAAAAGGAGAGCCATACAAACAAAAGATCTAGATGGCTATATTTTTTTTTCTTAATTTTCATTAACGTTGACTTGCATTTATATATTGTGTGTTATGTGACATTGCACCCAACAAAACCAGCATGTACTGCAAAACAGCGCTGTAGTGTTTTAAAAACTATAAAATTATGAGTGAACTAACTTAGATGATTACCCTGCAATTTTGTAAAGTTAACTTGTAAATTAAGATTTGTTCTCAATTTGTTATTACAGTAGAGTCCCGCAAACTAAGCGTAATGTGGACCGGAAGTGTGCCGAGTTTGTGAAATGCCGGGTTATCGGGAATAAAGGCAAAAAAAAATGTAATTTAAACCCAAAGCGGCGGCGATATCAAATGACTTTGTCGATAGCGGTATCCCATTGTCGGCAGTGTAAAAACACCACGGCAACAAAGAGGCGGCGATATCAAACGACTTTTTAGATAGCGGTATCCAATTGTCGGCAGTGTAAAAACACCGCGGCAACAAAGCGGCGGCGATATCAAACGACTTTTTTGATAGCGGTATCCCATTGTCGGCGACATAATAACACCGCGGCATTGGCACCCGTCGATATAGCAGACATACACCTGCAAAAACGTTTGATGGGCCGCTTTTTTTCCATGAATCAATTTAGTATACATTATGGAAAATATAACATTTCTTTTCGGTTTTCTTTGACAGGTACGCACAGTATATACAGTAAATAAAAATGAGCGAGTTACGAAAACGGAAGCGAGTGTTGGTTTCGTTTGAGACGCGGTTAAATGTGTTAAAAAGACTTTATAACATAATACTTTTCTTATATGTTATAAAATATTTTATCTTTATTATAAAATCCGAAATAGTGAAGTTACTTTATTAAAATTTATTTGAAATATCTACAACTAGTCTTCAACTACTACTAAATAAGTTGACAATAATGCAGATAATTTCAGTTATATAAATTCATTTGTTTATTCATTTAAATTATAAATATTTTCTTTTAGTAAATTATTTCTTGTTAAACATTAATAATATTTGCTTTTGAGTTCTTTTAATAACACAACAAGGTTAGATTGTCTTTAATTACAAAGTTAAATTATTCCAGGCTAGCTCTAGGTTTGGGTTCATTACATATATCTTTATCATAGAATTACAAAGTTCTTTTATAAATATTAGTAATTAATATTTATTATTTTCTCGGGGCAGGCACTCGACCAGACATGAACAAACTGTTTTTAACGCATTTTGTGAAGTTACAGTTAAGAAAAATTGAGATTTAGGATCGGTGTTCTTTTTTGAAATAGGCTTATGAATTGTAAAATTTGTTAAAGTTTATTTTCAATATTAAGAGTTTCTGGACTTTATTATGTTTAAATTTACAGAGGATACCACTCTCTGTGTGATTTAGCACTGAATTTACCACTGTTTATACTGTTTTAACATACTAAAACTTGACGGCATCACTTTTAAAATTACGAATAGAAATTTTCATCTTTGGGCTCTGAAGTCTTGGATTGGAATGAATTTTTGGCTTCGGTTTTTGAATTGAATTGTTGCCGCGGTTCCCAGCATGCACTGTTCTTCCGTTCCCTTGGTTACTCAAATAATATTCTTTCGCCTTGTACAATTTGATGTTCCTGACTTGAATAAATTATAATTTTGATATTACTTTATGTCTTTTTTGCCTTTGGTCTCGTGATAATATTTATTCATATTTACATTGCCGATTCTTAAATGAGTTTACTGATTTTATTGTTAATTGTATAATTTCCCGTTCCAACAGAATGACGTACTTATATCTATGACTCAAGTAGTCCTAGTTCTAATTCTAATTATATAACATTTGGGTCTTACGGTTACTATTTATGTTCTTAAATTTACTTTAAGGATTATTTTACTATTCTAACAGATATTGTGACTTATTATTTATTTTTATTTGATTTTATTAATTTCGATTGTGATAGTCGTTTCTTTGATCTAGTTGTACTAACAAAAACATGGCGTTCATAGGGAATGCGTTTTACCTTCATATATTGTATATGCTATCTTCTGATGATTAAAATAAAAAAATAGTTGTTTACTGAGGCTATATATATATATATATATATATATATATGTGTAGTGCTTATATTAATTTATGGTGTAGTGTTTGTGATAGTATTATGGAATTGGTTTCAATGTGTTTGTTTAGATGTGAGGTTATAGGTTTTCATGTTACAAGGCTCTGTCTAGGCTTTATTCTATATTTGAGAATTATATTTGATAATATCCATTTCTATATGGATTTGGGTGAATTCTTGGGGTGTGAATTGGTTTTGACATAGTTAATTTAGTTATTGATGATGTTTTTCCTTGTGTATTACTTTCGTAAATTGTTTAGGCCTATCAGCTGATATTTTAGTGTCGGTTTCTTGGTTGGCTTTGTGGGTCATTGAACTTTGCTTTGTTTTGGTGTCGTTTATTTTAGGCTAACTTTTTATGATGGAATTTGTGACGTTATAAATGCCCTTTAAATTTGTTTTTGTGAAGTTTACTGAACAATAAATAAATTTATAACTAACAAATTACATTGTAAAATAACATATATAACATAATATAACATAACATAACATACATTGAACACTTATTCTTATGGAATTATAGGTTATCCTTACTTATTTTATCAGTTGATTTTGAATTGGTTTAACAAATTGAATAAAATTAACAATTGGATCATATGGATCTTATTCTCATATTAGGCTACATATACCTAATTAATTGATATTTTATATCATAATTCATGGTTCATGGGGTTATACATAGTTTATCATTTAATTTGGGTAATACTTTATAGTTGGGGACACATGTTTTATCATTGGGGTGGGAAACATATAGTTGTCATATGACATATAGTTCATACTAAGGAATGTCCATTGGACATGGGGAATACACATTTCGGGGACACTTTTACATAAATACATATTTTGTGATACTGTTCATTTTTATTTCACTGTTTTTATATGGGTTCACTATTCATGGAGATATACATATATTTTAACATATAAATATTTGTGATAATTCACTGTTTATGGGGGGAATAAGTTGTGTGGGTTGTGGGAAAAATACTGTTTATGAGGGACCATTTTGTTTGTAGTAAAAACACATTGTTGATGGGGAACATACATATAGATAGTCACATTTTTTATATTTAAGCACTTTGTTTATGGGGGATATACATATATAGGGAATTATATATAAATGGATAGTCACATTGTTTATGGTGAACACTTGTTTTATATTGAAGTACATTGTTTATATCGTTGCACTTAACTTTATGTCGATTAGGTTGGTTCGTCGGAGGTCTGTACAGGCAAGGCAATTTTGTAACGACGTAGGAGAGATATGTGATATGGTCCATAGGTTTTTCCATTATCATCGATTAGGGAGTAAATGGCTTTTCCCATTTTCTTCAATATTTTTAATGGTTCAACATATATTGTGAACAATTTTGCTGTTTCACCATATCCCATACTGGATTGGGGAAATGACTTTACTAGTACTAAATCATTTTCCTTGAGTATCGTTATCTTATGTTTTGCATTTAATTTCTCTGCTCTTTTGGCTTGTGTGGTTTTTATTCGAGATTTTGTTAATTCTAACTTTTGTTGAATGGGGATTTGCATTTTGAAAGGGTTTTGTATTACCTCTTCCCAGAATCTGATATCACATTTGTTTAGTTGTAATTCATTAGGAGTGAAACCAGTGGTTTCATGTTGTATTTCGTTTAGGAAACTGTTTATGGTACTTATGTAGTTTGACCAACTTCTGTGATTTTGAGCACAATATGTCCTGAGACAGCGTTTGACTTCTTTTATAGGACGTTCTGCCATGTTTGATATGGGGTGGTATACTGGATTTAGTATGTGTCTTATTTGATTCTCTTCTAGTTTTTGAATCCAAATTCTACTTTTGAATTGAGTACCATGGTCAGTTAAGATTTTCTTAGGTTTTCCGTATGTGGGTATGTATTCTTTGAACATTCTGTCTATTACTGCCTGTGATGTGGCTCTCTTTAGATTGTATAATTGGACAAATTTTGTGAATGTATCCAGAATGATGAAGATATATTGGACACCACCTCGACTTTTTGGTAAAGGACCAATCAAATCGATTGCGATTAGATCTCCTTTTCCTTCAGATTTGACTCCACTAGTCTCTCCATAGAGAGGATGGTTACTGTGTTTGCATTTTTGGCAGATGTCGCAGGTTCCTATTAATTGTCTAATTTTCCTAGCCATATCTTTAAATATGAAATCCTTTTGTAAAATTTGCAGGCATTTCCTTGCTCCACAGTGTAGATAAAATTTATGGCATTCTGAGATTAAAGTATTGACAAGTGATTGGGGTATTGTAATTAACCAATTGTTGTGATGTTTCTGGTATAGTATGTCGTCATTTATTCTAAATCTATTATGTTCTGTAGTGTTTGAATTTTTAATTTGGAGATATATCTGTTTGAGAGTTGGATCGTTTTGTTGTAATTGTATTAAATTTCGAAGGTTTTCTAAAAGTTCTAAATTGTGTTCTCTTTCTAAATTTGCGACTATTAATTCTGGTGTGGTTGTCAATGAGTTCTGTTGATTCTCATCTGTTCTGACTCTGCTGAGTAGGTCAGCTATTGTGTTATCCACTCCTTTACAATGTACAATTTCAAATTGGTGATCTTGTAATGCAAGTATCCATCTAGTTAATCTACCATTTAACAATTTGCATGTTTTCAAAAATGTCAATGCTTTATGATCAGTAATGATCGTTAATTTTGCGTTTAAAATGTAATGTCTGACTTTTTGTATGCAGTAGACGACTGCTAGCAACTCCTTTTCTGTAGTGGTGTATCTGATCTCGCATTTCTTCAATGTTTTGGATATAAATAGGATAGCCCTTTTGTTGTTCTGGCTGTCAATTTGGAATAAATGTCCTCCTATCGCAACGTCTGAACTGTCTGTTTGTAGGTAGTAGGGTTGGTTTGGCATAGGATGGTTCAATACATTTGTTTTTAGAAATAAGTTTTTAATTTCTAGGAAGTGTTTCTCTTCATTAGAAGTCCAAATAAATTTTACTTTCTTAGAAGTCAATCTCATTAAAGGTTGTACAGTTTTTGCATATTTGTCTACGAATTTGTTGTAGTAGTTGATACCTCCTAGGAACCGTTTGAGTTCTTTCCTAGTGGTGGGTGATGGAAAGTCTTGAAAACATTTAATCTTTTCTGAATCTGGTTCTAGACCAGTAGTGGTTAAATAGTACCCTAAGAAAGGAACTCTATCTCGACAAAAGATTGATTTAGACAGTTTTATTGTCATCTTTGCATCTGCAAGTTTTCTAAATACATATTCTAAGTGTTGTAAGTGTGAATTGAAATCAGGTGATATAACACATATATCATCAATGTAGACTAAAGAAAAGTTTTCTATCGTGTTCTTGAATACTTGGTCTAGTGCTCTTACTAGGGCAGCTTGTGAAGTGGATAGACCAAAAGGGGTTACAACATATTGATACACTTTGCCTCGAAATTGAAATGCTGTATACTGTCTAGATTGTGGTTCTAGCTCAATCTGCCAGTATGAAGAGGTAAGATCTAATGTAGTCAGCCAGTTGGAATTTGTAGCTTTAGCTAATAGCTCATTAATGCTTCTGTTACATTCATAGTCGGGGGTAATTAGTGCGTTTATACGTCTCATGTCTAGACATATACGGAGATCGCCAGTCTTCTTCTTGACAATTATAATAGGGTTTACAAATGGGCTGTTTGATTCCTCAATTATATTGTCCTCGAGCATGTCATTTAATTTTCTCTCTACTTCATCCTGTAAATTTATGGGTATTGGATAACTTTGGGCTCTATAATGTTCTGGATTGTCTACCCTGATATGGTGTTGGTACATGTTGCAACGTCCAGGTTTGTCTGAAAATACTATATTGTTTTGTTTAATTAGGTTGATTATTAGGTCCTTTTCTATTTTGTTGAGTTTATCGTTGTCTTTAATTAAATCGTTTATTTCACTGTTGTTGTTATTATTATGATTTTGAGTTTGATTATTGTTATTTATTCTATATTCATTGTCGTCGTATTTTATTATTTTGCATCCTGCTGACTCATTACTTTTGCTATCGAACTTCATTATTAATATTCTATTATCCTTACTCATTATAGTAATTGTATTAATCTTGAAATTTATTTCCATTTTTAGCATACGTATTGCGTCTATTCCCATTATGCAATCTTTAATAAGGTTGGGGACAATTATACATTGGATATCAAACTCGATATGTTTTATTTGGGCTTTTAATAGCACAATGTGTGAAATTCGTTTCGATTTATTGTTCAACGCAGTGGTGATGAATGTGTTACTCACTGGCAACTGTTCAAAATGACCTAAATTGTTCTTGTTTACCTGGAACCAGTTATCAGAAATACAGGATATACTGCTTCCCGTATCTACTAACGTATTTGTGGATATACCATTTAAATTTATAGTTATTTCTGGACACTTACAGTTGGTTTGATCTGGACTATTGTCATTGTCTTCATTTAATAGAAATTCTCTATCGTAATAAAGGTTTGAGATGTTGTAATCATTATAGTATGATTTGGTTTCTTTTTGTGGCTCTGTTCCGATTTTTGTAAAATTTGTTGGCACTGACTTAGAGTGTTCAGGTTTTTCTCGCAGATATCTCTCGCTTTTGCCTGTACAGCCTTGGTTGTTATTCGAAGTTTGGTCTAGGCCAGTGCGTTGGAGTTTAACTCTTGGTTACATTCCTCCTGAGGCACTTGTATTGGTTTCTCTAGTGTCGGTGGTTTAGTATTCATTGCTATAGCTTGACATATCATTCTTTGCTCGTTTGTAGGATACCTAACCTCTCTTCGCTCTTGGTATGGGCCTTTTTGTTGATAATATCGTTCTTGGTCTTGTTGTGGTTGTTTGTATTTGAACTCAGTCCTTATGGGTTCTGGTTGTCTATCGTAGTTGGTTTTCTGGTTATAGTTTCGGTTTTGATTATAATTGTTTGTATAATGTTGGCCATAACCGTTGGTGGGCCTCTGATTGGGTCTGTAGCTATTTTGACTTTTATAAGGGTGTTCTCTGTTCTTTCTGAACTCGTTTTGGGATTGATAATTCCTAAAGGGTGGTTTTTGTGGTTGGTTGTAGTTAGTATTTGTTTGGTAATGTCTAAATGGTCTGTTGTTGGTGGGATTTTGTGTTCCTCTCGGGCTTGTATTATTACGTCTCCTAATTTCCGAGTTTGCCTCTTCCGTATCTTCTCTTTGGAGGAGGTCAGCAAATTCCTTTATTGTACTTATATTTTGTACTCTTTGCGCATCCTGTATGCGTTGGTCAAAATGTTCTATTAGGGTTGCGATGATGTCTTCCTCCGGTGGTTGGGGAGTCATCGTCTTCATTGTTAACACCCTGTCAATGAAGTATTCACTTCGAGTGAGTTTTCCTCCTAAACGATATTGTTCGAGTTCAAGTTTTTGCCTAATTCCTTTTTGAACATCCCTATTCCAAAACTTGGATAGGAATTCTTCGCAGAATTGCTGGAAATTTGTAGTATCGCCTTTTATTAATTGCCACCACCGAGCAGCACTACCCTCTAAACTGTTGTCGATTATGTCGAATAGACAGTCTCTGTTGTATCCGATCTGGTTGATTTGTCGACAAGTTAACCTCTCGTAGTATCTTGTTAATCTATCCAGATAATCATTTGGATTATTCTGTCTTCCGTTAAATTTAGGAAGTGTTGGATTAGTTAAATTGTTGATTTCTTGACTATTACCTCCACAAGTTACGTTTATATGGGATGGTATGGCATTTTCGATATTTGATTTCGGTAGTTCAGCAATCATAGCTTTTACCTCATGGATCACATTATTTTTATTTTGTAACAATTGCTTCTCAATTGTGGCCTTCTGTAGGTCTAGGGACTCATTTAAACTCTGACTATTGATTGTGGAATCTAATCTACTTCCTAGGTTGTCTATTCTTTGGTTGTTCTCTGTCACAGCTTGTTCCATTTCAATTAATTTATCTGTAAATTGAGTTTCTACTATAGCTATCTGTATTGCCAAACATTCCTTTAAATTAGTAATTTCTTTCTGGACTATTTCAAAATTTTCCTTCAAATTGGATTCATTTTGAATCATTTTTAATTCTAGTTTTTCCTGATTTTGTTTAAATTTATGGTCGATGTTAATCTGTAGATTGTTAATTAACAGCGTCATTTGTTCTAATAACGTAGGGACATTTGGTTCTGTATCTTGGACACTACTAGCACTACTCTGCTCCATAACCTCTATTTGGTTAGGCCTAACATTTAGTTCAGTGTCATTGGCATCAATAGTCTCTCTAAAGGTTTTCAATTTCCCTTCCTTGGCTTTTCCGGTGGGATTAATTTTAGGCCTAAGGTTATATTTGCTACTTTCTTCTTGGTTAGCGTCCATTTTAAATTATTATTTTTGATTTTGGTATATGTTTTTGAGTTTAAATAGATAAATTACTAAATTGAAATTAGGCTAATCTTAATTCTAATACATATCTTATTCTAGGCTATTAAATTTGTTCAATCTTATAATTAAAGTTGAATGAATCCTTATTTCTAAATTGTTGTCTTAAATTTAATTTCAATTTACTTATATAATATATTTACTTAACCTAAGTCATTCTGTTGAATTCTCAGTTTGTTCATGCCCTTATCGTTGCGGCGCCATTTATAACATAATACTTTTCTTATATGTTATAAAATATTTTATCTTTATTATAAAATCCGAAATAGTGAAGTTACTTTATTAAAATTTATTTGAAATATCTACAACTAGTCTTCAACTACTACTAAATAAGTTGACAATAATGCAGATAATTTCAGTTATATAAATTCATTTGTTTATTCATTTAAATTATAAATATTTTCTTTTAGTAAATTATTTCTTGTTAAACATTAATAATATTTGCTTTTGAGTTCTTTTAATAACACAACAAGGTTAGATTGTCTTTAATTACAAAGTTAAATTATTCCAGGCTAGCTCTAGGTTTGGGTTCATTACATATATCTTTATCATAGAATTACAAAGTTCTTTTATAAATATTAGTAATTAATATTTATTATTTTCTCGGGGCAGGCACTCGACCAGACATGAACAAACTGTTTTTAACGCATTTTGTGAAGTTACAGTTAAGAAAAATTGAGATTTAGGATCGGTGTTCTTTTTTGAAATAGGCTTATGAATTGTAAAATTTGTTAAAGTTTATTTTCAATATTAAGAGTTTCTGGACTTTATTATGTTTAAATTTACAGAGGATACCACTCTCTGTGTGATTTAGCACTGAATTTACCACTGTTTATACTGTTTTAACATACTAAAACTTGACGGCATCACTTTTAAAATTACGAATAGAAATTTTCATCTTTGGGCTCTGAAGTCTTGGATTGGAATGAATTTTTGGCTTCGGTTTTTGAATTGAATTGTTGCCGCGGTTCCCAGCATGCACTGTTCTTCCGTTCCCTTGGTTACTCAAATAATATTCTTTCGCCTTGTACAATTTGATGTTCCTGACTTGAATAAATTATAATTTTGATATTACTTTATGTCTTTTTTGCCTTTGGTCTCGTGATAATATTTATTCATATTTACATTGCCGATTCTTAAATGAGTTTACTGATTTTATTGTTAATTGTATAATTTCCCGTTCCAACAGAATGACGTACTTATATCTATGACTCAAGTAGTCCTAGTTCTAATTCTAATTATATAACATTTGGGTCTTACGGTTACTATTTATGTTCTTAAATTTACTTTAAGGATTATTTTACTATTCTAACAGATATTGTGACTTATTATTTATTTTTATTTGATTTTATTAATTTCGATTGTGATAGTCGTTTCTTTGATCTAGTTGTACTAACAAAAACATGGCGTTCATAGGGAATGCGTTTTACCTTCATATATTGTATATGCTATCTTCTGATGATTAAAATAAAAAAATAGTTGTTTACTGAGGCTATATATATATATATATATATATATATATATGTGTAGTGCTTATATTAATTTATGGTGTAGTGTTTGTGATAGTATTATGGAATTGGTTTCAATGTGTTTGTTTAGATGTGAGGTTATAGGTTTTCATGTTACAAGGCTCTGTCTAGGCTTTATTCTATATTTGAGAATTATATTTGATAATATCCATTTCTATATGGATTTGGGTGAATTCTTGGGGTGTGAATTGGTTTTGACATAGTTAATTTAGTTATTGATGATGTTTTTCCTTGTGTATTACTTTCGTAAATTGTTTAGGCCTATCAGCTGATATTTTAGTGTCGGTTTCTTGGTTGGCTTTGTGGGTCATTGAACTTTGCTTTGTTTTGGTGTCGTTTATTTTAGGCTAACTTTTTATGATGGAATTTGTGACGTTATAACTTGACAGAGGGGAATCTGTAAAAAAGCTTTGTGACGAGTTTAACGTGGGAAAAGTACCATCAACGATTCGAGCGTACGAAGTTAATGCCCGCTTTGGGATCTGCCGAACTTTTACGAACAACGCTGTTTTTAGAAAATTTTTTTTTTCCCGTCAGGGTCGCTGAGTAATCCGGACTGCCGGGTTATCGAGTGCCGAGATTGCGAGACTCTACTGTACCTTGATTTTCAAGTTCTGTTTATACCATCACAGAAAACGGATGGGTACAATTTATGTATGATACCAGGTAGTTCAAATAAATATAGAGCTAATATCATATATTATTATAGAAATAGTTTTAATGAAAATAGACAAAAACAACCAAATATGTATATCAGTTGAAGGAAGCTTAAGGGTTAAATAAACTTCCACTAATTTAATAAACAGTTTTTGTTTTTTAATAATTTAGCAAAACATAGAATTTTTTGTGCAGCATTATTTCAACACTGAATACACTTACATGTGCCACTGCCAGTTATCATCTTCCATATTTCCTAGGGCTGCATTAATACCTCCTTGAGCTGCGACTGTATGGGAACGTGTTGGAAACAGCTTAGTAATAACAGCTGTCTTGAATCCCTCAGCGACAAGACCAAAAGCTGCCCGTAACCCTGCTCCTCCTGCTCCAACGACAACAGCATCATAGGTATGGTCAATTACAGGGTAATCGCGAGAAATCTATGTGAAATAAACAAAATAGTTTATTTCAAAATTTGTTTTTTGTTGATTTCAAATTAAATTTTAATTTAGCTTCATAGATCACCCGAAGGAAGAAATTAATAAATATGGCATGCAAATGGATCCAACTATTTGGGCTGTAGAGATGATGTATTATTTAGACATTATTCAATTTGTTTATGAATTATTGATCTGAAATGAAAAATGATTAAGGTTTTATTTAAAAATTTTAAATGTAATCTTTAAAGGACACAAATTAAAAAGTGATTCCATCTTAATATACTTGCAAATGCCAACTTCAAAATATTTTGTTCAGCAATTAGATGAACCACATTATTTAGGTAACTACCTAGCTCTTTGTTTTTTTAATTTAATTTTTTTATTGTTAAAAATTTAAACAGTGCACCAATTTAAGTAAAATATTTAGATATAAATCAAGCCGCCACTATAACTCTGGTGCTAATTTTTTAAAATTAAAAAGTCACTGCATCACAAATTTATTATTTCATGATAAAGACAAGTCTATAATTTTATAAACAATTAAATAAGGTAACTTAAAAAAAACTGCTTGATCAATCTAATAGATAAATATGAACTTACATTTTCACCAGTTTTAGCCTGGTTCTGACCATCAACAGTAAAATGAATCTTCCTTGTACCAAGTATTGGGCGGCCCAGGGTATTCTGTAACAAATTGAATATAAAAAAAAAATGAAATATGATTTTAAAAAATTGAGAATTATAATAGACAATTTTTTTTTTTTTAACTATTTGAATGTTTCTGTTACACTTAAGTCATGTTTGGAATTTTTGGAATTTAGATCAATTAGAAAAAAACAACTGTTTATAAAGGGACGCCTTTATGCACAAAGGAACCAAGCAGTACTTTAGGATAAATTGATTTTCCTATCTTTTAGAGAATAACAGAATCTATCCACCAATTAAATTATCTTGGTTGTCTTAGGAATAGTAAAAAAATATAAATCATATAAAAAAAATGTGCAAACCCCTATGTATGATACAATATTTCGCATGAAAGAACCAAACACCAAAATCTCTTACTACGTTTTAGGTAATATGCATAATAGAACCAAGCACCACTTCTCGTCTATGATGTTAACAATAAATCAACTGTTTTACATAAAAGAACTGGGCGTATATTCTTGTATACATTAATGGTATTAATGATGGTTGTTTAAAATATTTTTAAAATTATTATAAGGTAACTACATATAACAAATACTATGGTTCCTTAAAGGGGTACTTGTAATATGTCATTGTCCATTAAGCATAAAAGAACAAAGCATCACTTTTTATTATATTTTAAATAATATCTATTAATAACAGGTAAAAATGGTATAAAACACATCAAAAATTATCAATCTACTAAGTTGGTATCATTGAAACCTGTTCAATAGATGTCAGAAACAAGGACCTATGAGAAACTTTCAACCTATTTTTTTTTTCCAGTTTGTAAAGTGTATATAGCTCGGTTCTTTTATGATAATCACTAAAAAGTATTAAGTTTTATTCCACTAGCAGTAAATGTACCACAGGGATATTCGACACATATTAAAAGCAACCAAGGCAAAAATAACTTTAAAAACAATTATTACAAATCAAGCTAATTTGTTATATTACTGCCAAACTTGGTAATGGAAGTAACAAATTTTTTTGGTAATGTTTGAAAAGTAGTCGTACTAAACAAGGCCTTTTATGAAGAGTTTTGTAAACAAGTTTGTAATTGGTTATAAATTGCCATTTAGCCAGAGGAGTGTAATTATTAATTTATTACATAATCAGTTCCACGTAGAGAGTTTTAATATTTCTAGGAATAATGTATAGCTATTTCCTTCTTACGTAATAACCCAATTAACATTAATACTTAGAAAACACACTTTGAGTTGGAAATCACATCTAATTCTTTAAAATGTAGCAATTTTCAACAATTAGCATATATTTTGGAGATTTCACCATACATTTGTTTCATTTAAATATCACTTTACTCATTTAAACAATAATAAAGTTAAAATGATATTTTCTTAATATGTTAAAAATGTATTAAAAACTAGTATTTTAGGTTATGCATTATAAGTTTATTAATTACTTATTTATTTGTTAAGAAAGTAGTAAAAAAAACATTAAACGGTACTTACAAATATGTTTAAAAATAATGACATAATAAATAGTAGCTTAAAAATAAAAATAAAGAAAAAAATAAAATATGAAAGTTCTTTTAAAAACTATAAAATTTGAAACACTACCACGTATTCTACATATGATTAAAGATATAAGCTTAAATTACAGTGCACACATTCATTGTCACAAAAGGTTGGTTTTCAGTAAACTTCTTGTTCATGATTTCTCATTCTTGAGAAAAATACAACACAAGGTTTTTGCATATGGTGTACCCACCATATAAATAAAAAGATAAGCATTGCCATTGCTGTTCAATATTAACATAAATATAAATGTTGTTTTTTATGGCAACTTAGAGTGTTGGAACTCGTCAACATTTTGGCATGCCAGTATGATTTGGTCATATTCCATTCCCCCTGCCAATCCTTATCTAATCTTAGAAAGGTCAATAGGTGTTCTCCTTACACATATTACACTTAAGGACACCAATCCTGTTCAGCTAGGGAGCTAAACAATCACATCCCCTATCCAAACGAAACTTTTGTGACTGGCATTATTTATCTGCTACGTCTTGCTCAGTCTCAGACCACTGTTTGGTCTCAGGTTTTTATGAGGACTAACTAGGGTGCTTTCGTGTTTGTTAAAGGCTGTTTATAACTTGGACTAGTCTGGTAATGACATGAGATGTTGAGAAATGTCTGAAACTAAACTGTTCATCCGCAAACATTCTATTTCCTTCAATATCCGAGTTTAGGTGTGCCATATCGTTCTTTCCTGAATCTTTGTGAGAACTGAAGCAAGCGAAATTGATCTATATGAATCCATGATGTTGCTTGTCTTCAGTAATGATGATTACAACCTTGCTCTAATGGTAGTGTCAGTTAATGAGTCCAGATTTTCCAATTTAGTTAACAATTTATGTTGTGAGAGATGAATATTAAATAGTTTTGCAGTGAGTTTTCTGTACATCAGTTCCCTTACTACATGAAATATTGGTTGTCTGTATTTGGGTTCATGCTTGTTATTGAGTGTATTCATAAGTCTGTATGCCCTTGTCCTATCTGTTCTGATAAAATTATCCCAATAATTCTTTTTTCTATTTGTAAAATTATTACTTAATGATGGAATATTTGTATTAATATTATTGTTTGTTCGGATATTTGCCATCAATTGTGTATAAGAATTTGACAGTTCTTTTGTCCAGAATGGTTTATTTTGTAGAATTCTTCTTCCAAAAGTCTGCAACAATGATTGTTTTGGTTGAAGTATCAATTACATTAAGATTTAGATTTTAATTTTTTGGAGGGCTATATATTTCATAAAAATTATATTTCCTGTTTTCCTTCCACAATACCAGTCACACTAATTCTGACATGTCATGATCATTTTATATTTTACACTTAAACTACAACAATCAGTATTCCTCTGGCCAATTGTCTGCATGTATAACATAGCCCTTAATATTGTTAATTAGATTGAAATAATATTTTATAAAGATTTATTTATAGTACATTTTATTAGAATGGACAATAACTGTTCCCCACAATTCACTGATAATGACAGCTAGGTCTGAATGAATATGTACAAAATAGTAAATCACAAAATAAACTACTAAACCCATTTTACAAAGGTTATAACGATGTACAACAACAAAAACATAGGCTACAGTAATATTATTTAAATAATTTTTTTCCAGTTATAGATTTCACAGTGCTTTTTGTTTAAATTCTACAGTTAAAGCAGTATACTTCTTCCTTATTTCCAACATCTCAGATCGACGAAGAAACTGACCACAGTGGTTGGAGGAGGTTCCGGAGAATGACTATTGTGGGTGAAGCAGTTTCATGTTATGACATGTCTCATAATCATTATTTGATTCATAACATTCAAAGTATTGCAGTTCAGATTGTGTGAAATTCGTGTTATAAAGTTGGACTTCGTCTTATAGAAGTTCTGGCTCGAAACAATTTGATTTATGATGGTTTATCGTTATTGCACTGAGATGGTCAAATAATTGTCTAATTGAAGTTTTTAGCTATTATTATTCAGGATATAGAAGGTATTTTTTATCATTGAGTGTTATGAGTTATTCACGGGAGATTATTAAAAATCGTGACATAGAAGAATTCATTGTATTAAGGTTCATGATATCAAGGTTCAAATGTTTTACAATTATACCAAATAGTAAACAATTTCTTCACTGTTCAAAGAAATTAATATCATATTAGTTAATAAACATATTTCATTTTCATAGTAAATATTTTATTCATAAAACAAGAAAGATTTGCAGACATACATAACAAGCTGAGCTTACAATTTCCTAGTAAACCAAATTCTTTTTATGCTAAACAAATACACTTTGCACTATTTTTTTGCAGGAGCTTTTAGATTTTATTTTGTGAAATACCAACTATATTATTAGATTAGTATTTACACTTTCAAAATATTAAATTAGAAATACAATACTGAATCTTTGTTTGTTTTAGTGTTAGTGATTATTTAAATCATTAAAATGTTATTAGGTACTAGACAGTTAGTATTAAATTGACTCAGATTAATTATATTTCATGAGTTATTAAAGATTACAGTAATCATTTATTTCCTGATTCATATCACAAAATTATAGAAACTATGCTTCATTTAGAACTCTTATTATATTTCCACAAAATTGAAAATGTTCTACTTTTAAACATCTTTATGTTTAAAAGTACAGCTTCTAATGAAATGGACATAGGTAATGATTCTTCATTCAAAGGCCATGTTGTAAGAATACATGCCAAATTTGATTTAAATTGGACTACAATTGTGATTAACTAAAATGATTACAATTTATTTAAGCCTAGGTTGTAGATTGTAAATTATATTTCTTAGCAATAACTCCCATTTTAATATTAATATCCTGTTGTTGACTTGTTTTCATGTTTATCGGTCACCACTCTAAATTATACTCTCTCCTACCACATTATCCTACCAAACCTAACTTCAAATTATCTTTTAGAATCCTTTTCTCTAACAAACACCACAGAAATGATTATTACCTTTGGGGTAGATCTTGCCACATATGATAAAATTTAGTTTAAGCATGGCAAGCACAAACTATATAAAGTGCTTTTCAGGGGTTAGAACGAGTACCTAAATTCCATTTCATATTCGCCCCATTTTCATATCCTTGATCAATATTTTGTATCTTAGTGAAATTCACCTACTGACACAATTTATCTACATGACTTTACTGACACACTGAATATAAATTATTTTGAAGTAATGTTATTTGAGTCCTACCTACTATAACATATTTCTTTTCTGATATGTTATAAAATATTTTATCTTTATTATAAAATCCAAAATAGTGAAGTTACTTTATTAAAAATTTATTTGAAATATCTACAACTAGTCTTCAACTATTACTAAATAAGTTGACAATAATGCAGATGATTTCAGTTATATAAATTCATTTGTTTATTCATTTAAATTATAAATATTTTCTTTTAATAAATTATTTCTTGTTGAACATTAATAATATTTGCTTTTGAGTTCTTTTAATAACACAACAAGGTTAAATTGTCTTTAATTACAAAGTTAAATTATTCCAGGCTAGCTCTAGGTTTGGGTTCATTACATATATCTTTATCATAGAATTACAAAGTTCTTTTATAAATATTAGTAATTAATATTTATTATTTTCTCGGGGCAGGCACTCGACCAGACATGAACAAACTGTTTTTAACGCATTTTGTGAAGTTACAGTTAAGAAAAATTGAGATTTAGGATCGGTGTTCTTTTTTGAAATAGGCTTATGAATTGTAAAATTTGTTAAAGTTTATCTTCAATATTAAGAGTTTCTGGACTTTATTATATTTGAATTTACAGAGGATACCACTCTCTGTGTGATTTAGCACTGAATTTACCACTGTTTATACTGTTTTAACATACTAAAACTTGACGGTATCACTTTTAAAATTACGAATAGAAATTTTCATCTTTGGGCTCTGAAGTCTTGATTGGCATGAATTTTCGGCTTCGGTTTTGGAATTGAATTGTTGCCGCGGTTCCCAGCATGCACTGTTCTTCCGTTCCCTTGGTTACTCAAATAATATTCTCTCGTTTTGTACAATTTGATGCTCTTGACTTGAACAAATTATAATCCTGATACCACCTTATGTCCTTCTTGCCCCTGGTCTCGTGATAATATTTATTCATATTTACATTGCCGATTCTTAAATGAGTTTACCGATTTCATTGTTAATTGTACAATTTCCCGTTCCAACAGAATGACGTACTTATATCTATGACTCAAGCAGTCCCAGTTCCAATTCCAATTATATAACATTTGGGTCCTACGGTTACTATTTATGTTCTTAAATTTACTTTAAGGATTGTTTTACTATTCTAACAGATATTGTGACCTATTATTTATTTTTATTTGATTTTATTAATTTCGATTGTGATAGTCGTTTCTTTGATCTAGTTGTACTAACAAAAACATGGCGTTCATAGGGAATGCGTTTTACCTTCATATATTGTATATGCTATCTTCTGATGATTAAAATAAAGAATAGTTGTCCACTGAGGCCACATATATATATATGTGTAGTGCTTATATCAATTTATGGTGCAGTGTCCGTGATAGTATCATGGAATTGGTTTCAATGTGTTCGTTCAGATGTGAGGCCACAGGCCTTCATGCTACAAGGCTCTGTCCAGGCTTTATTCTATATTTGAGAATTACACTTGACAACATCCATTTCTATATGGACTTGGGTGAATTCTTGGGGTGTGAATTGATCTTGACACAGTTAATCTAGTTATTGATGATGTCCCTCCTTGTGTATTACTTTCGTAAATTGTTTAGGCCTATCAGCTGATATTTTAGTGTCGGTTTCTTGGTTGGCTTTGTGGGTCATTGAACCTTGCTCCGCCCTGGTGTCGTCCACTCTAGGCCAACTTTTTATGATGGAATTTGTGACGTTATACTACGTCATTAACAAACAAAAAACATATAAAAATGCATTTTGAAGTAACTTTATGCAATTTTTAATGCTTAAAAAAATTAAATGAATAACCAATTCAGTACAAAGATAATAAAACACATTTTTTTTATTTTGTAACTTCCACTTTTCTACTAGAACCTTCGGTCTCAACAGTAATGGAAATTCAGTACAATTGTCCAAGACATTTCTTAGGGATATGTTTCTTTCCATTATATTTACAAAAAATTTGCTTACGTCTTGGATATGATGGAGAGATAGATGTTTCAAAACAAGATACATTTTTAGCAATTTGTAACCATGGTGACTATGGTCTTTCAAAAGTTCATCAAAATGTAAGAATATTATTTGCCACCAATTAGTGTGGTAATGTCTGACTAATTCAATATCAGAAAGTGTGGGGGGGGGGGTGTATGTGTGGGATATAGTAGCATTAATAAACTGTGTATACTTCTTAATATGGTTACATTTTTAACCATGCAATCTGATTTTGCTGAAATTTGCTTATACATTAGGATCAAAAATGTTACATTTTTGTTTAAAAAAATCCATTTAACAATTTCAAAATTGAAAATGATATTACAATTTTTTCTGTAGATGTATTTCATTTTAATTGCTGTTATTAATTTACAAAATTGGTTGTAACAATTATCAATGATTTAGAGTATTTAATTTTCAATGAATGTGTTTAAATTATAGATCTCACATGATTAAAACTCATATAATAAAACTAATGCGTGCATAACGTATCATCCAAAATGAACTTTATAGAATATGATAATCAGCCAACAGTACACAGGATTAAGTTAATAAATTTTATACATACATTTAAAAACCTTTCTCAATGACGAAATGCTTTGGTCACTGTTATTAAAGAAGTGAACTAACCAAGTCAAAAATACATTTCAGAATCCAAATTCATGCTTTTCTCAACTTCGTGTATAGTTAATTTTAAAATGAAATTTGATGTAAATTAATCTAACATGCCACAGTCAAATTGCTTAGGAAACATGAGATTGTTAAAAAGTAAACTTAAATATTAGTGACTGCATAAAAAGATAAGATTAAATATTTTCATTAAATGATAATAATGATTACAAAAGTATTGTTTTGTTTCTCAAAAAGTTTTGAAAAGTAGCACAATTATATATATGAAACAATAAATGAGTCGAAAATATTACACACCCTTTCTCACTCACCCATCCCTAAAACCAACTAAAAACTAAACGTCACCAAAATGTCAGTTCGATAATAATTATCAATATTATTACTGTCAATAATCCAAAAATGAAAATGAACCGTGGACATTGTCAAATAAGTGCCATACACTTTTTTTAAATAAGTGATCTTGTTTCGCTTGTGCCATACAAAATTATTCAGCATAAATTATATTTGATTAAAATCAAGCTTTTAATGACAGCGTTGAAGGTTCATATTTATATTTAGATCATTATTCCTGAACTATATTGATTATTACTTGAGATTCTGCACACGAGTTTGGGTAATTAACATTTCACTAAAATTTGAATAAAATCAGTATAGGCCTAGTAGAATTTGAAAATTTACATATTATAGACACAGCCCCATAATAGATTTTTTTGTTTTTTACGCATAACTCACAAACCGGCTTTTTTTGGAGAGATGCGATCAATATGTTTTCTTTATGTGCTTAGAGGTTAAACTTGAGAAAAATTTAATCAAAATCATTGGAGGTTATTTTGAGAAAATTGTCATTTTGTGTTTTTTCCTTATGGCTGCTAAATCCCAGATTATGGCTCAAATATGCCCATAACAAATGTAATTAGAATCGATCCATGTATTTGGGTTTTAGTGCATCACGTTTATATGATATATCATTAGAAAACCCACTTATTAGGGACTTGCCAGTCCTCAAAATAGACATATCTACAAAAAAACTCGACCCATCACAAAACTTTTTTCTATTTTACATTCCACTAATATATTTTTCAATTTCTTTACACAATGAAAACAAACCTTATTTCAACAGAATTATTGTTATAAAAATATTTAATCATTTTCTTTTTACAACACAATCACCAATCTTTAGCAAAACTCTTTACAATTATAAACTTTTCATATACCATTTGTCTTCATAACTATGGTGCCATGAATCATTTAGCACTTCTAAAACAATAATTTAAAATGTTTGAAACTATGCAATAAGGTTTTGTTACTCATAAATTCAATATACAGTAATTCAAAAATTCAACATCTATATCTCATCACAAATCACTTTCTCTAACCAGAAAAATAAACAATGCAGAAAATATTTGTTTACTTTTTTACCGTAGGAACCAAAATTTACAGCCAATTTCCTCTCTGTCCCTCCTCCTCCCAAACTTGTATCTCTCGAACTTCAAAATTTAAAATGAACTGTCTTCATGTTAAATACCAATTTTTCCAAAAATCCGTTTGAATTTTGCCTCCAGATTTGCTGACATAAAAACATTAAAAAAACGTAAGAATTTTGGAAAAACCATACTTTGAAGAAATCAGATTCTTTTTCAGCATAATATGAGAATAAAAAAGAAACACCACGAAAGTCCAATGTATCAATTGAGTTTTAGTAGTAATACTATATAAAATTTTAGGCCATTTACAGAGTTTAAGTGGGAAATTTTAAGAATTTCATATAATTTACTCTTTATTACAAGATTAATTAAAACTCAATTACATGAATGAAGGATTCTGAAATTAATATAGTTTAGGCACATTTATGTTCTTGTTTGAATAGAAAAATTCTACAATAATGACCACCACTTAATTTCTTTAAAATTGGTATTGAATGAAGTGTACATACAATAAAAGACTTCAATATATAAAAATACAGCTAGTTTTGTATTGAGAGTATTTATATTTAGTTGAACTCTACCTACAGTACATTTCAATTAATTAAAAGTGAAATTTCTAAAACTGCCAAAATTACACTGGAATTTCAACTATAATGAGCTTCTGGTAAGGAATAGAGAACAAGAAGGTTAAATCCATAATACTGAATTAATAATTTTGACAATTCCAGTTAGGTTACAGCTGTAGTCTTCAGGAGCACACAGGTTAGTTTACTTGTACAGAATTATTCTCAATTAAAATTATATTAAATTCAACAAATGTTGCAACAAATGTTATGTACCATTGATGCTTTTTATTTTACTTTAAATATAATTTTTTTATATAAATGTATTTCTATTAAATATATAAAAATGTTTTAATTTTAATTCCACTGATCATCAATCACTAAAAAAAGACAACTAATTTCAAGATATTTTAAATACATCACAAAACAGACAGAAAAAAGGCAGAAATCTTTATTTATTTATTTTTTTTTGCGTAAATGGACATAATTGATATTTTTAAAATCTCAAAATTGAAATTGATTTATAAATATTATATGACAAATAAAATTGTTTTTAAAATGCCAAAGCAATCCAACTGAAGGCCAAGACCTCTCCCATAAAACAGTTAGGGTAGAATCGCTTTGAGCAATTTGATCTTTGCTTTCTTATAATTTTGAATTCAGGAAAGTTTCTGAAAACTGTTTTGGATTAGTAAACTCAGAATGAGCTGTTCCTGTTGAGTTACACTACTGAATAAGGTTTCTAAATACAGTCCTTAAGAGATAAACACCTTTATCATACATAATTAAGGTTGTGCACATATAAACTTCAGCTTGCATTACTTTTTGTTTTGTTATACCGGTACTGTACTTTGTGTCCAAACTTCAAGTCAACTTAGACAAATTTGATGTAGTTATTATTATACATATATGAATAATTTATGTAATGTAAGATTGGTTAGAAAACAATTTTTTAAGCATTAACTCAATATGAAGCAAAAGATGATAGCTACTTTTACAATACATAACTGAATAGTAACCATTTAATGTTTTATAATACTCTATTCATCTTGCTAAAAAATCATTAAATTAATTCTTATCAGTCAAAAGATGTTATATGTTTAATATTATAATAAAAAAACTAATTAAACTATCTAATAAACAAAGTTGATATGAAAGAGAGCTAAATAAAATATCTCTGACCCTGACTTAGATCTCCCATTAAACTTTGATAACAGATAGGCCAAAATGTTAGCCAAATTTACTTTACTAAGCAAGTATTGTTCATTATAGCAATACAAATTAAGTGATTAATAAATATTTAAGTTAATGTTGTAAATAATTTTTAAACTTTTTCAAATACATAAAAAATTTACTCAGTCACATAAACTTGAATGAAAAAACATTCAAATGTGGTTTTGTAATAACTGGTAAATAAATACACATACACACACACACACACACACACACACACAAATTTGTAGAATAAAACAGACAATATCAAAATATATATTTTGGATTAAGTTGGAATAAAGGGAATTTTTTTTTAATTTACGGGTAAAAGGAAAAATTTGATTTTTTCATGAGTAAATGTAATTGTTTGTCTTTAAAAAATCAATTGGTATATTTCAAAATGGATGCTGTTATAATTTGGAAATAATAGTCCACCATTATGCCCTACGATCAGTGATTTATTTCTCAATACAATAAAAAATTATGAAATCGGAAAATATTTACCCTGTATTCACACAATCACATCATATTTCTTGTCGGAAGATTATTCAAGTCACAAAATATATTTGTTCACTGTCAAATAACACATAGAAAACAAGGAAATATAGCTGTTGTTAGGTTATATCCATCTCTGATAATGAAAGCCTACGTTAATATTTATGACTACGTTAGTCAAGATAGTAGTGAATGTGTTATTGTTAGCTTATTTTCAACCAATCAGATCATTTTTAACTTTGGAAGGCATTTTTAAAGTCACAAAATGGATTTGTTTATTAAAAAATAAGTAATATTAAAAGTATGAAATCGACCTCACAGTGAGTAATGTCTAAGTTGCGTAAGTTACTCAACGGGATGTAATAGACGTAAGAGAGGTCTGGCAAGATAGCTATATATAGTCACCTGACCAGACCTAATAAAGTAAATTAATATTTAAAATAGAAAATATGTTCCTACCTTAATATTTATTAAGCTGTAATGTGCATGCCTTATATAGTCACCTAGCCAGACATAATAAAACAAGTGATTATACATTCAGTGACTTGATGAATGGAGTCATACAGTAAATATTAACGTAGTTATTCCTAACCTACATAGCTCGATTTCATACTTTTATATATCTCATTTTCTACTAAACTAATACATTTTGTGATTTTGAAAAGTGTCTTCTGACAAAAAATATGATCTGATTGTTTGAATACAAGGTATAGGTAAATACTTTAATATTTCATAATTTTTTGACAAAAATCTGAGACCGAGCTACTACCGATATATACTGTTTTGCGACACCTAATATGATCTCATTTTGGTAAATGTTCAGTTCATACAGTGTTGGAATATAATATAGAAATTTCATAAAATCGTGTTTTACATACCTCATTATTAAACAATTGAATCATCCTTCAGATGGGAAGACCCTTTTCAAGTATCAAAATCCATTTTTTTCTGTCAAAAATAAGCAATTTAAAAGTATGAAATCCTAGGATTATGTGATTAAGATATCTGTCTACATTAATTCCTATGGCAAATTGAGTGTCTCATAGCTCGATGTTTATGTTCATCCATGCAGATAGGTCTGGTTAGGTCACCATACATACATAATTAAGTACTAAAGAAACTACAGGTCTGGGAAGGTCAATAAACATATTTCATGGGACCTAGTTCACATGATTATGAAATCATACAGCATAGATTTACCTGTTAGAAAACAGTTGATGCGCATACATCTAAAGACAAGCCTATTCTATTAGCTATGAAACATAGATGCATAGGCTCATTTTGTATTCTGAACATCGAATGCAAACTTTTAAATTGCTTATTTTTGACAGAAATAATGGATTTTGATACTTGAAAAGGGTGTTCCCAGCTTAATGATGATCCAATTGTTTTATAATGAGGTTTGTAAAACAGAATTTCAAAAAAAATTCTATATTAAATCGTAACACTGTATGAACTGGACATTTAAACTATTTTTTTTCAAAAAAAGATAAGTAGGAAACGATTTCAATGATTTTCTTAACTAAATTTTAGAGCAAGGTATATTGCATAATTACCTTAAAATAATATTTCTTATAAATTTTAAGAAATTTGCTTCCTGGTGCAAAATGAGAGTCAGCAAATTTCTTATAAATTCAACATTATTAAATTTGTTTAAACTTATCTAAAAATAGCTATGCAGGTGTAATTTATAGGAATTACATAATCTGTGAAAAAAAGAAAGAGAGAGGGACTGGTTTATGGCAATTAGAGATAGAACTTCTTCTCCTAGATAATACCTGTTTTAATTTGTTTGGGCTTTGCCTATTATCAGAACTCCAAAGTACCATAACATCCTAACAGTGTTAATTTCTTTTAAAATTGTTCATGAAAAAAAGATGCTCCTACTACAGACTAGCCAAATTTAATCAATAATTAAACACTACTTCAAAAAGTATCAAAATAGTAAATATGAGTTGATGACCTTAAAAAATTTCCCCTTATTGATAATAACAAATATGCCTACAATTCTTCCTCCTACCCTATAAAATACTGTTCAGATTCTGAAAATGATTGTTACAAAACCAATTGACCTACAATAGGAGGGGATTTTTTCGATTGTAATTATAAATGTAACATACAGAACATGCAGAACTAAATAACCTTACCAGAGATTTGCATGATGTTTGTTTAACTACTATTGAAGAAAGTTTCAGTATCCCAGCCATTTTTCATACAAAAGATCCGACCTGTGATGGTATGATGAAAAATTCTGGCTATTTCAATCAGCTGTTGAAGCCGAGCAGACAGACGACATTAGGCCAACACTGCCTTGATAATTACATCATTTAAATATAAAAAATACTACACACTATCCCTTCAAGTTACACAGAAATATTAAATATTATGTACTATCAATCTGAGTACTCAGTTAAATACTCTAAGGGATACGAAATTCACTTATTGGTGAGTAATTGGTTTAATTATGGTTGGAAGAAATTAACCTAATTCGATATAAGTGGAATCCGAAATGTTGTGTTTATTGAGATCAAGAAATAACAAAATGTTGTTGCGAATAACACTAGCACGGAATTGTACATGGCTTATATCACAAAGTGTGGAATGAATATTTCCCAATATCCCTACAAAAGGATATAACAATAATTTATATATGTCGTATTTTTAAAAGTACAAACAACGTAGTCTATGGGAACAAATTTAAGTATTAAAAAAGTTCATTTGAATACAGAATTGAGACGGGGAGGGGGTGGAGTAAACGTAAAAATCCCTTTCCTCCAAAATGTGGAAAAAAAAACTTTTATAGCAATTAATTGTAAGACGAGCAATGTCATTTTTAGGCGATTTCATAAAATTCAACAATTATTTTACCTCGAACACTGAAATTACGATCAGGGCCAAAATAAACATTGATTTTGAAGTCTCCCCAATTAAAAAAAGATAATAAAAAATACATGTATCTTATATTATAGATATACAATTTCTTACTGAATCATAAATACAATTTGGGTAATTCTGACGTTGAAAAGAATTTATATTTGACAAGTTTGTAGCATTATAGTAAAATAAAACAGATTCGTTCGAAAACATGAGATTTCCTAATTTGGTATGGGAGGAGGATTAAAGCCTAAAAAGAAATGGGGCTATAAACACATGAGACGGTTCACGTCGAGTCGACCGTCGACGCAACAAATTTCTATTACTGTTAAAGCAGTGTATGCCGAAGCGTCCCTGTATCAATTAAGAAGTATGGATTGATACGTCGCATTCGACAACATCGGTGCTCGAATGTCTGGAATAAACGACGCGACGTGTCGATTTATCGCCGCTTGAATGTGGGTGTTTTTACTCATTGTTTAACACGGTTAATTAGTCGAATTGACTATGTCGATACATGATATGTAGTATATCAGACCAATTCCATGAACATATCTACAATTCAAAACCTATGATTCCAAAACACACGCACACATAATATCTAAGAATACAAAAAGCATAAAGTAATCTTTTTAACCAGCCAAAGTTATCATTATTAAAACAGCATTTAATATACATTAATAATAATGTGAGTTCCATATATATCCATTTTATCCTCAATATTGTATTTTTACTTGTTATATCAGGGCCATTGTTAATTTTTTGACAAAAAGTAAAGGATAAATAACAAATTTGATGAATTCCAGCATTACCCAGTTCTTTCGTGTCTCTTAATACTTAGTTTTAATATATTAAGCAGGTCAAGATGGTCTCAGTATAAATATCACCATGAATAAAATTGAACTTTGCAGATTAATTAACAATGGGACAATCAGGTTAACCATAGTTTTTCTTTTTATTTAAAACAAAGTACATAGTTTAAAATTTAATAGTAATTTATTAGAGACTATAACAACAATTAACGCAATATTTAAAAGCCTCTTCAGAAATTATCGTGAATAATTGTTGAATTTTTACCTATATTTGTCTTTTCAATATTATATTGACATTTTACTACAGTAGTATATTTTAGGAATATTCTATAAAAAATACCCCATTTTATGTATATACCTTATGTAAAGTATGATAATATCTGGGATATTATGTTGACTCGCTACGATATATTTGTTTTAAGTTGGCGACACTGTGCTTCCACCTTCTTATTTTCCCTCATTTGGGTCACAGTCACAGGGCAGAGCGTAAAATTTTCGGTCTGGTAGGTATATTCTTTTTTCCATTATTGAAATTATTTGAGGTCAGATAGTTTTTTAAATTTTTTTAATTGTAATCACTAAAGATATTTTTATATCGGTTCTTTCAAACTTTTTGAAGTAAAATTAATTTTAATATTAAGATATTTGCTAACAATTTTGCCCTTTAAACTTTGTCCAAGGCTATTGCAAAAATTTAAAATCAACTTATTTCCTTATATTTTATATCCTAACATAATACTTCAGGAATGTATTTGTAAATATTCTTTTGTAAGCCATTGTAGATTAAATAATTATATATTCTTGGTGTTACTTATTAGTTTTAAGTTAATTATTTTAATATTTGTCAATTAATAAATTTTGGGTCAAGGTCACATAACTGGAATTAGTGGCTGACCACTTCCAATTATTTACATTTATTCCTGTTTAAAAAATGCATAAATTACTATCTTTTGTGTTCTGCTTCATACTTTGCTATTCATTATTTCATTGTGAAAATTGAAAATGAAAAGTATGCAACAAATTTAGATAGTATGTAAACTCATAGTTATCGGGTGAAATATATGTGTTTATAGATATTGCACTAGGTCACTATTACCTATAACAAGATTAATTGTGCTATGCACTACACATGTATATTTGGGTAGTTTTATTTGGTAAAAAGTTACGGTAAATATGCATTGTAGCATACATGTTGAATATTTGCTACTATTTTGTGAAATCGTAAAATATATAACTTATTATGTACAATTCACATCTTAGTGATTATGGCATTTATGCTAACACCATTTCCAATGCAACAAATACATTATTTATGTATGAAAATAAATATGCAAGTGTGGATTGTACTTTGCTTTTGTTAATGTAGCCCTGCGTCTGTATTTACATTACCCAATACAGCAAGAACATTCGTGTAACATGCCTCCTAGTAATATGTAAATAGGTTTAAACAAATTTGTTGGCGTATAAAGGTTATTTACACGAAGGTCAGGTCAGGGAAGGTGTATATTATATCTTTATCTTACCTAATAAAAGAAAAACAACACAATATATATATATATATATATATATATATATATATATATACCAGAGAGAGAGATGTGATTACAACATCAAGATGGAGGACTCACAGATTCAGGATATTATACAGAGGTAATAGTTTATTGAATTCATTGCTTGTACTAATATAACCAAAGCAGGATTCCCTTGTTTTAAATTATTTTCATATATCAATAATGTATTTGAAAATGCCATAATACAGTATGGTTGGGACAAATGCACAAATAGGATGTGAATTGTACATAATAAACTACGTATTTACTGATTTTCAGAAAATAGTAGCAAATATTCAACATGTATGCTACAATGCAGATTTACGGTATTTATTGTGAGATTTAAATAAAACTATAGGCTATGCCAAATTCATTTAGTATATACTTTATATTGAAAAGGAAAAATGTACTTGTTTAATGGAATTTACTTTTTAATAGTTGAAATTGAAATATACCAAATTCTTATTTTTATGGGTTATATATATTACAATGGGGAAGTCAGAAGTTCCATATTCACTTTGAAATTTTGATATGAATATTACGTATAAATCTAATTTTTAACCATTCAATTAAAATATCAAATCACAAGGCGGTGTTGAACAATGAGACTATCTATATATTAACCATTTAGGTAAACAACATCCATAGATAAAATATCTAAAAGACAACTAATATTAAGATTCATGTACCATATGATGCATCCATATTGAACATCATATGAGTCTGAACAGTTTCTATTAAAATACGACAATGTGGATAATTTAATATTGTATATAAACATTATTTCATGTAAATAATAGTTGAATTATATTAATATATTAATAGATCTGTGCCTAACCTAACCTGTTTTTGATGATAAAGGCAAGTAAAGTAAGATTAAATTATTTCATAATATTCCTATTTCATGAGAAAGTTAAATTATCACCATAAGTTGTATTGAGTATGTGCAATTCGTCTGATCAATAATCTACACTAGTTAATTACGATAAACACTTAATTGTATAAAATGTAATATCTGGTCACTGTAATTTTGTAACATCGCCTATTTTTATGTGAATTTAGTACTTTTCAATTTTTACAGTGGAAAAGTTATTTCTGCGTAAAAATGGCCTACTATTTTTCCTTTTCAAAAATAGTTTCCACAGCAAAATATTTTTCATGTATAACTCATGGTTCAGTGCAAGCATATTTCAACTATTATTTACATGAAACCATTTTTATATGATATTACAATTATCGAAACCACAATTTTTCATATAATCTAATAAAATCCCTATGATGTTTAATGCGCATGTATTTTATAGAATACAGAATTTTGACATTTAATATTAAGATGTAGCCATCAAATCTTTCTTGTTAACGCTATTTTGTAATTTTCTTGTCAACATTTCATGATTAAAATTAGTTTCTGCAGCAAAATATTAAGTATTTTTCAAATAGCTCCAACCATGACAAATTTTTAGTACCTATTCTATTTTTTAACAACATTCCTATTCTTGACTGTTGCATCATTTTTTTTAACAAGAGTGTTGCATCATTTTTTCTACCATGAGTGTTGCATCATTTTTTCTACCATGAGTGTTGCATCATTTTTTACCATGACTGTTGCATCATACTGTATTTGTTTAATAATAAATTTATTAATTTCAATAATAAATGTTTTTGTTTCAGGTTGAAAGTTTCGAAGACAACACTTAATACAATATGAGTGTACCTGCTGGAGATGCGGAGAAGGGAAAGAAGGTAAAATAAGTTATATATTTATACTAAGCTAAAACTCAAGTTGTCATTGACTGTCCTTGCCATCAAATAGCTGAGAGCTGTTCTGATATAATAGTGGAGTTTTGAACAGTGAAAATTAAATAACTTATAGTTAGGTCCATACTTTATAAATTAAATCAGTACTTACATATTAACGCCACCGCAGCAGAAGTTGCTAATGAGCATGCGCCAATATTTGCTTACTTTGCGATATAATTATATATCACGATAGGTTTGGTCAGGTAGCTAGCTATATATATATATATATATATATATAATCACCTGGCCAAACCTTTCGTAAGTTTATTGAAGTTAATAATTTGAAATTAGATCATGGATAAACATGAGCTTTAAAAGTGAAGTGCTGCCAATCTACGCCTAAAATTTTTGCGACAAATCATAAAATGAAAGTATATGAATCTCAAAGCTGAATAAAATGGAATTCTGCTTCCTTTAAACCAGTTTGCTCTTTATTGGCGCATGCGCATTAGCGCAACTTCTGCTGCGGTGGCGTTAATACGTAAGTACCATTAAATCTCAAATAGTTTTTTAACATAATAAGTAAACTTTAATATATGAAGCACGGGGGGGGGGGGGGCAATCCCGAGGTACCTAGCTGGATCTACACCTTTCTTTATGTAGTCTTGGGTTAGAACCTTCTCTTTAATCTTTCCTATTAGGTTTCTCTTGATCAACATTTGTTCTTCCAACCTTGATGCTATTATATAGTATTCAAAGTCTAGAGGTATCGATTTGATGTTCCTTCCAAGACATTATTTGTCTTTATAAAAAAACCTTTAGCTCTGCAAACTTCCAAACTATATTTAGTTTCTGCCTACACATGACATGTAATAGTTGAGATTGCATCATGAATTCATTGTTTTAAATAGATTAAGTTGTGTAGCCTACCTTATGTAGCCTAAATATACGTTTTTAATATACTTCCAAATAAAGACATTATAAAGTGACCGTACTGGACTTCTTGTAGGCAAGGTTAAGGGGCTATCTTGACATATCCATCTATCTGGAAATATATAATTCAATTCCTTGCAAACTATTAACTTGAAATACAAAGATCAGGGTGTTTACCAACTGGGAATAAGTTGTGCATTCTAACTAGACTAGGAAAACACAAAAAAAAAAGTGGGAATATAGTTAATAATCTATGGAAATCTATAGTTTTTTGAGACTATTAGTCATAGCCGTCATAACAAATTATTATTAAGATTCGTTTTAGTTGAAATGATTACTTCATTATAAAAGAACAAAATAATATTCTATCATTGTTAAACTAAACTGTTAATTTTAAGCCAGTATATTTCGATGTATGTGTACAGTTGCAATTCAACTGTCATTCTTTGATTTGATGTTATAGCAAGTGGAAGAATATGTTCATAATATTTATGCATAAATAATTCAGTTATTGTTAGCAAGGATGATCAGTGATTATATGTTCCTTTATAACATTTAAATAATTTGAAAAGACACTAATATTTAATGTAATTCTTACAAAAGCTGATAAATACTTTCCATCAAGTAATAATTTATTTTAATTGTTGCTCAAGAACTTTTTTTGTTGCTGAAAATTTGCCAAAAAATTTAGTGGTAAAAGTCTCTCTCTCATTATTGTACATGGAATATAAGCTGTGCCTTGTTCCTTAGACATCTGTTTTAAAACTCTGAATGTTTAAAATTTACATATAGGAAACTATTACTACTATTAACTCGCATCAATTATTCAATAAATACAATAATTTTTGTTTACTTTTAAACATAATGTAATTAGCAATGGTCTTAGTAGTTTATTAAATCCGTATGTAAAATTGCAAGTAATATAAAACCGTATAGTTCAGGAATAATTGGCAAAAAATAAATCTTAATCACATTCATTAAAAGTTTTAGTTGTGCTCAAATAAAATTCAAATATAATTTTGAATAACTGTTCTAAAATTTAATTAAACCTATATGAGATATAATATGGACTTTTCATCTACATTATTTTATTCCTCCAGTTTTGTACAAAATTCATAAAGATATAAATAAAGATAAATTTCATAAAAGATATAAGTTTAACTGCTTTAAGACTAATAGTATTAAACAAATTAGCTTAATAAACCGAATATACGATTATTTTAAAATGATTTGTTTTAAGAAAAAGTTTAGCATTTTTTAATATCATACATTTTTATATATTTTACCAATAAAAATAAAATTTGTAAAATTGTGTCTGTGGAATTGAATTCTAATGGATGCCATCATCGACCATTTATACTGCTTCTGCCTTAAACAAGTTAAAAACTAAAACAACCTTGTGTCTTAAGTGGGATTAGAATTAACAGCCTTAGTGCTGCTACTGCTTGGCTACTAATAGAATATTTACTTGTTTAACATCATTTGACTATTGTAGTCAGGTCGCCTATTTATATTGCCTTAGTTATATTTCCCGAGTAAGAACATATGTAACTAGACTATCTTGAGTATAAGGGCTCATTAACAAATTTCTTAAAATTGTTAATGATATGATTTTGTTGAAATTTACGATACTCATATTTTAGGGTGTTGAGTTTGAATTTGATATTTATTTAGCCTCTATATAGGCTACTTAAAAGTATAGGATGGACTTAAGTCCTATCAAACATCAAAGAGACGAGATTATGCCTTGTTTTTTAATAATAAAAAATAAAATGTTTTCTATGGTTTTGACAAACTGAAATCAGTAATGACAGTTCAATGGGCATTTTAATAGAGACCCACAACATGAAAATCATACAACATTGGTATTGGAAAAAATCAAACAGCCTAATAACAAGAAATGTTTAGGTTGTTGACATGATTAAATTTTAAAGAATATGTCAGTTAATCACAAATATGGGGACCCGAAAATCCACACATAAGTAATGAGGAAAACGATCTTGTGATGGAATTTGTCTTCCTTGTGGGTATACTAAAAATAATATTTATATTCTTTAGGGTGTACTAACACTGGGCTCCGGGAATTTCCAACTTTTCCCACTTATTTTCCTTCCTGTTTTTCATACCTTTCCTATCTATTTCTATAATTTTAGAGTGTACAGAATATTGGCGAATGTAATAAATACAAAAACTCATAAGTGAATATACTTTAATGTTAATCTAAGCTCTAACCAATCTCAAAAGTGAAATTGATCTTTTCACTGCTGGGAAGTTGCGAGTTCATTACCTCCCGTGAGATTTTAATTCACTACTAACATTTTTAAAAAGCACACTACTTTGTAACTTGTTCTAAATATTCAATTAGATTATCCCACTCTTGATGCCTACAAACACCATCTTAGTTCATGGAATATGCTTTTAGGGATTTTCCAGGTTGATGATAGGTATCCAAGTTAGTAGTATTTAATCTAAGTTCCTAAATAAAATATCAGAGATAACGGTTAACAACAATAAATTCTTTTAGACATTTCAAATAATTTTAGTGTATGTTTATTTAGGATCAGTCCAACAAAAATATTTGCTCTATAATAGGTCATTGAACATAATTTTTAATTGTATTTGTATAATATGATACCATTATGTATTTTTAGATATTTATTACACATTTTATGATCCAGTTCCAAGCTCTGACTAAAAAAGATATTAGTAAATAAATTGTTCCTTCAAATGATTACCCTATGTTTTATACTCTCAAGTTATCAACCATGTATCTAGTAGTTTGTTATTATGCAACACTATAACTTCTTCTTTGTTTGTAGGTGTTTGTAACAAAGTGTTCACAGTGTCATACAGTAGAAAAAGGAGGTAAACACAAAGTTGGACCTAACCTTAATGGTCTGATTGGAAGAAAGACTGGTCAGGCGCCAGGATTTCAATACACAGATGCCAATATTAGCAAAGGTAAGTCATCTTAATTTTTAACTTTCTCTAGAAAGTAGATAATGATGACAAAGGGATTTAGTACATAATATGCCAGAAAATAATGATTCTCTTTGCTGATTACATACCTGTTTTGATAAAGGTCAGAAATGAGGAAGAAATAAATGATAAATTAAGTTATTGTCTAAATGAGTTAAATATGGTTTACAACTTTGTTAGAAAATTATAAATGTTAAACATCTGGCATACACATATACATCTAACAATTATTTACCATCACGTGAATTAGAAGTTCTGTTCAAGAAGAGGACCGCCACTCAAACAGTGGCACCCAGAAGTTTTCTTAACATTATAGGTAATGAATATACACTTTATTTTTCTGGAGCCCAATATATATATTGATATCCTTTCAGATGATGACAAACAGATCATCATCCTTGTTCCTATGGTGCCACATAAGTAGGAATCTTAACAAATATCTACTGGCTCCACATTCTTTCTGTTCCTTGTAAAATACTGCCTTTAATACACGTCAGCGTTTCAGCTGTTCTATTTATGACAGTAGAAAATTGGTTTAAGTGACGGTCCTCTTCTTGAACAGGTCCAAATTAGAAATCGCACGTATAAATTTAAAGTAACAAAAACCAAAATTTTTTTTATAAAAATCATTTTCCAATAACTTCGCCTTATTGATGTCTTGTGTTTTATGGAATATCAATTTTGTTTTCTTGTGTCCAGCATTATTAATACTGCACGAAAAATAAATAATACGGAGTTGTTTTGCCCAATACACAGACTTACTCTTCTGGAAATGAATCCTTTATATCAGGAAATCATTTCTAAAAAATTAAATAGTGATTTTAAAATCTTAAAATTATTTGTTTAAATTTTAAAAATTTGTTGCTGAAGAAAATCTTATCATATATAGTACATAATTTACTCCAAGATAAGAAACTTCACTAATTAGTTGCTATTGTCTATAGTTTAATCTATATACAAATTGATTAGAGCTATTCATTCTAAATTTTAAGGAGCAAATTTATTCATTATTAAAATATCGTAGATTAACTTATCAAAATATGTAAATTAGACCCAACACAAAGCATACATTTGTTAACTGTATAATTTGTGAACTCAAAAAACAGAAAGTAAAATTAAGGAAGGTGGATTTGAGAAACTAATAGAAGGTATATTATGTAAGGAATTATAAGTGAAATAAAGGACTTTTAAAGTTGTCTAAACCAAATAAGCAATCTTTAAGTGATCACACAATCAGTTCTATTTTTCACCACAAATCATCTTCTTATAAATGATTAACAAACTATGAACTTTTAAAACATTACCAATAATTTCCAATTTAAAATCAAATAATTTAAGAAGTGACTATTGAACCTCATTTTATAATTTTTTTTTATTTGTTAAAAAATAAATCTTCCAATTTTTAAATATTTTGTGTTTTAGTATATAATATTGTTTTTTGTCACATATTGTTAGAGCGCGTCTGAGACAAATAACATAATAAGTAGTAGCATATTTGGTTGACTTCAGTCTCTGAACTTGGTGTTAAGAAGCAAGTAATAATGCAATATTGAAGTCTGGTAAAACAATTACATAAATAATAAAGTTTATTTTTTACAATGGCAGTTTGAAAATTGATACAAACTTACAAAATATAATTACCAAAACCAAACTATCACTGATTAGCTTGATTATTCAGTTCTTCGGGGTGTTTACCAACTGGGATAAATCGGGGAAAAGCTGACAAATTTAAGTAATTGGGGGCGGGGGGGCAAACTTGTTACTTTCATAAAGACATTTTTGTACAACTACTAGAATTTTAATTAATAAACTATTACGTTAATAGACAAATTTGAATAAAACTCAATTTAAAATTTATACCTAAAAAACTTTTTCATTTATTCAAAATAGCCTATTCTGAAGAGGGCCATGGTCATTGCACGGCCAGACAAAAAATTTCAAATGTTTATTTTTCACCCCATTTTCAAAACAAAATCAACCATCAATTTGTCATAAAATTTATTTTAAAAAAGATGTTTTTTTTAAAATCGTTGGTTTCAGTTATTTCTATTTTAAAAGGCCGCCATTTTGAAACAAGTAAAGAAACTAACAATATTTCAATTTTGTACTAAAACTGAAACTAACAATTTTGTAGAGCCCTTTTTAATTTTTTTTAGTAAAAAACATATGGACAGACAGACAGACAACAAAATGATGTAGACTTCAGATTGTATCAAGTTTTTGGGTTCTTTTTACCCAAGGAACACAATACCCTGAAGTTTGTAAGGAGAGTTTGGAAACTTTTTATATTTATAGAAAAAAATAAAACAATACTTTTCTTTAATTGTACCTAAATTTACATGTTCCTATCTTTATAGAATTATTTCATTATATCAGAAATTTGACAAAGCTTGTCAATATTTTCATTAAACTCTGTTAAAATTTATGACTAAACAACATGCACGCTATTCATGGATGTGTGTTGTCGGAAGAAAAAAATCTAAATGAAATAAGATTTTTTAAAATTAATGTAAATACTTTCTCAAGTCTTTCTATAAAACTACATGCCTCATTATTGGTATACTTAAACTCAGCTTTAAGTGCTGGAGATCAATTAATAACTATTAATTTTATTCAGATGCAATGACTAAATATCTAAAAATACTTTAATGTTATCAGATTATGGAAATACATTCGTATTGTCAGTGCCATGTTGTTGAGTCATTGTTAAATAAGTTGTTTACTAAAATTATTTGAAATGTATAACTGTTAAACATATTTATTTTTTATAACCATTATCTTTAGTAAAATTTTATAATTTTTTTACTTAGGAATAACTTGGTCCAAGGATACACTATTCATCTACCTGGAAAATCCCAAAAAGTATATTCCTGGAACTAAGATGGTGTTTGCAGGCATCAAGAAACCACAGGAGCGGGGTGATCTAATTGCATACTTAGAACAAGCTACAAAGTAGAGTGTTTTTGAAAAATGTTAGTAGTGAATTAACCTCACGGGAGGTACATAAACTCAACTCCCACCAATAAAGCAGTGAAAAGATCAATTTGACTTATGCGGTTGTGTGGTTGTAGCTTCGATGTACAATGTATATCCAATTAAAAGATATTGTATTATAAATTTAATTTATTTATAAATTGTTTGTCTGTGTTAATATTATTGTTAAACAATACCTACAACCAAAAATTAAATTTGTTTAGCTGCTGTGAATAGTTGGTTTATTCAATGTTACCTTTTTGACTAACGAGTCTGTTGGAAAACTATTTATTTTGTTATGAAAAAAGACAATTGCAAATGAGTGATATTATTTATTTAAACAACACATTGTCGCCAAAATAAAAGTAATTTAGCAGTATTATATTTTGTATTATATTGATCCTTAGAGTTTTCCCTTAGCTTAGGAAATGGAATATACATTCAAGGTTTATAGACATATGGCCGCATTATCTATAAGTTAGCCTACTTTCAAAAATGAAATGGATATGCATGACCATGTACATCAATTTGACTACAATTGAATTATAATTATATCTACTAGAGTGTTTACAATTTATTTAAGTTATAGGTGGTTAAAATTTAACAATAGCTCTCATATGTATTTATTATCACAGACCATAACTAGTTATCACTGGATTTAGGATGTGAAATTAGCTACATCCATTACTGATAAAAGAATTGCATCAAAAAACACTTTTCAAATCTATTGCGCCCATTGTCCATAGGAATTTATTCCTCTTACTTTCTCTATAAAATAAACTACATATGTATTTTTAAAAAATTTTATCTAGAGTATGATATATCTAAATGCAATTACTTTGTTTACTAAAGAAGTGTTTCTTTATTTTAGAATGAAGAAATAATTGACAATACATTTTCATAAATTAAGTTTAGATTTTGTATGAATAGAAGATGCAGGGTTACCTTGAAAAATGGTCCTTGGTATTACTCAGTTATACACAAAGAGAAAATCAATAGTAAGCCTGTCTCTCCTGTCCATACAAACCTAAACGTAATAGACTATATGCACCCTATTAAACTCTAACATATTTTATAAATTATGTAATTTTTAACTTAAAAAATTTAAGTAGATACTGACTCTCTCAAGTGTAAAACGAACACGAGTGTTCATTATTAAGTTTCAGATATTTTAATTTTAAACTTTTTAAATTTATATAGAGAGTACTATGTACTCACCCTTTTAACCGTAGAACTGGTCATAATATTTTTCAAAAATGGTAGGGCGATTTTTGTCATTTCACAACATATTTTAAAAAATTGAAAATAAATGCAAAATGTTTTATGTTATATATAATTAATTGGTTTTGTAATACCATGTAGAATCATCTGAAGCAAGTAAAACAATGGTGGATTAAAATTTTATTTATTCTTTCTTGTTTCAAAAACTATTTCTTTTTTTTACAAAATATTCGATTAACCATGAGGTCCACAGAATACTAAAGTTCCTTTACAAAATCAAAGATAGCAGTTTTTTCTAAATTGTATGCTGAATCCAAAAATGTATAATTTATTGGAGTTATTTTAGTAAATAATTATGTTACACAACAATAATTAAAAAAGTGGCCTATAAATCCCAGGAAACGCTATGAAATCAGATTGTTGCAGTAAACAAAAAAATATGAAATGGTACAAATAAAGTACATTTATTGGTGCCTAAGAAACCAAAAAAACAAAATAAATTTAACAATTATATGCAAAGCCATAATTGATGTTTTAAATGTCAATAATCGACCACCACAGCAACAAAGTTTGACTGTTGATTATTGACGTTAATCAGCTCGTGGCTTAATAATTCCCAGAGTTATTAGTATAGGAGTATCTTCCGAAAGACAAAATTTTGATTTTCTTAAAATTAGCTGAAATGATTTTGATCAAATATCTTAAGGCCTAAAGAAATAGTGCTGATCAGCATCTCTCTAAAAATGTTAATTCAAGAGTTATCAGAGAAAATGGACATGGTCTTATAAAGTCAAAGTGATATCAAATTATGAAAATTTATCACCCAAACCAGCATGCCAGCCACAGTGAAAATAAAAAAGTATATTCATAAATTATAAAAAACCAAAATGAACTTCAACCACTGTCGGATCTGTTTTTGCCCAATGTATTTGCAGACTATAACTTTTCCTTTTACTTGTTTCTGCCCAATTTATTCGCAAACTATAATTTTTCCTTTTACTTGTTTCTGTCCAATTTATTCACAAACTATAATTTTTCCTTCTCTAAACAGTTTTAAGACATATTCTCTTTTCTCTAAGGATTTGTGACAAAGTTAGTGCAATATTTGTACACCATTCGTTTTTCAAGAGCCTTATTTAATATTGTTGAAGTGCTTTACGTTTAATTTGGGTAGTTATAATCTATAACCATCAGCTATTATGGTATAAAAGAATAACACCTCCAATTTCTTATATTTAGTAATTACTTCCTGTTCATTAGGATTTCCTTTGTTTGTCTCCTTTATGATAATTTCCTTAGGGCGTTCATTTATAAAACTATAAAGGGCAGCCTAAAGAAGCGCGTAATATATATTATAATCGAAAAGGGAAAATGAATCATGGATGCTGTCTTTGAAAATTATTTATATATTTAAATAAAGGTATAAACTTGTTTTATTTTGTCATAAACATGACTATAACAAAAATTATATTAGATTAAAATTCAATTATTCCTGAACCGAAACATTGTTTACTTGCGATTTTCCATATGGATTTGTGCGGTACAATTTAAACAAAATCGTTAAAGCTAATGTTGAGAAATTGAAGAATTGTATAATAACCCTGTAATCAATTTTGTCTTTTTACCGATATTTTTGGAGAGCAATATGTTTTGTCGGGTTCTTAGAGGATACTATTTAGCAAAATTTGATATAAATTAGAGTGGATTTTGATATAATCGTAATTTTTTTCTTATCACAGTTATCCCCAAAATTGGATAATGAAAAAGAAAAAAGTCCTGATATATGACCAAAATATGGTCACATCAATCCATGTGTGTTTTGGCTGTAGAATACTGCACATATGACATGCGGACATCGCTAGACTCCGAGGACCTCAAAACTGGATATGGATTTATCCAATCACAACTACTTTCCTACTTTTTTCTAATATGTGAGACATTATAAAAGAGCATAAAATAAAAACCCATAACTCTCAAAAACTCTAATAGTGTCAGTATCAAGAAAAGAACAAGAATTGGTCCTGACATGAGAGAACCGATAGGAAAATAAAGTGTTTTAAGATATGCTTTAAGTTTCACTATATAAATGTAGCAGAAAATAAAGATATGATAGACAATATTAAATAACATTGTGTGGTGAAAAAAGAAAATTACTGAAATTATAACATTTTTGTTGTATGGTACAACACAATTATAGCAAAATACTGTCAACATTTGCATGGTCTGTGCAGGTGTTTTTAATCTCAATCCATGTACGTTATTTTAGAATCAAATTTTAACATTTTTCTAAATTAGAAAATGCTGTTATCCAAATCTTCTCCATTTGTGAATTAATTTTCGAATGAATAAAAAAATTAAATAAAATACTCGCACACAGCACAGGAGTGATTATTGGCAGAGACAGCCAGCAAACAATCAGCTATAGCAATTACTGAATTCTCATTGGTTCTTACTTATTGATGACGTAATTGATATTAATAATTAATTAATTTTAAAATCACTATTAAATTGTGTTAATGTAAATGATTTAAATATTCAATGTTACATTACAGTAAATCCAAAACTCATAACATGAATACTGAATATACAAATGCTTTTACTGGCTTTTATTTAAAAATTAAATTTACAATATTAATATACATTTTTTAAATGTATGTTACAAAAAGTCACAATAATAGTTTTTGGTGGATGAAGCAATAAATTTGATTGAAATCAACTGATGGACTTCGTAGCTATTGGGACACACAAAATTAATCTCAATTTTAGCTGAAGAAACTGTGCTAAAAACCTTAGGGAATTAAAATACACGGATAGTTCCTTTTAACTTAACCACATACATTTAAGAAATTATAAAACCACTAATAAGTTTATAATTAAAAAGATTATAAATTATTAATTAATAAGTTTTTTTTTATAAAGTCATAAGCTCAAAAACTAACTTTATAAAAATTCTTGTTACATGCAGTAGTTATAATAATGCAAAGAGATTAAAAGGAAATACTTAGGTTATTAATTAACTTTGCTTATACAGTAGAACCCCTCTAATCCACCACCTTCGGGACTGGGGGCACGGTTGGAAAGCAAAAAGATCGGATTATCCGAAAAAAGTCAATATTTATTACATATTATATAAAGAGATTTTTTTAAAGTGAAATAAGTGATATATAAACTTTTAAAAGTCTATATATAAACTTTGCAAGTACTATAGAAAATCAATAGAAACAACACGAGAGATGACACAGCCACTGAAGCGGGAAAGCGATAACAAACCGGAAAGAATGGCGCCAGACAGGCCGTGAGTCATCGGCAAGTCGGCACAATATCGCGAGCTCGAGCATGGTCGGATTAACAGGAGCAATTTTCACTAATCTTTTCGTTCCTAAGTCCATTTTCATATAAACATTGTTTGATTTTGTAATTAAGTTTATTATATTTTTTATTCCATTTTATTATGCAATTGATTACTCTTACTTCATCTGTGCTATATTAAACTTGATTTCTGCTTACAATAATTAAACATATAATTTTAAAAAAATCTTTTATATTGAATAAAAGCAAAATGAAAATTTTGTTATTAAAATTAAGCACTTTTTGAATATTTTGACTAAATATGTATATTCCAGAGGATGATTTTATGAATAGTAACTTAGATTATATATGAAAAAATAAACAATATAATTATTAAATAATATTAATTGATATTGCATAATAAAATACTTAACCTACAATGTTCTTTAAGACTACGCTAAAGGTTGTTTGACATTTAATTAAAACAAATGCTAGTCATTGCCAAGTGGCTATATTTAGATCCTTAACTCTATTAACTAGGTCAAACTTAGACCAACTTCAAACCATACAAAATCTAAGGTTAACAGCTTCTTTAGAAATATTTACATACACAGCCAAAATTTTGTTATGAAATCCAGGAATGTAAATAAAAACCTCAATCAAAATTTCAAAAAATTGAACATTGGTTTTAATTTGATAAAATTTTAGTTCATAAAAGTATACTATTTCTATTTAATGAAAATTCATTCCATAAATTAAATTGTTGGAAAAGAAAAATATTGGGGTTTCATTAAAAATAAAGGTTTATATGATTTATTTTGTAATAGAAAAACTATTTTATAGTAGTTATGATTAGAGTTGTCCTGTTAGCAGTTTGAGTTTATGATCAAATGTGAAACCTCTTTATGGTTAAAAAAATCGTACAATAATGGTTTAATAAAACCACAATTATTTATGGGGAAAACCATTATTACAAATGTAAATAAATTAAACTAACTTTAATGTAATAGCAGATATTTCTTGTTGAAACTCCTAATTCAAGGACAAAATATAGCAACAGCTTAAAGTTTCAAATATTTTAATAATACAGTATAAATGAGCTACAATTGTTTCGCCTTGCGGCATCATCGGGTAACTGTTGCCCGATGATGATGCCGCAAGGCGAAACAATTGTAGCTCATTTATATTATTAAAATATTTGAAACTTTAAGCTGTTGCTTTATTTTATCATAATTAGAAACCGAGGTCAGAAATAACAACAATAAAAAACTTATTTTTTAACAAACAATAAATTCATTTACTTCTTAAACTTTAATCTTCAGAAGTAATTTGCAACTGTACTTTAATATTAACAGCTGCCAATTGAGCTATAAGATATCTGAAGATGTAGGGTACATTTATTTCTTCAATTCTTCCTGATTTCTGGCACAATCTACATTTAGCTGATTGTTGAACATTTTGTTGATCGGCACGATGTGATGCCAATAACACAGTGCTTAGCAATGACCCACATGTTCGACAAAGAAGAGCCTAAAAAAAAAAATCATACCTTAAAATATATTATAGTTATAGCAATAACATTTTACTATTACAGAAAGTATACATACGGTTGATTTATCAGAACAATTGAATAATCTGTCTTGTAGAAGGAAAGAAGCTCCATGAGAAATTAATGCATCTCGCTCCATTTCTCCGAATCTCACGCCACCACCTCTCCGCCTTCCTTTAATTGGTTGACGAGTTAATCCATCCACAGGTCCAGTGCTCCGGACCTAAGTTTAAACAATTATGATTAAAATTAATTTTCATACAGTAGAACCTATTTAAACCGGACTAATTGGGGAACTAGCTTGTCCGAATTAATGAAAGTCCGGATTTAAAAAAATAACCTAGAAATGAGTCAAGGTACATAATTAAACACTCTGTTCAATAAAAAAAAGGGTATTTTAAATTTAAGAAATCGAAAGGTTATTTAGTAATAGTATACAAGATATTATCCAATACAGTATTAGGCTAGGCCCTACAAAATACAGAAGATCTACTTTAGTACAGAATTAGAACATGGCAATAAAGACACACTTTCATTGACATGCTTACTGGTTTGAAGAAACTGATGATATTTTGTTGCCTTCCTTTGACATGAGGTTGCGGTGAATCACGCCAATCAGGTCATTAACAAAGGAAGAAAAAACACTCATAAAACACATTAAAAGTTTTATATTTTAAAACATAAAACGTATTAAACATTTTATTACAACAATTGTAAAAATTTTCTTTTACATAAATAAACATATGAAGAAACATTTAATTCATTTATTGTTTAACGATTCAGAAGAGGAGATCAAAGATGTGCTGGCCGGCCAGCGGCAAGTGAAGGAAGAACAGATTTCTACTCAGTCTATCATCAAAGGGCGAGCTAGAGCGGGCAGCGTCTTTAAAGTGGGTGGGAAAGCTGTTCATATTGTTTTTCTGCTAATTCTAGCTGATGGAAAAATTTGATAAAATTGTAACCATCTACCATCATTAAATGTTTGATTATTACATTTTTATTACAACATCGTTTCAGAGAAAACTGTCTCTGTCTTTATGCTTAACTTTTTATATAATCAATTATGAAAAAATAAATAAATAAATAAAATTTGTTGATTTAGAATTTAACTGAATAAAAATTTTTATGATGGTAGATGGCAAAACAAATGGCTGTCTGGATTAAGCGTAGTCCGAACTAATGGGGTCCTACTGTACTTCCTACAGATATGTGGTGCTTGATTATTCAGTAAAATTATTTAAAAAGATCATACTTACTTTAACCAAATGAAAAATTATTGTTAGGGATTACAAAACTTTGATTGTTTTTCATTGTTAAAACAAAATTTTTTTGATTTTTTTATAATAGTGCTTTATAATTCACTGGTTATATATTATATTAGTTATTAACAATATGATTTTTATCAGACATAGTTGATATCTTATTGTATATTACCTGCCATTTATCTAACACCATGTGTCTTAGTCTCTGGTAATGTACAATTCCAAAAAAGATGGATGCAGTCATTTCTCTTCCATCTGAACCACTGTACATTCGCTCTGTTCCGTAGTAGTTGTAACCTCCTAAATATACAACAGAAATATAATAACGTATGATATGAGGGAGTTTTAGACTTGAAATATTAAAATGTGATTTGGTTAGATTTTGTATGGACAGGAGACAGGCTTACCTTTATAATATTAAAATGTATTATGTATAAAGAAGAGAATCAGTTTCTTCCATTTTTGTTTTTTTGTTTTTCCATTTAGGAAACATACACATCATAATACCATAAGGAGTTCTTCTTGATTAATCTATCGTATATTATGAACAGAAGAAATCTGTTCATTATACTCATTACATTATATTCAGAATCTTCATTATTACACAAATTTTTAATAAACTAATAAAACATATTCGGATAGAAAGTGTAATAAGTGTGATGGTTCAATGGCAACCTTTATGTAATGTAAATATTATGTATATGTTATAATATATATATATATATAATGTATATGTTCAAAGACTGATTATTGTGCTCAATTTTAAATCAAATTATGAAATGAAATTAAATTAAACCAATTTTTTTTACTGATATTTGTGTATCAATTATTTGATGACCTTAGTCAATAGATGCAGATCACTCAGCTGAACAATTGTGGCATTTTATTTTAATGTAAGATCTACAGATACAGTTTTTTAAAACCTGAAAAAACTGTTTTAAACTGTACCCGATTTGAAATTTCCCGACTGGCCTTTATTACTCAGTAACAAACATAGTCAATGTTTATTAAAACCTAACCTACATTGTCAAATTTGATTAAAATTCAACTAAAATAACGGATACTAGAAAGATTATTACTAATTCTTAGGTTAAGCGATTCTAAATTTTTATTTTTAATACTAATGCTCTTATTTTTTGTCATACAAAACACATTTGGAGATCATGGAATACAGATTTTAATATACCATTGTGGATAATAATTGTAGATTCTTTGCAAAGTGATTCACAAAAAAGATTTTAAAACATTTGTTGTTCAAGATATTACAATTTTCCAAATTTGAAGAAAATTGGTTATAAATTTCAACCCTTTGAGTGGTAACAGATGTATGTATATATAAAATCATCTGCAGGTCTTACTTCTTGCTATATGCATCCAACCTCAGGTGATCCCGACAACATGATGCATAGTGCATATTTTAGCAGCAGTGCCCAACAAAATAAGGTTTCTCAATACACATGCAATTGGGTTGTTCGTTAATGTGTTTGTAGTTTGTGAGTCAAATTTCTCAACTTTATTCTTAAAAAGTTTTTTTTTTCTGCCTTCATTGCAGTCAAATAAAATGTATTTTTAATGTCTTCACCTCTCATGAATCACTGTAAGGTTGTAGAAGGCAAACAGATATTCTTCTGTAACTAGAAGTCCAATTCTCGTTTGTGCAACAAATGTTACAGTTTTCTACCTGAGATCATTCAAACAAGAAATGGAAATATCTAAGTTTGAAGGGTTTAAAATTTTTTAATACAAGTTGCAGCTGTTCCAATCAAACTTCCAACCATATGTAATCTTGAGTCTTATAAATTGTATTTATATGTCTCTCAATGAATTTGATATCTGCTTTCCAATTCCGATTTGCAACAATCTTTACCAAGTTGATTTTAGAGACAAGTTCAGCACAAGTAGAAGTTTGCGGGTGTTACATAGTAGTTTTCATCAAGAGTTATTCTTAATATTTTTGGGGTGCTGTTATACCTTAATTTTTTAGTTCCCAGAAGTAATGTTGGTTGAAAATCCTTGAGCTTATACTTGTGAATACTGTAAACTGTGATTTTGATATTTATAGGGACCATTTTCCCGTCTGAAACCACATTTTGTTCAATGTATTCTGAATCCTAATTGCAGCTTTTTTTACATTTTTTATTATCACACACATTGTAATATCATCTGATGACACATTGTCTCCAAGTTGGAAAGCATGATGTTAAACAGTGTCAGGGTTAATGCGGATCCTTGTAATATACCATTATTAAACTCGTTATCTCTGATGACACATTGTCTCTAAGTTGGAAAGCATGATATTAAACAGTGTCAGGGTTAATGCGGATCCTTGTAATATACCATTATTAAACTCGTTATCTCTAATGTTGAGCTGTTAATCTGGAGGTCATGATCGATCCTTATTAAAGGTTTTAAGTATGAAATTTCTCACGAGGGCAACAATTGCAATAATTATATTTATGAAATTACATAAAAAATAGTGTTTTAAACAACCTTAATATGAGAAGAAATATAATGAAAATATGCTCAACCTGCTTGTAATAATCTTCCAAAGTAGTCTATTGCTGTGTCATCTTCTGAAAACTGGAATGGAGAAGCATCATGAACTAATCCATGAAGTGCGGCAGACTTACCAGCCATGCATTCTATCATCATAGCTGTACAAACAAGATACAAATTATACAGTACATACAGTTATAATTAAAATCTTTAAAATTTAACTTAAAAGTAGTGAATTGCAGTTGACAAATTTGCAAAATAAGTTAAGTGTAAAACTAAAACCTTACAGATTATGAAATTGAAAAAATATAACCATTTTTACATTCTGATATACTCTGTTTGAAGTTATTTGTTAATGATTTAAGTTCAATTTTATTATTATACATTTTTCGGACATTTGTATCAAATGTGAGTGTGATAGACAATATATTGGCGAGACTAAAAGACCATTAAACATTAGAATAAAAGAACATAAAAACAATGTGCGGTTAGGCCTAGTCGATAAATCAAAAATTGCAGAACATATATGGTCCGAAAATCACAAATTTAATTGGAAAGAGGCAAAAATCATACACCGGGAAAGTAACTTATACAAACGTAAAATAATTGAAGCCTTATATATAAAACTAACGGACAATCCTATCAGCCAATCAAGTATAGAAGTAAGGCCATTATGGCTCCCATTATTAAAAAAAGAACTAAAATTTGATTATAATACCCCTACAACTAAAAAACAAGCTGAAATTTTACCTGTTAAATCGCCACAAGGGGTTGTAACTCGCTCTCGGGCTAGGAAGCTTAATACAACTAACAATAGGCCACTCCCCTAATAGTTTGTCACGCCTTCTGGACCACGTCCACGTCACTTGTTGCTGTATCTATGATACAACAATACGTATTTGACATTAGTTGTGTGTTACCGTGATTGTGTTTTTGACTGCTCAGTTTTAGCTCTGAGATGCATGCTTAGATATTAAGGTTGGTGGTATTCTTATTTAATTTTACTTCTTACATAGGCTTAGTTTCTAGTTTCATGTTTCTTTAACTTTTAGTCACTTGATAACGGGAATTGATTCTTATTCCCGAAACGTCGTGTTTTGATTTTTAACACACAAATGATGGCAAATGTCCGAAAAATGTATAATAATAAAAAAATTCTGATATAGTTTATCTTACATGTAACATGTTAATATCAATGACTTGGATTTTGTTATCTTTATGTTTTCAAGTTTCAAGCATGACACTTGATTCTCTCCTGGTAATTGGACTAACGACAGTTGTAGTATTTCATTTATAAATAAGGCAAAGAACAAGTTCGAATGACTGGGCCACTTTAAGCACTTGCTTGTACCACATATACGAGTATTTCACTAGACCTCACATGCTTTCTTAGCTTTTCATTTTTAAATGTGGTCTCTTTTCATTATACATGTGACGACTTGGGCTTGCCAATCAGAAGCTGTTTAATTTATTACTAGTTTGACAGTGTCTTCTTCTTATACTCTCTACTGATTAAGAAAGTGAACAGTGTTTATGAAATATTTCAGAACTTTAGTGTTTTATTGTGCGTTTTCCTATTTGAGTACTACTAGGTACCAAGGACCACTTTCAACAGTAAGCCTGTGTCTCCTATCCATACAAAATCTACACTAATAGACTCTGTGCCCTAATAAACTCTAACTTATATTTAGATATTCCAAAGTCCAGGAGTGCCAATAACTCAAAGATATCTGTTTTACTAGTAGCCATCGAGATCTAAGAGAAAATGTATTTATTGTAGAATCTGCACCTGGATAAGAAGATATCAAAACATCTCTAATTAAGCAGTGAATATTTCAAGTTCTTGTGGATCACTAGACAGTGCACACAAAGGATGCGAACTCAATATAGCTTCCATGTTACATAGGAGTGTTAAATTCTTCAAAAGTCAGTAATGGTTTACCGATGGTTCTTTTAATGTGATATTTTGTACCTCGATTTCTGCCTCCAAAATTCCTTCAAAGTGATGAGCTCATGGTGGGTTGAAATTCAACTGATTCCTTTGGCATGTAAATGTCATTTATTTGAAAATTTTCATCAACTTTTGATAAGAGTTTTGTAATTCATTCAGGTGCCGAGCAGCACTAACAAAATTTGTTTCTCAGATGTGTGGACAATACATGTGTTCAATTTCATATTTAAGATACTTAAACTATACAAAAGCTGATTCTTGCTATATCAGGTGTTTTCTTTAATTTAAAACTAATTATTGCTTTGTGTGATGTCCTCCACACTCACTAGTGCCAACAAAATGGAGTGTAGGACATTGTAGTTATTAGTTTTTCCTGTGTAGTATTTTTTACACAAGATTTCACAATTAGGCAAACAAAATATTGAAGGCATCTGCCAGTGGATTTGTTTAATCTTTTTCATCCACTTCCAGTTTATGTGTTGTACACAGCAGGTTTTTACTAACAACAATGTTTATGAATTTCCACGCTGTTTTAATTATTTTATCTGATTTTCTAATTTCCTCATTAAATTCATAACTTTTAGCAGCTCTTATTACTTTCTTATAAATTTGTTTATAATTTCTGTAACAGTTAAAAAAAATTTAATGTGTGTACTTGTCAAGGATAAAATAAAGCAAAAGCTTAAAGTTTCAAAATATTTTAATAATATAAGTGAGTTACAATTGTTTCGCCTTGCAGCATCATCATGAGTTGGCCGATGATGCCGCAAGGTGAAACAATTGTAACTCATTTATATTATTAAAATATTTTGAAACTTTAAGCTTTTGCTTTATTTTATCCTTGAATATGGAGTTTCAACAAGAAATATCTGCTATTACATTAAAATTAAAAAAGTGTGTTCTTTTGTTGGAGAAGATATAAATACACTTGAGTCTGAGTCTATCAACTAAGCCAAATTATACAGTGATAATGAATCTCTCAATCGTGACATACAGTTGAATCGTGAATTTCAAAAAAACTATATCCATGTTGCCTTGTGGAACCCGATATATTCCTTAGCAAAATAAATGCTTACCCCAACATACAATTTTATATCCAGTTATTTCAAAATCAGTTTTTGTACAGACATTCTCAGTAAACTTAACTTTTTTCTGTAGAGAATCAATTACTGGCAAAAATTGCAACAAGATAATAATCTGGCAAACATTTAATTTTATCAAGAGAGAAAGCCTATTAAGTTATCAACATGTGTAGTCCACTTCTTTTATAAAAAACATTGATATTGTCGTAACTTTACATGGTCGGAAATAGAGTAGTAAAAAGAAAACCACTTATCATAAACAGAATAAATTATAATGTTACTAATTCTAAAAAATATTAAAACATTTTTCTGTTTTGTTAGAGAAACAATACAACAACATAATATACATAAACTTATTCCAATTAACACCCTTACCTATAGTCATACGAGATGGAAATCCATGAGGATTAAAAACAATATCTGGAACTAGTCCACTCTCTGTAAAGGGCAGATCTTCAGAGGGCCACATGTGACTGCAAATTCCTTTCTGCCCAGCACGGCTAGCAAATTTATCTCCTACTAAAGGATTTCTCTATAGTTAAACACAAATTTCTTAATTAATTATTTTATTTTTTCATTCAAAGAAGAAAAAAAATATTGAATGTATTTGGATCTCTGATTAGAAAAATATGTTCAGGAATATCCACACGAAAAAAAATTATTCATTATAAAAAATAATAATATAATAGAACTTCTTCAATACATAAAAAATAACAACCTTGTGTTTATACTCTTTACTAGTGGAAAAAAATTACTTCAATTAAAATTAAATTATATTTAACTTACTGGAACACGGATTGTGATACATGCTTTTACTGGAGGGTCCTTATTGCTAGTACTGCCACATAGTCGTACATTATCTACGTATACAGTTTCTTTACCTTGATAAAACCCTATTTTAAAACGTGATTCATCTGCATCAAAATAACTGTGAACATAAATCAATTCTTTTAAATATGAACATGAATATTTCTTAAAATAAAGACCAACAATAATTTTTTTCCCTATATAACTATCTAAAACTATTTTCTACTTTTATTGATTACTAAATGTTAGTAAATTTTATCTTTGTGAAAATACTATGGTACATGAAAACGTATTTTTAGTATTTAAAACATTACTTTTATATTTCAAATAATTTTTACACGATTTATTTTCTGTACCAACCCAAATCCCCAGAAACTATTAAAACTATAAAAAACAATATTTACAGTTTTAAAACAGTTTGTTCTAGATACTGTTATTTTAATTGTGGAATTTCATGCACCAGTCCTAACTGATATTGTGGTTGTCACAATTGAATAGCCGTGTGAATGAATAACTGTTTGTTTTGTTACGAAAGGTTTTAATTTTGTAATTTATAATTTATACTTTAATACCATTTACCAATGTTTTACTGTTTTCTAAAAATATTTACAGTAATCAAAAAAAATATCAGAAAATTTAGTTGTTTTCAGTTTATTTGATAGACTGTATCAGTGTTATTTAGTAACGACATCCTCTTTGACAGTTTAGGTGACAAACTTAAATTGTTATATGATTTATGATAAATATACAATATAATCAAATTTACACTATTGACCGAAGGTACTTGGTAGAACTCCATTTTAATGAAAAACAAACACAATATTTAGTAAATTCTATAATTTAATTGAGTCTTGCCGACCATGGTTTCGCCAGCCGTTGCCGTTACTGGCGAAACCATGGTAGGCAAGACTCAATTAAATTGTAGAATTTACTAAATATTGTGTTTGTTTTTCATTATAATCAAATTTGTTTACTAAATGTTTCAATTATTGAAAAATCATTAACATTCCTAACTTTCTAAGATGCAGAACACATTCAAAGTGTTCAAATAGAATAAAAGCTTTTTATATTTAATTGAAGCTAATAATGGGGATTTCGAAAGGATGTAAATTTGAAAGACTACATGATGTATTTGTAAACTTTTTAATAAAAATGTAAGGAACAAAGGTGAGGTAAGGAATATATTTTGGGGTGTACTTGGCTCTAGGACAATTTTTAAGAAGTGGGAGGAATTATCTAGATAGTTCCATAGTGATAAACGCCACAGTCAAACAATTTATTTAAGAGAATAATATGATACTATCAGCTAATATGTTGTAGAAAATTAGGCCACACAGCCTAGTTCTTGTATAATTCAGTAGAGTGTTAGGGTAATTTAGGCTGGTAGTAATTAAAGCTCTTAGCAGGGCTTTAACATATTTTATCCTATACAGGGTTTAGTGCCATTAGCCAAATATAGGGATGTTACCTCTGTCACAATATGGAAATAATACCTTTATTACATTAAGTTAGTTATAACATAACATTCGTTATAATAAAATCTATTGTTTAGGATAACAAAGCTGATGGACATGTATTAATAATAAAATTCAGTATGGTCTGGTAAATTAATATTGAACATAAGATCTCATCACTACGCTTCCACTCTCGGTTCACTATTTAAATATTCCTGTAAGCAACTTTTGATAATACAATATTAGACAATCGATAAAAAAAAGTAGAAAATCACATACTTCAGACTTATACCAAAAGTATATAATTCAAAGTTTCACATGTAATCAAATATTCATGATGAGATGTATATTGAAAAGTAATTATTACTCGTAATTTAAAATTCTTATTCACACTTAAATGTTAATTTTAATACAGAAATGTAAATAATAAATGTAGGGTGAGAATCTATGCCATTACATGCAACACAAATTACGTGACATCCCTGAACTTAAATTATCATCAGTTGTAATTTGTAAATTTTGTTATTATGAAATTAATACAGTCTATCTGATATAATACTATAAAATTATTAAATTGAATATGAAAATAAAATTTTAACAATTTAGAATACGAAACTAATAATATAAAAGATAAAATTAAATATTTTATGTAAGTAATGTATTAAATTATGTAGGAAATGTATCAATGTTGTACTAACTGTAATAGTTATAATATAATGTAAGCGATCATTGATGTTGTTTCTTAAAAAGATGTTACAATGGAAATTTTTGTTGTAATAGAGTCTACAGTTCAGTGAAGATCTTGAAGCATATAAGATGCTTATGAAATTAGGTCAGAGTTTAATCAAGTACATAGCTATTATGTTTAGATTTTGTATAGATAGGAGACATAAGCTTACCTTGGAAAGTGATCCTTGGTATTATCTAGTAGTACACAATAGAAAAACATACAATAAAACACTAAAGTTTTGAAATATTTCATAAACACTGTTTTCACTTTCTCAATCAGTGGATAGTATAAAAAGAAGACTAAATTGTTGTAATTTGGTCGCAGAGGATGGATCTGTGTCGAGTGTTGAACTACAGACAAATGTTTTATTATTATTTTTGTTATTGTTATTATTCCATTAAAAAAAAATTAATTATATTAATTTTAAGTAAACCTGTTGGGTAAGGGAAAAGGATAAAGGATGATTAATCTAAGATTACGATGAGGGGTTCTCTAGATTTTGTGACCCCATTGATGAGACAGTTTTCATCTTCTTAGTTCTGAGAGTTTGCATTCTGGAGGGAGTGATTTTTTAATTTTTGTCATGAAGCAGTCATCAAAAGTGATAATTGTGGTTTGCAGCATGTTGTGCAGTTGGTTTCTCTATATTTATGAAATTAAAGTTTTATATGTGATAAAATTTAATAAAGAAGGAAGAGAAATAATAATTAAATGAATTAAATGTTAATAAAAATATAAACAGTGATAATTACACACAATTAAATTATGGATCACGAGTAATACCTAAGGTATGACTGATTAATTTTGTGTCAATTAAAACAAATATTAGCAAATGACTTTAAAATGAAAAGCCATTGTATTGATTATTTTATTTTAATAACATTATTTGAAAAGAAAAGTAATTTATTTTAATCATTGTTTAAAACTTAATGTAAATGTATAAATGTGCCTAAAAAAAAAAAAACCATAAAAGCTGTGCTAATGAAATAATAATTATAACAATAAAAGTTTTGTTATGGTTTTCTGATTTCGTTTTATTCATTTGTGAAAAAAAAATTGCAAATTACAAACTATTATATAGTATTTCTTTAAGAAAGCTGTGGGGATTGATGACAATGGTTGCAAAAATAAACATACATTTCATGCTGTATCAAATAATACTCAAATAAATATATTTGATATATTGATAAATACAATTTATTACGTGAATTTTGACACCCTCAATAATTTACAAAATATTTCAGAATTTCGGTGATTTATTTGATTGTGTTTTTCTATTTTTGTACTATTGTGTAACACCAAGGATCATTTTCCAAGGTAAGTCTATGGCTCCTATCCATACAAAATATAAATAAAATATAATCTAAATAATTTGATGCTCACCAATCTGGTACTTTGACCAGTAGTCCGACACTTTGACTGGCAGTGCCTGTCAATGTGTGAAAGAGAGAATTAAATTGAATTGTCTTTATTTTGAAGAGAAGTTAGGTCTATATAGTCCTCTTTACCCTTTAAACCAATTAGAGAAAAAGAGAGGGACTTTTAAGTACACACATTGAGCAAAATGTTATCGTTGGATGATTATGGAATAATAAAAAACTTTGTTCGTTTGGTGTTTAAAGTGAATTTACTATAAATTATTTAAACTTTTGTAATTTTTTTACTCATTTAAATCAGAGATTGTTACTGTTGTTTTTATTTACAATGTCTCAGTTACAAAAATATAAACATAAAACTTTAACTTTACTTGAAAAAGAAGAAATAATTTTAAAAAACTTGAAAAAGATGAAACGATTAGTGATTTAACTACGTTTATGGTGTTGGTCGTGCTAGAATTTAAGACTAAGAAAAAAAATCAAGATCAAATTTAAGGGTTTGTTAAAGATTTGACAGCAAGTCTATCGATAGAATAACTGTAAAATTTGATGAGTACCTTCTTGTTGTACCTACTTGGTTTTTACAAGAACATAAGACATACGCATATTTCTGGTCAAATAATTAAAGAAAAGGCTTAGATTTTTTTAATAAAGAATCTATGAAAAAAGACGATTTGAATGCTAGTGACAATAGGAACAATCAATTTAAGAAACAATTTGGAATTCAATGGCTAAGATAACAGATGAGATATTTTCTTGCAACTTTGAACCTTACAAGGAAAAATTTATCAAGACCGTAGAAGAGATAAATCTTGGTCCTGATCAAATTTACAATGCAGATGAGAATTGATTGTTTTGGTGATTATTGTCTAATAAAACATTTGTCCACTAAGCTGAAGCTAGTGAACCAAGGCATAAAATTTAAAAAAGACCGAATCTTGTTTATGTCGTGTTCAAATGTCAGCGACATTCATAAGCTTAAGTTATTAGTTATAGAAAAATTTTAAAAAACCAAGGGCTTTCAAAAACTTAGAGAATATAAATTAAAGTCTAAGGATGACTTTAACACCACTGTTACAGCCAATGGATCAAAACGTAATTCAGAATGTTAAGATCCAGTATAAAAAAGTTTACTCTATACTGTTATAAGTAAAGAGAAAAGCATCGTTGATTCATTGAAGGCCACTAACCTCAAAGGTGTAGTTTTTAACCTAGCATCAAAAAATTGGACAGCATACCAAGAAAATCCAGATGCCAGTATCCAGAAATTAGGTACGGAGATCGAACACCTCCAAGAAATAATCACCAATCTTTGCACTGAATTAGAAAGCTTGACACTTAATGATGTAAACAACTGGTTTATTGGTAATCAAGATGAAAATTTACAATTTATGACTGATGGCGAGATCTTTCTAGATGTAATTAAAACACCGATGAAGAAGTTTAAACTGTTCAACAAGTCCATACCAAACAGCACAGTAATACTGTGAGTGCACTAGATATAGTGTTTCTTGAGCTAAGGAAAACAATGTAGTATATCTGCTGACATACTTGAGTTTAAAAATATTGTAAGAAAAAAGTGGTAAAACCGTCAACTTTATTGTACAACATACTCTCACGGAAAATAAACTAAACCATTAATATTTACCTTATATTTTTGTTTATTGTACAATTACAATGAATAATTTATTTATTTTATTTTTGTATTAGTCTATTTTATTTGTTTATTAATATACATGATGATTTTTTCTTGTACTTCTTTTTTTCAATCCTAAATCCAGAAATTTGACATTTTCGGTAATCCGACAACCGGCTGCACAATATATGTCAGATTACGAAAATCTTACTGTATAAATATAAGTAACTAATAATTAATACGGAAGCAATGTTAAGGATCTCTAAAGAGAAAAAAAGGTTTTTTTAAATACATTTAGGTTTATTTATGAGAGATATATTAACTTTAAATAAACTGATACCAACCAGTAATAAGGAGTACGGTCTGTATATACTGCGCCAGGGAATGGAAGGCCATCCATACCCAATGATTCAGTTAGACTAGCATTACTTGGGTCTAATCCAAAATATGATTTAGACTATAAAATAAAACAATCACATTTTCAAGTTAATAACTAGAAGAAAAAAGAAATAGGTAATACAACTAAATACTATGTAAAAAAACAATACTATAGTCCACTGCACGAAATCGGGCGGGTGGCTTGTTTAGCGCTGTTGTCACATATGGAACCGGCCTAGCGAGGGATGGTCAAAAGTCGCTTACCCCTTACACACTAATTGACAACCTTGAGCGTCCAGTGTTGCCTAGTTCGAGCGTCAGACCGTTACTCGTCAGACTATTGCCTGTCGCTGCTCAGTACATTCGCTATAAGTTTCCGTAATTGTTTTTAAAGTATTTTAATTTTTGTGTGATATTTAATAGTGTATAAATTTGAAATCGTACAGTGTATATATAGCGGTAATATGTAAATTATATTTTTAAGTGTTATGAACTGTTAATTTCTGGACATATTTCATTATTTTTGTGTTACGGCTTTATTTATAAAAAATGTCAAATATGGACTGTCTTCTGCGAACTCCTGTGAAACAATGCCGACTTAAAAGTTTGTGTAAGAACGACATTCAAAGCCAAACGAAAGGAGTTATTGTCAACATTTACAAGTTTGTTAAAAAACTAGCAGATCCGGAGTTTTTAAAAAGTGTAAATTTTAAGCACTCAATGTATAATTTTCTTGTGAATGAAACTTGTAAGCTAGTACAAAATACAGGCTGTTCTGACCGTTTCACGAGCCATGTGGCAACACTGCATTTTCAGCCACCCGCCCGATTTCGTGCAGTGGACTATATGACATTTTTTACTTTAATAGCTTATAAATCTGGTATCAAAATGAATGTCAGAAAGAAATAATACATAGCTAGAAGTCTATTAATTAAAGTAAATGTCATATAAAAAAAACAACTATTTTCAATATCTTATACTTTATTTACCAAAAGAATGCCTAATATAACAGTTTCCAGAAGTTTTGTCACCAGTCGTTATTTATTGAAAGAGACATTCTTTTGTCTATAACTTATTTGGTACACATTTTCATTAAACTGTAACAATAAAATCAAATATAAAAATTTAATATAAACATCAAATATAAACAGAACTTCATAAATCGAATTTGTAAATATAAATATAATAAAATAAAATATAAATTTTAAACTCACATTTTTCAGATCAATAAATTCAGATTTATAGATGGATCCATGTGCCAAGCCACGCTCAAACGATGCTTTGTTTATAATCATAGCATCCTCCATGTCGTATCCCTGTAAATTTTTATTTGTGTTTTAAAAATGAATAACATATACCATTTTTATTGCACAAAATATTCAGAAAGAAAAGGTGCAGAGTCATTTACATCACTATAACTAATTGATTAATACTAATAAATTATAAAATTCATTCTTCACATTTCATAGAGGATTATTAAAATATTCATCTGTACTATAATAAACTTTTTTTACAACTTGCAACTTTATAACATTTTTAAAACAAGCAAGACCGAGAGTCTTATACATTTGTGGCAAACAGTTATACAGTTTTACTCCCACATACTGTGGATTATTTTCGAACAGCTTTAGACGATGGTATAGAAATCTGTAATTTTCATTAGCTCTAGTACTATAACCATGCTTAAAACTGTTTTTTTTTTTTTTTTTTTTTTTTTTTTTTTACAAAGCCTGCTTTATTTTTGTGAGCCCAGACTAAAGTTTTATAAATATAAGGTTCTGGCAACGTAAGTATGTTACAATCTCTAAAAAGGATCTTACAACTTCTTTCTCCGCCTATCCCAGAAAGATTTTCTTTAAAAATTTTTTTTTTCTGAAATATAAATACCTTCTGTACACCAGCAGCACTTCCCCCACACCACAATACCCAATACCTATCCTCAACACAGATTCAATATATGCATGGTAAACCACCAAACAAGCCTTCAAGGAAACCCCATTTCTTAAAACCGAGAAAACATAAACCATTGATCTCAACCTTCCCTTAATTTCTTCCAAATGACATTTCCATGTTAAAACCTCATCTACACATATACCCAAAAATTTATGACAATTTCAAGAATTTTAAATTTTGTTTCCAGTATTTTTTTCATTACTGTTGGTTTTAAAATGTATTATTTCGTTTTTGTCTGGATTTACAAGAAGCCCATTTTTTGTAAACCAAGAATCTAACCTTTCTAGTGATTCAACTACTACATTGTTCAAAGTTTCAAAACAATTTTGCTTGATAACTGCTGTGGTATCATCTGCAAATAAAATTAATTCTAAATTTGTTGCCGGTGAAGATCACGTATATAAATTAAGAACAACAATGGTCCCAGTATGGATCCCTGTGATACCCCAAATTTTACATAATCCCATTTAGATAGATATCATTCATTATCCTTATATAAAATAGTCCTCTGTCTTCTATTCTGTAAATAAGATTTTACCAAAGATACAAGGTTTTCATTAATACCACATTTCTTCATTTTCTCAAGCAATAGAGAATGATCCACACAATCAAATGCCTTGGACAGATCACCAAAAATACCTGCTGTAAAGATTGGCCTATCCAGAGCACCCGCAATCTCATTTACAAATGTATAAGTGCATCTCCCGTACCCAGTCCCCTTCTAAACTAAATCCAAACTAAAGAGGATACATAATCTTATTAGAATTTAAATTATTAACCAGTCTATGACATAACTTTTTCAAATATCTTAGACACATTTGCAAAGACTGACACAGGACGATAATTACTTAATTCAGATTTAGCACCCTCGTTAAAGATTGGTGTCACTTCTGCTAATTTAAGGTTTTCAGGGAAAATTCCTGTTCCTTACATTTTATAACTAAAAATAATAAATAGATAAACTAGACAAAAAATATTCTTGTCTCAAGATTGCTTATCAATGTAGATGAATGTCATTTTATAACACTCGAACACATTTATTCCTTTCCTCAAATATATATGAAATCTCTGAGCTGGGAGAGGGGTTAATATTAATATAAGAAAAACTGAAAATATCAGATCATTGGTTGTCAATCAAAATGTGAAAATGGATTATGAACAAATTATATATATATTTAAATAAAGGACTGTTATGTTGGAAACATGTTATTCGTTATTGAACAGCAGTTGCACCATTTGTTACATTGATGGCCTTTCTGGTTCAATGGATAAACTAAATAATTGATTTATACAAATTCTTTGATACAATCTGATACCCTAATATAAAAGTTCCATAATATTCAATCCAATTTACATACATATTTACAACATTATGTTCTAATATTTCAACAAATATTACTTAATATAACTTAATTATTTGTTCCCAAAACAATTAATTCAGAATGAACTATCTATCATTGCGAAAGCAAAAATTGAATCTACTATTTATATTCAAAACACACAGAATGGAATAGACATTTCATTTGCTCACTCTTTAAACCAATGATGGAATAAGCCCACAAAGTCTAATCCCTGGAATCTCTTGAAGAAATCTGAATTTCTAGTCAATAATGGTTGGTCTCCCTATAACCGTTGTCGTCGGTCTCTAACAGTGGCAAGGCTTATCAGTCTCTTGAATATCAATTGACCTTTTTACTAGGGCAGTTTAGGCTTTTATAGATTCCTTTTTTCTGTGTTGGGCATATTTCATGTAAGTCATTGCATCACTTTTTGAGTTCTTTCGCAATGATGGTCAATTTTTTGTGCAATGTCTTGGGACTTGTAAAAACTCAATTTTCATATTACTGTACCATATTTCCTAACAGGCCTATCCCTGCTTCACTTGTTCCATAAAGTGTATTACATTAAAACTGATTGAGCTTTTAATACTGGAGGTCGAGATTAATTTAATTTTTTTAAGTAATCCTTAAATATTTATCGGGATATAATTATTTTGACACTGTGTAGTATGTATTGAAATTTATACTTTACTTTCCTTCTTTTATTAATCATTGTAGAAACACTTAGTCACACTCACACCAAGTTTAAGATTATATATCCATAGATTAAATGATCAATTTCATATAAAACTGTTTTTAATACAAATCAATTTTAATTTTCATAAAATAATTTTAGTCAATTTTATAGTCAATCAGACTATTGATAATAATTCAATTAATATTGTTTACGATCACAATAATCAATAGTAATGTTTCTCTTCATGTAACATCAGTACAAGTGAACAGGAATGACAGTATGGATCGAGACAGTGAGGCTACTGGCTACTATACGTATAACATATGACAACAGTCAAAGTCCAGCATAACTTGATGGCTGAATAGCCAAAATGGCCGTAGTGAAAAGAAAAATCAATATTTGACTATGGTGACAGTAAGTCATTTTAATTAATAATTTTATAGGTTTCATATATTGAGAAATATTTGGTTTGAGAATTTCCTGAAATGACGCACGAACTTGAAATTTTAGATTTGACATACCGCTGTGTCTAGTCATTTGGAAAACTTGAGGCTCTTTCATTTGCCGCAAGTTCGTTACTCTTGAATCATTCTAGAACTTAGAAGTCGTATTATATAGGCTGTAATACATCTGTGCTTAGGAAGCTGATTTTACCTCAGCCTAAGCTTATGATAACACAATTTAACCACGTTAAAAAAATGAATAAGTCTTTGAGACGTACATAATTACAATGGAACAGTTTAAAAAACGCTTTCTATAAAAATGAATCGGGAAATATTTTGACTGAATAAAAAAAAAATACACCCGAGAAATTAATCTGTTCTCGCTAATGAGTACAAGATGATAATTAAGTTTTTTCTCGATTTTCAAGATCATGCACACGCATAGAAATTACATATTTCATTGAGAATGGCGCAGTTTTTGGTTTTTTTAAACTCATGATCCATCACTTTTGAAGTTATCCAAGGTGTCCAATATTTTTTATTGGGGCTAAACTCGAAGAAAATTTTATCACAATCGTTAGAGCCAATAATTATGCAGTTTTTTCCATGCCAGCTACCCCCAAATTTTGAGTTATAGAAAAAATGAAAACAATATCTCAAAATATATCCAAATAATACACACATACCAAATTTGATTAAATCGGTTGATGCGTTTGGGCTGCAGAGAACTGTAGCTACATACGACAATAACTGACATCAATCCAGAGACTAAAATCAAAAATGCATTGACTGTGATTACACTCATCATGCTAGCTACCAAACTATATAGGTTGTGAAGCAACTAAGAAAATTATTTTTAAAAATTAAGAAAACTGCTATTTAAGAATAAATCATTGAAATGAAAAGATTTTAATACTAGTTCCGTCTCAGAAAATAAGAATAAAAAGCCCTAACACAAAATACAATAAAAATAAAAGATTAAACAAATACAACAAACCAAGATTTATATACTAAATAAATAAAGCCTCCTCTAGCAAACTAGTATCTAAAAAGGCTACTAGAAAAAATGAATCAACAAGAAATATTGTAAAGAAATGATGTTATTCCTATCCCCAAAGTAGAAAATGAAAATAAGAGATTTGTAAACAATGGAAGTACAATCCAAAAGAATTGAAGTTAGGAATGTCAATGGGCTCTTACCGCATATACAATTTGAAAAAATTATTGATTTCATATTGAAGAGAATATTATGTTATTTTTAAGGCAAAATAATCATGATGGTTTTTTGCTTTTAAACAAACAAAAAATTACAGCCTAGATATGAAATAGAATTGAATACTCTCTTGGAGATAAAAATAATGACATAAAAGTGATAGCAAATCTATTGTTCACCAACAAATGTTATCAAGAAAGCTCAATGTGTAGAGTTTTTCCAAACAATGGCTATTCATATCATGGCACCAAAGATAAACAATGTGAAATTCAATGAACTGTTAAGGATTGGACTAGCAATCAAAGTAATCTTACCAGAATGAATAGATTTTGTCATCTCAAAGAGATATTCTAAATATACTATAAATGGTGCAACAACTTTGTACAAACTTTCACTCACCCATCCCCAAAACCACATAAAAACTAACCAAAACTAATCGTCACCAAAAATGTTAGTTTGTGTTTATGGAGAATGGTCAAACAACTCCATATCAAACAACCCAGTAGCCCTTGAGTGTATGCGGCAGTATATGGACAAGGGTTGTCATGTAAAATTCAACATGCAACGGTGTTTAATTTGAATGGTTATTCTCAGCTTCCTTATAGTGTAAACTGCAAAGTTTATAGTAGTGCCTCAACCCATAAAATCCACCAGGAGAACATCTTTTCTGTCCCAAAAAACACTTGCCATAAGTTTTCTTGTGCAAAGTATTTTGCCGGGACTTTGGAGGATGTCGTGACAAGCTAGTGCGGGTCCACTAAATCGACTGATTTTTTGTATCCATGTTGACATGCTACTTCAAAGTCTCATAGCCTGTCACAATGTGACTGGGGAAATAATCGTCTTCAGTATTGGTAGCGTATAAAATGTAAGTTAGCATAGCACCTATCCTCTTAGTTTTGTGGTCATCAGTTATTATTTCATACAAAACTGTTTGTAATAACTGAGGAAAAAAGTCAAATAATACTGTAATTTTCACAATGTTCTTTCTATATACTGGACAAAGTTCATGATGAATAACAGCACATAATTCACACACAGCAGGATTTTCAATAGTTGAAACCATTTTGAACAACTAATTTAAATTCTCTAATAAGAAAATAAGAACTGTGATTTAATTGTATTGCTTTTTTAAAAAAGTAGTCTATTAATTTTAGATTTTTGTTAGAATACATCAGTGTCTTACCACTTTTATTAGCTTAAATTTTGCTTTTTAAATACATAATTTCACTAGTGTAAAATATTAATTTCATTTTTGTGTTTAGTAAACTCAATGTTCCGTTTTTATTTTATATATTTAGATAAATTAAATATTTTCTCTACCTCGGATTACTAGAACTATTTATCTGGAGTCCGCTGTAATCCAAAATTGATCAAAGGAAATGGTGCATTAAACTAAATATGACAAAATAAATACATATGATCTTAACACAAAAAGACAATTATTATGATCATTAGTTAATTATTTATTAACAAATAGTGCTTAACAAAAATTGTGAAAAAATATTAACACCAAGTTATTACTAGACACTAAGTTACATTGGAAGGAACATGTAAAGGAAAATTTGAACAATTATGTATCCAACTAGAAAATTTATTGTCTGATATGAAGATCTGGATAATAAATGTGTTAGTTAACTACTATTATGCAAGCAAGTTATAAAAGCCAGAGTGAACTTTCAGACTTCGACTTTTAGAGTCCACCACGAAAATATAATATGACATTATAGAGACATTTCTTTACAAAGTACTTAAGACAATATCAAACGATGGATATGTAATTAAGATTTATAGAAGGAAAAAACCTTTTTCTTCATTGGATTGTAAAATTTTGAAATCCAAGTCCACACGAAGAATCTATATGATGTAGTAAATGTTGTAAATGCTTCAGCAGCTAAACAATAAGGAACTTATATGGTGATTCAACAGATTAAAGATGTTTGAATTAGTTTACATGAAAAAAAATTGAGTGTTATACTGGTGCTATTTACTAGGCATTATCACTGAACTATTTACATACCTAGACGTTTATATATTCAATTTTTTTTTTTAGAAGGGAAAAAAAACTAGAAACTTGATAAAAGTAATTGAAATATAATGCCAAATCTAGATTAAAAAATAATATTAATATTTTTAATAAAAATGCCTTGAGAAATGCAGATAAGTTCAGGAAAATAAATTCATCCACATTGTAGGAGATCAGATATCGACTGTCGTAGTAAGAAGAAAATATGGAAAAATATCAATTTCAATATGTTATCTAAGCACATAATATATCAACAAGCACACATGAAAACAATCATAACAAATGTATAATATTACTTACTGTATATGATATAACAGCAACGATTGCATTGGTTCCCATTGCAAAGTCATCTAGGTTAATATTATCATAATGTAAGGGACGGAATAATGGTGTAGCTGGTGTCTGTAGTCGATACAATTTTGTCTCTGATTGAAGGTGCCATGTATGGCAAGGTGTTCCCATTGTTTGTTTACCCATCTGAAAAAAAATAAAATAAAAATATATTATAACTCTATAAAGCATTATTTATTATGAAGATTTAATAACAGCTTGTCTCCAATAAGTAAGGTAAAAAAAAAAAAAAAAGAATTACTCATTGTGGTTTTAGGAAATACTACAACCTACTACGGATCATCTGTCAATACTTAAAGAAGAACAAAAATATTTTGATGAACTGTATTCAAGCTTTATTAATAAAAAAAAAAAAAAGAAAAAAAGTCAATGAAAAGAAACTACAATTTTATTGCATGCAAATTAACATGGATTAAATGTGATAATTTATAGCATGCTGAATAAACCAGCTGATCCAGGTTTATTATTGTCATATCGCTCACTCACTGAACAATAAACAGACTTGGCTAACCTCAAGTGCATTTATAGGCACAGTTGTTAAATACAATGTCGGAACACAATTTTGAAATATAAAATATAACTAACAGTAAATAACATACCAACTATTGTTCTGTATACAGTATTATTACAATACTATTGTTCTGTAACATACCAACATATGCTTTATAATCTAAAAATAGTACAAATAAAACACAATTTTTCTTTTGTAAAATTCTATAATTTATTATGGTCTAGCCGACCATGGTTTCGCCAGTTACGGCATTGACGAGGCTCTTACAAGACTAAATACAAAGCACACCATAACTATTATAAAAGGTTGATGTTATGGTGTGCTTTGTATTTAGTCTTGTAAGAGCCTCGTCAATGCCGTAACTGGCGAAACCATGGTCGGCTAGACCATAATAAATTATAGAATTTTACAAAAGAAAAATTGTGTTTTATTTGTTAAAATGGAATTCTATCAAGTACCGTCGGTCATCAGTGTAAACAATAAAAATAGTAGGAAATATAATGTATACTACAGTTGTAGGAAATATTTTGTATGTAATTCAAGTGTAAAGTGTCTTTATTGATCCCGAGACCTACTTCACGCTTTTAATATATAAATAACTAAATTAGCACAAGACGGAGTTTCAACTACGAAGTCGTCGTTTTCAATTATCACATGCCATCAGCAACCTGAGGATCATAACTTTCAAGTTTTCACAAGTGTTATTGTTCATTACAGTGAATAACAAAATTAATAATTTCCTTAATTTTTAAACGGGTTAAATATGATTTTGTCTAGCAATTGTTTCTGTACCAATAGACCTACAACACAAGGGTGAAAGGTAAAAATATTCTGAACTAAAAATATACACACAAGAATTCAACATGAAAACAAACATCCATTCACAGATATACCATTGAGTCTAAAGTAATGTTGGTACAAATTATTGTTGAAAAAGAAAGGTGAATAAAATATTTCAAAATGGCAAATATTCAAAATGCTTATTGAATATAGTCTACAGACATTAAAACTTTTATCTTTTAACTAAAAATGTTTGATTAGCCAAGATTTGGTTAAACTTCATAACTATAATACTTGTTATAGTAATACGAATAATATTTTTATTTCTTGTACATAGTTGTTATTATACATACACTATATATAATACGTTTTTTCCCATATGGAAGTACTGTAATACAATTATGTCTCGTTATCCTATGTGGAAATTACCTGTTATCCTATGAAGTCCGCTAGACTACAATATGAATTATTGTATTTGTTATAATACTTTAAACGTTTTAACTTACATCTTGGCATACCTTAGTGAAATGTATTTTTATTGTGCTAAATTATGGGCAGCATATATATATAACCTATTCTCTTTATAGATGAAAAATCCTCATTCCTACCCACTTTCTTTAGTTTCCACCTTCCAACAGCAATCCATCAACATAAAAAGCTACTTGAAGCACTAAAACTAGAGATGATCGTTATTTTAACTAACTGTTATTTAATAACCTTTACTGAGAAATAATTTAACTAACCGTTGGTCAACTCTGAACTAACGGTTATTCTCACAAATGAGATTTCCATTAATGTAGTTTCTTTTGTTTCTCAACATAACTGTCCGAAGATGACAAGGACAGAGATAAGCCACAAGAGAGGGAGAAATGAGAGAAGAGTCCAAAGGAGGGGGGTGGGAAAAACACTGGTCTCAGTGCAATGCAGACTGCCAAATTCTCGGAAGAAGTTTTGAACAAGGGAGAAAGGTATCAAGAAAGAGATGGTGTGGGGAGTGGAGAATTTTCACCCTTTCTCTATATATCATCCTTCATCTTTATCATCTAAACAAACATCCATACTGTAAGCAGTTATTGGTGACTAATTTTATTATTCGTTCAGTTAGTTGATTTGTAAAGTTCATTTCACGTTCACGATTTAAGATGTGCCGGTGCTCTGTAGTGAAGCTTTGTTCAGTGGTGTTGAATATATCATTACATTTTTTGTTTATTTTATGACTATTGAAATTTATATTTTTATTTATATTTTTGACGAGGTTTTTATTCAAAATGTCTAATCTCAAAAAGAGAAGAATAACATGTGAGGAAAATTAGAAGTCAGTCTGCGAAGGAACACGCTCAAAATAACTTCAACTAGTAATAAGTGCTTGCAGATTAATCTCAAATAAAATGTAAAATAAATAAAAGGAAAATTTCATAGCTCTAATTAAAAATTCTATTGTGGTGCGATAAATAGCAGTTGTAACAAATGTGAACGAGTGAGCAATCAAAATAGGTGAAGTGTTTAGTGCGATTTGTTAAGTAAAGAAAATTAAAATAAAAGGTCAATTTAAGTGTCTAGTATGAGAAAAGGGAGTGTCAGAAAATGTAAGTAGTCCCTAATATAAATACTTGTAAAGGCCATTCCACACTGCACGTGGCGTGCGTGGCTGGACATATGCTAGCTACTATTCAAAATATAGCTTCCCTGCTTATCAAATGAGACAGCTCACACTGCAGAGCCACGGCCACGCGCTACGCCCGCTAACCGGACACGCGTGGCTACCGTTCGCTCCTTGAGCGATCTTTTTAAACGTGGCGGACACATTTTTAGCCTGCGCATGCGCAGAGCGGGCTAGATCACATGGCAACCGCTAGCTGCACGGTCCATTCTCCATTCTCTGTTGCGATTTATTTCCCCTAATATTTATTTTAAATAAGAAGAATTTAGGTTTGTGTTAAGTTTTATTACTTTAAATTGTTGTTGTCTTATGATATTGTATTTAGAGCATTCTAGTATTACATGTTCCAATGTTTCTACCTTGCTCATGTTACAGTTTAAACATAATGGGGTAAAATATTATTTAATCATATGTAGTCTACTGTTGACATTTGCATGTCCTATTCTTAATCTACATATATTTATTATCTCCCATCTGCTCATCTTACTGTCTTTAATTTTTTAATTTTTTCCCGATCTCTCTATATGATCTATATCGGGGTTTTTTAATATTTTTCCTATTTCAATAGGATTTGCTTTTAATTTATCCTTACGTTGTAATATTACAACATAAGGCCCTTCATTATTACAATTGTAATATCTTATTTTTTGTTGGTTTTGTTTTTTGGTTGTTGGTGACCTGTCTGGGCTTGTGTCATTTACTTGTGTAATATCCCGTTTTCTACTGCAATCACTACTACTACTATCATTGTTTGATGGATTATTTAAATGATATTGGTTATTTCTACTATTATTTATTGGATTATTTGGCTGATATTGGTTATCGATATTATGGATATCATCTGTTTGAATTATAGATGGAACTGCTATTTGTGTTTCCATTTCGGAAAAATCACCGGTTTGAATGGCTGAGCCCTCCGCCATGGTGAGTGGCTCAGCCTAGTTTTCTATTTAGTTTGTGCTATTTATTTATTGTTTTTTGTTAAGTAAAAATATTGTATAAAATTAGTGGTATATTAATGTATTTCAAGCAGAGTAATATGTATTAATTACATACTAGTTTACCTGCTTCTACTACTATATTAAATGGTTATTCTAGTATACTGTCGGTAAACGTGGCCGGTATAGCATCGCCACAGTCGCGACTATGTGAATTGGCACGTGGCCGGCGTGGCATACATCCAGCCACGCACGCCACGTGCAGTGTGGAAAGGCCTTAAGACAGATCTCGAGGGTTACAAAACATATCACTAGCAGATATCGTAAATAGATTTAACAAATTTTATTATTTAAATTGAACTATTATAGAATGTTAGTATAAATAATTTTGTTTAACTAAAAAACATGAATGATGATTTTAGTTTATTATGTTGTGCATGTAAAATTCAAGTAGTACATGGAATAGTTTATGGAGAAGTTGTAATTGATACATTGGTCTTAAACTAACAATGATATAATTAATATATTGTTCTAGTAACCTGGTGTATTATTTCTAACTTGGTTTCTTTTGGAGTCATCCCTCATGCCAAGCAAATGATTGACCCTAAAGGGTCTGGTGGAGCCCCCAAATTAAAAGCAGTAAATTCATTTCAAGAGTATTAAATCCCGTAAAATAAAAAAATGATCTAACAAGTTCTTATGATTGAACTAGACTGAGTAAAGACTCGTTAGGTTAAGACAAATTCCGGATCATGAAAGGTGCGTACTCCTAAATATAGCACGGGTCAGATCCCAAATAACTTGATAACACAAATTCCAAAAATTGTCATAAAAAAACCTTATAGTAAAAAACCTTACACCTCATTATTGGAGAATGACTAAATGTTAAGACTTTCTTTTATCGTTACATTAAAGAATCACTAACAAAATTCCAGTTGGACTTTATGTTCATAGCTTCTAAATTATTGCTACATGCAATATCCTCGGTTAATAATTATATTTATTATCCTTGGATTATGAGTTATTTTTTGTTGACAATTCAATAGTACTATTAATATAAAATCCTGTATTGTAAAAGGCTTTTGTTTCAAGTAGAAGGCATGTTATTGAATATTTCAATAAAAACATTAGTTGAGGGAAGGATAAATTGAACTTAGTTAAACAATTTGTTGCAAAAGTAAAACACAAAACAATACTATAAATCGTAGGTTTTCAAACATATTTATGATTGTAAATACATGTTAAAAATATATTTCTAATGTGTTACATTAAAAAAAAAAGCATAGTTTTTCAATAGGACTCTTTCATAACAATACTCAGGTTATGCAGTCAGCCCAGACTACAATAACCGACTAAGTAACCGATTAAATAACTAGTTATTGACCCATAGCAATAACGAAATAACAGTTACTGAGATAGTAACCGTTTATCTCATCTCTAACTAAAACAGTGTTGCCATCAGTGTTGAATTTGGAAATATTACTGCTGATTCAGTGAAATTAAATCACTGAATGAATAAACATGCACAAACTATTAACAAATTATTAACGTGAAATAGCAAACTATTTAATTTGGTTAGAAATGATTGTTCATATTAAAGGATATCTATAGCATTGGCAAAGCCCTCAAAGGTAATAATTTTAACTCAATAACCCTTCCAAATATTTAAATGTTGTTATTTATACAATAAGTTACCTGACACTGGTACATGTTGCGAGGACTCTGATTGCAATCAGGCATAGGAATCAAGCAAGCCAAGTTGCTAAGGAAACTATCTTTACTAAGTTCTTGATGTGTTGTAACCTGAAGGAAAAAAAAACAGTTCAGTATTGTAAACAAATTAATGTTCATTTAAAACCATAAGTGTCCTATATGTGATTATATGTGAAACTAATGTTTCTAATTACAAAGATAGTTAACATATTGTAAGGATAGGAGATACAGACTTACCTAGGAAAGTGGTCCTTGGTATTATCTAATAGTAACAAGTAAGAAAACACACACAAAAACACTAAAGTTTTCATACTTGTGTACTACCACTATCCAAGGTAAGCCTGTATCTCCTATCCATACAAAATCTTAACTAATAAATAGGCTATGTCCACTATTAAACTCTAACCTCTATACAAAGATAAAAAGAGGAAATTTTGAGTCAAAACTGATATAACTATTTTCAATTTTCGAAACACTGCCATTATTTTATTTTTTAAGCTTGTAGTTGAAGGGCTTCTCTTTCAATATATAAAACAATTTGTCTATATTATATATATATATATATATATATTGTGAAAACTGTTTATTTGTATATAAAATAATTAAAAATCAATACAAAATGACTACATGAAAAATAAACATTACTGAAAAAAAGTACTTAAAAAGAATACTGTTAATAAAGGGATAAAAAAAGATGAATGTTTCATCAAATGCCGGTTAATCAACCGGAACATATCTGTTACTTTACCTAGGTAAATACAATATTTGAACAGAAATTTTGCATCTGATATAATTGTTGTCTCTTCTATGGTTAGAGTAGAAGATCAGTTGTTCAAAGAACTTAAAGAACTTGTCCGTTGAAATTTTTTAAATTAATAAATGCAACTAACACTATATCAACAATTAATTGTAGCCTATGTTTAAAGAAAAGTTATTATAGAATAATATATTAGTCTATCATGTTATAATTATAAAAACAGCAATATACAATCTGCAAAAATTCACTTTAAAAAAAATGGTTTAGTAGTACTAAATGGGTTAACCTCACCAAACCATTCTCGAATAGATTGATAAACCATTATTCAAAATGCAAGGAATTGTGTTTCCTATTGGCTTATTTACAGGATGCAAAAATATTTCAGCTTTAATGAAACAAAGTAAAAATAAATTTACAGGTTATTACCAAAATATTTTTTTTAAAAAAGCTACAAGGACTCTACAAACACTTTTTACACTGCAATTTTACAGCTGTATGACAATCCAAAAACTGAATCAAATTTAAATGTCTGTTGTTTAATTAAAACCAACAAACAACATAATATTTTATTGTTACATTTTGTTGTTAGTAAATAACAAGTGAATATAACATCTTTAACTTTACAAATACAGGGATGGAACATTTAAAACTAACATGTTTGCAAGTTCAGACCCTTGATAAGCAATTCTATCAGAAGACTGAGGCTGTACAAATTTTAATTAGCCTGTTAAAAATCATTAAACTGAAAACTGGTTCAAAAGCTGTATTGAATTACAACTCGGTAAGTAAACTCAGAGCTACTGATCCCACAGGTAGAAAGAAATTATTGTAGCACATATTTGTAATGAACCGAGAACCCCAACCTGAATCTTAAAAATCATTTGGCTTTCCCATCAAACTCAAGACTCGACAAACATATTCTCCCCCCCCCCCCAGTTAACGACTTGCTACTATCTGACCTATATGCTAATTTTGTAATGTAATTGTTTGATAAAATGATAACGTTTGTTTGTATAAGATGATACTGAATGAGAAATACAAAACTTCAAACCTTGTTGATTATTTTTGTAGAACCAATGATGACAAAACGTTTAATTCCAATTAAAATACTTACTGCTGGATAAGCTTCTTCTAAACTAACACAGATATCCATGTACACTTGCTCTAATGTTCCAATTAACTCTATTTGTTTTGCTGCTAGGTTAACTACAGGTCTCATCATTCGTGCAGGGCCTGTAAAGAGATATAGTCCTGGGAATTGGCCTATTGTACTTTTGGCAACAACAAGTACTATTTCCAATGTATTCGGTACCTGAACACAAAATATAATATGTATATACTACACTGTGTAAATATATATTTTGTTTACCTTTATCACATAATACATAATATAGATAGTTTTGTAACGGCTCCAAAAATTAATGACAAGTTTTTTGCAGATATATTAAATATTATTTTTAGGAAAAAAATTGTTTTTCCTAAACAGTGTGGATTGATTTTATTTAAACTTGATATGTAGCCAGATTACAGGATTTTTTTTTTCTTCCTAATTTCAATAACTTAAAATTTGGAGGGCAGTAGACAGAAGGAAAAACACAAAATAATTATTTTCTCAAAACCGGTCTAACAATTTTGATAAAAATTTTGCTCAAGTATAGTTTTTAAAGATCAAACAAAATATATTTTTCGCTATCTCTCCAAAATACCAGTTTGTGAGTTATCAGTAAAACAAACTTTACCAAATAAGCCATGGCCAAAATGACTCAATTTTTCAAATTGAGGCTTCTTAATAGGCTTTATGCTTATGACAGGACCATTGCTTCGAATCAAACAGCCAGGAAATCTATTATTGAGAACTTCTGAACATTGAAACTATAATGGAGCAGAACTCCATCTTGCTGAAAAATTAGATTTATTTCCTATTCTCTTTCTATATCATCAATTAGTGAGAAAATATAAAGTTTGAACACATCCAAGTAAGTGTCGCCTGTATTCTTTTACTAGGAAAGATCACGGGCCCTCGAATTGATCCAATTTATTCCACACACACCATATGTTTATCTTAGGAAAATCATAAACATGTTAAACAATTTCATTTAGGAGCTGAGCGCCGAATTCCAGAGTTGTGGCGTTTTTTTTTTGGGAGGGGGGGCTGTGATGACCTCCGTCAGAGGCCTCACCGTCGTCGACCTGAAGGTCTTTTGCAGCCCCAAGTTCCATCCTACACACACTCAGTAATACCTGTCATCCTTATGAAGGAACAGATGCTACCTATCGGGTTCTCTAAGATGGTTTCCATCTCCTTCCCCGGAGGGCCTAGAGAGTATAGCCTGGCTCGTCCTAACGCCTCACACTCTAAGAGAATGTGTTCTGCGGACTCTTCAGCCAAACCACATTTCCTGCATATATTTTCTGCAACAATCCCTATCCTATGTAGGTGTTTTCTGAGGTGACAGTTTTCTGGTTAATAGCCCTACCACCCAAATCATGTTATCCCTTCAAAGAGAGATAAGTTGTTCAGCATGTTTCTTGCTTGGTCTAAGTAACCTCTTTGCAAGTCTACTTGTTGTTGAATTTGTCCAGGCCTTATTCATCCCCTCCCGTATCCATGTATCAACCGTTGCTCTGGCATGTCCATAGGAGATCCCGAACACCGGCTCCAGGCCCACGAAAGGGGATTCTGAACCTATCTTGGCTAATTCATCTGCTTTCTCATTTCCATCAATACCTGAATGGCCAGGAACCCAGCCCACAGTGACCGTGTTCACCTGACTAAGCTTTATCAATGATGAGATGCAGTCCCATACCAACTTCGACTTTACTCTAGTCGTGTTTAGTGCCTTAATTGAAGCTTGACTGTCCGTGAAGATCAGAATGTTCTTACCTTTGTATTCCATTCTTAGATTCTCCTTGATGCATTCAGAGATTGCGCCTACTTCTGCTTGGAAAACAGTAGCATGCTTGCCTAGGCACAGTATGGTGGAGCTCTCTGGGTTAATCCCATTTATACCACCCCCCGTACTCATCTCCGTTTTCGAGCCATCTGTAAACCAGACTATATCCTGCTCGTTGTATAGCCTCTTTCCAGACTCCCATTCTTCCCTAGAGAAGATTTTCGTCTTGAATGGCTTATCTAATGAAACATTAGGTATCATGATCTGAGGGCATGTCTAACACTTCCTTGTTGACCACTTGATTGATCCTGCAGTGTCCAATCGCTGGCCATCTCATTCTCCAGCAACCCATTTCCTGCAGTCTATATGCACACATCCTGGCCTGTCCCTGAATATAAACCCCTAAGAGAAGGAGATCCAGTAGAGCATTCAAGGTAACTGTTGGTGTAGACCCCATGGCCCTCGTGATGGCCAAACAAGCCACCCTTTGGACACCATCCATTCTACCTCCAACACAACCTTGTATTGTCTTCGTCCACCAAACCACCGCCGCATAGGTGATTAGTGGTCTGATAATCATGGTGTATATCCACATAACTACCTTCGGTTGCAGACCCCCATCGTTTTCCAACAGCCCTCTTACACTCAAACATAAGACTCTTGGCTTTGGTTACTACCCGTTCTACTTACGGGTTCCAGGTGAGCCTTTTATCCAGCAGAATACCTAGGTACTTCACCTGATTCTCCAGTGCTACCTCCTGCCCAAAGAGCTTAAGGAGCGACCTCACTCCCAAATTCCTTTGTTGTTAAATGCAATGGAAAAGATTAAGGAGAGGTTTTGGATGTATACACAACATGAAGAGCGTCATATTTCCAAAAAAATATTCTTTAATTAAATAATTAATGTATAATCATTATAGATTATTTTGGTGTTAATTGCATACTGAAAATCAACGAAGTTACACTTATATATTTGAAAAACACATATCCTTTTAGCGTTACTTTGTACTACGAATTTGAAATTTTCATTATGGAAAAAAAAACAAAAAAAACACAATTTAGATTATCAATTTGAGAACAAAAATACCACTTTTTTATAATGTATGTTATAGCTGACAAAGGCAAATTTGTTCCATATAAATTTTCTATTATAGGGTCACCCTTAAAATTCTGAAGAAATTCACACTAATGCTGCAAACTACTAAGCAAAATAGTATGGTAAGAGTTTTGTATTTACGGAAGAAATTTTGTTTTTTGGGGTTGTAATATCTGTTATCTATATTGAATAATTTAGTTCTATTAACAGTAATCAACAAAGCTATGTTGTATTCTTGACTGATTTTACTATCGTAAATACACATAATATCATTCACACAGTGTTTAACCCTAAACTTTCTCTGTTACCAGCTCACCTTTTCTCCTTTAATTTTTAACACTCTCAGTTTTTCAACCACTCTATATGCTGCGCTGTGTGGAGTCCTGCCAATTAAACGTCCATCTAACATGGTTATATAACTAGAAGCAAGTGGTGCTGTGCCACAGTCAAGTGGTTGCATTCCTAATGATACTAAAATTTCTGGTAGTTGTTTTACAAGTACTGGATCTGCTTTATTTGTAACCTGAAATAACAGTCACATTAGAAAAACAATACTTTTGGAAAATTAATAATCACCAAATAAATGAAATTTACATTCCAACATCAAACACTTTTTTTAATAACAATTTAAGAATTGTTGTCATTCAAAATTGTAAGGAAAACTTAAATTATAAGTGGAAAAATAATTGTTATAGAAATTTGTGTTTTATTCATTTAGTGAATGTGTGTATAGTAACACTTCCTAGCAGTTTATAGTACAGGGTATGCACATTTACAATCCATCATGGCGGCTTTGAACAGCACATAAAAAATTTATTTTATATTATTTGAGTACAGATACCCTGATTTCAAATATATTTCCTTAGGTAGGTTTTTTTTTTTAAGGCTACTGCTTTTTGTTAACAATGATGACCAAGCTATAGGGCAATAGGTTGCACAAAATATTTTCTGCTTATTGAAAGTGAAGTTTAATGAAGTTTCCGCACTGTACAAAAATTTACATTTCAATGGAAGTGGGTGCGATGTCGACAATTGGTATACAAGATCCACTATTGTTTCAGAAAACAGATATGGAAAAGATTAAAGCATGTACAAATTATGTTTCTATTAGCTGAAAATGATCTCAAAAAAGGATGTAAACATGTTATCAAGTATTAACATAAATTAAACTGAAGGAAGTTGGAACCTCTGTCATACATCAGTGAACCTAATAACAAAGCTAACTAAGGTGACTCATTACAAAAAAAATTGGGGCTTGTGAATAAATTGTATATGTAAATTTAATTTACTAACTGTGCTCAATAGAAATTATTCCATTACTTGTTAGATATTTCTAATATTTCTATTATAAATGCTAGCATACTTTTCAAACTAAAAATAAGTACATAAAGACAGTTTTTTATTTATTTTTGTGTGTTAGGTTAATTAGGTTATGTTTTAATGCCAAAACATAATAACAAATATTTACCAATTTTTTTCAAACCGTCGGTAATCACATATTGTAAGCATGGGACATCTTCCAACCAATAAAAATAATAAATATTAAGTTTAAATAATATACAAGTAATGTTAATAGAGTAATAATATTCAGAATAAATATTATATAGAAATAAGAAAGTGTAAAATGTTCTCTTTACAATGTATAACACTGAAAGTTTGAATTTTGAAATGTGCGCGCCGATAAAATTACCAGACATGAATAAAGGAAATTGAAACCTGGAAAATCTTCCCACAAGCCTCTGCGTTAGCTTTGCCAAGCAAGAGATGCAACGTAAAGCGAAAAGCAATTCGAAAGCCGAAGCCCTTTTCGGACACTATGAAACGGAAATATTTCCCATGAGCCTCAGCGAGAGCGTCTTTCCTAGGAAGAAGGAAGCGTGGCTTTAGTCAGTCTTTGTCAGAATTCAACAGTGGGCAGTCACGTCATGGTACGACTGCAGAGACTCGAATTTAGCAGCCTCATGGCGGAATAATTGTATTTGGGAAGTTGAACCAAATACAAATGGTTGGATAAACAGTTCGTGAGTAAAGTGAACAATTTAGAACTTAGCAATTATTACACCAGTGAACAAAAAGAAATACAAAACGTTTTATATTTTTGAACTATATGTATGTTTGAACTGCAACTTGTAAATTTAAATTTTAGTTTCCTATTGATTCTCGTGTGAGAGAAATGGTAAAGTTGTTCTCTTGTTTTTTCAACATAATAAAAGGAAGGTTTCTTGTTATATATAAAATGTCTGGCTAGATCATTTGTGTTAACCATGTGCCATGCTGTAGTAGTAACTGCAAGTACGATTTGAGATTGCAACCCTGCCCTTCAGGTAAATAAAAATGGTAAATTTAATTGTAGAATTGTAAGAACGCAGACTTACAACTAGGTAAGTAACTCAAAATTTGTTTAAAAGCACTTAAAGCACATTATACACGTTATAATATTTGTTTTCTAAACTCAATGTGATTTTTTTACAAAATTAAACTTAAGAGAACAGATTTAAAATGTGGTAGGTCTAAATAAAATAGGATGGTTTAGATTGCTTCATTTTAATTCTCAGGGAAATTTTTGTGGAAATTATGAAGAACTAAACATATTATTAAGTAAAATTCATAATACTGTCAATGTAATTCGGAAGTTTCAACTGAACCATTGGACATCAATTTCATGTCCATTGTTTGGAAAGTCTGTTATTTAGAAACACTACAAAGGTCAGAGAAGCATGATGCTGGTCGGGGAATACAAAAATGTCCATTTATTAGAAGTATCCGTTAAGGGAAGTTTCACTGTACTAATTTTTTCCAATAAGTATTCAATACAATTTATATCATCACAGAATGGAAGTTCTATACTGTTTGAATTGTGTTATATATTGTTACATTTATAAAGTACTTATATAGTATAATTTTTTCACAATTATTATGAATATAAATTAAATTACTTTTACTTTATAAATTTTTCCATATGTACGTTTAACTATAAACAAAACTTCTACAATCGGTAGTGGTAGTACTAGTAGAAAACTGTATTAATAAATGGTGGATAACAACATTGCACAAAAATTTTCTCACTCACTGATCCCCCCCCCCCCAAACAATCAGTTGCAAAAACATTTAGATATTTAACCCTTTAACTGCTAAGTTTTTTGGACTTGTGCAGACCCCTGGTGCTAAGTTTTAAAAAATTTTTTTTTTTTAATTTAGTCACTTTTGTTTTAAAAATAATAATATACAAATTTTAGTCATACAATTTATTTATGTAGTTTAATTTTTTATATTAAAAATATCCTAACCTAACCTGAACAAACTTTATTTTTTGATATTGTTTTTTAAGTTTTTCACAAATATATTATAATAGTAAACTTAAAAACTCTCACATTATAACTAAACATAGTAAATAATAAAAAAAGATACAAATTAATAATAATAACCTGTTTTGTATTGTAACCTAACTTGTTTCATTTAGGTTCAGTTGCGGGGTTACGATTTCAATATTGTCACTATCGTCAGATTCACATTCACTATCACTACTTATTTCATCATTTGATTTTTCGTTTCCATAATATTCAAATAAAATGCGTTCAATACTACCATCTCTAACACGACTTGGATCCATTTATACTTTTACGCTAACACAAACAACAAACAAAACAACTATGAAAGTAGGTCACGCACCATATTACTGAAAAGTCATATGTTTTTAGCCTTATAAATTTCTTGTATATTCGTGGACATAGAAGTAAAAATATAGAGGTGAATTTATTTGAACAGTGTGTCAATAGGTAGCAGCACTAAACAGACTACTTGTATTATAAACCGTAAAAAAACGGAGATAGCACATGAGAATACAAAGTAGACCGTTTATAAACGGGCGTAGCGCTCAACACTGTCACTGCTGTGCCCGTTTATATACGGGCATAGCAGCTAAAAGGTTAAATAGAACCTAAATATCGGTAGAGCCGATTTTGATCAATTGGTCTTTTATAACAACCTCAAAGTTGATTCTTTTATTTCTTAGCCACAACTCATGAACCACTTATTTTGGAAAGATAAAGAGCATGTCAAAAAGAAAAAACAAGATCTAAACTTGAAGTTCAGGAAAATGTATTGGCTGCGTGGAAGACAATCACAACTGTCAATACACAACAAGCTATTGATTTATAAGCAGGTCTTAAGACCAGTGTGGATCTACGGAATTCAAATATGGGGCTGCACTAGCAAGACAAATGTAAATATCATTCAAGTGTTTCAAAATAAAGTGCTTAGATGTATAGTGGATGCACCCTGGTACATCAGGAACGATAATCTACATAGGGACCTGCAGATAGACCTAGTCAGTGATGAAATCAAAAAACAGGCAAGGAAGCATAAACAACGCATCATTCAACATGAACATCATGAGATACAGGGACTGTTGGATGTCACTCGGGTGGAGAGAAGACTGAAGAGGACCAAGCCTTCAGATCTGATGGACTATAGTGATAGGGAATAACCATTGGGTCATATCCCTTACAAGTGTAAAAGTATGAAGTGTAAATTGATATATGGGTACATACTCAGTTGTAATATTGAATTAATAATAAAAAATAAAAAAATTAATTTAGGAAAGATGGCAACCAAATCTTTTTGTTTGGGTTCTTAGAGACTACATTTGAGCAAAACTTGATTAAATTCGCTAGAGCCGATTTAGAGAAAAGTGTAATTTTTAATTTCTTCTTTTGGTAGCTTCTAAATTTTGAGTTATAAAAAAAGACCCAAGTTATGGCCAACATGTCAGTCCTCGCACTCCACAAATAACAAACATCCTTCAACATTGATTTTTTGTCCTGTCACATAACTGTCTCTATACCACATATAAGTTGGAAAGTAAAAACAAACAACACTCTTGGCTGCATATGCATCATTCCAGTTAACTATTGACTACTAATTTCTGTATAGTTATCCCCCTCACCTAAATATTAAAAATTGTGTATGTAATCAGAAACTGAAGTTTAGAGCCATTCCTAATATAACACAATTGTTCCAGCCGGCTAAGTTCAATGCAAGCACCGAATCACTAAAATCACAGATATGTCATTTGAGTTATTAGTTTATTTTGTTAAAAAATAAATTGTTTTCAAAAATAAATATTTATTTAATAACATTTTTACTTTCAATGCATCGGAAACACAATTACATTGTTGTTTGAAGAACAAGGGATAGAGATAAAGCTTATTTTTACATTCCATGTATGTGTACCATATGGCAAAAGACACTTTTTTTCAGCTACAAAAATGTTTTCAAATTTAAAATATATATATATATTGTGTTGAGTTTCTATTAATCTTCAACAAAGAAAATGTTCATGACCAACAATAAAAATAAATCATCACTTGCTGAAAATTATTTTTCGGTATTTATTAAGAATTAAATAATTCCTTTGTTTTTTCTTTTAAAATTATCTGTTTTATAAAGGAACATATAATTATAATCACTGAGCATTCCTTATAATACAAATTAATTATTTACATATAAATATTATGATCAAAAGCTACAGTACGTAATAAAACAAGTGTGCAACCTTACTACAAAATGTTGCAACACGACAAAGATGAATTACAATCGTATGTCACTTTAAAATGTCAACAGTTTATTTTTATAATAACCGATATTTTGCAAATATTCTTTTCTTTTACTACAATGAAGTAGTCGTTTCAATAAAAAAAATACCCCAGGTATTTTTTTATCTTACTGATATAGTCTAAAAAAACACGACATTCCAGGATTTTTAATGAAATTCCCGTCTTTTCCCTTGCGAGTATTTAAAATTACGCTTTTTCCTGAATTCCCGGATTTTTCAGGTCAGTAGAAACCCTGGGTCACAATTAGGGTGTAATTACCTAGTAAAATCACAAATTATTTTTACAATAGCACTTAAAAGATAACTAGTTTATAATGTAAATAAATTTAGATTTTGTACGGATAGGAGATACAGGCTTATCTTGGAATGTGGCCCTTGGTATTACCCAGTACTACACAAATAGGAAACACACACAAAAAGTTCTGAAATATTACATAAAAACTGTTCACATTCTCAATCTGTAGAAAGTATAAAAGAATACTCTCTACTGTCAGGCCAAATCTTAACTAATAAACTAATATCCCCTATTAAACTTTAACTTACATATAAATGAGATATTTTCAATTTGTGGTTTTACCATTTTGCTATTTTTCTAGCGAACCACAGTTGTTCGTATAAGTTAATCAATCATAATTATTTTTAACATAAACAATAATAAAACACAATATCCCCACTCCCTCCTAATGAAAATACAATTAAAAATTAATAATCTTTTCTTAAATACTGAACTTATTCTAACAAAAAAAAAATGTTTTTAATATCAAATAGTAACAACCTGACAATATTTAGTTAAATGGTTCAACAAGCCACAGGGTGTTCCATCAGGAGTGTGTACAGGACAAATGAATCCCCACGCATCAGGTAACAACTGGCGAGCTTCTGTAGTGCGCATCTCTTGGAAAAAAGAGCCTCGATGAACAGCACGAAAGTGAGACATATAGCGCATTCGATTTATATTTTCAGCAACTATAGTTAAGCCTAGAACAAAATAGTATTGCTATTTTAATGTTAAAACAAAACTTATAGAACCTAAGTGTTCATAAAGGACACAAACATTTATTTCTGTTCCATAAAGAAAATAATCATCTACAATTTATTCTAACCATCTTTATAATGAGGGGGGGACGCCCTCATTGACTTTGTAAGCTTTTCACAACAAAGCTGGATCTTACAGGACCAATCCACTTTAGAGTTAAACTGATAGAAACACAATTATGATGCTTACATTTTGATAGTCACCACCAATTTTTTTTTCAATTCTATCAAAATTAATATCAATTGATAGCTAAGATTTCCATTTTTATTTTGTATGTTGACAGAATTTTTTTTAATTGCTTTTTTTAAAAGTTGTTAATACTTTATAATTGTAAGTTTCATTCATCAGCTGTTTTATTAGTGTGTACAAATTAAAGATTTTTTTAAAAATTATTTTGTGTAAATAAGTTATGATATGTACATTGTTAACATCCTGAGAAAACCTAATGAATCCTAGAGACGAAGCAATTTGTTTACCCTGAAATGAATAACAGACGGATGCTCAATTCAGGATACTGGAGAGATGGAGCCCTTAGAGATTATATGGATGGTTGATCCTGAAGACGGAATGAATGTTGAACACAGGAGACCTACTGGATCCCAACTCAAGAGTTTGGTATCAGAAAAGTGGATCCTAAACCGTAGAAACCGGGTGGATGCTCTATTCTGAAGAAAAGTTGAATGCTGGACGCTGGAGACTGGACTGATAATAATCATGGAGATCAGAAGATGGGTGCTGTATTCAAGAAATCATTTGGATAGTAGACCCTTAAGACTGGTGACCATCTCATATTCTGGACAAGGAAGATTAGACAGATGTTGGATACATCAAACTGGAGCGAAGCTGGATCCTGGACTACAAAAAAAAATGCTACATCACGGAGACTGTATGGATGCTAAACCCTCGTAACTACTGTAACTAGAGATATCTAACCAAATTATACAGCTGGAAAATTGACAATACATTCATAATTGTTTCATAACATAATAATTGTGAGTGTGTCTATTATTGAATAATCGATGAACTAATGGCACAATGAAAAAATAATCAGAAAACATCTGTCCTCTGAATTACTTTAAATACAAAAATAAAAGTTCCTAGGTTCCTAGAATAGAAATGGATAAGCAACGGAGCTTCGCAAATGTAATACCAAAGTGTACAACACAGAATTAAGCAGTGTTTATTCAAAATAATATAATTACATAATAAATGAATATAAGATTGAACCTTTTGAGATGTTCTTAAAAATTAAGTTTGCAATTTAACTTAGAATTGAACACAAGAGCAAGTTAAGATTGATATGTTAGTGTACATCAGCTCTCCAAGAACGCTCTAGATCTTTGTTCCTTTTTAAATATCTGACCATATGATTAGAATGATTACATTGTTGGCATAACAGATGATAAGTTCTCCTTTATTGTTGCCCTGTAATTGAATTTCTAAAATCATATAAAGAAATTTTTTGACTAAAACAAGTTTCAAAGCACCAAAACTCTAATAAAATAAGGTTGTCAAAATATAGCACAATAACAACAAATATATCAAATATGTATTAATCTGAACCAAATTTAAATTGGATATATACAGAGAACCATTTAACAAATTTACTAATACAATACAGTTAAGATTTTTTTAAATTATATTTAATTAGGCAAAATCAGATTAAATAACTAACCTTTGTCTTGTAACATATTTAGTGAACTGTTTTTGTTTAAGTTTCCTGTGCTGAGGAAATTTTCTATGGCTTGCTCAACAGGACCACAGCGGTTAGCAATGTTATGCAGTACTTCTGCAAAAATTATAAAAACAGCTTAGGGTCTATGGAAAGTGTAAAAACATACATAAAAAATTAATTGAAATTCATTATTTACAAATATATGCTGAACACACCAAATGTTTGAAACTATCCATAATATTTAAACATGCATTCACATACTGCTCCTCTCCTTCCGAAATAAAAATGGAACTGGCTCACTTTTTCACAATATTTCACTTAAAAAAAAAACTTTTAAGTGAAGTGTTAAATGATTTATTATATATATATTTTGTATCACTGTTTAGCTTAAAATTATAAAACACTTATTAAAAGCATTTTCCTAGAAAACAGCTAATTTTAGATATTAGACTACGAAAATTTGGTAATGTAAATATTTTAAAAACACAAGTCACAAAATCAATGAAAATAAAATTTGGTAATTAGTCATTTAACCAATATGGATTTCTGAAACCAACAAAGAACTATGAATCGACACTTTCCATTATGAACAAATATGAATAATAATTCCAGTCTAGGATTGAGTTCATAAAATTCATATAAAGTCTAGAAAATTATGCATTGGAAAAATGTTCTTAATCATACTAAATCACTTTATTAAATTATATATTTAAGAGGATAATAAATGTTGTACATTTCGTAACATTTCCGGTATAATTATTAACGTAAAATTCACAATTCGATTGGTCGCTATGTTGGGTAGGATAAACTAGGAGACCTCTAGTTTGCGCCATTATTCTTATTTTTAAAAGACCTTTAAAATGAGGTATCACTCAATAGGGGTTGCTATTTAAAATTCTTGACTTACCCCTAAACTATCCCATTTTGGGGGTAGGGGTTGAAAATTTTGATACTTCAAAAAAACTCCTCCTTTGGTTGTCTAAACATTCCCCAAAGCAAATCCGTCTATTTCCATTAATAAAAAATAATAGGGGGGGGGAGCTTTTAGGACACTTGGTATATATATTATATATATAAGAATAAACAATCCCAAGATTTCAAACAAAGTAGAATTAATAAGAACAGGTTAGATGGAAAGTTCTTGAAAAGAAAAACAAAGATGCATATAGAAAATAGGAACAGAGAGTGGGAAAATAAAAAAATTAAAATATACCCAGTTGAGTATTGATAAGAAAAATGTAAAAGATAATTATGAAGGAAACAGATATTTTGAAAATAGAAATAGTCAGAATGGTTTCAAATACAGACTATTTGATAATCAAAAGTGAGGATAAGGAAAAAATGATTATAGAAATAATACCAGTTTCAAAGTAGAGCAACATTTATGCTTAGGATATGAGATTAGAAATGTAGTTTTTTTCCTAAGCAAGTAGTACAATTTTTGACAGTAGTCATTATAATTGAAAAAAAAAAAAATAATAATTTCAATTAAAGTACACAATAAAATATGTATACATAATTAGTAGGTAGAATAAAACTTGAACACAAGATCTCACAAAAACTATGTTTATTTAATTAAACTCATTTCAATGACAAAGTCGCCAAAGTTATAGTTTTGTTATTGTAGCTCTTGTATCACTGAGGATGGCGACTTTGTCGTTGAATCGCATTTGATTAAATAAACGTAATTTTTGTGAGATCTTGTGTTAAAGTTTTATTCTATCTAATATTATCTCATAAGTCAAACTCAATATTTATTTATAATGTGTAGGGACTACTGAAACTTTAGTGTAGACTAGATTTCTAACCTTTAGTTAATTTAAATCCAGGAGCTTCCCGTTTAAGTAACAAATTCTTGAGATAAAACAACCAACTTTGTAATCTGTCCTTAAGAACTTGCAAATACATATGTCCTCCTAATAATAGCTCCTGCATCATTACTGCATCTGCTCCTTCTACACAGGATTTTCCTTGAGCAAGAGAGAATAGTTTCTGCATCATGATACACAAGCAGTTGAACTTATCTTTATAATCCTCAACATGTATGCACACAGAGTTCCTATAATCCAACAAATTGCTTCTGAATTGGATACATTTTTTTCATTATCATTACTTTATGTCTATAAAAACATTGTTAAAGAATAGAATTTGTTTTCAAGAATCAAACCTTGAGTGAACATGCATAACAATCAACAGAACAGCACTTTAAAATATTTTAGTATTAAATTAATTTACAACAACAATTACTTGCAACAGTAAACAAAAGGAAACATACACATTACAATAAATTGGGTAGCAGATTTAGTCTCTTGTTTCTTTAGAGTAGAAAATACAACCAGATATAGTGAGGAAAACATCTGAAATTTTATCTTCATTAACCCATTGGCGACAAATCACAAAACTGACTGGATGACAATCCAGGAGACGATCTCATAGACCTTTCAGTTTTTAATTACCAAACAATTTAATTCCTAACATATATGTTTTAAAATAACCTTGCAAACTTTATTTATTCGTCATACATTATGTGTTCATATCTTTAATATGGATTAAACAAAAGAATAATAATAATTTCTGTTGTGGGAATAATTTCTTATAACAGGGATCCTCGAATTATACGTTATCAAAAACAAATGAATAAAATACCTATAGATACAGTCAAAACATGATTAAAATACCAAATTTGATATAAATTTGTCTAGCTCCACTACAAAGATACATATTTTCATAACTACTCAAAATGGATATTTTCAGTAAAAACTCTACATCAATTTTTTACCCATCAAATACTTTCTCTTATGTATAAATTATTATTTTCTTCTGGGTATTTATGTAAGTACAGCAGTTGTCATCAATATTAAAATTGGTCTTCTGAGTATATTGTAACATATCTTCGACTCTTGCCAATATTTCAAACATATTCCAAATCATCTTTAGAGGTGTCCATGTGTTCACTGCGAAAGTTGAATCAAGATTAATGCTCCTAAACCTGTACAGCTTTATCTATAGGCTGGCTAAATATACTCTGCCAACAGATCTATTAGAATGTTGGAAATTTAGGCAGATATGAATATATACAAATCTTCAATGCCAAGTGACTAATAACAAACAAGTTTGCCATAACAAAAGACCTAGCTTTATTACAAACACTTAAAATAATGTTTCCTGTCTTGAGAGGTTAGGTCAACGAAGTTGACAATTATTAGTATTGGAATGTAATAAGCTAAAATCAGAAGTAGTTTGATTATGGCAGCTAATACATTTAGAAACTATAACCTCTGAAGACATCATTGAAAATATTTAGTCTTAATAACACCAAGTCTGACACTGAGGTTGTGATCTCGTCAATAGATTTAGAAGACAAGTTTTTCACTACTTTGTGTATACCAATTTTGTTCATATTATTTTTGTATCCAATTATTTTTGTTTATTTTTTTTAGTTGTTAAACTATATGTAAATATATTAAGCAAAACTTGTGGACAATTTGTAATTAATAGAAATGAATTTATCCAAATTTCTTAACAAGCAAACACAACAAAATAAAATGTAAGTCAAAGAATACTAAGTCATCATCCTTACTTGTTACTACTAAACAATGCATGCAACCTTTACTATTCCTTGTGCATAGTTTATACACTGTAACAAGTGTATTGGCCGGTTGTAGAAATTGGGAACGTTTCATTTCTGTTGATCGTTAAACTTCGTTATCCGTTTGTATCTGTTGGTAAGTTTGTCTATACCATCTGCTTGTCAATTAGTCACAGAATCTAAAATGGACCCGTGCTTAGGAAGTAAATTATTAGTCTGAGCTATTTTGAATTTTTAAAGGGTGAAAATTGAAAACTGGATAGTGCTATATTATTTTTATAGGCACTGTACTGAAATTGCAATTGTATTTACTAAATATTCACATGATGACAATATCTTCTTCCAACAATATGGAGCTCGGGAGCTATAGGGCCTGGAGTTTACTGGAAAGTGGAATGATCATTGGAGTCACATTGGAATGTTCTCTTCTAAATCAAGTTCAGTGAATGTTATGAAACAGTAAATGGCTAATGCACTTACTGAGGAAATGACTAAAAAGTCTATCATTGGGTTGTGCAGAAATGTTACAGAAAGACTGTGTCAATCAGGTTGGCCAACAATTTGAACCTAATAATTCTTATACAGCTTTAAAGTAATCTGCTATAATAATAATAAGTATTAAAAGAATAACAAAAATTTGTTTTGAAAGTATAAAATATCATTTATTTTAATTATCAATCTACATATGAGCATCACTGTACATTTCCTGTGGCCTTAGTAACTATGATATGAATAAAAGTGATATAAATATGTAGTGATATGATAAAAATAAAAAGTTGTAAATTATGTATAGTCTAAAAAATCCTAGCATACTCTACATCTTAATATCTTTAGATTGGGAATATGTATAATAGTTGTAAAAACTCACTACAAGCTACAAAAATTCTAATATCAATAATTACTTACTTGAGAATAAAATTGCATATTTCAATATCCGTCGTCCATTCTGGCAAGTCCCAAAATTTGAATCTGAATATTTTTCCTACAAACTTTTTTGCTTCTATGTGTGAATGAATTCCCTCGGTATGCAAAGAACGCAACATATTTAACACACACCTAAGAAAATACATCAGCCTCAGTCAATGGTTTTACATATATACGAAGAAGAAGAAAGAATAATGATTATATTCTAAAATATGTAACATTATTTATAATAGACTTGAAAAACATATCTGAACAAAATATATTGATGAGAATGGATTGACAAAGCTGATAAAAATGATTGTGTTGATTACAATTTACTACTTGGGAAGAGATAAAGAAAGACATTTTTTTGTGGAGGATGGGTGTGGGAGGAACATGTAACAATATATAGAGGAAGAGAGACATTAAATAATTAAGGACTACAATAGTTTGAAATTATTTATAATTAATCAATTCAGGGAAGAGAGGAGTAAAAAAATGTCAACCTTCGTGAAATATTTTGAAGAAATGGATTTCCTTTCTTATCTGAAAAACAATTAGGTTTTTTTATATTTTAATTATATCAATTAACCATTGCTAATATTTTTTTATTGTAAAATCTTATTTAATAAAAGATTTTGTTAATTTTTTAAATTATTACAAAAATTCATTTAATTTAAAAACAAGATTAGTTTTTCATAACCATTTTTCTAAATAATATAAACTAGCTGGTAGTTTCCAGATTTCTAGAATATAACAATAGTTAATACAAAAACAGTCATTCCATAATTTTCAATTATAAGATTATAATATCCTTAATACAAGTTCGGTCATTTTGTAAATTTCAAATATGTAAAATTAACAATTTTAACAAAAATGTTCTTATAAACAACAAAATGTAATCAAATTATGGTTCTAGTTACACAAATGTCTGAATAAACTGACATCAATAATGACCGATAGTTATTGTCGCACGTGGTGCTAGTTAACAAGGAACTAATGAAAAACAATGTCAAGTGGCTACTATTTAAAAATTTTGCAACTTTCAATCGTATTCAACAAATAATAAAACCTAATTTACATGCTAAATTTCATTCAAAATCCAAGTATTACTATTAGTTATATAATCTGTTTGCCTTTCATGAACTGCATACATTTTAATTATCTTAATTTGTAGAAAGTTTTTGTAATTCTTGATTTTAGAGTTATTGTTGCTACAGCACTGTTTCAATACTAACTAACGGCTTCCTCAGGTGTGATACTTAACTTAAATTGTCACATATATTAAATTTAAACATTTACAAAAAAAAAAAACTTTGAAGTACACACAAACATTTAAAAATAAGTATAACGTTATAAAAACATTCTTCTCATGTAGCCACATTAGCAATGAATAACAGAAGTCGTAGGACAGGATGCTGATAAGAAGTTTTCACTGTGATTCATCCCGTCTTTTGATAGTCATTTGCCCAACAATTTAGGAACACCTACCAAGCCACAAAATAACCAAAACAACAAAACAGAGTACCAAATTTACGAACATTTGATTGATGAGGAGCACTCTTTTACTGATATTCACAAGATTCTTACAGTAGTACTTAAAACAAAAAAGGGACAATTACTTAATATTTTAGAAAAATATGCAATTTATTATACATCTAAAATTGATCCTGACATGCTACTCAATGAAAAGCTTAATTTCAACTTGTAACATTTCACTCTAACCGTGGTTATAGTAAATAAAAAAAACAAATATATTAAGTATTTTATAGTTTAATGGGCGCCATTCTATGAATAAGCATAGACACTTTTTATCACAATCCATCGGATTGTTCTTACAAAAGAAATCCACAAAACAATAATTGTTTAATGAAAAATTTAACCAAAAGCTTCTATTTTTATAAGTACTGAATCCTAACCTAAAATATGAAATGAAATGAAATGATATTTATTGCTCCTTATCTTTATACATACAAGTATATATACAACCTTACATATAAGGGAAACAATAATAACATCCCTAGGTTAAAACCTGTTTGGGATGTATATAAAAAAAGAAAAGCACTTAAACATAACAACTTAAAATACTCGGAATGAAAGAAAAACCCGGCAACCAACCGCACTCCTCCGAATCTTACACACTACATCAGTCTTAGTGTGAAGTTACAATAATGGCTTCCAAATTAAATACAAATATAAACTTACAAAATACCACAAGCAATTTGAATAGAAATCACACATTACATCAGTTTTATATATACATTTCCAGCTTTAACTTAAACAATCTAATAAGGAATGGAATTTGAAATAAAGCCATATATATATCCATGCAAACACATACATACACCAACCACTACATGTACATATATAAACATATACATGCACATATATACCAACACACACACACACACATACACATACATGCATACACATATACATATACGTATACACATACATACATATACACATACATACATACACATACACATACATATACATACATACACACATACATGCACACATACACATCATACATACATACATTTCTCCTCTTCAACCACAAAACAATGCAATACATTTCCAAAATTATACTTCATTGTAATGTGCTAAATTCAGAAACACATCAACTTGGTTAATCAGAATTTCCCTAACGAACCTACAGAATCTCTTTTTATTCCTACAACCTTTAATATAATCTGGCATTGCGTTAAAAAACTTAGGAGCGAGATATGAGTAAAATTTCTTAAAAACTGTTAGATTCGGTTTAGGTATAAACACATTTAAGTAATTACGTAATTTTCCTCTTTTTGGTCCTAAATGATTTTTGCTTTCCCCACTTTTATCAAAAAAAATTCTTAAAACTTTATAAATGTATAAACTTTTAAGTGGTAAAATATTTAAAGTTCTGAATAAGGGTGCAGCATGTATCATTCTGGACTTGTTTAGCTATATTCGTCTATAGTGTTCAGACAATTATTATATTCACATTACTGTTAAAAACTTTAATCTCTGAAATGTCTTAACGTATGTGTATATACCAGGACGCAATCACTGACTCTATTTAAACTCAGATTAAAAACTGTTTTGTAATATCTGAATATGAATAGCTCTGAAAATCGATCTGAGACAATCATCTGAGGAAACGTTCAGCAGTGACTAAAGAGAGTCAACACGACCACTCTTGTTGAATGATGTCAAGCTAATGAATTCTCCAAATTGGAAAATGATCCCTTCCAATTTAAAACAGTGGCATTAGTTGAATTAATGGACCAATCCAAGACATTCTGACGAAACAAATAGACGCACTAACCCACTGCACAGACTCTAAATATGTTTTAATTTTGTGAAAAAACTAATTTTTCTTAATTTTATAATAAAAGAATAAAGTTTACAACATATTTTATTTAAATTAATATTTTATTATTTTAATAGACTATTTAAACTTTCCCATTCATACCAATCGTTTACTTGCGATTCTATAACATTTACTAATTTCATAACACTGTCTGTCCGTCCATACGAGGCTTCGAGTATACGATCGCAATATGAGCGATGATGCAAGTTTCCTGACGTCATATCTCATTTACGCCATATATTGAACCACGTACTAACCCAACTTAGAGATCCAAAAATGTGAAATGTTACAAAACTCCAACTCTATCTATGATATTTTAATGAATTTAAAGCAAGGAAATATCACCAAGACGATATGAATCACAGCGATAACTTCATATCAGCGTCTTGTCCTAAAAGTTTAATTAATCGCTGTATAGAATCATAGATGTTGCTAATGTGGCCACAGGAGAAAAATAAATGAATTTTAACTATGAGTTGCACTCGGAATGTTTTTAAAATGTTATATGTAATTTCAAAGTGCACACCAAAACCAAAGTACCTATACTGGGGAGCGATCAAGGATAGGTCAGTTGGTAGAGCATTAGTGCATAAAGCCAAAGGTCCTGGGTTCAATTCCCAGTCTATGTCATATTTTTTACTTGAAATAATTATTTATTAATTATAAATGTATGTGTATACTTCAAAGTTCTGTGTTTGTGTAAACGTGTAAATTTCAGATATTTGTGACAATTTAAGTTGTCTTTTACACCAGAGGAAAGTGCCAGTGAGTAGCAAAACAGTGCTGTAGCAACAATAAAACTAAAATCAAGAATTGCAAAAACTTTCCACAAATCAAGTTAATTAGTATTAATAATTTTTTTATAATTTTGAGGTTATGTTTTTGCAGAAAACATGTTTGTGTATTTTTGGTTGCAGATTTTTTTTAAGCTGCACAAATGAACTATTATTTAAATATAGATACAAAATTATCCTCCAAAAATGATGTTTTAAAATTGTCTCTATTTTGAAAATTACCAAACTAATTCCTAGTTAATAAAAATTGCCCAATGATTTGTAAAAGTAAAATTATGTACAGTAGAACCCCTCTTAACCGGTCTAGTCGGGTGTCAGTCCCATTTGGCCGATTAATCCGAGGTACCTGTGCAAAATCGGTTTTCGTTCAAAGAAAGCTTATTGAATCAGGTAGCGCTAAGAATTATGCAATTAAGATGTTATTGCAACTCATTTTATTGTATATAAATGTATCATATATATTATGTTATGTATATTATACATCAAAAATTAAACACTACAAACTGTTTTAAATATTGTAAAAACTTACATAATACAAACACACATCACTGTTTCAAAAAATCGGTAATGATGTTTGTTTTTTAAAGGTTTTCATTTCACTCACTAACACCTGATTCATTTGGTGACATTTTTTCACACATATGTGAGCGAAACGAATCCCATGACGCTTTTTCCAACGATCAAGCCATCCCTGTCTAGCAGAGAATGCTGGTGCATTCTCGATTTTACCGTGAATTACCAATGCTTTTTCAAACAAAATTGGACCACTAATGGGGCTTCCTCTCCGGCATTCTTGGACAAACCACATCCAAGGAGCTTCGTCGACGATGTCACTAACTGTTTTTTTGTTAGTGCACCGAATTGCAAGAACTTTTTCCGACTCAATTTTTGAACAAAAATCTTCAATCGATTGTCTATTTCGTCGCCAATCGTCGATAGTACTTTTTTCCCACGATAATCTCGTCACAAAGCTTTTTTACAGATTCCCCTCTGATAAGTATTTTTAACACATTTAACCGTGTCTCAAACGAAACCAACACACACTTCCGTTTTTGTAACTCTCTCATTTTTATTTATATATGTAGATCATAACCAGTCAAAGACAAGAAGAAAACTGAAAAGAAATATTATATTTTCCATAATGTATGTACTAATTGAGTCGTAGAAAAAAAGCGGCCCATCAAACGTTTTTGTCGGCGTATGTCTGCTAAAACGACGAGTGCCAATGCCACGGTGTTTTTACGCCGCCGACAATGAGATACCGTTATAGACAAAGTCGTTTGACTCGCCGCCGCTTTGGTGTTTCAATTACAATTTATTTTCGGAAACTCTCATCGAACCAGTACACTATAAAATAGGCCAGTTAATCCGAGGACCGGTTAACAGATGTTCTACTGTATATTAAATTTGAGCAAATTCAGATCATCTAGAATGTTTACTACTAAAACAAACACAAGTTAGCCAAACATGGTACCACTGGGATATCTCTGGTGTCAAGTTTAATGGAAAGATTACAATTTCTATTTTAGTCATTCTTTAGTACATATTATTTGTTAAAATGAGACAAAAATAATTGAGATCTTGATTTACAAAAATGTTCTTAGTGAATTAATATATAAGATTATAAAATGTGAATGAATAGTACCTATCCCCCAGAAACTAAATATTGTTTAACCTAACAACCAGTGACAAGGAAACTAACCTTAGCTTAACATCTATTTTCAGCTTATTATAATATTAAATTAAAGGTTATATTTTGACATTTAAAAAAAATGGTTGCACAAGGTTTGCAAAGTACCACACCTAGTTCAGTATAAAACCTGAATTTTGGTTTTTATTACTTTTGATCAAGTATCCAAATACGTACTATTTATTTAGATTCTTTAAGAAGTACAACTTTAGGGTTAAAATATAATAAATAGTTAGTACAGTAGAACCCCTCTAATCCACCCTCGGGTGGTCCGTTACTCCGGTTAATCCGACCGTGTTCAAATTCGCGATATTGTGCCGACTTGCCGATGACTCACGCCCGTCTGGCGCCATTCTTTCCGGTTTGTTATCGCTTTCCCGCTTCAGTGCTGTGTCATCCCGCTTCAGTGCTGTGTCATCTCTCGTGTTGTTTCTATTGATTTGCTATAGTACTTGCAGTGTTTATATATAGACTTTTAAAAGTTTATATATCACTTATTTCACTCTTTATATAATATGTAATAAATATCGACTCTTTTAGGATAATCCGACCTTTTTTGCTTTCCAACCATGCCTCCAGTCCCGAAGGTGACGGATTAGAGGGGTTCTACTGTACTGCTCATTTCAAATATTCACAACCTAAGTACTATGTAGGTATTATAATAATTTTGGGTTTCTATAATAATAAAAAATTATGTAATAATAGATTACCCTTTGAAATATTTATCATCTTCAAACCCAGTAGTGATGGATTTAAAGATATGCTCATCAGAAACATCAGCAAGGCACTTCATTATTAAAATTACAGGTGCATAATATAAAGTCTTCCTATGGTTGAACATTAATTTCGCTGTTCCATTGGTCACATAATGAAGAACATTGTTCTAGAATAAAAAAATTATACAATAGTTACTGCAGATTTCTAAAACAACAAATCACTCACCCATCTCCAAAATCAAATAAACACTAACTACAAAAATGTCAGTTCAATACTAACTTGTCAATCAAAAAGTAAAAATGAATAATGGATGCCATCTTTGAAAAATATTTATACAATAGGGCCTAAATCAGCTTTGTTTACGGCCTCAGTGTAAATCATATTTGATTATAATCAAGCTTTTAATAACGGTGGTCAATTTGGTTTTTAATGATAACTCGTACACCAGCGTTTTTGAGTGGCGACCAATACCTTTTTTTTGGATCCTTAGAAAATATAGTTGGGCATAATTTATTTTATCTAAATCGCTGGGAGTTGATTTTGAGAAAATTGCAATTTTGTGAGTTTTTCTTATGGTAGCTAACCTGGAATTATGAGTTATCAAAAATATTTTTTAAACTTCTCGAGATATGACCAAAATATGCCTACATACCAAATTTAATTAAAATTGGTCTACACATTTAGGCTGTAAAGCACTGCAGTGCACTGGCATACACCATTCCAAAAAACCACTTTTTTGACACCATTCCAAAAACCACTTTTTTTTTTATCTATAGGACCTCAAAATGAATAGGTCAGCAAAAAACTTGAAACCAATTTTGTTGAGCATTCACATAACATTCTCAGGTCAAGGCCTATGAACACATTATTTGGCCTTCCCGAGGTCTCAGCAACACCAATACCTGAACCTAGCGTGACAATAATTTAGACAAATCTGCTGAATTAAAATAAACTAAAATTCGGGGAATTTGGGTATCAGTCTAGTCTCACTGTTCTGGGGCACCACAGTTTACTCCAAAAGGCAATTATTATTAAACACCATAAGCTTTTTTGTGTCACAAACTGAACCACTGGCATCTCAATTGCCGAGATAAAGGCAATCCAATTGAAGAATTTCAAGGTATGACGAAGGGTTCATCTATACACAACCAGAATGCCACCCTATACGAGACAAGGTGACTGTTCCTCGGAAGGCGTCACAGTAACCCCTTTAGCAGAAAAACTCTACCTTAAACTCGACACTTGCGCAGAAGAAGGATTGGTGGGGAGGACAGTAGATCATGGAACAATTACATTTTTGTTTATGAGATAACACATCATAATCAAAACATTTATTCACAACAAAACCTTTTGAATCAAGCCAGTGTGTGTTTAAAACACAAGCAGTATATTCCATGTAGTTATTCCCAAAATTCTTAATTGTTATATTTTACTCTTTGACAATATTTTTCTTCAATTCTGATGTGCACTTTTGATAATGTACAAAACCATAATTCACACTCGGTAATTTAACTTTCATAAGTTTTACATATATTTTCATCAATTCCTAAATTTATCAGTAGGTCGGGTTTTTTCCTTTTACTAAACCCCAAATTGTTTTTCTTTTATCTGACACGAACTAATAATCGCTACTTACTGACTCTTAATTAACTATGAAATAAAATTTACATTAAAAGTTTTATATGGCAACAATTATATTAATTTTATTTTATTTTTTGAAAGAAAACTGCTATTTAGTGTTTATATATTGTATAATGTTAGGAGTGTTTATTTTCAATCTATAATTGATACCTCCACCTTTACAAATTCTCTCTCAGTATTAAATACCATCCCCTTCTTCCTATCCGAGCACTGTTTTCCCATATTATTTTTTCTCTTGCAAGATACAAACTTTAATTTTTCTTTCCAAAAATAGTTCACTATTTAATAATTTATTTTTAAAAAATGTTGAGTAATAAAAAACAATTACTGACCAATTGTCTGAGTTAAAATCTGATATCTTTTCATGAACATTGATTGCTCACAATTTGGAGATTAAATATTTACGCATTACACAAGATTATTATTTGGAATTAGATTTTCTCAAATCTCAATCTCAATATGAGTGGGGAGGCGGAAGGAAGGAATGGGGATGAAGAGATCTCAAATATCAGTTTTTGTTATCCAGTGGCAGTTTAGGAAATTAACCAATCACTTAAACATTTAATATGTGCAAAGGAAGCAGAAAGATAGGAAATGTGGAGTAACTCTTTAGTATCGATTTTTAAGACCATAATTTTTTGTACCAACACTATAAGAAACCAAACTGCTTTGATCTTTGATTCCTTAGACCAGTTTATATTATAATTCGGTAGTTTCATTGGTTTTACTTGTTATGTGAATAGCCAACAAGAGTTAAATTAAACCAAACTCAAATTATCTGAGAAAAAAGGGAAGGGGCAGAATTCAAGTATTGGTTTTTTTATTGTTATTCCAATATCATGCTATCAGCCAATTCTGATACCAAGTATCAGTTCATTACTAATTACAATACGAAAATTTAGAAGTATTGAATTTTTAAAAGTTGTATTGTATTACAATGCCAAAAATTAGGAAGGTTTTTTTAAAAACTTTATATTAAGTATTTTTATATATTTATTATGGTTTATTGTAATTTTATTTTGTTGTATTTGTTTGAATTGTACACCATGGTTCAAAACAGTTGTTCGTTTAGCAAAAGAAAGAAAAGAAATTTACCGTTATTACCCTCTCTAACTTTATGGATTCTACATCTGCCATCCTCTATATTATAATGTGGTTAGTTTAAATATATATATATATATATATATATATATATATATATATATATATATTTATCCAGGAAATATATAGGCTATATACAATTAAATATTCCAAATGATACCATTGTTATCAGTACAACTTGTAAACATTATTTTAAGGATATTTAATGTTCTAGAACATGTGTACATATTTATCTTTCTAAACAAACTAATCACGCATACACCTGTAAGAGATGATTGTTGATGTAGAATAGTTATCGGTTAATTTTATAAAAATCAGTTATAAGATAACTTATATTAAACAAATTTACTGACAAGTAAAATAAATATTTCTAATCCTTAAAAACTCACTGTAGAAGTATGATCTTCTTGAACACACCGTATAAGAACTCCTAAATCTGAAAATAGAGCTCCTCTTTGTTTCCATGAAGAACGTTTAATAGAGATAGGATGATTACGCCGAGTCAATTGCAACATTCGAATTAGCCTTTCATGACCTTTCACAATAAAATAGCCACCCCACTCATCAGCATGTTCCCCTTTTGCGATTAAATCTACAGGCTTCAGATCAGACAAATAACAAGCTTTCGACTGTAACAAAAATAGATTATAAATTAAATATATACCATTAAAATTACTGTACAAAAAAATAAAACAAATCAAGGAGTAACAGAAAGTAAATTAAATTGACTTCAAATATTGTGCTTGTCAGAATTGATATTAACAAATTTTCACCACTCCCATACTTGAAGAAGTGGAATATTTATAAACCGCCATTTTCTTACTCAGCTCAGTCTTAAGAACTCTATCAAAGAAAAATATTGTGCTTGCTTCACTAAAATGCTGTTTCTTTTATAACATGCGAGATATCTCGTGTCATTTTCTTACTCAGCTCAGTCTTAAAAAGTCTGCCAAAGAAAACATATGAATGGTTCATTAAAATTTTGTTTCTTTTATAACATACATGAAATCTTCTAAGCGTCTTAATAAATAGTGAGTACATGAAAAAGTCATGTACTATAATCTTAAATAATATGTACCTTAATCATAATAGGTATACGTCCTAAATCTCTTTCTAAAGTTGGTTGTGGAATTCCGTCAATACTCCATGATAAACCAACAAGAAGGCTACCTCCATATGTACTGCCTCGCTGGCGACATTCTGAAGGCCAGATGGTATAAGACTTTACACCTACTGTTCCTGTAGATACAGCTGACGGTAAGATCTGAGCACCCTTTAAACATAGTCATAAGAATCAATTTAAAAGCTAAAACCAGATGATAAAATTCAAGAATAATTTGAATGAAAGGAATTGATTTCAACCGCCCATGTCCATTATCTGTTAAAAACTAAAGTTTGTTACAGAATTATTAAGATTGTTGTTATTGCTAAAAAGTTTGGTCTCCACAAATTTTAAAGAAATTGATTGTTGTTTAAATCGATACCTAGTTCGATTATTAGTGATATTATGTATAAAATTGTTTAAGTTTATAGATACCGGCGCGAATGCTGGTACTTGAACTTACCGTTGCGCGATAGGCGGGGGTTTCGGGGGAAGGGCATAAGTGGAGAAAAAAAATATTTCACAACACCACTTTCTAACGTGACTCATCCTTTCAACGAAAAATACCTCACCCTTTTTTAAATGTGATCGATTCTAAGCTTTATTAACATGTCAAGGTAATTTAATAATATGTTAAAAAAGAATTCAGATATAAGTAGAAAAGCATAAAATTGGAATATGGAACTGGTTTATCTATCCGCCGGTAAGACTGATGTTTTTAGTCAGGTTAGTAGCGGTTTGTTATATATATATAGCCACCTAACCAAACCTATTTGTTTGTCAGTGAGAATAATAAATTCCCTCAGAGTTAACTTGAACCCCCAGCAAGAAGTAGTGTTAGATGTACTACAAGCCACAGTCAACGGTAAACTATCAGGCGCTTAATGATAAGCAGTTACAAGTGGTGGGGGGAATAGTAAATAATTACCCGCTCCATTATTGTAAATACATAAATATTTCTAAATGTTTACATTTTGTATTAATTAAGGATACAATTAACTTGTTTTCTTTAAATTGGCAATTTAAAAATCTTTGAATTGAGTTTCTAAACCTTAGACCAAGTAAGTTATCACAGATTTTCTACCTTGCTTATAACACATGAAATCATACATTGATTTGATAAAATGTATATTTATAGACCTAATCATATTACTTACTTCGAAGGAAAGCTTTATGGAACATCCAGCAAGACTAAACTCTACTGGATGAATGGCTTGTACAGCTTGATTGAGACCCTCTTTAAGAAGATAATTGAAAGAGTCCACATGATGATTACCTAAGGTTTGTAGAATCTAAAATAATAACAAAAGTATACATTACTCTGCTTCAAATTACTGTCATACAATGTAAATTTCAAACATATAGACAGAGAAGCATCAGAACTTTAAAAAATGTAAGGCTGCAGCTATACATTTGTAAAAAGGGCTAAAACTAGATTATTATATACAAAATTTTGTTAAAAAATAATTCTGATATGCCTTCCACTTTGTCAGTGAAGGTGTAATGACAATGTTTAGTTTTTATATCCTCCTGTCTCTACTAAAAATAAAAATGAACAAACTTAGAGACTTCTACTCAAAAAGGCTCACTCGAAGCTTGATTTTTTTTTATAAGATCTCTCCTAACAAACACTTGTTTTCTTCTGAACCTAATGCTATTATAATATTTTAGGGCTAGAGTATTTATTTTATCTTCTTTTTCATATGAGGCAATGACAACAAGAGGTCTTTCACCAGTAAACAATAAAGGGAAAAGAACTTCAAATTATAGAGGTTATAAGGTATTTATGCATTGAAGCTCACCCTTAGATTTTTGTCGCTAAAAATCATGCAAATTTAAGCTATTTACCTTCTTTGTCATTAATCACATTTATTTTTTAACAACACGAAACAATTTTAAATTGTAAAAATCCATTAATATTGAAGAAACGGGAACTTTTTGACACAATTAATTAAGGCTTATTTATGTTATTATGAATGTGTAAAATGACGTGAGTCAAGTTTGTGACTGCATTACAAGTCTATGTTTACAAAAGTCGGAGAAGGTAATGATATATACGAGTATACCTTTGTCCTTTAATTTCCACTAACGTAACATACAGTGTATAACATAAACATAGATTGGTAATGCAGTCACAACTTGACTCATGTTGTCATTGTACACATTCATCTTATAACCCAAAAAAGCCTAAATTCCTTGTGGAATTTAAAAGTTTCGTTTCCATTTTATCCTAAAGTTTCGTCAATATTAATAGATTTTGAGAGTTAAAAATTATCAGATTAATGACAAACAAGGTAAATAGTTTGTTTGCATTGTTTTTAGTGATTAAAAAATTGGGTGTGCCATTGGTTTGGAGTTTTAAGGCAAAAACCATTTCGGTCATTATTGCCTTAAGGTGAGCTTCAATGCACAATTACCAGTTATAATATAGGTTACGCAACTTTATAATAGATGTGAATATTTCTGATATATGCTTTGAACCTCTGAAAATGTTAGCATCCGATTTTCAAACGTTGAAATAACAAGGATAAGGTACCAACCTCCGATTATTCAGACTTTGGCATTTTGCACATAAATTTGGATAAATTTTGCAATACATATTGAAGACAGTTCAACTAGAAGGCTCTTATAAGTGACTGGCTCTGGCAGATATTATAACTACAAATATCACAATTTTATTCGAACAAAAAGGTTCCATATTATAATTTTGGCAATAAATTTAATATTTGTTACCATAAAAAGATAAACAACCAAATTTATTTCAGTAAAATCTTTCAATTTTGTACAAATGTATTATTATTGTTTCTTTAACAATACTTACTGCTACAAATTAATTAATACAATATGAAATACACAAAACTAAGTATTTGTGAGAGAGTAAATATGGTTAACTTACTTCATTTTGTTTTTCAGGAGGCTCATTGTATTTAGAGGATGTTAAATTTTTTAAAGTAGGCTTTTTATACATAATAAAAGAATATGTAGGAAACCTATTATGCTAAATATAACTACTAATCTTCCAGAACATAATAAATTGCAATTAGTATATTAGCTCATAAACTATACAAGCACACACTTAACCTAAAATTCAATTCACAATATTCACATGTGAGTAAAGTTGTAAGTTGTAACCTATCAAAATCACAACTTTAAACTGACCACATGGTATACACGAAACATATGATTATCTTTATCAATTAGAACCCAGATTAACCAATATATGTAGTAAATGTTGGTAATCTGTTGATAATATATAAATATAACTTTTATATACAGAGTGTCCCGCAATAATATGGCATAACTTCGGAAATTGATAGAACATAAAAGTAACAAAAAACTTCAAATAAACTCTTTTATAAATTGCTTCATTTTTTGTCTGTCTGTCTGTTTGTGTTGTTTATACTAAAATAATTTTTATTTAAAAAAATACAAATCAGAATTTCACGAAATTTTGGTCAACCTTTTGTATTGTCGCGATTTACCCTAAAAAAAATTGTTTTAAATTTCCTTCATTAATTTCAAAATGGCGGCCAATAATATGGCATAACTTCGGAAATTGATAGAACATAAAAGTAACAAAAAACTTCAAATAAACTTTTTTATAAATTGCTTCATTTTTTGTCTGTCTGAAGTTCTGTTTGTGTTGTTTATACTAAAATAATTTTTATTTAAAAAAATACAAATCAGAATTTCACGAAAATTTGGTCAACCTTTTGTATTGTCGCGATTTACCCTAAAAAAAATGGTTTTAAATTTCCTTCATTAATTTCAAAATGGCGGCCATTTTGAAATTTGTATACTAAAATAACTCAAAAAGTAGCAAATAAATTAAAAAATTTAAAGAACAACTTTTTTTTTCAGAAATGTAATGCCAAATCTAAAAATACCTTGTTCATAAGATTTGGTTTATAAATAAGCGAGAATAGTCTGTTTTCAAACGTTTAAATAAGATTCAAGTAAAAGGAGTCAGTATGTTTAATTCAAGTGAGGCAATATTGAGCTACAATAACATGTACTCTAATAAACAAATACTTATAATTAGCAAGGAAGAAACAGTTAAATTATAATTACTAAGACTCATTTACTGTTAGTAACTAAAGAATTCTATGGAATACATAACAAATCTTCTATGACATTGTGAAAGTATTTAAACTGTGCTTTTCCAATGTTAAATAGTAATAATCAGCTGTTTTTTACAATAAGCTGTGATAATCAGCTGTTTATTTACTAAAAGTTTGTATTGTTGCTCCAACAATAATCTTTAAATGTTTTTTCTGGTGTTGGTTGGTTATGTTTGTTAGTAATAAATAAAAGTGATGTCATATCTTTGATATGAAAGTGTGGCGGACTTTGCAGAAACAACAGTTAAAGCCCTATCACATTACTAAAGTGCAGCGTTTAAAACTGGAAGATTTCCCTCACCGGCAAGAATACTGCCATTGACTTTTGGCCCAACAAGTTGTAAACCCACATTTTTTTAAGTGAATACTTCATGCGGTTTATAGATGCATCCGAGATTATCAGGGATGTAGTAACAATAATAGTATCGGAGGTGTTAGGATGAAGTATATTTTTATTATATACGTGTGTGTAAATTCAGAAATTCAGTAGTATATAAATATTGTGATTGTATGTATTTATTGTAAAATGTTATGTATGTATGTATTGCATATATTAAATGTATTGTAATAAAATAAAGAATTGAATAAGAATAATAAATATAAAATATAATAAATGTAGTACCGTTATTAGAATAAGGAGGAACATATGAAAATTAGAATGAGAGCCAGCTGTTGTAAAAAAACTCAGAAAGTGTTGAAATGCTTGTCTTGCAAGTACGATGACCAACACACATTACGCAAGTGCATATAAGCCCTTAACAAAGTAGAGACACGGCCAGTTTTGTGAAAAATTTAGCAGAAGAAGCAAGAGAGAGAGAGAGAGAGAGAGAGAGAGAGAGAGAGAGAGAGAGAGAGAGAGAGAGAGAGAGAGAGAGAACCCGCAGAACATCCAAGAGTCTCCACAGGTAAAAGGAGTGAGCAAACATTTGTATATAAAGTGATCTGGTATTCATCTCAAAAATAATATAGATTCATGAAAGAACAACAGTTGGAATTATTCTGGGTACATATCTAATAATAGATGTAATTTGATTTCAATGTATTTAAGATAAACCCTTAAGTTGATAATATAGGTCGTTATTTGACAATAGCATAATAACTATTTAATGATAAAGATATTTTGAGTAAATAAATAATATAATAAATATTAAGTACAAAACTAAACCACTGATGATTATTTTATTATGTTAATCAAGAACCATGGCCTAATAAAGAAAAATAATAATTACTTTGTTTTTACTAAAAATTTATAACTTTGTAAACGAGAAAAAATATAAAAAATTGTTACTATTTTGTAAATTGGTGGAAGAATATCTACTATAAAAATAATTGGTGTTTACACATGTGACAATGTGAAAAGTCAGATTTTAAAATAGACTCATTTAAAAGACGCGGTTAAGCCAAAGAGATAATAAATTCAAATAATAATTTAAACTTAGTAACGTCATTAATAAAAGAAAAATGGATTTTCAAGACAACAGTATGAATTATTATGTTTAATTTTAATGTAATTTAGTTTGTTTGTTATAAAATGTAAATTATTTGTATTTTACGGCAGTGCGGTAAAATGTGTGAACAGTAACCGGAAAGAACGCTTTCGGAAGTAGGAATTTGCCTCATGGTAACATCAGTCTAAGTCCAGCGTTAGGAGTGACAGGTTGTTTCTAAAAATTCGATGTCCAGCGATTGAAGGGACAAGATGTGTTTTCTAAAAGTTGAGTTTACCGCTTAAAATGGACAGGTTGTGTTTTTCAAGTAATAATCCAGTGTTTGGAGAAATAAGATCGTAGAAAGAGTTTCTAGGTTCTATTAGAACAATGTACATTTGATTTTTTATCTCAAATAGAGATCGAAAGTATCTAAGAATCCATGTTTAGCGTGTTTCAAAGACAATAACGTGGGAACGTAAAAGACAATAGTTTATGTACGCGAGTTATGAATATTCTCAACAACTGGAGAAAACAACTTCTGAACGAGGGAGAATCCTCTACAAGCCGTAGAACTTCAACGTGTAGGACATCAGTTTTCCATTTGGACACAGACAATGTTTTTTTATTTAGATCGGCGTTGTGGTATAGACGCTATATATTATCTGTTTGATTAATAACCTGTATTATGTTTTAAATTAATTTTTGTAAATGTTTATCTATTTAAAGAAAATTTAGTAGATTATTACTAGAAGAGATACTAGTAAAAAATGAAACTTTTAAATAATGAAAATAGAATCTTTTTATTTTTCTTTTAGAGCTACAAAGTTACTAAAAAATTCATAGATTAAATTCCTGTTGCAACAATTTTATTTGTAGAAGCATTTTTGAAGATAAAATTAATTAATTTGAAAGAAAGAAATAAAGGAAATATAAATTCATAATTAGTTATTGAAACTAAAAGGATAACTAGTATTTATAATATGATTTTGTGGTTAATAATATTTGTAGGATGTTTCTTTGAATGTTTAATAAATGTTTTCTTTGTAACATTTCAGCCAAAGTGTTCTCATTAAAAAACCAAAATCCACTGTAAGTACACTGTGAAAAGAACTTACGACCCCAGAGATCTTATAAATAATTAAATTCATTCTTTTTTCTAAATTGGTATGCTAAAGCAAACCTGGCGCCCTATAGTCGAGCAAATTAACAAATTAATAACATTAAAAGTAACTTCAGCTAAATTTTTGAATTGTCACAAATGTCGCTCAACGTGTGGCATTTTTGATGAACAAAAATAACTATCATATTAATCTTAAATTCACCCATCAAATTTTTGAATTGTTACAATTGTCGCCTCAACTGAGGGCTTTTTAGTCGAAAATACAGTGATTTTGGTAATGAGAACTCTTAAAATCAAGGTAAGGACTCTCTCTATCATAATAAGAAAGATTCTTTTTTAAAAAATTTTTGTGTTAAGTATAATAAGATAAAAATGGAGGGTACTAATAATAATAATCTAAAGGATGAACAGGTTAGTGTAATTGAACAGGTTAGGATAGATAAGAATGGGGAAAATAATGATCAAAATAAGAAAATGGAGAGTATGTTTGAGCAATTGATGAGTAAATTTGATCAGAAATTTGAACAAAGTAGCTTAGAAACAAAACAGAATAATCTAGAACTTAAACGAGATAATGACAAAAAATTTGAGTGTATAAGTAATGATATTAAACAAAGTAGATTAGAAACAAATAATAAAATTGAACAGAATAATCTAGAATTTAGGCAAGATTTGAGTAATAAGTTTGAAGATTTAAATACCAAAATTGAACAGAATAATGTTAAACTAGATAATTTGGATAAAAAGCTAGATCAGATCAAACTTGAATTAAAACCAGATTATGTAAAATTAGAACAGAATCTTAAAATGGAAATTAATGTAATGGAAACTAATAATAAAGTAGAAATTGAAGTAAGCTATTGTGAGAAAAAAGTAGAATTTGAACAGATTAATAGTGTAGAGGGTGTTTTGATAGAAAATATTAATAATATGGATAATAATTTAGATCAAGCAGTAGCTGAAATTGAAATTAACAGTTTTGATGAAATAAATAACATGTCAAATGATTTGATAATAATAGAGGACAATTGTGTGAATGACTGTGTTCAAGAAATTGCTAAAAAGATAAATAATGGGCTAACATGTAACAAGGTAAATCTAGAAACAGCAAATAATGTTGAAATTAATATGTTTGGTGGGGTTGGAATAGGTATAAGTAATTTGAAGAACAAGGTAAAAACAAATAATATTATGATAAAGGAATCAGCTGTTTATCTTAAAAAACGAGTTTACCATAAGACTGTAGATTTTGAAGAATACAAGATGTTAGAATTTAGAAATGTTTTTAGAATACAAGAACAGATAATTAAAAGTTTTTGGGAAAAGAGTAGCTTTGAATACAAGTTTAAAAATGTAGAGATAGTAAAAGAAGGCTTTGTGATGATATACAAAAATGGTGGGGTTAGTATTCCTAAGCAAACAGATGTTGAAATTAGGTCAGTAGATTCTAAGATGTTTGAGAGAAAGAGAAATGTAGTTATGTCTGTAAGGGAGAAAGAGAAAGGTATTTTGTCAATACTCAGAGACAATAACAAAGTGGGATCTTTTGTTAGGAAAGGGTCTGTTGTGATGACTATGGTAGACAAACTGTCCATGTGGACAGAAGTATTTAACGTTGCAATTATGTTAAGAAAGCAGGTTATATTTTACAAAATTTTTCACCAATCTGGGAACCATCGTAAAAAAATATATAATTCATAATTGTTGTAATAGCTTGAAATTTGGAATGAATAAATAAATGTAAGGACATTTTATAAACACACGGACTTGATTTTTAAAATAATTAATAAAAAGTAGTTAAGATTTTGTTAATAAGTAAGTTTAAGTTTGAAAATAGATAATTAAGAGTTATGAATACTAATAATTTGTGTGTACTGATAAATTTTGTAAGCTAAGACAGAAATATAGAAAATAATTATATGCCAAGCTAGTATGATTAAGAAGAAATAATATTTAGAAACGTTTAGGTATTTGCTAAGTGAAAGATGCAAGATTGTTAGTGAATAACCGAGTGTTGTTTATACTAAGATAAATATTGACTTTACGTGTTAAGATAAAGCAGATTAGTTCGAAGCGAGGATTCAGAGTAACGTTGAAGAAATAGTATTCAATATTAAGTAGGTGGATTCAATATTAAATATTCAATAAAATGTGACGAGAGAGAGTTGAGATTCATCTATTGGAGCTAAAAGATTCATGTCTTATCAGTAGACAGATAAGGATTGTCTCATATCGAGGGGACTTGTTTATGCTTAAACCAGGCCTAGAATTCCTTTGCATGACATTGAGACGAGATACAGCGTGTGACAGAATTATTGTTCTGAAAATAAAAAACTTTTGACGTATAATTCAAAATTAACTTGCGTTTTCAAATAAAATTTACTTAAGTAAAGGATAATTGGTTTTAAATAAAGTAAATAAAGAACAAAAGTAGATTGCTTAAATAACTTTAATAGAATTAAAAGTAAATTTCTAAGGAAAGAACTTAGAATAAATTTTAAAAATAAAATTTCTTTTTGAATTTGAATAATAACATCTAGAAAGGAATACATAAACAAAAAATCGACGATGCTAGTAATAAGATTGGTAAAATAAACATTATTTCAACTTCGGATGAAACGATTTTAATGAAATTTTTTATGAATTTTAAAATTTTCTTCGTGTAGATGCATTTAAGGAGTACATGAACATTTTTGGGAGGAGGTAGGCGTTTGTGTAGTAATAATAGAATGTTTTATTCGTAAGAATAAGGCATTCTGAGACTGCATAAGAGGGCGTGTTGTGAAATAGGGATGTGTTTTGGGCTTTATCTTGAATCTAGTAGAGATATTGCATTCAACCATTGCACATTTCAACGTCGCAACATGTTACTCTGTGTAAGAGTCTAAAGAGCAATTAGAAGTATGCACGGTATAAAGTAGACGGTTAGAAGGACTGTGGTAGGAGAGGTTAGGAAGAAAAATGCATAAATAAGTGTGACATTATTACATGAAAAAACTTCATGTAATAAATTTTAGACAGATGTTGAAGGCAAATAAATTGTAGGATATATATGCAGACGCGATCAAGCTGCATATACATGGAATAAACCGGACGTGACATTATTAGGGAGTACTTACGTAACTAAATGTATAATTTTTATAAAACTGTAAAAATGTTGATTAGCTGATTAGGATAGGTAATTAGATGTTAAATTGTAAAACGATAAGTTGTATGTTTGACATTGATAAATATTAAGGATTATTAGATAATATGAGATAAAAAATTGTTAGTTTTAAGTGATTTGTGGTTTGAAAATATGAAGAATAGTTGTGTAAAGTTTGAGAATTTATGTGAGTTTTGCCAAGACAGATAATAATAAAGTTTTTAAGTTTTTTTTTTTTGATGGTTAAATGATGAGTAAAGGAGGTTAAGTTTTTGTTTTTTAAAGGAAGGAATAATAAATTAATAATGATAAGAGAGATTTTGATGAGATTTATAAATGAAATAAATAATTAATGATTTTTAATAAATAATGTTTGAATTTAAAACAATAGATGATTGTGAGAAGTTATTTGATAAAGGTGTCTAAGGATTTTGATGAAATAAGGTGTTAGCTGGGAAAGCAATGATAATTTTTTTTATTTTTTGAAGTTTTGTATACAAGTAATAGATGACTAAGGAGATTTTAATATGAAGTAATTTAAATGAAAGAATTTTTGAGTTTTATATGAAGATGATGACTTTACAGAATTGTTGAGTAAAGTGGTATTTAAAATGAAGTTGTTCTGTTAAGAAACTTTTATAAAAAAGGTAGTTAGGTTGCATTAATGGTAAATTTTTAGTTTTTAAGAGGTTTTTTGAGTACTGCGATGAAATAAAGGAAATATACGACGATTTTAATGAAATAAAGGAAATATGCGACGATGTTAATGAAATAAAGGGAGATTTAAGGAATTCTGCGGATAAACGACGATTATTATGATTTTTAAAGGAAGCTACGTTGAAATAAGGAGATTATTTATGAAATAATATAGGTAAATAATAAGGAGTTTTTTTATTTTATGAAGAATTTTGTTTGGTGATTAATGCAACTTAGATTATTAAAATATGAAAGATAAGATGGAAATAATTTTAAGATAGGATACTGAGAGACAATACAATTGTAAAGAGGTAATTTTGAGATAAATAGATGAGTTTTGTAAGTAATTTTATTTTTTTTGATGATGATGATATTATATTTTTGAATTTTAGTTGAAGAAAAGAGTTTTTGGTAATTGTAAAATCAGTAGTTAATATGTTATCCCAGCGAGACAAAGAGCAATTAAGAATTTGATAAAGAATAAATAATTATTGGATTTAAACTAAAATAAATAATAATATAAGATGATAATTGAAAAGTTTTAAGGTGAATTGAAGCAATGTTGAGTAATAAGTAAATAGTTTTGTAATAATGTTAATTAAAAATGAGAAATTTTAAAATTTTAATTGTGTTTAGTTGAAAAATGATCCAGATGGATGGTAAAAGATAGATGTAGATTTTCAAAGGATGTAGAAATGTCGTCTTGGCAAAGAGGATGAGACGAGAAAAAGTATATAGACGGCTGTCTGGGAGATAAGCTTTGAGTGACGGGATCCTGTCAACAAAAAATGTTGATGGAAAGTTTCAGCCAACAAGGTTGGAAAGGAAACTGATGATGGGTTTTATTGTATAAATAGAGATAAGGCTTGGCACTAATTGATTCGTATATATTTTTTCTTTTTACAAATGAGTTATGATGACTCAAACAAATTGAGATAGTAAAATAGGATTATTAATAAATAGATTTTTTAGTTTTTATAAGAAAAGAGAATCTTTCTTAAAATTAAGTATACTAGGGATACTTATTTTCTTTCATGAGGTCCTTAGCTTCTGAAATGAAATGTCTTGAACATCCATTAATATTTTTTTTCGATTTGAAATATATATATATAAAAGCTTTGTATTCCAATACCTGTATTGAAATACAAACCTTGTGGGGTTTTGTGACAATGTGAAAAGTCAGATTTTAAAATAGACTCATTTAAAAGACGCGGTTAAGCCAAAGAGATAATAAATTCAAATAATAATTTAAACTTAGTAACGTCATTAATAAAAGAAAAATGGATTTTCAAGACAACAGTATGAATTATTATGTTTAATTTTAATGTAATTTAGTTTGTTTGTTATAAAATGTAAATTATTTGTATTTTACGGCAGTGCGGTAAAATGTGTGAACAGTAACCGGAAAGAACGCTTTCGGAAGTAGGAATTTGCCTCATGGTAACATCAGTCTAAGTCCAGCGTTAGGAGTGACAGGTTGTTTCTAAAAATTCGATGTCCAGCGATTGAAGGGACAAGATGTGTTTTCTAAAAGTTGAGTTTACCGCTTAAAATGGACAGGTTGTGTTTTTCAAGTAATAATCCAGTGTTTGGAGAAATAAGATCGTAGAAAGAGTTTCTAGGTTCTATTAGAACAATGTACATTTGATTTTTTATCTCAAATAGAGATCGAAAGTATCTAAGAATCCATGTTTAGCGTGTTTCAAAGACAATAACGTGGGAACGTAAAAGACAATAGTTTATGTACGCGAGTTATGAATATTCTCAACAACTGGAGAAAACAACTTCTGAACGAGGGAGAATCCTCTACAAGCCGTAGAACTTCAACGTGTAGGACATCAGTTTTCCATTTGGACACAGACAATGTTTTTTTATTTAGATCGGCGTTGTGGTATAGACGCTATATATTATCTGTTTGATTAATAACCTGTATTATGTTTTAAATTAATTTTTGTAAATGTTTATCTATTTAAAGAAAATTTAGTAGATTATTACTAGAAGAGATACTAGTAAAAAATGAAACTTTTAAATAATGAAAATAGAATCTTTTTATTTTTCTTTTAGAGCTACAAAGTTACTAAAAAATTCATAGATTAAATTCCTGTTGCAACAATTTTATTTGTAGAAGCATTTTTGAAGATAAAATTAATTAATTTGAAAGAAAGAAATAAAGGAAATATAAATTCATAATTAGTTATTGAAACTAAAAGGATAACTAGTATTTATAATATGATTTTGTGGTTAATAATATTTGTAGGATGTTTCTTTGAATGTTTAATAAATGTTTTCTTTGTAACATTTCAGCCAAAGTGTTCTCATTAAAAAACCAAAATCCACTGTAAGTACACTGTGAAAAGAACTTACGACCCCAGAGATCTTATAAATAATTAAATTCATTCTTTTTTCTAAATTGGTATGCTAAAGCAAACCTGGCGCCCTATAGTCGAGCAAATTAACAAATTAATAACATTAAAAGTAACTTCAGCTAAATTTTTGAATTGTCACAAATGTCGCTCAACGTGTGGCATTTTTGATGAACAAAAATAACTATCATATTAATCTTAAATTCACCCATCAAATTTTTGAATTGTTACACACATACATTGATATACAAAACTTTAAATAAATAAAACAAGCTTGCTCCATTTTAAAAACAACTTAATATTATACTCACAATTATGCTGAGAAAAGTGTAAGTGACCTGAAAGAGAAATACATACACATTCGTTGATACACAAAACTTTAAATAATAAAAACTAACTAGCTACATTTCAAAACTTAACATAAGATTATACTCACCCTTCTGCTGAGCAAAGTGTAAGTAACCTGAAAGAGAAACACATACCCATACACATAAATTGATATACAAAGCAAAATAAATAAAACTATATTGATTTTTATCCAAACACAATATAAGAGTATACTCACCCTACTGCTGAGACACGTGCAAGTGGCGTAAAACCGAAACACCTGCACATACATTATTATATAAAACTTAAAATAAATAAAACTAACTTGCTCCATTTCAAAAGGAAACATATGATTATACTGACCCTACTGCTTAGCCAATTGTAAGTGACCTGAAAGAGAAGTGCATACACATACACATATATACATACACATACATTGATATACAACACTTTAAATATTTAAAACTAACTTGCTCCATTTCAAAACTAAACATAAGATTATACTCACAACTTGACTGAGAAAATTGTAAATGACCTGAAAGAGAAATACATACACATACATTGATACACAAAACTTAAAATAAATAAAACTATAATGCTTCTTTTCTAAACTCAATATAAAATTATACTCACCCTTCTGCTGAGCGAAATTTAAGTAACCTGAAACAGAAACACATACATTATTACAAAAAAAATAAAACTAACTTGCTCCTTTTCAAAACACAACATATGATTATACTGACCCTACTGCTGAGGCAAGTGTAAGTTGCCTGAATGAGACACACATACCATATATATTGATATGCAATTCAACATAAGATTACACTTACAATTCTGCTGAGAAAATAGTAAGTGTCCTCAAAGATAAAATAATACACACACCTACACATCCATTGATACACAAAACATTAAATAATTAAAACAAGCTTGCTCCACTAAAAAAAATCAACATAAGATTATGCTCACACTTCAGATATGAAAAGTGTAAGTGAACTGAAAGAGAAATGCATACACATACGCATACATTGATATACAAAACTTTAAATAATAAAAACTAGCTGGCTTCATAAAAAAAAAATGAACATAAGATTATACTCACAATTATGCTGAGAAAAGTGTAAGTAACCTGAAAGAGAAACACATACCCATACATATAAATTGATATACAAAACTTAAAATAAATAAAACTATATTGATGAAAAACAAACACAATATTTAGTAAATTCTACAATTTATTTGAGTCTTGCCGACCATGGTTTCGCCAACAACGGCATTTACAAGGCAGCTTAACAAAGACTAAGGAAAAATATAGAAACTAACATATTATTACTACAAAAGGAAGAACAGTTACTTAGCTAGGGTAGTGGGGGGGGGGGGGTAAGAGCAAGGGAAATACATACACATACACATACATTGATACAGAAAACTTTAAATAATTAAAACTAGCTTGCTCCATATAAAAAATCAACATAAGATTATACTCACACTTCAGCTACGAAAAGTGTAAGTGAAGTGAACTGAAAGACAAATACATACACATACACATACATTGATATACAAAACTTTAAATATTTAAAACTAGCTTGCTCCATTTAAAAAATCAACATAAGATTATTCTCACACTTCAGCTATGAAAAGTGTAAGTGAACTGAAAGAGAAATACATACACATACACATACACTGATACAGAAAACTTTAAATAATTAAAACTAGCTTGCTCCATATAAAAAATCAACATAAGATTATACTCGCACTTCAGCTACGAAAAGTGTAAGTGAAGTGAACTGAAAGAGAAATACATACACATACACATACATTGATATTCAAAACTTTAAATAATTAAAACTAGCTTGCCCCATTTAAAAATCAATATAAGATTATACTCACACTTAAGCTACGAAAAGTGTAAGTGAACTGAAAGACAAATGCATACACCTACACATTCATTGATACACAAAACTTTAAATAATAAGAACTAACTAGCTATATTTTATAACTTTACATAAGAATGTACTCACCCTTCTTCTGAGCAAAGTGTAAGTAACCTGAAAGAGAAATACATACACGTACATTGATACAAAAAACTTAAAATAAATAAAACTAACTTGCTCCACTTCAAAACTCAACTTAAGATTGTACTCACAATTCTGGTGAAAAAAAGTGTAAAAGTGACCTGAAAGAGAAATACATACACATACACATACATTGATACACAAAACTCTAAATAATTAAAACTAGCTTGGCCCAATTTAAAAATCAACATAAGATTATACTCACACTTCAGCTATGAAAAGTGTGATTGATTTGAAAGAGAAATACATACACATACACATACAGTGATATACAAAACTTTAAATAATTAAAACAAGCTTGCTCCATTTAAAAATCAACATAAGATTAAACTCACAATTATGCTGAGAAAAGAGTAAGTGACCTGAAAAATAAATACATACACATACACATACATTGATACACAAAACTTTAAATAATTAAAACTAGCTTGCTCCATTTAAAAAATCAACATAAGATTATACCGTACTCACACTTCAGCTACGAAAAGTGTAAGTGAACTGAAAGACAAATGCATACACCTACACATTCATTGATACAAAAAACTTTAAATAATAAGAAGTAACTAGCTAGATTTCAAAACTTTACATAAGATTATACTCACCCTTCTTCTGAGCAAAGTGTAAGTAACCTGAAAGAGAAACACATACCCATACATATAAATTTATATTCAAAACTTAAAATAAATAAAACTATATTGCTTCTTTTCTAAAAACAATATAAGAGTATACTTACCCTACTGCTTAGACACGTGCAAGTAGCATGAAACCGAAACACATGCACATTCATTATTATATAAAACTTAAAATAAATTAAACTAACTTGCTCCACTTCAAAACTCAACATAAGATTATATTTACAATTCTGGTGAAAAAAAAATTGTAAGTGACCTGAAATAATGGAAATACATTCACATACAATAATAGACAATACATTAAACAATTAAAACGAACTCTCTTCATTTCAAAACTTAAGTTAGATAATACTCACAATTTTGCTGAGAAAAGTGTAAGTGACCTGAAAGAGAAATACATACACATACACATACATTGATAAACAAAACTATAAATAATTAAAAATAGCTTGCCCAATTTAAAAATCAACATAAGATTATACTCACAATTATACTGAGAAAAGTGTAAGTGAACTGAAAGAGAAATACATACACATACACATACATTGATAAACAAAACATTTAATATTTAAAACTAGCTTGCTCCATTTAAAAAATCAACATAAGATTATTCTCACACTTGAGCTATGAAAAGTGTAAGTGATTTGAAAGAGAAATACATACACATACACATGCATTGATACAGAAACTTTAAAATTAAAACTAGCGTGCTCCATTTAAAAAATCAACATAAGATTATAATCACACTTCAGCTATGAAAAGTGTAAGTGGACTAAAAGACAAATACATACACATACACATTCATTGATATACAAAACTTTAAATATTTAAAACTAGCTTGCTCCATATAAAAAATCAACATAAGATTATTCTCACACTTGAGTTATGAAAAGTGTAAGTGAACTGAAAGAGAAATACATACACATACACATGCATTGATACAGAAACTTTAAATAATTAAAACTAGCTTGCTCCATTTAAAAATCAACATTAGATTATAATCACACTTCAGCTACGAAAAGTGTAAGTGAACTAAAAAAAAAATTCATACACGTACACATACATTGATATACAAAACTTTAAATAATTAAAACAAGCTTGCTCCATTTAAAAATCAACATAAGATTATACTGACCCTACTGCTTAGCCAATTTGTAAGTGACCTGAAAGAGAAATACATACACATACACATGCATTGATACAGAAACTTTAAATAATTAAAACTAGCTTGCTCCATATAAAAAATCAACGTAAGATATTACTCACACTTCAGCTATGAAAAGTGTAAGTGAACTGAAAGAGAAATACGTACACATACACATAAATTGATATACAAAACTTTAAATAATTAAAACTAGCTTGCCCATTTAAAAAATGAACATAAGATTATACTCACACTTCAGCTATGAAAAGTGTAAGTGAACTGAAAAAGAAATACATACACATACGCATACATCGATACAGAAAACTTTAAATAATTAAAACTAGCTTGCTCCATTTAAAAATCAACATAAGATTATAATCACACTTCAGCTACGAAAAGTGTAAGTGAACTAAAAGAGAAATTCATACACGTACACATACATTGATATTCAAAACTTTAAATAATTAAAACAAGCTTGCTCCATTTAAAAATCAACATAAGATTATACTGACCCTACTGCTTAGCCAATTGTAAGTGACCTGAAAGAGAAATACATACACATACACATACACATACATTGCTAAACAACACTTTAAACAATTAAAACTAGCCTGCTCCACTAAAAAAATCAACATAAGATTATACTCACACTTCAGCAATAAAGAGTGTAAGTAAACTGAAAGAGAAATACATACACATTCGTTGATACACAAGACTTTAAATAATAAAAACTAACTAGCCACATTAAAAACTTTACATAAGATTATATTCACCCTTCTTCTGAGCAAAGTGTAAATAACCTGAAAGAGAAACATATACCCATACACATAAATTGAAATACAAAACCTAAAATAAATAAAACTATATTGATTCTTTTCCAAACACAATATAAGAGTATACTTTCCCTACTGCTGAGACACGTGCAAGTGGCGTGAAACCGAAACACATACACATTCATTATTATATAAAACTTAAAATAAATAAAACTAACTTGCTCCATTTCAAAAAACAACATATGATTATACTGACCCTACTGCTTAGCCAATTGTAAGTGACCTGAAATGCTTACACATACATTGATTTACAACCCTTTAAATATTTAAAACTAACTTGCTCCATTTCAAAACTGAACACAAGATTATACTCACAATTTGGCTGAGAATAGTGTAAGGGACTTGAAAGAGAAATACATACATTGATACACAAAACTTAAAATAATTAAAAATTACTTGCTCCACTTCAAAACTCAACATAAGATTATACTCACAATTCTGGTGAAAAAAAAATTGTAAGTGACCTGAAATAATGGAAATACATTCACATACAATAATAGACAATATAATAAACAATTAAAACTAACTTGCTTCATTTCAAAACTTAAGTCAGATAATACTCACAATTCTGCTGAGAAAAGTGTAAGTGAACTGAAAGAGAAATACATACACATACACATACATTGATAAACAAAACTTTAAATAATTAAAACTAGCTTGCTCCATTTTAAAAATCAACATAAGATTATACTCACAATTCAGCTATGAAAAATGTAAGTGATTTGAAAGATAAATACATACACATATACATACATTGATATACAAAACTTTAAATAATTAAAACTAGCTTGCCCCATTTAAAAAATCAACATAAGATTATACTCACAATTATGCTGAGAAGAGTTAAAGTGACCTGAAAGAGAAATACATACACATACACATACACATATATTGATAAACAAAACTTTAAATAATTAAAACTAGCTTGGCCCATTTTAAAAATCAACATAAGATTATACTCACACTTCAGCTTTGAAAAGTGTAAGTGAACTGAAAGAGAAATACATACACATACACATACATTGATACAGAAAAATTTAAATAATTAAAACTACCTTGCTCCATATAAAAAATCAACATAAGATTATACTCACACTTCAGCTACGAAAAGTGTAAGTGATTTAAGAGATAAATACATACAAATACACATACATTGATATACAAAATTTTAATAATTAAAACTAGCTTGGCCCCTTTTAAAAATCAACATAAGATTATACTCACAATTATGCTGAGAAGAGTTAAAGTGACCTGAAAGAGAAATACATACACATACACATACACATATATTGATAAACAAAACTTTAAATAATTAAAACTAGCTTGGCCCATTTTAAAAATCAACGTAAGATTATACTCACACTTCAGCTTTGAAAAGTGTAAGTGAACTGAAAGAGAAATACATACACTTACACATAAATTGATATACAAAACTTTAAATAATTAAAACAAGCTTGCTCCATTTTTAAATCAACATAAGATTATACTCACACTTCAGCTATGAAAAGTGTAAGTGATTTAAGAGATAAATACATACAAATACACATACGTTGATATACAAAATTTTAATAATTAAAACTAGCTTGGCCCCTTTTAAAAATCAACATAAGATTATACTCACACTTCAGCTTTGAAAAGTGTAAGTGAACTGAAAGAGAAATACATACACATACACATACATTGATACAGAAAACTTTAAATAATTAAAACAAGCTTGCTCCATATAAAAAATCAACATAAGATTATACTCACACTTCAGCTATGAAAAGTGTAAGTGAACTGAAAGAGAAATACATACACATACACATAAATTGATATACAAAACTTTAAATAATTAAAACAAGCTTGCTCCATTTTTAAATCAACATAAGATTATACTCACACTTCAGCTATGAAAAGTGTAAGTGAACTGTAATAGAAATACATACACATACACATACATTGATACAGAATACTTTAAATAATTAAAACTAGCTTGCTCCATTTAAAATCAACATAAGATTATACTCACACTTCAGCTTTGAAAAGTGTAAGTAACCTAAAAGAGAAACACATACCCATACACATAAATTGAAATACAAAACTTAAAATAAATAAAACAATATTGATTTTTTTCCAAACAAAATATAAGAGTATACTTACCCTACTGCTGAGACACGTGCAAGTGGCATGAAACCGAAACACAAGCACATACATTATTATATAAAACTTAAAATAAATAAAACTAACTTGCTCCAATTCAAAAGACAATATATGATTATACTGACCCTACTGCTTAGCCAATTGTAAGTGACCTGAAAGAGAAGTGCTTACACATACACATACATATATTTACAACACTTTAAATATTTAATACTAACTTGCTCCATTTCAAAATTAAACATAAGATTATACTCACGATTTGGCTGAGAATAGTGTAAGTGACCTGAAAGAGAAATACATACACATACATTGATACACAAAAATTAAAATAAATAAAACTAACTTGCTCCACTTCAAAACTCAACATAAGATTATACTCACAATTCTGGTGAAAAAAAAGTGTAAGTGACCTGAAATGGAAATACATACACATACAATAATAGACAATACATTAAACAATTAAAACTAACTCTCTTCATTTCAAAACTTAAGTTAGATAATACTCACAATTTTGCTGAGAAAAGTGTAAGTGACCTGAAAGAGAAATACATACACATACACATACATTGATACACAAAACTTTAAATAATTGAAACTAACTTGCCCCATTTAAAAAATCAACATAAGATTATACTGAGAAAAGTGTAAGTGAACTGAAAGAGAAATACATACACATACACATACATTGATACACAAAACTCTAAATAAATAAAACTAGCTTGCCCCATTTAAAAATCAACATAAGATTATACTCATAATTATGCTGAGAAAAGTGTAAGTCACCTGAAAGAGAAATACATACACATACACATATATTTATAAACAAAACTTTAAATAATTAAAACTAGCTTGGCCCATTTTAAAAATCAACATAAGACTATACTAAAACTTCAGCTATGAAAAGTGTAAACGATTTGAAAGAGAAATACATACACATACACATTCACATACATTGATATACAAAACTTTAAATAATTAAAACTAGCTTGCCCTATTTAAAAAATCAACATAATATTATACTCACGATTATGCTGAGAAAAGTGTAAGTCACCTGAAAGAGAAATACATACACATACACATATATTTATAAACAAAACTTTAAAAAATTAAAACTAGCTTGGCCCATTTTAAAAATCAACATAAGATTATACTAACACTTCAGCTATGAAAAGTGTAAGTGAACTGAAAGATAAATACATACACATACACATACACATACATTGATATACAAAACTTTAAATAATTAAAACTAGCTTGCCCTATTTAAAAAATCAACATAATATTATACTCACAATTATGCTGAGAAAAGTGTAAGAGACCTGAAAGAGAAATACATACACATACACATACACATACACATACATTGATATACAAAACTTTAAATAATTAAAACTAGCTTGCCCCATTTAAAAAATCCACATAAGATTATACTCACACTTAAGCTATGAAAAGCGTAAGTGATTTGAAAGATAAATACATACACATACACATACATTGATATACAAAACATTAAATAATTAAAACTAACTTGCTTCATTTTAAACTTAAGTCACATAATACTCACAATTCTGCTAAGAAAAGTGTAAGTGACCTGAAAGATAAATACATACACGTACACATACATTCATATACAAAACTTTAAATAATTAAAACAAGCTTGCTCCTTTTTAAATCAACATAAGATTATACTCACACTTCAGCTATGAAAAGTGAAAGTGATTTGAAAGATAAATACATACACATACACATACATTGATATACAAAACTTTAAATAATTAAAACTAGTTTGCCCCATTTAAAAAATCAACATAAGATTATACTCACACTTCAGCTATGAAAAGTGTAAGTGAACTTAAAGAGAAATACATACACATACACATACATTGATAAACAAAACTTTAAATAATTAAAACTAGCTTGCCCCATTTAAAAAATCAACATAAGATTATACCGTACTCACACTTCAGCTTTGAAAAGTGTAAGTGAACTGAAAGAGAAATACATACACATACACATACATTGATATACAAAACTTTAAATAATTAAAACAAGCTTGCTCCATTTAAAAATCAACATAAGATTATACTCACACTTCAGCTTTGAAAAGTGTAAGTGGACTGTAATAGAAATACATACACATACACATAAATTGATATACAAAACTTTAAATAATTAAAACAAGCTTGCTCCATTTAAAAATCAACATAAGATTATACTCACACTTCAGCTATGAAAAGTGTAAGTGGACTGAAAGAGAAATACATACACATACACATACATTGATACAGAAACCTTTAAATAATTAAAACTAGCTTGCTCCATATAAAAAATCAACATAAGATTATACTCACACATCAGCTATGAAAAGTGAAAGTGAACTGAAAGAGAAATACATACACATACACATAAATTGATATACAAAACTTTAAATAATTAAAACAAGCTTGCTCCATTTAAAAATCAACATAAGATTATACTCACACTTGAGCTATGAAAAGTGTAAGTGAACTGAAAGAGAAATACATACACATACACATACATTGATACAGAAAACTTTAAATAATTAAAACTAGCTTGCTCCATATAAAAAATCAACATAAGATTATACTCACACATCAGCTATGAAAAGTGTAAGTGAACTGAAAGAGAAATACATACACATACACATAAATTGATATACAAAACTTTAAATAATCAAAACAAGCTTGCTCCATATAAAAAATCAACATAAGATTATACTCACACTACAGCTATGAAAAGTGTAAGTGGACTGTAATAGAAATACATACACATACACATACATTGATATACAAAACTTTAAATAATTAAAACTAGCTTGCTCCATATAAAAAATCAACATAAGATTATACTCACACATCAGCTATGAAAAGTGTAAGTGGACTGTAATAGAAATACATACACATACACATACATTGATATACAAAACTTTAAATAATTAAAACTAGCTTGCTCCATATAAAAAATCAACATAAGATTATACTCACACATCAGCTATGAAAAGTGTAAGTGGACTGTAATAGAAATACATACACATACACATACATTGATATACAAAACTTTAAATAATCAAAACAAGCTTGCTCCATTTTTAAATCAACATAAGATTATACTCACACTTCAGCTATGAAAAGTGTAAGTGAACTGTAATAGAAATACATACACATACACATACATTGATACAGAAAACTTTAAATAACTAAAACTAGCTTGCTCCATATAAAAAATCAACATAAGATTATACTCACACTTCAGCTATGAAAAGTGTAAGTGAACTAAAAGAGAAATATATACACATACACAAAAATTGAAATACAAAACTTAAAATAAATAAAACAATATTGATTTTTTTTCCAAACAAAATATAAGAGTATACTTACCCTACTGCTGAGACACGTGCAAGTGGCATGAAACCGAAACACAAGCACATACATTATTATATAAAACTTAAAATAAATAAAACTAACTTGCTCCAATTCAAAAGACAATATATGATTATACTGACCCTACTCCTTAGCCAATTGTAAGTGACCTGAAAGAGAAGTGCTTACACATACACATACATATATTTACAACACTTTAAATATTTAAAACTAACTTGCTCAATTTCAAAACTAAACATAAGATTATACTCACGATTTGGCTGAGAATAGTGTTAGTGACCTGAAAGAGAAATTCATACACATACATTGATACACAAAAATTAAAATAAATAAAACTAACTTGCTCCACTTCAAAACTCAACATAAGATTATACTCACAATTCTGGTGAAAAAAAAGTGTAAGTGACCTGAAATGGAAATACATACACATACAATAATAGACAATACATTAAACAATTAAAACTAACTCTCTTCATTTCAAAACTTAAGTTAGATAATACTCACAATTTTGCTGAGACAAGTGTAAGTGACCTGAAAGAGAAATACATACACATACACATACATAGATACACAAAACTCTAAATAATTAAAACTAGCTTGCCCCATTTAAAAAATCAACATAATATTATACTCACAATTATGCTGAGAAAAGTGTAAGTGACCTGAAAGAGAAATACAAACACATACACATACACATACACATACACATACATTGATATACAAAACTTTAAATAATTAAAACTAGCTTGCCCTATTTAAAAAATCAACATAATATTATACTCACAATTATGCTGAGAAAAGTGTAAGTGACCTGAAAGAGAAATACATACACATACACATACACATACATTGATATACAAAACTTTAAATAAATAAAACTAGCTTGCCCCATTTAAAAAATCAACATAAGTTTATACTCACAATTATGCTAAGAAAAGTGTAAGTCACCTGAAAGAGAAATACATACACATACACATATATTTATAAACAAAACTTTAAATAATTAAAACTAGCTTGGCCCATTTTAAAAATCAACATAAGACTATACTAACACTTCAGCTATGAAAAGTGTAAGTGATTTGAAAGAGAAATACATACACATACACATTCACATACATTGATATACAAAACTTTAAATAATTAAAACTAGCTTGCCCTATTTAAAAAATCAACATAATATTATACTCACAATTATGCTGAGAAAAGTGTAAGTCACCTGAAAGAGAAATACATACACATACACATATATTTATAAACAAAACTTTAAAAAATTAAAACTAGCTTGGCCCATTTTAAAAATCAACATAAAACTATACTAACACTTCAGCTATGAAAAGTGTAAGTGAACTGAAAGATAAATACATACACATACACATACACATACATTGATATACAAAACTTTAAATAATTAAAACTAGCTTGCCCTATTTAAAAAATCAACATAATATTATACTCACAATTATGCTGAGAAAAGTGTAAGAGACCTGAAAGAGAAATACATACACATACACATACACATACACATACATTGATATACAAAACTTTAAATAATTAAAACTAGCTTGCCCCATTTAAAAAATCCACATAAGATTATACTCACACTTAAGCTATGAAAAGCGTAAGTGATTTGAAAGATAAATACATACACATACACATACATTGATATACAAAACATTAAATAATTAAAACTAACTTGCTTCATTTTAAACTTAAGTTAGATAATACTCACAATTTTGCTGAGACAAGTGTAAGTGACCTGAAAGAGAAATACATACACATACACATACATGGATACACAAAACTCTAAATAATTAAAACTAGCTTGCCCCATTTAAAAAATCAACATAATATTATACTCACAATTATGCTGAGAAAAGTGTAAGTGACCTGAAAGAGAAATACAAACACATACACATACACATACACATACACATACATTGATATACAAAACTTTAAATAATTAAAACTAGCTTGCCCCATTTAAAAAATCAACATAATATTATACTCACAATTATGCTAAGAAAAGTGTAAGTCACCTGAAAGAGAAATACATACACATACACATATATTTATAAACAAAACTTTAAATAATTAAAACTAACTTGGCCCATTATAAAAATCAACATAAGACTATACTAACACTTCAGCTATGAAAAGTGTAAGTGATTTGAAAAAGAAATACATACACATTCACATACATTGATATAATAAACTTTAAATAATTAAAACTAGCTTGCCCCATTTAAAAAATCAACATAAGATTATACTCACACTTAAGCTATGAAAAGCGTAAGTGATTTGAAAGATAAATACATACACATACACATACATTGATACACAAAACTCTAAATAATTAAAACTAGCTTGGCCCATTTTAAAAATCAACATAAGACTATACTAAAACTTCAGCTATGAAAAGTGTAAGTGATTTGAAAGAGAAATACATACACATACACATTCACATACATTGATATACAAAACTTTAAATAATTAAAACTAGCTTGCCCTATTTAAAAAATCAACATAATATTATACTCACGATTATGCTGAGAAAAGTGTAAGTCACCTGAAAGAGAAATACATACACATACACATATATTTATAAACAAAACAAAACTTTAAAAAATTAAAACTAGCTTGGCCCATTTTAAAAATCAACATAAGATTATACTAACACTTCAGCTATGAAAAGTGTAAGTGAACTGAAAGATAAATACATACACATACACATACACATACATTGATATACAAAACTTTAAATAATTAAAACTAGCTTGCCCTATTTAAAAAATCAACATAATATTATACTCACAATTATGCTGAGAAAAGTGTAAGAGACCTGAAAGAGAAATACATACACATACACATACACATACACATACATTGATATACAAAACTTTAAATAATTAAAACTAGCTTGCCCCATTTAAAAAATCCACATAAGATTATACTCACACTTAAGCTATGAAAAGCGTAAGTGATTTGAAAGATAAATACATACACATACACATACATTGATATACAAAACATTAAATAATTAAAACTAACTTGCTTCATTTTAAACTTAAGTCACATAATACTCACAATTCTGCTAAGAAAAGTGTAAGTGACCTGAAAGATAAATACATACACGTACACATACATTCATATACAAAACTTTAAATAATTAAAACAAGCTTGCTCCTTTTTAAATCAACATAAGATTATACTCACACTTCAGCTATGAAAAGTGAAAGTGATTTGAAAGATAAATACATACACATACACATACATTGATATACAAAACTTTAAATAATTAAAACTAGTTTGCCCCATTTAAAAAATCAACATAAGATTATACTCACACTTCAGCTATGAAAAGTGTAAGTGAACTTAAAGAGAAATACATACACATACACATACATTGATAAACAAAACTTTAAATAATTAAAACTAGCTTGCCCCATTTAAAAAATCAACATAAGATTATACCGTACTCACACTTCAGCTTTGAAAAGTGTAAGTGAACTGAAAGAGAAATACATACACATACACATACATTGATATACAAAACTTTAAATAATTAAAACAAGCTTGCTCCATTTAAAAATCAACATAAGATTATACTCACACTTCATCTTTGAAAAGTGTAAGTGGACTGTAATAGAAATACATACACATACACATAAATTGATATACAAAACTTTAAATAATTAAAACAAGCTTGCTCCATTTAAAAATCAACATAAGATTATACTCACACTTCAGCTATGAAAAGTGTAAGTGGACTGAAAGAGAAATACATACACATACACATACATTGATACAGAAACCTTTAAATAATTAAAACTAGCTTGCTCCATATAAAAAATCAACATAAGATTATACTCACACATCAGCTATGAAAAGTGAAAGTGAACTGAAAGAGAAATACATACACATACACATAAATTGATATACAAAACTTTAAATAATTAAAACAAGCTTGCTCCATTTAAAAATCAACATAAGATTATACTCACACTTGAGCTATGAAAAGTGTAAGTGAACTGAAAGAGAAATACATACACATACACATACATTGATACAGAAAACTTTAAATAATTAAAACTAGCTTGCTCCATATAAAAAATCAACATAAGATTATACTCACACATCAGCTATGAAAAGTGTAAGTGAACTGAAAGAGAAATACATACACATACACATAAATTGATATACAAAACTTTAAATAATCAAAACAAGCTTGCTCCATATAAAAAATCAACATAAGATTATACTCACACTACAGCTATGAAAAGTGTAAGTGGACTGTAATAGAAATACATACACATACACATACATTGATATACAAAACTTTAAATAATTAAAACTAGCTTGCTCCATATAAAAAATCAACATAAGATTATACTCACACATCAGCTATGAAAAGTGTAAGTGGACTGTAATAGAAATACATACACATACACATACATTGATATACAAAACTTTAAATAATTAAAACTAGCTTGCTCCATATAAAAAATCAACATAAGATTATACTCACACATCAGCTATGAAAAGTGTAAGTGGACTGTAATAGAAATACATACACATACACATACATTGATATACAAAACTTTAAATAATCAAAACAAGCTTGCTCCATTTAAAAATCAACATAAGATTATACTCACACTTCAGCTATGAAAAGTGTAAGTGAACTGAAAGAGAAATACATACACATACACATAATTTGATATACAAAACTTTAAATAATTATAACAAGCTTGCTCCATTTTTAAATCAACATAAGATTATACTCACACTTCAGCTATGAAAAGTGTAAGTGAACTGTAATAGAAATACATACACATACACATACATTGATACAGAAAACTTTAAATAACTAAAACTAGCTTGCTCCATATAAAAAATCAACATAAGATTATACTCACACTTCAGCTATGAAAAGTGTAAGTGAACTAAAAGAGAAATATATACACATACACAAAAATTGAAATACAAAACTTAAAATAAATAAAACAATATTGATTTTTTTTCCAAACAAAATATAAGAGTATACTTACCCTACTGCTGAGACACGTGCAAGTGGCATGAAACCGAAACACAAGCACATACATTATTATATAAAACTTAAAATAAATAAAACTAACTTGCTCCAATTCAAAAGACAATATATGATTATACTGACCCTACTCCTTAGCCAATTGTAAGTGACCTGAAAGAGAAGTGCTTACACATACACATACATATATTTACAACACTTTAAATATTTAAAACTAACTTGCTCAATTTCAAAACTAAACATAAGATTATACTCACGATTTGGCTGAGAATAGTGTTAGTGACCTGAAAGAGAAATTCATACACATACATTGATACACAAAAATTAAAATAAATAAAACTAACTTGCTCCACTTCAAAACTCAACATAAGATTATACTCACAATTCTGGTGAAAAAAAAGTGTAAGTGACCTGAAATGGAAATACATACACATACAATAATAGACAATACATTAAACAATTAAAACTAACTCTCTTCATTTCAAAACTTAAGTTAGATAATACTCACAATTTTGCTGAGACAAGTGTAAGTGACCTGAAAGAGAAATACATACACATACACATACATGGATACACAAAACTCTAAATAATTAAAACTAGCTTGCCCCATTTAAAAAATCAACATAATATTATACTCACAATTATGCTGAGAAAAGTGTAAGTGACCTGAAAGAGAAATACAAACACATACACATACACATACACATACACATACATTGATATACAAAACTTTAAATAATTAAAACTAGCTTGCCCTATTTAAAAAATCAACATAATATTATACTCACAATTATGCTGAGAAAAGTGTAAGTGACCTGAAAGAGAAATACATACACATACACATACACATACATTGATATACAAAACTTTAAATAAATAAAACTAGCTTGCCCCATTTAAAAAATCAACATAAGTTTATACTCACAATTATGCTAAGAAAAGTGTAAGTCACCTGAAAGAGAAATACATACACATACACATATATTTATAAACAAAACTTTAAATAATTAAAACTAGCTTGGCCCATTTTAAAAATCAACATAAGACTATACTAACACTTCAGCTATGAAAAGTGTAAGTGATTTGAAAGAGAAATACATACACATACACATTCACATACATTGATATACAAAACTTTAAATAATTAAAACTAGCTTGCCCTATTTAAAAAATCAACATAATATTATACTCACAATTATGCTGAGAAAAGTGTAAGTCACCTGAAAGAGAAATACATACACATACACATATATTTATAAACAAAACTTTAAAAAATTAAAACTAGCTTGGCCCATTTTAAAAATCAACATAAAACTATACTAACACTTCAGCTATGAAAAGTGTAAGTGAACTGAAAGATAAATACATACACATACACATACACATACATTGATATACAAAACTTTAAATAATTAAAACTAGCTTGCCCCATTTAAAAAATCAACATAATATTATACTCACAATTATGCTAAGAAAAGTGTAAGTCACCTGAAAGAGAAATACATACACATACACATATATTTATAAACAAAACTTTAAATAATTAAAACTAACTTGGCCCATTATAAAAATCAACATAAGACTATACTAACACTTCAGCTATGAAAAGTGTAAGTGATTTGAAAAAGAAATACATACACATTCACATACATTGATATAATAAACTTTCAATAATTAAAACTAGCTTGCCCCATTTAAAAAATCAACATAAGATTATACTCACACTTAAGCTATGAAAAGCGTAAGTGATTTGAAAGATAAATACATACACTGTGATAATGTGAAAAGTCAGATTTTAATATAGACTCATTTAAAAGACGCGGTTAAGCCAAAGAGATAAGAGATTCAAATAATAAATTAAATGTAGTAACTTCATTAATAAAAGAAAAATGGATTTTCAAGACAACAGTATGAATTATTATGTTTAATTTTAATGTAATTTAGTTTGTTTGTTTTGTTATGTAAATTATTTGTATTTTTACGGCAGTGCGGTAAAACGTGGGAACAGTAACCGGAAAGAACGCTTTCGGAAGTAAGAATTTGCCTCATGGTAACGGCAGTCTAAGTCCAGAGCTTGAAGGGACTGGATGTGTTTTGTGGAGTTAGAGTTAACCGCTCAAAATGGACAAGTTGTGTTTTTCAAAGTCGAAGTCTAGTGTTTGGAGAGATAAGATCGTAGAAAGAGTTTCTAGGTTCTATTAGAACAATGTACATTTGATTTTTTGTCTCAAATAGAGATCGAAAGTGTTTTAACAAATCTATAAAGAGCGTGTTTCAATGACAATAACGTGGGAACATAAAAGACAATAATTTATGTACGCGAGTTATGAATATTCTCAACAACTGGAGAAAACAACTTCTGAACGAGGGAGAATCCTCTACAAGCCGTAGAACTTCAACTTGTATGATATCAGTTTTCCATTCGGACTCAGACAATGTTTTTTATTTAAATCGGCGTTGTGGTATAGACGCTGTATATTATCTGTTTGATTAATAACCTGTATTATGTTTAAATTAATTTTTTGTAAAAGTTTATCTATTTAAAGAAAATTTAGTAGATCATTACTAGAAGAGATACTAGTAAAATGAAACTTTTAATTAATGAAAATAGAATCTTTTCATTTTTCTTTTAGAGCTACAAAGTTACTACTAAAAAATTTCATAGATTAAATTCCTGTTGCAACAATTTTATTGGTAAAAGCATTTTTAAAGATAAAATTAATTAATTTGAAAGAAAGAAATAAAGGAAATATAAATTCATAATTTGTTATTGAAACTAAAGAGGATAACTAGTATTTATAATATGATTTTTTTGTTGTTGATAATAATTTGTAGGATGTTTCTTTGAATGTTTAATAAATGTTTTCTTTGTAACATTTCAGCCAAAGTGTTCTCATTTATAACCAAAATCCACTGTAAGTACACTGTAAAAAGAACTTGCGACCCCAAAGAGATTTTTTCTTTTCTTTTAAATATTTAAATTCATTTCTTTTCTTTTTCTAAATTGGTATGCTAAAGCAAACCTGGCGCCCTATAGTCGAGCAAATTAACAAATTATTAACATTAAAAGTAACTTCACCTTCTATTTAGAATTGTTACAAATGGCGCCCAACGTGGGGCTTTTTAGTCGAAATAAACAGTGATTTTGGTAATGAGAACTCTTAAAATCAAGGTAAGGACTCTCTCTATCATAATAAGAAAGATTCTTTTTTAAAAAATTTTTTGTGTTAAATATAATAAGATAAAAATGGAGTTAGAAATTGTAAATGTTAATAATAGTGATGAACAGGTAGGATTAGGAAATCAAAATTCTTTAAATAATATAGAGCCATTGGAATTTACGGGGGATATTTTTGATAATTTACAGAAGGAATCGCAAAGTAATGAGCAAACAAATGAACAATTTGCACAAAACTGTTTAGATCAAGAAATAAGTAGTAGTAGTAATAGTAGACGTTCAAGTGTGAACGCGAATAGTAGTTCAGGTTCGGATTTTAATGGGTTTGATAGTGATGGGATTCTAAAGAGTAAAAAACAGTGTGAAGATATCAATAAAGAAATGGTAGGAATGTTAGAAGTAGAAACTGTAGAAGAAAATTCAGATAGGGAATTAAGAGCTGAAGAGGTTAGGGTAATTGAGCAGGTTAGTGTAACCGAAGAGGTTAGGGTAGGTAAGAAATTGGAAAATAATGATCAGGATTTAGAGATTAAGAGTATGTTAAAAGTAATGATGGAAAAAATGGAACAAAATAGCTTAAGGTTTGAACAAAGTAGCTTAGAAACAAAAAAAGAAATTAATCAGAGTAGGTTAGAAGCAAAACAAAATAATGTAGATTTGAAACAAGATTTAAATAATAAATTTGATGACTTTAATAATAAATTTGATCAAAATAAGCTAGAAATTAACACTAAGCTGGAAAATTTCAATGTTAAACTCGAACAGAATAATGTTAAACTGGATAAAATAGATAATGACTTGAAACTGAGTAGATTAGAGCTAAGACAAGATAATTTAGATTTAAGAGAAGTAATGTGTAAAAAATTTGAAGAAATGAGAGTGGAATTAAAACCAAATTATATAAAATTAGATCAGAATCTTAAATTGAAAGTTAAACAAATGGAAATTAATGTAATGGAAACTAATAATAAAGTAGAATTTGAATTAAGCTATTGTCAGAAAAAAGTAGAATTTGAACAGATTAATAGTGTAGAAGGTGTTTTGGTAGAAAATATTAATAATTTAGATAACAATTTAAATCAAGCAATAGCTGAAATTGAAATTAACAGTTTTAATGAAATAAATAACATGTCAAATGATTTGATAATAATAGAGGATAATTGTGTAAATGACTGTGTTCAAGAAATTTCTAAAATAATGAATAATGGGTTAGGTAACAAGGTAAATCTAGAAATAACAAGTAATGTTGAAGTGAATAAGTTTGGTGGGGTTGGAATAGGTATAAGTAACTTGAAAAACAAAGTAAAAGTAAATAATCTAATAACGAAGGTATCAGCTGTTTATTTTAAAAAACAAGTGGGTCATAAAAATGTAGAGTTTGAAAATTATGTAATGATAAAATTTAAGAGTATCTTTCAAACCCAAGAACAAGAAATTAAAAGTCTTTGTGAGAAATCTAACTTTAAATATAATCTTGAAAGTAAAAATGTAGAAATAGTAAAAGAAGGCTTTGTACTAGTATATAAGAATGGTGGGGTTAGTATTCCTAAACTAACAGATGTTGAAATTAGGTCATTGGATTCTAAGATGTTTGAGAGAAAGAGAAATGTAGATATGTCTGTAAGGGAGAAAGAGAAAGGTATTTTGTCAATACTCCGAGACAATAACAAAGTGGGATCCTTTGTTAGGAAAGGGTCTGTTGTGATGAATAGGCTAGACAAACTGTCCATGTGGACAGAAGTATTTAACATTAAAAATGTGTTAAAAAATTCAATCATGTATTTTAAAATCTTTCACCAATCTGGGAACCATCGTAAAAAATATATAATTTATAATTGAGTTGTAATCAATTGAAATTTGGAATGAATAAATAAATGTAAGGACATTTTATAAACACACGGACTTGATTTTTAAAATAATTAATAAAAAAGTAGTTAAGATTTTGTTAATAAGTAAGTTTAAGTTTGAAAATAGATAATTAAGAGTTATGAATACTAATAATTTGTGTGTACTGATAAATTTTGTAAGCTAAGACAGAAATATAGAAAATAATTATATGCCAAGCTAGTATGATTAAGAAGAAATAATATTTAGAAACGTTTAGGTATTTGCTAAGTGAAAGATGCAAGATTGTTAGTAAATAACCGAGTGTTGTTTACTCTAAGATAAATATTGATTTTACGTGACATAGATAAGATAGTTAGTTCGAAGCAAGGATTCAGAGTAGTGTTGAAGAAACAATATTCAATATTAAGTAGGTGGATTCAATATAAAATATTCAATAATGACGAGAGAAATAGAATCTAGTTGGAGCTAAAAGGTTCACTTCTTATCAGTAGTAAACAGATAAAGAATTGCGTCTCTATACACAAAGGGGAAATTGTTTATTCCTTAGTCAGGTATAAATTCCTATGCATGACATTGAGACGAAATATAGGGTGTTACCAAAATGCTGTCTAGGAAAATAAAAAACCTTTGACGTATAATTCTAATTTAACTTGCGTTTTCAAATAAAATTTACTTAAATAAAGGATAATTGGCTTTAAATAAAGTAAACAAGAACAAAAGTAGATTACTTAAATAACTTTAATAGTATTGAAGGTAAAATTTCTAAGTAAGGAACTTAGAATGAATTTTGAAAAATGAAATTTTCTTTTTGAATTTGAATAATAACATCCAGAAAGGATTACATAAACAGAAAATCGACGATGCTAGTAATAAACTTGGTAAAAATAAACATTATTTCAACTTCGGATGAAACGATTTTAATGAAATTTTTTATGAATTTTAAAATTTTCTTCGTGTATGTGCATTTAAGGAGTACATGAACATTTTGGGAGGAGGTAGGCGTTTGTGTAGTCAAAATAGAATGTTTTATTCGTAAGAATAAGGCATTCTGAGACTGCATAAGAGGGCGTGTTGTGAAATAGGGATGTGTTTTGGGCTTTATCTTGAATTTAGTAGAGATATTGCATTCAACCATTGCACATTTCAACGTCGCAACATGTTACTCTGTGTAAGAGTCTAAAGAGCAATTAGAAGTATGCACGGTATAAAGTAGACGGTTAGAAGGACTGTGGTAGGAGAGGTTAGGAAGAAAAATGCATAAATAAGTGTGACATTATTACATGAAAAAACTTCATGTAATAAATTTTAGACAGATGTTGAAGGCAAATAAATTGTAGGATATATATGCAGACGCGATCAAGCTGCATATACATGGAATAAACCGGACGTGACATTATTAGGGAGTACTTACGTAACTAAATGTATAATTTTTATAAAACTGTAAAAATGTTGATTAACTGATTAGAGTAGGTAATTAGATGTTAAATTGTAAAACGATAAGTTGTATGTTTTGATGTTTTAAATATTAAGAATTATTTAATAATAAAATGATAAAAAATTGTTAGTCTTAAGTGATTTATGGTGTGGAAAATTAAAAAAATAATTGATTAAAGTTTGAGAATTTATGTGAGTTTTGCCAAGACGGATAATAATTAAGTTTTTTAAGTTTTTTTGATGTTAAATAATGAATGAGGGAGGTTAAGTTTTTGTTTTTTAAAGGAAGGAGTAATAAATTAACAATGATGAAGAGATTTTGATGAAATTTATAAATAAAATAAAAGAATTAACGTTTTTTAATAAATAATGTTTGAATTTAAAACAATAGATGATTGTGAGAAGTTATTTGATAAAGGTGTCTAAAGATTTTGATGAAATAAGGTGTTAGCTGGGAAAGCAATGATAATTTTTTTTATTTTTTGAAGTTTTTGTATACAAGTAATAGATGATTAAGAAGATATTAATAAGAAGTAGTTTAAATGAGAGATTTTTGAGTTTTATATGAAGATGATGACTTTACAGAATTGTTGAGTAAAGTGGTATTTAAAATGAAGTTGTTCTGTTAAGAAACTTTTATAAAAAAGGTAGTTAGGTTGCATTAATGGTAAATTTTTAGTTTTTAAGAGGTTTTTTGAGTACTGCGATGAAATAAAGGAAATATACGACGATTTTAATGAAATAAAGGAAATATGCGACGATTTTAATGAAACAAGAGGAGATTTAAGGAATTCTACGAAATACGGCGATTATTATGATTTTTAAAGGAAGCTACGTTGAAATAAGGAGATTATTTATGAAAGAATATAGGTAAATAATAAGGAGTTTTTTATTATGAAGAATTTGTTTGGGGATTAATGCAACTTGAATTATTAAAATATGAAAGATAAGATGGAAATAATTTTAAGATAGGATACTGAGAGACAATACAATTGTAAAGAGGTAATTTTGAAATAAATAGATGAGTTTTGTAAGTAATTATATTTTTTTTGATAATGATGATATTATATTTTTTGAATTTTAGTTGAAGAAAAGAGTTTTTGGTAATTGTAGAATCAGTAGTTAACATGTTATCCCAGCAAGACAAAAGAGAATTGAGATTTTAAGTAAGAATAAATAGTTATTGGGTTTAAATTAAAATGAGTAATAATATAAGATGATAATTGAAAAGTTTTAAGGTGAATTGAAGTAATGTTGAGTAATAAGTAACTAATTTCGTAAAAATGTTAATTAAAATGAGAGGTTTTAAATTGTAATTGTGTTTAATTGAAAAATGATTCAGATGAATATCTAGAGTCAAAGGTAGATTTTCAAAGGATGTAGAAATGTCGTCTTGGCAAAGAGGATGAGACGAGAAAAAGTATATAGACGGCTGTCTGGGAGATAAGCTTTGAGTGACGGGATCCTGTCAACAAAAAATGTTGATGGAAAGTTTCAGCCAACAAGGTTGGAAAGGAAACTGATGATGGGTTTTATTGTATAAATAGAGATAAGGCTTGGCACTAATTGATTCGTATATATTTTTTCTTTTTACAAATGAGTTATGACGACTCAAACAAATAGAGATAGTAAAATAGGATTATTAATAAATAGATTTTTTAGTTTTTATAAGAAAAGAGAATCTTTCTTAAAATTGAGTATACTAGGGATACTTATTTTCTTTCATGAGGTCCTTAGCTTCTGAAATGAAATGTCTTGAACATCCATTAATATTTTTTTCGATTTGAAATATATATATATAAAAGCTTTGTATTCCAATACCTGTATTGAAATACAAACCTTGTGGGGTTTTGTGATAATGTGAAAAGTCAGATTTTAATATAGACTCATTTAAAAGACGCGGTTAAGCCAAAGAGATAAGAGATTCAAATAATAAATTAAATGTAGTAACTTCATTAATAAAAGAAAAATGGATTTTCAAGACAACAGTATGAATTATTATGTTTAATTTTAATGTAATTTAGTTTGTTTGTTTTGTTATGTAAATTATTTGTATTTTTACGGCAGTGCGGTAAAACGTGGGAACAGTAACCGGAAAGAACGCTTTCGGAAGTAAGAATTTGCCTCATGGTAACGGCAGTCTAAGTCCAGAGCTTGAAGGGACTGGATGTGTTTTGTGGAGTTAGAGTTAACCGCTCAAAATGGACAAGTTGTGTTTTTCAAAGTCGAAGTCTAGTGTTTGGAGAGATAAGATCGTAGAAAGAGTTTCTAGGTTCTATTAGAACAATGTACATTTGATTTTTTGTCTCAAATAGAGATCGAAAGTGTTTTAACAAATCTATAAAGAGCGTGTTTCAATGACAATAACGTGGGAACATAAAAGACAATAATTTATGTACGCGAGTTATGAATATTCTCAACAACTGGAGAAAACAACTTCTGAACGAGGGAGAATCCTCTACAAGCCGTAGAACTTCAACTTGTATGATATCAGTTTTCCATTCGGACTCAGACAATGTTTTTTATTTAAATCGGCGTTGTGGTATAGACGCTGTATATTATCTGTTTGATTAATAACCTGTATTATGTTTAAATTAATTTTTTGTAAAAGTTTATCTATTTAAAGAAAATTTAGTAGATCATTACTAGAAGAGATACTAGTAAAATGAAACTTTTAATTAATGAAAATAGAATCTTTTCATTTTTCTTTTAGAGCTACAAAGTTACTACTAAAAAATTTCATAGATTAAATTCCTGTTGCAACAATTTTATTGGTAAAAGCATTTTTAAAGATAAAATTAATTAATTTGAAAGAAAGAAATAAAGGAAATATAAATTCATAATTTGTTATTGAAACTAAAGAGGATAACTAGTATTTATAATATGATTTTTTTGTTGTTGATAATAATTTGTAGGATGTTTCTTTGAATGTTTAATAAATGTTTTCTTTGTAACATTTCAGCCAAAGTGTTCTCATTTATAACCAAAATCCACTGTAAGTACACTGTAAAAAGAACTTGCGACCCCAAAGAGATTTTTTCTTTTCTTTTAAATATTTAAATTCATTTCTTTTCTTTTTCTAAATTGGTATGCTAAAGCAAACCTGGCGCCCTATAGTCGAGCAAATTAACAAATTATTAACATTAAAAGTAACTTCACCTTCTATTTAGAATTGTTACAACACATACACATACATTGATATACAAAACTTTAAATAATTAAAACTAACTTGCTTCATTTTAAACTTAAGTCACATAATAGTCACAATTCTGCTAAGAAAAGTGTAAGTGACCTGAAAGATAAATACAAACACGTACACATACATTCATATACAAAACTTTAAATAATTAAAACAAGCTTGCTCCTTTTAAAATCAACATAAGATTATACTCACACTTCAGCTATGAAAAGTGTAAGTGATTTGAAAGATAAATACATACACATACACATACATTGATATACAAAACTTTAAATAATTAAAAATAGTTTGCCCCATTAAAAAATCAACATAAGATTATACTCGCACTTCAGCTATGAAAAGTGTAAGTGAACTGAAAGAGAAATACATACACTTACACATACATTGATAAACAAAACTTTAAATAATTAAAACTAGCTTGCTCCATATAAAAAATCAACATAAGATTATACTCACACTTCAGCTATGAAAAGTGTGGGTGAACTGAAAGAGAAATACATACACATACACATAAATTGATATACAAAACTTTAAATAATTAAAACAAGCTTGCTCCATTTTTCAATCAACATAAGATTATACTCACACTTCAGCTATGAAAAGTGTAAGTGAACTGTAATAGAAATACATACACATACACATACATTGATACAGAAAACTTTAAATAATTAAAACTAGCTTGCTCCATTTAAAATCAACATAAGATTATACTCACACTTCAGCTTTGAAAAGTGTAAGTAACCTGAAAGAGAAACACATACCCATACACATAAATTGAAATACAAAACTTAAAATAAATAAAACAATATTGATTTTTTTTCCAAACAAAATATAAGAGTATACTTACCCTACTGCTGAGACACGTGCAAGTGGCATGAAACCGAAACACAAGCACATACATTATTATATAAAACTTAAAATAAATAAAACTAACTTGCTCCAATTCAAAAGACAATATATGATTATACTGACCCTACTCCTTAGCCAATTGTAAGTGACCTGAAAGAGAAGTGCTTACACATACACATACATATATTTACAACACTTTAAATATTTAAAACTAACTTGCTCAATTTCAAAACTAAACATAAGATTATACTCACGATTTGGCTGAGAATAGTGTTAGTGACCTGAAAGAGAAATACATACACATACATTGATACACAAAAATTAAAATAAATAAAACTAACTTGCTCCACTTCAAAACTCAACATAAGATTATACTCACAATTCTGGTGAAAAAAAAGTGTAAGTGACCTGAAATGGAAATACATACACATACAATAATAGACAATACATTAAACAATTAAAACTAACTTGCTTCATTTCAAAACTTAAGTTAGATAATACTCACAATTTTGCTGAGACAAGTGTAAGTGACCTGAAAGAGAAATATATACACATACACATACATTGATACACAAAACTCTAAATAATTAAAACTAGCTTGCCCCATTTAAAAAATCAACATAATATTATACTCACAATTATGCTGAGAAAAGTGTAAGTGACCTGAAAGAGAAATACATACACATACACATACACATACATTGATATACAAAACTTTAAATAAATAAAACTAGCTTGCCCCATTTAAAAAATCAACATAAGTTTATACTCACAATTATGCTAAGAAAAGTGTAAGTCACCTGAGAGAGAAATACATACACATACACATATATTTATAAACAAAACTTTAAATAATTAAAACTAACTTGGCCCATTATAAAAATCAACATAAGACTATACTAACACTTCAGCTATGAAAAGTGTAAGTGATTTGAAAAAGAAATACATACACATTCACATACATTGATATAATAAACTTTAAATAATTAAAACTAGCTTGCCCCATTTAAAAAATCAACATAAGATTATACTCACACTTAAGCTATGAAAAGCGTAAGTGATTTGAAAGATAAATACATACACATACACATACATTGATATACAAAACTTTAAATAATTAAAACTAACTTGCTTCATTTTAAACTTAAGTCACATAATAGTCACAATTCTGCTAAGAAAAGTGTAAGTGACCTGAAAGATAAATACAAACACGTACACATACATTCATATACAAAACTTTAAATAATTAAAACAAGCTTGCTCCTTTTAAAATCAACATAAGATTATACTCACACTTCAGCTATGAAAAGTGTAAGTGATTTGAAAGATAAATACATACACATACACATACATTGATATACAAAACTTTAAATAATTAAAAATAGTTTGCCCCATTAAAAAATCAACATAAGATTATACTCGCACTTCAGCTATGAAAAGTGTAAGTGAACTGAAAGAGAAATACATACACTTACACATACATTGATAAACAAAACTTTAAATAATTAAAACTAGCTTGCTCCATATAAAAAATCAACATAAGATTATACTCACACTTCAGCTATGAAAAGTGTGGGTGAACTGAAAGAGAAATACATACACATACACATAAATTGATATACAAAACTTTAAATAATTAAAACAAGCTTGCTCCATTTTTCAATCAACATAAGATTATACTCACACTTCAGCTATGAAAAGTGTAAGTGAACTGTAATAGAAATACATACACATACACATACATTGATACAGAAAACTTTAAATAATTAAAACTAGCTTGCTCCATTTAAAATCAACATAAGATTATACTCACACTTCAGCTTTGAAAAGTGTAAGTAACCTGAAAGAGAAACACATACCCATACACATAAATTGAAATACAAAACTTAAAATAAATAAAACAATATTGATTTTTTTTCCAAACAAAATATAAGAGTATACTTACCCTACTGCTGAGACACGTGCAAGTGGCATGAAACCGAAACACAAGCACATACATTATTATATAAAACTTAAAATAAATAAAACTAACTTGCTCCAATTCAAAAGACAATATATGATTATACTGACCCTACTCCTTAGCCAATTGTAAGTGACCTGAAAGAGAAGTGCTTACACATACACATACATATATTTACAACACTTTAAATATTTAAAACTAACTTGCTCAATTTCAAAACTAAACATAAGATTATACTCACGATTTGGCTGAGAATAGTGTTAGTGACCTGAAAGAGAAATACATACACATACATTGATACACAAAAATTAAAATAAATAAAACTAACTTGCTCCACTTCAAAACTCAACATAAGATTATACTCACAATTCTGGTGAAAAAAAAGTGTAAGTGACCTGAAATGGAAATACATACACATACAATAATAGACAATACATTAAACAATTAAAACTAACTTGCTTCATTTCAAAACTTAAGTTAGATAATACTCACAATTTTGCTGAGACAAGTGTAAGTGACCTGAAAGAGAAATATATACACATACACATACATTGATACACAAAACTCTAAATAATTAAAACTAGCTTGCCCCATTTAAAAAATCAACATAATATTATACTCACAATTATGCTGAGAAAAGTGTAAGTGACCTGAAAGAGAAATACATACACATACACATACACATACATTGATATACAAAACTTTAAATAAATAAAACTAGCTTGCCCCATTTAAAAAATCAACATAAGTTTATACTCACAATTATGCTAAGAAAAGTGTAAGTCACCTGAGAGAGAAATACATACACATACACATATATTTATAAACAAAACTTTAAATAATTAAAACTAACTTGGCCCATTATAAAAATCAACATAAGACTATACTAACACTTCAGCTATGAAAAGTGTAAGTGATTTGAAAAAGAAATACATACACATTCACATACATTGATATAATAAACTTTAAATAATTAAAACTAGCTTGCCCCATTTAAAAAATCAACATAAGATTATACTCACACTTAAGCTATGAAAAGCGTAAGTGATTTGAAAGAAAAATACATACACATACACATACATTGATATACAAAACTTTAAATAATTAAAACTAACTTGCTTCATTTTAAACTTAAGTCACATAATAGTCACAATTCTGCTAAGAAAAGTGTAAGTGACCTGAAAGATAAATACAAACACGTACACATACATTCATATACAAAACTTTAAATAATTAAAACAAGCTTGCTCCTTTTAAAATCAACATAAGATTATACTCACACTTCAGCTATGAAAAGTGTAAGTGATTTGAAAGATAAATACATACACATACACATACATTGATATACAAAACTTTAAATAATTAAAAATAGTTTGCCCCATTAAAAAATCAACATAAGATTATACTCACACTTCAGCTATGAAAAGTGTAAGTGAACTGAAAGAGAAATACATACACTTACACATAGATTGATAAACAAAACTTTAAATAATTAAAACTAGCTTGCTCCATATAAAAAATCAACATAAGATTATACTCACACTTCAGCTATGAAAAGTGTGGGTGAACTGAAAGAGAAATACATACACATACACATAAATTGATATACAAAACTTTAAATAATTAAAACAAGCTTGCTCCATTTTTCAATCAACATAAGATTATACTCACACTTCAGCTATGAAAAGTGTAAGTGAACTGTAATAGAAATACATACACATACATATACATTGATACAGAAAACTTTAAATAATTAAAACTAGCTTGCTCCATTATAAATCAACATAAGATTATACTCACACTTCAGCTTTGAAAAGTGTAAGTAACCTGAAAGAGAAACACATACCCATACACATAAATTGAAATACAAAAATTAAAATAAATAAAACAATATTGATTTTTTTCCAAACAAAATATAAGAGTATACCTTCCCTACTGCTGAGACACGTGCAAGTGGCATGAAACTGAAACACAAGCACATACATTATTATATAAAACTTAAAATAAATAAAACTAACTTGCTCCAATTCAAAAGACAATATATGATTATACTGACCCTACTGCTTAGCCAATTGTAAGTGACCTGAAAGAGAAGTGCTTACACATACACATACATATATTTACAACACTTTAAATATTTAAAACTAACTTGCTCCATTTCAAAACTAATCATAAGATTAAACTCACGATTTGGCTGAAAATAGTGTAAATGACCTGAAAGAGAAATACATACACATACATTGATACACAAAAATTAAAATAAATAAAACTAACTTGCTCCACTTTAAAACTCAACATAAGATTATACTCACAATTCTGATGAAAAAAAAGTGTAAGTGACCTGAAATAGAAATACATACATACATACAATAATAGACAATACATTAAACAATTAATACTAACTCTCTTCATTTCAAAACTTAAGTTAGATAATACTCACAATTTTGCTGAGAAAAGTGTAAGTGACCTGAAAGAGAAATACATACACATACACATACATTGATACACGAAACTTTAAATAATTAAAACTAACTTGCCCCAATTAAAAAATCAACATAATATTATACTCACAATTATGCTGAGAAAAGTGTAAGTGACCTGAAAGATAAATACATACACATACACATACATTGATATACAAAACTTTAAATAATTAAAACTAACTTGCTTCATTTTAAACTTAAGTCACATAATACTCACAATTCTGCTATGAAAAGTGTAAGTGACCTGACAGATAAATACACACATGTACACATACATTCATATACAAAACTTTAAATAATTGAAACAAGCTTGCTCCTTTTAAAATCAACATAAGATTATACTCACACTTCAGCTATGAAAAGTGTGGGTGAACTGAAAGAGAAATACATACACATACACATACATTGATATACAAAACTTTAAATAATTAAAACTAGTTTGCCCGATTTAAAAGATCAACATAAGATTATACTCACAATTATGCTGAGCAAAGTGTAAGTATCCTGAAAGAGAAACACATACCCATATACATAAATTGATATACAAAACTTAAAATAAATAAAACTATATTGATTCTTTTCCAAACACAGTATAAGAGTATACTTACCCTACTGCTGAGACACGTGCAAGTGGCGTGAAACCGAAACACATGCACATACATTATTATATAAAACTTAAATAAATAAAACTAACTTGCTCCATTTCAAAACTCAACATAAGATTATACTCACAATTTGGCTGAGAATAGTGTAAGTGTCCTGAAAGAGAAATACATACACATACATTGATACAGCAAAACTTAAAATAAATAAAACTAACTTGCTCCACTTCAAAACTCAACATAAGATTATGCTCACAATTCTGGATAAAAAAAATTGTAAGTGAGCTGAAATGAAAATACATACACATACAATAATGGACAATACATTAAACAATAAAAACTAACATGTTTCATTTCTAAACCTAAGTCAGATAATACTCACAATTCTGCTGAGAAAAGTGTATGTGATCTGAAAGAGAAATACATACACATACACATACATTGATACACAAAACTTTAACAATTAAAACTAGCGTGCTATATTTAAAAAATCAACATAAGATTATACTCACACTTCAGCTATGAAAAAAGGACGTGAACTGAAAGACAAATACATACACATACACATAAATTCATAAACAAAACTTTAAATAATTACAACTAGCTTGCTCCATTTAAAAATCAACATAAGATTAAACTCACAATTATGCTGAGGAAAGTGTAAGTGACCTGAAAGAGAAATACATACACATTCGTTGATGCACAAAACTTTAAATAATAAGAACTACCTAGCTAGATTTCAAAACTTTACATTAGATTATACTCACCCTTCTTCTGAGCAAAGTGTAAGTAACCTGAAAGAGAAACACATACCCATACACATAAATTGATACACAAAACTTTAAATAATTAAAACTAGCTTGCTCCATTTAAAAAATCAACATAATATTATACTCACACTTCAGCTATGGAAAGTTTAAGTGAACTGAAAGAGAAATGCATACCCCTACACATACATTGATATACAAAACTTTAAATAATTAAAACTAGCTTGCCCCATTTAAAAAATCAACATAAGATTATACTCACACTTCAGCTATGAAAAGTGTAAGTGATTTGAAAGATAAATACATACACATACACATACATTGATATACAAAATTTTAAATAATAAAAACTAGCTTGCTCCTTTTAAAATCAACATAAGATTATACTCACACTTCAGCTTTGAAAAGTGTAAGTGAACTGAAAGAGAAATACATACACATACACATACATTGATACAGAAAACTTTAAATAATTAAAACTAGCTTGCTCCATATAAAAAATCAACATAATATTATACTCACACTTCAGCTATGAAAAGTTTAAGTGAACTGAAAGAGAAATGCATACCCCTACACATACATTGATATACAAAACTTTAAATAATTAAAACAAGCTTGCTCCATTTAAAAATCAACATAAGATTATACTCACAATTATGCTGTGTGTAATTGACCTGAAAGAGAAATACGTACACATTCGTTGATACACCACACTTTAAATAATAAGAACAAACTAGCTACATTTCAAAACTTTACATAAGATTATACTCACCCTTCTTCTGAGCAAAATGTAAGTAACCTGAAAGAGAAACACATACCCATACACATAAATTGATATACAAAACTTAAAATAAATAAAACTATATTGCTTCTTTTCCAAACACAGTATAAGAGTATACTTACCCTACTGCTGAGACACGTGCAAGCGGCGTGAAACCGAAACACATGAACATGCATTATTATATAAAACTTAAAATAATTAAAACTAACTTGCTCCATTTCAAAAGACAACATATGATTATACTGACCCTACTGCTAAGCCAATTGTAAGTGACCTGAAAGAGAAATGCATACACATACACATACATATATTTACTATACTTTAACTATTTAAAACTAACTTGCTCCACTTCAAAACTCAACATAAGATTATGCTCACAATTCTGGTGAAAATAAATTGTAAGTGACCTGAAATGAAAATACATACACATACAATAATAGACAATACATTAAACAATAAAAACTAACATGTTTCATTTCTAAACTTAAGTCAGATAATACTCACAATTCTGCTGAGAAAAGTGTAAGTGATCTGAAAGAGAAATACATACACATACACATACATTGATACACAAAACTTTAACAATTAAAACTAGCGTGCTCCATTTAAAAAATCAACATAAGATTATACTCACACTTCAGCTACGAAAAGTGTAAGTGGACTGAAAGAGAAATACATACACCTACACATACATTGATATACAAAACTTTAAATATTTAAAACTAGCTTGCTCCATTTAAAAAATTCAACATAAGATTATTCTCACACTTCAGCTATGAAAAGTGGACGTGAACTGAAAGACAAATACATACACATACACATAAATTCATAAACAAAACTTTAAATAATTACAACTAGCTTGCCCCATTTAAAAATCAACATAAGATTATACTCACACTTCAACTATGAAAAGTCTAAGTAAAACTGAAAGAGATATACATACACATACACATACATTGATAAACAAAACTTTAAATAATTAAAACTAGCCTGCTCCACTAAAAAAATCAACATAAGATTATACTTACACTTCAGATATGAAAAGTGTAAGTGAACTGAAAGAGAAATACATGCACATACACATACATTGATATACAAAACTTTAAATATTTAAAACTAGCTTGCTCCATTTAAAAAATTCAACATAAGATTATTCTCACACTTCAGCTATGAAAAGTGGACGTGAACTGAAAGACAAATACATACACATACACATAAATTCATAAACAAAACTTTAAATAATTACAACTAGCTTGCCCCATTTAAAAATCAACATAAGATTATTCTCACACTTCAGCTATGAAAAGTGGACGTGAACTGAAAGACAAATACATACACATACACATAAATTCATAAACAAAACTTTAACAATTAAAACTAGCGTGCTCCATTTAAAAAATCAACATAAGATTATACTCACACTTCAGCTACGAAAAGTGTAAGTGGACTGAAAGAGAAATACATACACCTACACATACATTGATATACAAAACTTTAAATATTTAAAACTAGCTTGCTCCATTTAAAAAATTCAACATAAGATTATTCTCACACTCCAGCTATGAAAAGTGGACGTGAACTGAAAGACAAATACATACACATACACATAAATTCATAAACAAAACTTTAAATAATTACAACTAGCTTGCCCCATTTAAAAATCAACATAAGATTATACTCACACTTCAGCTATGAAAAGTGGACGTGAACTGAAAGACAAATACATACACATACACATAAATTCATAAACAAAACTTTAAATAATTACAACTAGCTTGCTCCATTTAAAAAATTCAACATAAGATTATTCTCACACTTCAGCTATGAAAAGTGGACGTGAACTGAAAGACAAATACATACACATACACATAAATTCATAAACAAAACTTTAAATAATTACAACTAGCTTGCCCCATTTAAAAATCAACATAAGATTATACTCACACTTCAACTATGAAAAGTCTAAGTAAAACTGAAAGAGATATACATACACATACACATACATTGATAAACAAAACTTTAAATAATTAAAACTAGCCTGCTCCACTAAAAAAATCAACATAAGATTATACTTACACTTCAGATATGAAAAGTGTAAGTGAACTGAAAGAGAAATACATGCACATACACATACATTGATATACAAAACTTCAAATAATTAAAACAATCTTGCTCCATTTAAAAATCAACATAAGATTAAACTCACAATTATGCTGAGGAAAGTGTAAGTGACCTGAAAGAGAAATACATACACATTTGTTGATGCACAAAACTTTAAATAATAAGAACTAACTAGCTAGATTTCAAAACTTTACATAAGATTATACTCACCCTTCTTCTGAGCAAAGTGTAAGTAACCTGAAAGAGAAACACATACCCATACACATAAATTGATACACAAAACTTAAATTAACTAAAACTAGCTTGCTCCATTTAAAAAATCAACATAATATTATACTCACACTTCAGCTATGAAAAGTGTAAGTGAACTGAAAGAGAAATGCATACCCCTACACATACATTGATATACAAAACTTTAAATAATTAAAACAAGCTTTCACCATTTAAAAATCAACATAAGATTATACTCACAATTATGCTGTGTGCAATTGACCTGAAAGAGAAATACGTACACATTCGTTGATACACCAAACTTTAAATAATAAGAACAAACTAGCTACATTTCAAAACTTTACATAAGATTATACTCACCCTTCTTCTGAGCAAAATGTAAGTAACCTGAAAGAGAAACACATACCCATACACATAAATTGATATACAAAACTTAAAATAAATAAAACTATATTGCTTCTTTTCCAAACACAGTATAAGAGTATACTTACCCTACTGCTGAGACACGTGCAAGTGGCGTGAAACCGAAACACATGAACATGCATTATTATATAAAACTTAAAATAATTAAAACTAACTTGCTCCATTTCAAAAGACAACATATGATTATACTGACCCTACTGCTAAGCCAATTGTAAGTGACCTGAAAGAGAAATGCTTACACATACACATACATATATTTACAATACTTTAACTATTTAAAACTAACTTGCTCCACTTCAAAACTCAACATAAGATTATGCTCACAATTCTGGTGAAAATAAATTGTAAGTGACCTGAAATGAAAATACATACACATACAATAATAGACAATACATTAAACAATAAAAACTAACATGTTTCATTTCTAAACTTAAGTCAGATAATACTCACAATTCTGCTGAGAAAAGTGTAAGTGATCTGAAAGAGAAATACATACACATACACATACATTGATACACAAAACTTTAACAATTAAAACTAGCGTGCTCCATTTAAAAAATCAACATAAGATTATACTCACACTTCAGCTACGAAAAGTGTAAGTGGACTGAAAGAGAAATACATACACATACACATACATTGATATACAAAACTTTAAATATTTAAAACTAGCTTGCTCCATTTAAAAATTCAACATAAGATTATTCTCACACTTCAGCTATGAAAAGTGGACGTGAACTGAAAGACAAATACATACACATACACATGAATTCATAAACAAAACTTTAAATAATTACAACTAGCTTGCCCCATTTAAAAAATCAACATAAGATTATACTCACACTTCAACTATGAAAAGTCTAAGTAAAACTGAAAGAAATATACATACACATACACATACATTGATAAACAAAACTTTAAATAATTAAAACTAGCCTGCTCTACTAAACAAATCAACATAAGATTATACTCACACTTCAGCTATGAAAAGTGTAAGTGAACTGAAAGATAAATACATACACATACACATACATTGATATACAAAACTTTAAATAATTAAAACAAGCTTCCTCCATTTAAAAATCAACATAAGATTATACTCACAATTATGCTGTGTGTAATTGACCTGAAAGAGAAATACGTACACATTCGTTGATACACCAAACTTTAAATAATAAGAACAAACTAGCTACATTTCAAAACTTTACATAAGATTATACTCATCCTTCTTCTGAGCAAAATGTAAGTAACCTGAAAGAGAAACACATACCCATACACATAAATTGATACACAAAACTTTAAATAATTAAAACTAGCTTGCTCCATTTAAAAAATCAACATAATATTATACTCACACTTCAGCTATGAAAAGTGTAAGTGAACTGAAAGAGAAATGCATACCCCTACACATACATTGATATACAAAACATTAAATAATTAAAACTAGCTTGCCCCACTTAAAAAATCAACATAAGGTTATACTCACAATTTATGCTAAGAAAAGTGTAAGTGACCTGAAAGAGAAATACATACACATTCGTTGATACACAAAACTTTAAATAATAAAAGCTAACTAGCTACATTTCAAAACTTTACATAAGATTATACTCACCCTTCTGCTGAGCAAAGTGTAAGTTCCCTGAAAGAGAAACACATACCCATACAAATAAATTGATATACAAAACTTAAAATAAATAAAACTATATTGCTTCTTTTCTAAACACAATATAAGATTATACTCACCCTTCTGCTGAGCGAAATTTAAGTGACCTGAAATAGAAACACATACACATACATTAATACAAAAAACATAAAATAAATTAAACTAACTTGCTCCTTTTGAAAAACACAACATATGATTATACTGACCCTACTGCTGAGGCAAGTGTAAGTTGCCTAAATGAGACACACATACCATATACATTGATATACAATTCAACATAAGATTATACTTACAATTCTGCTGAGAAAAGTGTAGGTGACCTGTAAGGGAAATACATACACATACACATACACATACATTGATACACAAAACTTTAAATAATTAAAACAAGCTTGCTCCACTAAAAAAATCAACATAGGATTATACTCACACTTCAGCTATGAAAAGTGTAAGTGAACTGAAAGAGAAATACATACACATACACATACACATACATTGATACACAAAACTTTAAATAATTAAAACAAGCTTGCTCCATAAAAAAAATCAACATAGGATTATACTCACACTTCAGCTATGAAAAGTGTAAGTGAACTGAAAGAGAAATACATACACATACACATACACATACATTGATACACAAAACTTTAAATAATTAAAACAAGCTTGCTCCACTAAAAAAATCAACATAGGATTATACTCACACTTCAGCTATGAAAAGTGTAAGTGAACTGAAAGAGAAATACATACACATACACATACATTGATATACAAAACTTTAAACAATTAAAACTAACTTGCTTCATAAAAAAAAATCAACATAAGATTATACTCACACTTCAGCTATGAAAAGTGTAAGTGAACTGAAAGAGAAATACATACACATACACATATATTGATAAACAAAACTCTAAATAATTAAAACGAGCCTGCTCCACTAAAAAAAATCAACATAAAGATATACTCACACTTAAGCTATGAAAAGTGTAATTGACCTGAAAGATAAATACATACACTTACACATACATTGATACATAAAACTTTAAATAATGAAAACGAGCCTGCTCCACTAAAAAAAATCAACTTAAGATTATACTCACACTTTAGCTATGAAAAGTGTAAGTGACCTGAAAGAGAAATACATACACATACACATACACATACATTGATACACAAAACTTTAAATAATTAAAACAAGCTTGCTCCACTAAAAAAATCAACATAAGATTATACTCACAATTATGCTGAGAAAAGTGTAAGTGAACTGAAAGAGAAATACATACACATACACATACACATACATTGATACACAAAACTTTAAATAATTAAAACAAGCTTGCCCCACTTAAAAAATCAACATAAGATTATACTCACAATTTATGCTGAGAAAAGTGTAAGTGACCTGAAAGAGAAATACATACACATTCGTTGATACACAAAACTTTAAATAATAAAAGCTAACTAGCTACATTTCAAAACTTTACATAATATTATACTCACCCTTCTGCTGAGCAAAGTGTAAGTTCCCTGAAAGAGAAGCAAATACCCATACACATAAATTGATATACAAAACTTAAAATAAATAAAACTATATTGCTTCTTTTCTAAACACAATATAAGATTATACTCACCCTTCTGCTGAGCATAATTTAAGTAACCTGAAACAGAAACACATACATTATTACAAAAAAAATAAAACTAACTTGCTCCTTTTCAAAACACAACATATGATTATACTGACCCTACTGCTGAGGCAAGTGTAAGTTGCCTGAATGAGACACACATACATATACATTGGTATACAATTCAATATAAGATTATACTTACAATTCTGCTGAGAAAAGTGTAGTGAACTGTAAGGGAAATACATACACATACACATACATTGATATACAAAACTTTAAATAATTAAAACAAGCTTGCTCCATTTTAAAAATAACTTAAGATTATACTCACAATTATGCTGAGAAAAGTGTAAGTGACCTGAAAAAGAAATACATACACTTACATTGATACATAAAACTTAAAATAAATAAAACTAACTTGCTCTTTTTCAAAACACAGCAAAAATTATACTCTCGCTACTGTATAGCCAATTGTAACTAACCTGAAACAGAAGCTCATCACATACATTAATACAAAAACATAAAATACATAAAACTAACTTGCTCCTTTTCAAAACACAGCATACGATTATACTGACCCTACTGTTGAGGCAAGTGTAAGTTGCCTCAATGAGACACACATACACATACATTGATATACAACTCAACGTAAGATTATGCTCACAATTCTGCTAAGAAAATAGTAAGTGTCCTCAAAGATAAATACATACACATACACATACATTGATACACAAAACTTTAAGTAATTAAAACAAGCTTGCACCACTAAAAAATCAACATAAGATTATACTCACACTTCAGCTATGAAAAGTGTAAGTGAACTGAAAGATAAATACATACCCATACACATACATTGATACACAAAACTTTAAGTAATTAAAACAAGCTTGCACCACTAAAAAAATCAACATAAGATTATACTCACACTTCAGCTATGAAAAGTGTAATAGAATTGAAAGAGAAATACATACACATACACATACATTGATATACAAAACTTTAACAATTAAAACTAACTTGCTTCATTTTAAACTTAATTCAGATAATACTCACAATTCTGCTGAGAAAAGTGTAAGTGACCTGAAAGATAAATACATACACATACACATACATTGATACACAAAACTTTAAATAATTAAAACTAACTTGCTTCATTTTAAACTTAATTCAGATAATACTCACAATTCTGCTGAGAAAGGTGTAAGTGACCTGAAAGATAAATTCATACACATACACATACATTGATACACAAAACTTTAACAATTAAAACTACACTGCTCCATTTAAAAAATCAGCATAAGATTATACTCACACTTCAGCTACGAAAAGTGTAAGTGAACTGAAAGAGAAATGCATACACGTACACATACATTGACATACAAAACTTTAAATAATTAAAACAAGCTTGCTCCATTTAAAAATCAACATAAGATTATACTAACAATTATGCTGTGTGTAAGTGACCTGAAAAAAAATACATACACATACAATAATGGACAATACATTAAACAATAAAAACTAACATGTTTCATTTCTAAACTTAAGTCAGATAATACTCACAATTCTGCTGAGAAAAGTGTAAGTGATCTGAAAGAGAAATACATACACATACACATACATTGATACACAAAACTTTAACAATTAAAACTAGCGTGCTATATTTAAAAAATCAACATAAGATTATACTCACACTTCAGCTATGAAAAAAGGACGTGAACTGAAAGACAAATACATACACATACACATAAATTCATAAACAAAACTTTAAATAATTAAAACTAACTTGCTCCATTTCAAAACTAAACATAAGATTATACTCACAACTAGGCTGAGAAAATTGTAAATGACCTGAAAGAGAAATAATACACATACATTGATACACAAAACTTAAAATAAATAAAACTATATTGCTTCTTTTTTAAACACAATATAAGATTATAGTCACCCTTCTGCTGAGCAAAATTTAAGTGAACTGAAACAGAAACACATACACATACATTATTACAAAAAACATAAAATAAATAAAACTAACTTGCTCCTTTTCAAAACACAACATATGATTATACTGACCCTACTGCTGAGGCAAGTGTAAGTTGACTGAATGAGACACAAATACATATACATTGATATACAATTCAACATAAGATTATACTTACAATTCTGCTGAGAAAAGTGTAGTGAACTGTAAGGGAAATACATACACATACACATACATTGATATACAAAACTTTAAATAATTAAAACAAGCTTGCTCCATTTAAAAGTCAACATAAGATTATACTCACAATAATGCTGAGAAAAGTGTAAGTAAACTGAAAGAGAAATACATACACATAAATTGATATACAAAACTTAAAATAAATAAAACTATATTGCTTCTTTTCTAAACACAATATAAGATTATACTCACCCTACAGCTGAGACACGTGCAAGTGGCGTGAAACCGAAACACATGAACATGCATTATTATATAAAACTTAAAATAAATAAAACTAACTTGCTCCAATTCAAAAGACAATATATGATTATACTGACCCTACTGCTTAGCCAATTGTAAGTGACCTGAAAGAGAAATGCTTACACATACACATACATATATTTACAACACTTTAAATATTTAAAACTAACTTGCTCCATTTAAAAAATCAACATAAGATTATACTCACACTTCAGCTACGAAAAGTGTAAGTGCACTGAAAGAGAAATGCATACACGTACACATACATTGATATACAAAACTTTAAATAAATAAAACTAGCTTGCTCCATTTAAAAATCAACATAAGATTATACTCACAATTATGCTGTGTGTAAGTGACCTGAAAGAGAAATACATACACATTCGTTGATACACAAAACTTTAAATAATAAGAACAAACTAGCTACATTTTAAAAACAACTCCATATTATACTCACAATTCTGCTGCGAAAAGTTTAAGTGACCTGAAAGAGAAATACATACACATACACATACATTGATACACAAAACTTTAAATAATTAAAATAAGTTTGCTCCACTAAAAAAATCAACATAAGATTATACTCACAATTATGCTGAGAAAAGTTTAAGTGACCTGAAAGAGAAATATATACACATACACATACACATACATTGATAAACAAAACTTTAAATAATTAAAACTAGCTTGCCCCATTTAAAAAATTAACATAAGATTATACTCACAATTATGCTGAGAAAAGTTTAAGTGACCTGAAAGAGAAATATATACACATACACATACACATACATTGATAAACAAAACTTTAAATAATTAAAACTAGCTTGCCCCATTTAAAAAATTAACATATGATTATACTCACAATTATTCTGAGAAAAGTGTAAGTGACCTGAAAGAGAAATATATACACATACACATACACATACACATACATTGATAAACAAAACTTTAAATAATTAAAACTAGCTTGCCCTATTTAAAAAATTAACATATGATTATACTCACAATTATTCTGAGAAAAGTGTAAGTGACCTGAAAGAGAAAAACATACACATACACATACATTGATAAACAAAACTTAAAATAATTATAACATGCTTGCTCCATTTTAAAAACAACTCAATATTATTCTCACAATTATGCTGAGAAAAGTGTAAGTAACCTGAAAGAGAAACAGATACCCATACACAAAAATTGATATACAAAGCAAAATAAATAAAACTATATTGATTCTTTTCTAAACACAATATAAGAGTACACTCACCCTACTGCTGAGCCAAGTTCCCTGAAAGATAAACAAATACACATACATTGATACACAACACTTATAATAATTAAAAATAACTTCATACATTTCAAAACTCAACATAACATTATACTCACCTTTCTACTAAGCGAAGTGTAAGTGGTCCGAAACACATACACATACACTATTACAAAAAATTAAAAATAAATAAAACTAACTTGCTCTAATTCAAAACTCAACATAATATTCTATTCACCCTCCTGCTGAGAAAAGTGTAAATGATCTGAAAGAGAAGCACCTACATGTACACATACATTGATATACAAAACTTTAAATAATTTAAACTAGCTTGCTTCATTTCAAAACTCAACACAAGATTTTACTCACCCTACTTCTGAGCCAACTGTAAGTTGTCTGAAAGGGACATGGATACACATACAATAATAAACACAAAATTAAAAATAAATAAAACTAACTTGCTCCTTTTCAAAACATAATGTTAGATTATACTCACCCTTCTGCTGAGCCAAGTGTAAGTTAACTGAAAGAGACACATATACACATACATTGATATACAAAACTCTAAGTAATTAAAACTACCTTGGTACATTTCAAAACTCAACATAAGATTATACTCACCCTTCTGCAAATCCAAGTATAAGTTCCCTGAAAGAGAAACACATACATTGATATACAAAACTCTAAGTAATTAAAACTACCTTGGTACATTTCAAAACTCAACATAAGATTATACTCACCCTTCTGAAAATCCAAGTATAAGTTCCCTGAAAGAGAAACACATACATTGATACACAAAACTTAAAATTTTCATTACTGTTGAGACCGAAGGTTCTTGGTTTAATTCCATATTTAAAATAGACTAATAAAAAGTGGAAGTTACAAAATAAAAAATTGTGTTTTATTATCTTAAAACTTTAAATAATTAATATTAATTTCCTCCATTTAAAAACTCAACAAAGATGGCAGATTTAACAAAATAATTAATTACATTAATATAACTAGAACTTTATTTTTATTTTTTAAGTGGCATTATTTATATCCATAAAATGTAGGCTACCAGACATAACCAATAATATTTAATATCATTAGATAGATATGAAAAAACAACAAAATATTATTTTTATGCATATACCTACTATTTCTCCCTACTCTTAATAATTATAAATTGGCTACTCTTACTCATTTGTTTATTTCTTACAGCTAATAATTTTATTTCTTACTCTAACCTATTGTATATATATAAATAAAATATTTTCCTTAGTCTTATAATAACTATAAATTGGCTACTCATACACAAATAATTCCGACACAAAACCCACATGTTTTTTCCTTACACCTAATAATTTTATTTTTTAGTTTTGCTCATATATGATTTCTTTATACAAAACTACTATTTTTCTTTGCATTTTAAAATTATATATTAAAAAAAGAATATTATTCATTTACTAAATCTTTATTTTTTCAATTTTATTGTACTACTATTAAAATTAGAGAATTTTTTTTAACCATTATTGATTTTGTTTTATTTTATAAATATCAACTATAATTGTTGAATAATAAAACAATTATACAATAGCAAGGCTTAAATTATAATGGAGGGATCAAGCAGCCAACTTTGTAAGGACAACTTCAATTTTAAAACACTATAAAAATGATTTTAAACTTTTTTTGTGGTTTAATTATGAATTATGTTAAAAATATTCTATATTTAAAGTTTAAACAAATTTTTAGAATACAAATTTAAACAATAAATTTGTTGGGGATGTTTTTAACAATTATTTTTAGTTTTTATACAAATTGTTTCAGAGTTTTTGATTGAATTAAATATTTGTTACCTAAATAAATTGTTATACATATAAAACTATAATTATTCAAATTATTTTAAAAATTGAATACCAAGCGGTTCATTTAAATTTACCAAAAATACCAAGCGGTTTACTTTGTTTGGGTTAACCAGAGTTCAATTTCACTGACGGTAATTTTAATAAAATTCTTTGTTTCATGCTGCTGCACACAATAAAATACTTTGTTTCATGCTGCTGCACACATTCAAAGAATATCTGTGTGTTTGATTATTTATTTTTTCTAAACTCACATCTGTTTATTGTTCTCTGTGTTTTGAAGTATGCATGAACTTTAAAGTGAACTAAAACTAAAGGTAGATTGAATTTAGAAAATATACACGGCTATTTACCACAATCCAAATTTTAAAACATACAAACTCATGGTTAAAACTATCTAAACAAGACAACAAATTGATACCTAAAACAACTTTAACTATGAACTGACGATCATCTATTTATTCTATCATGATTAAAAAAACTATGTGAACAGGACAACAAATCGAGACCTAAAATAATTTTAACAAAGAACAAAAACAAAAATATCTAACCTAATCAATAGAATTGACAAATTAATAATCACCAACAATTAATTAGAAAAACCTAACAAATCCTACACTGCAGAGGCCAACAAGTGCTAACAAAACAGACACTAAAAACCAAAGGACAACATTACAGTATGTTTTAACCATTAAGTATTGTATATTCGTATATTCCATTGTACTTTATCTGTTGTATATTTAATGTATAATACAACTTACTTTTAAAATTAGAAATACTTCAATAATAAATACTTACGATCATACAAAGAAAAAAACAAAATGCTCTGTTTATAGAAATAACAAAATTAATTTTAAATCCACCCACAATATTGGGACATTGGTGTATTGTGTATAAATGTTTATACCTGTAATAAAATGACCTAAACTACTTTATTTATTTGTGATTTTATTTCTAGTGTTTTATTAAAAAATTATTTATGAATTTTGTATTATTAAAAACATTAAATGCTTAACATATATATATATTTTTTTTCAAAATAAAACAAGTATTTTTATAGATTTATTTTTTTAAAAGGGTGAAAATCAAAGGTAATGGTGGAAACAAAGTTGGCTGTCATGAATTTTCACTTTCCAAACACGTAGTAAGGAAAGTATTGTTATTGTAAAGATTTCGGTATCCCGGGGATTATACTGTGTTCTGCACTCACCTATGTCACAAAGCACTTTGCTTGAGACTCTGCAGAAACCTGCAACAAGACATTTTTAAAATAAATTAAGTGAAAATAAAAATTAACAACATACCCAGAACTCAAAATAAAATGGGGAAATGTCTAGATTGAAATATATATATATATAGCCTATACATTTATTCACAGAAAGTAAATTTCTATAATAATAAAATAAAATTTTTTTTTATATATTCCCTGAAAAATTAATTCTAAGATCTGATAACACACAAACAGCTAAGACACACACTTATTTTAAATCGAGAAATGTACATTTTCAGCTACAGATAGTGTGGATGTGCAACTAAAACTGACTGATAAGTACTGTATAACTATAAAGTGGATTCTTCTTGCATTAAAACAAGTAATGGTCAGTGATTCAACGATTTGTGATTCACTCATAGTAAAGTCACCATTACACTTATTGGTGATTGGTTGCACTAAATGTGACAAAAAGTGATGAATGATTTCATCACTTTTGAGATGTGATTATGGCCTTTTACACAATACAAAAATTTCAGTTCTTTCCAATATGATAGTTAATACTACTCTAAAAGTTATTTTAGATTGCGTTAATATTTCGTTGTCAGGGAGAGTTAAAAAAGGTTTAAAACAATATTTTTCAAGATCTCTAACTGTTAATGGTAATAATTGATTGAATTATACATTTTAGCATTATTATTTACTTAAATTATTTCTGACTCCTCATATTTCATAACAAATCTACGTTTTAAAACTGTTTCCATATACCATGTACTGGAGGTTCCTGTGGTACACATGACAAATTATATAGAAGACATGTTTGTGTTTTGACAATAGAACGAGTTTGAATAATGTAATTTTTATTGTAACTTTTTGCAAGAATTGGTAATTTATTAATAGGAATATAAACATAAGAGAAATTTACAATTATGTAAAATAAAGCTACTTTATATGATAAAATATAAATTAAACAAAATCATGTCAAAACTGATTAACTTACAAATTACTTTCATATAACAAAAAAGCAAGTGATACAGTTATAATGTCAGAACAGATTAATATGAATTACTTTCACATAATACAGTATAATAAATTTTAATTGAAATGGTAAGTGGATGAAGATGTACTTCATGAACGGAATATTGAAGAAAAGTCAAGAATAAAATAGTTTTTAAATTTAATTAACCTTTTTTACCTAATAGAGATAATTTGTAAAATAATATTAGTGTAGGCATCAATGAAACTAATACACAAGGATATAGAAAAGCGTTAAATAAATTTTAAAACTCAAAGCAGTTTCAGTAAAATAAAATTTACAGTCAGTTATCTTAAAAGTTTGACAATGTCATATAACAGTTTCATCCACGTACTCCTTCAAATATCTATTCTCTAACAACAATCCGAGAGTTTTTATTAATTATTGTTGGTACATCAGCTACATATAAAAAAAACACATACAAAATATCTACACTTAACTAAAAATCATAAATTTATGCGAAAAATTATTACTTCCTCTATGGGTCCGATTTAAGTACATGTACGAGAGAATCATAAAAGTGAGGATGGTCTTGTAGGTGACAAAACTTCAATTCTGAGATTGGTAATTGCTATTTATATAATATTTTTGGTTGAATTTTCTCACTCTTTCTTCGTTGTTGAAGGAGTATCCACTCACCTGTATATCAAAGCTCATATTCTATTGATTTCGATACTTTACCTGTAGATCATTCACTGTAGGATCTCCTTGTTTCTTTCCTGGACGCAGAAATGAAAGATGTGTACAAAGGCCCTTATTTTTGAAAAAGGTGTAATCTAGAACATGTACCTTATATGGTTGTTTTGGGCGAGCAAGTCTTATAATCGGAGGGAGAATTTATGGGAGGTTTAAAAAAGTGTTTCAATGTGGCATTCAGCCTCCGTCATTGTGTTCTTTTTCCAAAATTAATTGTCTAATTAATTGTTGTTGATTTTTGTTTATCAAGATCAATTTAAGCAATATCAATTTTAATTTTTGTTGTGATTTTGGTCATTACAACTGTCTGAAATTAAAATTATTTCCTTAATAATGTCAGTTAATTTCATAATATAATCAACTAAGCAAGAAGTAAATTCATTGCTCGTTATCCCTCCATTAGGCTCATGCCAAAAGTATAAATTTACATTTGCGTAATTCAGAGAATAAACGGTGAAATTATGTACCTTTAATTTTTGTTTATAATGCATACACGAAACTTCTGTTTTTGGACAGAAATGAACACTTTGTATATCTATTGTTACAACCAGTTTGTCAGGTTGCATTGACAAACTGTCCTTTTCTAGTTGTCGCAGCATCTTTTTTAGAGATGTGGTCTTGATAGGATTCTTTATCAACTGAACCCATTTTGTACCTAATGCACACATCACATTAATCTTTACGAGATTTATGAATGTCGATTTTATCTCCTATTAAAATCTTCCTAAAAACACTTCTACATAAATGGTATATAGTTTTTTGTCCATCTTTCTTTGTTTTACCAGATAAGAATTGTAGCTCGATATAATTCAAATTCTATTTAAAAAAAGTGTTTTTGTATATTTATATGATACCTGAAAATGACAAATTAACTAAAACAAAATTAAAATTATATTTCCTTTTTCTCCTAGGGCAATACCAACATTCCCCAATCTCACCACATCCTGAATGAGAATTGGACATTATTCATTCTTACGCTATTTATCCACAACCATGTCGAAAGGAAAATGATTTATCAGGTTAGCCTACCCAAAAATGGAATAGGCTATTTCACACTGTGTAACGTACCAAAATTTTTCTATAAAGAGTTGTAGTAAAGCGCTTTCCACAATGCCTGGGCGATCGACTTATTACAACACCCAGAAACTAAAATAATAAAAATTCACAATGATTTTGCCCCTTCCCTGTACAACGAACAAACAGAATTTTAACATGTTATCCTCATAATTGTTCCTCTTCAAATGATTTGAAAATTTCTGAATTGAATAATTATCCTAGAATATAATAAATTAAAACTCCAATAAATTTGGTTTGAATCCATAATAATACCTAATATAAGGTCGTTTTTTGTTAATCTTATGTTATGTTTTCAAATTTTCTCTCCAACTATTTCTCCAAAATAATCTTATTTATATAATAGGTGGTTGGAATAAGAATGAAAATTTGATTTAAATATTTCCAAAAACATGTAATAGAGTATGTATTGGACTAATAAAATGTAAAAGTAAAGCTGAAGTTCAACGGTGCTTTGACATGTTACTTGGCAGCGATGTATGTTTGTTAGCATTGGTAAGAATGTATGATTTGGAGCGAAATTGGTTTAGAAGTCTAAAACAAAAACAAACTACAGATTATTTTACAAACAAATTTATTCCACAATGAAGTGGCTTTCCAAATTATTTAAAATTATTCAAATCAATAAAATAATACAAATTCCAATTGGTAGATTCTTTTATCAATGAATAACGAAGGTAAAGTCAGATAGCTATTACTCGGCGTCATATTAAAAAGTATACTGTAGGATTTTGAGTGAGATAAGAGTAGGACTAGTTGAGGGACTATGTCGCTTTTGAGCGGTTTCTTGGCATCTGTAAGAATGTGTGAACTGGAGCAAAATCAGTTTAGTAGGTAACACCAAAAACAAACTACAGAACATTTTACAAACAAATGTTATTCCATAGAATACTACATATTGGTTTTGTAAGTAATTTAAAGTTATTAAAATTAAATTAAAAAATAATAAAAATTCTAAATGGGAGATTCTTTTATCAGTGAATAACGAAAGTAAAGTTGCGGAGCTAGGTAGCCATTACTCGGGATCACACTAAAACGTATGTTATAGTCCTTAAAAATGTGTATGATTTTGAGCAAGATAAGAGGGGCTAAATGTCCGATAAAAACCAACCACCAACACACTTGTTTAACAAATTTCATATCGGCATAAAATAAATTTATTTAATATTTTGTTAGATAAAAAAAATTTAATAATTTCCTTTCTTTATCAAATCATCAATAATGAACTAAAATATCAAAATTAAAGTTGAGGGTACTACGTCGCTTTTGAGCTGTTACTTGGCAGCGATGAATTTTTGGGCTGATGTCTTGTAATGCTAATAGAGTTGTGTAAATAAGTAGTTTTTTATGGGTTAAACAATAGTTTTTTATTTTAATAATTTAAACATGTGTAGTCTAACGGATACATTAACATTATGCCAGCGGTACTGACATGATTTTAAACACGTTTTGCTTCAATGGTAATAATTATATCCACTATAATAATAATATTAGTTTTAAATTTAAGTTCCTTGCAGTTTAAAGGTAAAGATTTCTAATATTTTCTTTTTAGTTGGAAAAACATTATGTCAAGAAATTTTTGATGATTTATTTAGCAACAACTATGGATGTATTTAATATACAATCGTTAAATTATGCTCTTTGCAACTTTGATGGAAAATGAAATACACTATCTATGGTTTTTCCGAGCGCTTTAAATGAAGGTGACTACAGAAGAAAACCAGTTCCAAAAACTGTCATAACAGTGAAACAATTTGGCAAACCCATAACAGACCCTATTGATTTCTCAATGTCAATCTGTCTACTGACTCCTCTTGTGAAGACTCGTGTGATGATCATGTTGGTATGTTTTGTAATCGTTCAATTACTGATAAGAACGAGTTATATAGTTAGTTATATAGAACAATAGTACCTATAGTTTATTAAGCAATTTTATTACTTCTGTTGTTATTTTTAACAAAATCATATTAAAAAATGGTTATGCATTTAATTATTTATTTAGATTAACAATCTGTGTGTTTCAATTGCCTCTTTTTAGAATTTAGTTTTAGTCTTCTAACAAAATGTTCTTTTATATTTATCGATTATATACATAGTCTTTAAAATATGATAAAGGAAATTAATTGATTAAACAAAATTGTATTTTTTTTTTAAGTACACTAGAATTTTTCTCCAGTGTGAAAAAAAGTAGATAAAATAAAAGAGTGAGCTTACAACTACAATTTTAAAGTTATCTAAAAATTGTGCAACATCAAAGGCTGGCATCTTTGTAAAGTTGCTGATGTTGGAATGAATTCATTAAACAATTAATTTTCCTACAGTAATCATCTTCATGTATGAAAATAACTTTTCCATTGCAAAATTGGGCTTAGGTTTCTATTTTTTTAGCACCCTGATTTTGGCTACATTCATTCTAGACGTCACAAAAAATCTGTTTAGTTACGGTATCTAAATATGAAACCCATTCTGATCGGTTGATTATAATAATAATAGATTAATAAATACCAAATTATGATCTTTCAGCAATGTTTTTGTTTTTAGCACACTCAACTGGACAGTGCTTTAAATTCAACTGACATCAACATAATTCCAAAACAAGTTTAAATAAACAAAAATATTGCTAGACTATATTTTATAAGGAACATATAAACCTATTATTTTATAAACCAAGTGTAGTACACAACAGCAGATGAATTTGATTGATACTAGTGTCTAGCCAAGAATGATTAGGAACAAAGGACAAAGTAGAAGGACGGAAGAGTTGTATTATAAATAACTACAACATAACTTCTTACAACCAAAACTTCGAGTTATTTATTTGTAAACACAGTTTGAACCATCAAATATATGCTCTCTGTATTAGCTATATTTTAAAAAAAACTTTTTTTCAAAATAGCTGTTTAATAGGCTTAAATGAATACACCAAATTCAATGTCGTTTAGAATGGTTGGTAAACTGCACATCAAACACCAATGGTACCAATCTGGAAAATAAATTGAATCATGTTCAAAATAATGTTGAGATAAAAATAGAAATGCGACTAGGAATTATTAGGAATACAGGAAGGAAATACTGAGATTTCGGGTACAAGGAGTCCGGTTGGATAAAGAATAAATGTAAAGGATGAGATGGGTTGAGGGATGTAGAAACATAATAGAAATGTAACGTTAAGATATGTACAATAAGATATTAGGTCCTAAATACATTTTTACTTATATTTGTGTATTGGCATTACTGAGATTATATTATCGCTTTTAGCAACTTCAAAGCCATTCGCAAATTCGTATCAGCTCGTGTTACAGTGAACTCAGATTTTTATTGTGACGGTGTGAGACCTGAGAGAAAATGTGTGACGGAAAAGGTCAAAACTGTGGAAATATCAAGGCTGGCTGTTGTATCACGACAATGCACCTGCTCACGCTTCAATGAAAACAATACAGTTTTTGACCAAAAACAATATGACCACCATCCCCCACCCTCTAATTCACCAGAGTTAGCCTCCTGTGACTTTGCTCTGTTTCAGAAAGTGAAAGTCACATGAAAGGTCACCGATTTGACACTGTAAAAGAAATTTAGAAAAACCTGCAGGAGGTGCTTGATAGGCTTCAGGAAAAGGATTTTTGTCACACTTTCCAGGCATGAAAAAATCCAACAAAACTCTGCACACTGACTTATTAGTTATTAAGTAATCGGACACTGCCACACAGACTTGTACAATCACATCCAACAGCCGTGATGAGTAGTCTGGGAACTTTCTGATAACACATTGTATCTAGTGAAACAGATGAATAGTGGAAGTCAAACATACCTGATTCAGAAGACAAAGACGCTGACTGCAATTTTTGTTGGTGATGAGATGTGTAGAATTGGTTTAAAGATGGGTGAAGATGGTTTAGATATGGTTTATAGATGAATATAGGCTAGTTGTTTTATAGACCTTGAAGTTTTTTTCTGGAAAAAAAATATATATACAAACCCAATAAATAACAAAGATTTTAACAAAAGTAAAACTTATAACAAATTATTTTTACTAACAATTAATTGTAAGTACTAGATTTCGATTATACATTAAAAATCTTTTATGAAATTTCCTAAGCATTTACAAATTGTGAAGCACTGTTAAACCTAGAACCACAGTCGATCACTAAAGTTAAAATTTCTACACTGTGGGATAGAGGAAATAATTTGCTTTTCCATAATTTGAAAAGAAATATTCACACTTTGTTTAAATAATGGTTTTTGTGTATTGTAGGCCTATAAGAAAGCAATTTTGTCTAAGAATATAATATTGTACAAATGTCTAATATAATGTATAAATTTTATAAAGAAATTCAATAATTAATTGGTCTCAATATTATTTTTTGACATAATTAACTAGCAAAAGTAATAAACTGCTTGTATACATTCCAAAATCTTCTCACAAGGAAATACATTCATTATACGCAAAAAATACGAATTGTTTCAAACAGCAATGAAATTATTAAAGAGAGGGCTTGTAATATCTTTATTAGCAGCAATAAGCCACTGATAAGTAAATATTTGTACCACATGTTATTTTATTTTCCTATAAAACAGTTTTCTTAAAAGCTTATATTTTTTAGATAATTATTTAACTCAATTTGTAGGAATTGTAGAACTGACAACTATTAGTTCATTTCCTGTGGTGGCATTGTTACAAAAGCCACAGTTACACATCTCTTACAATATAAGTATTTTTCACTCTACAATAAAGATTTCATTGTCTCAATCTAGATACCTAGCATTGCAAAGCTGAAATCTACTATATGATTTCATATTTTAGATTTTACTATGTTGACAACACCTCAGCTTATAAAAAGAGCTGATCTCTTAACTGTTGCTTTTCTTTAGTAACTGCATTGTATGTTCTACTCGGCATTAGTTATCTGTAACGCTGTTGTTTTCAAAGATATAGTAAACTATCAAATATCGAAAGAGCCCGGTGGTGATAAGGAAAACAAGGATTCCCTGAACCACAAAAACAAGAAACAAAACTATGACTGTAATAAATCCAGTATGTTTATCATATATATAGCCACCTGACTTAACCTAATAAAGATGTAAATTACATAACATAACGCAAGGTCAAGTCAGGTGGCAATATATATATATTGCCACCTGACTTGACCTAATAAAAATGTAAATTATATAAAGCAAGGTCCCAGATCAAAAAGAAACAATTCACAATACGTAGACACCATTTTACGTATTTCAATCTTTTTACTTTCATACAGTAAATAGCAATGAAACTCAATTTGCATAGCCATTGTGATAATAGACATGATTCTTCAATCATAAAACATTAGAATAATAAGCTATAATAAGCATGCCTAATAAATATATATAGTCAACTAGCAGACTTAATAGAACAAGCGATCATACATTAAGTGACTTGATGAATGTAGTCATTAGTACCAACTTTGGCATTCATAACCTACGCAGTTGGATTTCGTACTTTTATAGATCTCATTTTCTATTAAAGTAATGCATTTTGGGACTTTAAATGTTTATTGTGCCACAAAATATGATCTGATCTTTTGATTAGAAGGTAAATACTTTGTTTTTATGATTTTTTTTTATAAACAAATCGAGGGATAATCTACAACCGATATTTACCAAAATGAATATAGATATTGTTGTTTTCTTCGCTAAAATTTTGTATTACATTAAAAAATTAAGAACTGCAAAATCTCATACAGGAATTTTAATTTTGTATGTGCCTTCTAGCAGACCTCGGCTCTTCACATGCTGTTGCCTCATGAAGTTTTGTTTTTACTGAGTTTTATCTTGGATGAAACAACCAAAAAATCTAGTAACATGATCTATGACTAAGTTTTTTCATTATACATAACAATTGCACTGTGTACCATATGTGCTAAGTTTTATGTAGGCCAGTGGCACCAATGACATGTTAGGTTTCATTTATATAAATTAATAAATGATTTATTTATATCTTTAAATCTCACACCAACATATTTTTAAATTATATAATGTAAACAAATAACAACTCATAAAACAGTACAATTATTGTTATGGAAATAAGGAAACTAGTTGTAGGGTATATGTAGTAGATTATTATGTGGTTTATCTGTGGTGATAGTATACTATCAATTTTTTCACTTTTGTAACATAGCTGTTGATAAAAATTTAATTAATTTACATGTTACATTAACTAGCCTATTTACAGTAAGACACAAAAGGCTAATCATAGGCTAACAGTAAGACAAACACACACACCGAGACAACTTAATCAATGTCAAAACACTAAAAAAATCCACCTCAAATAATAAAGATTTAATTAAATAAAAATTATCAAATAGATGAGATATGGGTCCAAGACTATAGGCTATTGTTTAAATACTGTAACCTACTTGTTAATCCTATAATTTAAAAATTAAATATTTTATAAATAAACTTCTTTTATGACCATAATTCACATTTAAACTTGCTTTACAAAATTGATTAGATATCGAACTTTATCATACTGGAATTATTAAGTGCAAGGACTAGGGTTGGGAAAATCTAACAGTCTACAATTTTAATCACAGAATTCTATTTTAAAAACTCGTAACACAAGTTAAATCTGAATTGAAAATAATAAAATGTTACCTACACTTCACTTAACTCAAACAAAATTTATTTATACTCACATATAAAACACCAAAACACTTTTTAGAATGTCGAGAAACCGTTTTCTACTCTAGATTCTACATTGTACCATTGTAGTAAATATCCTTCCGCATCCGTAATGGCGGCACCACAACATACAACTAACAACTAACTACATTGTAGGCGCAAGAAAATAGTTCCTACTCGGTTTGAATATTCGAAAATCTATCCTCACTCTACATAATGTCAAGTATCCTTCCGCGATGACATCTTATAAACTGCGTAAGAAAAATAGTTCGTACTTATTTTAATGTTTAAACAACTAACTCAATGTTACACTATTTCAAATCGCTTAGTTTTACAGTTAATAAAAAGGTCAACTTTTATAAAAATGCAAACAATATTTGATTTTTAACTATTACGTCGTATTTATGGAATATAAATACATTTTAAATACAACACACAAAGAAATAACAAAATAAACAAACAAAGAAATGTATTTCTAATATTGTAAAACATAATGTACTGGTAATAATTTTAGAATTACCTATTTTCGACCAAGCGTATGCAAACTTACAAAACGTATTTGAAATTTAACAAAATAGTTTTCCAAATTTATACATTAAAAATATCACTTTTAGAATTCAATTTTAATGTCTGCTGCTTTGACTGACAAAGCGACAAGAATATAATTTAAAACTTCTAATTTGTTGTAATTCTGGAAAACTAGGAAAATAAATTTGCACAAACTGTTAGAAATGACAATGTTCTTGCTAATGGATGAAGAGGGCGGAAATGAATGGTAACGGAAATTCAAACAGAGGCGGAGCAAAGAGATCAAATTTGATACGAGTTTAGACATTACTAATTTTGAATTTATATTGGATTTTCATAAATATTAAATATTACATGGAATTTATATTTCAAAATTATAAATTTTAAAGGAAAAATAATTGTAATAGATTTTTTATATAGCCTACCTCCAATAACAGATATCCTACTTCTAAACGTCTGCGCATGCTCCATACATAATAAAATTTTAAATATTACCTAATCCAAAAACATTTATTTCTGATCAAAACCAAATTTGGTGGAGTTATAGATTAGTTTTAAAAACGATTTTAACGACATCTCATTTAACAATTAGTTTCATCTAACCCTACTTTTGAGGGTAAATTACTCAAAATTTAACATTCAAGATGACTGTAATAAATTACAAGTTTTTAGTACTTTACTCGTGGTTTGTTATTATCTTCATGGTTTGTGTACTCACTATTATTTAACAACTGAGAATTTATAAAATATTTACCTACTAAGCCTAGGTCATATTTTTGTTAAAATTTTGTCAAACAACCTAAGTTTAAGTTTAATAAAGGCATGAATTTAAACCATAATATGAAAATAAAATTTCATTTACATTGTAATTGCAATAGGTCTAAATTATTTGTTTGGGTTTAATTAGGCCTATAGTTCTCTAATTATTAATTTTATATAGTTTTCTGACCCTTAAAACGCTTTAAAGGTTTTCCTAAAATTTTGTTTTCTCAAAACTGCTCTATTTTCTATTTCATCATAGTTTACTTAAATAACCTTACAAATGTTAGTTCAGTACTTAACAAAAACCGTCCGTAGACCCATTATAAAAGGGTTATTAAAAAAAAAATCACTCTACCGATATTGATGAAATTTTAATGAAATATATTATCCAAAACAGCGTACCAAATTTCAAGTAAAAGAAAATTAAACTTCAGGAGAAATTTTAGAAATTAAAATTGTAATGACAGTGAAAAAAATTTAGCCTCTATGGGTTTTTATAAATATATAATGAATGATTCTATTTATTTTTGAAAAATGGTAAGGGGTATTTTTTGTTTGGTTTGATGGATGAGTGGGTTGGGTGGTTTTAAAATTCATTACATATTCAAAGATAAAATAAGGATATTTAGGCTAGATATTTGGGGGCAATTTTAATTCTTGTTAATATCTCCTGTGCTATTCCTGTGTTAAAGTCTCTAATATTAAACAGAGGTCAATTTTATTTGTAGATGTTCTAATTTCAGTTCATATAAAGTTTCATTTCTCTCCTATCTTTTACTTGTACAATACTTACTATCATAAATTCATTTTATAAAACGTTATTTAAATATTTGGTATCGCACTTGAACAAATGGCGCCAATTTATAGAACGGCTTGAATAAAGAGTTGAATTAGGCAAGCCCTAACTGTAAAACATACATTTCAAATTTTACACATTGTCAAAAATATCAGTTAGTTTAGAAATTCACTTCAACTCTTTGAATAGTGTAAACTTACTGCTATAAACAAATTGTTAATATATTTTTTAGATGTGCAAGCCCTAACTAAGCTTCTTTACCTAAAGTCTAAATGCAATGCAATACCAAGAAATCTTTTTCCAAGTTTAGACATTGAAAAAATCAAATTTGAGAATAAAGTTAAAGTTTACATATTTGACAGAGCAACAAGAAAATATTTCCTAAAATAAAATAGAAAACTCACCTTAGTAACTATGAAGCCTTCCTTACAAATTTTTAATTAAAGAAAAGGAGTTTGCAGGAGGGTAAAGAAAAAAACGCACAAGCATTCTCGAACTCTAGTATACGTAGGCCTTCTTGATTGAGTGAGAGTTGTTTTGGTCAATAAATTATGATAGAACAGAGATAATAATAATAATAACGATTAAAGTTAATGTTATAAATTATAATGTGTTTAAAACAAACGCTTATTGACTTTTAATTAAATATTTGCCAGTTTTCCATAAATATTATTTCCAGGAAATTCATAATTTTAATTCCTGATTGTCTTTTGTTCGCGTTATATTGTGAGTAGGCATATATAATTTCCAAAGAGGGGCTTTTACAATTTGGAATTTATATACAAATAAACGACAATTAACAATATCTTTCCAGGGTTAAATTTTAAAAAGGGAACACATAATATAGTAGATTTAAATTTTAGGGCATAAGACGAAATGTGATTTTTAATCCCAATTATAAACACGCGTATACAAAGGCGCATTGTAGGCGAACTTGGCGTTTTTCAATTAAAATTTTGAATTGAAAAACTCAGTTTCCCTGGATACGCTTATATATATATATATATACCTCATGTATCAGCTGTAATCTATTGCTGAGTATGAATCTGTTCCTTACCTTTGGTTTGGTTTTCTATTATTTTATTCACAAAGGTTAGTAATGTTAGTATATTCCATTTTATATCTGTGCTTTATTCAAAGTTATTATTTGGAGGTTGGAAGTTAACCTCAAAGTAATCAAAACAGTAGTATTAAATATGTTGAACAAAGTTTTAATGTTGTCAAAGTTTAAAAGACTGTGTGTGACACATAATTTATTCCAAATAAATTCAAAACTTATTTCCTCTCATGTTTGTGTTACAAATATATTTAATGTAAATACACCAAATGTTATTTTTCAGGGTTTAGGTCAATATTCATTATCTTCTACAGTTAGTTTACCCAATAATTGTTCTTTTCCTCAAGTGCGACGTACAAAATACACAAGAAAAACATCAAAAGTAAGTGGGTTAGATAATATTTATTATATATATTCTAGGCTACTAAATAAATTCCCTTTTTGTATAGGCCTTGTAGTCTGATGTTAATTATTTGATTGCCTTGGCCCCATAATATACTTAACCTAATAACATATTATGTTATTAGGTTAAGTATGCACTTTTTAAAAGTTGATTCGAAGAATGTAAAGGAGTTGAAAATAGAAGTTATACTAAGACGTCATGAGTGAAATGACTGGATAAATAAAGGGTAATTATTTAGTAAGTTGATACACATATTATTTAAAAAAATTCCCTAATCTTTTACTGTAGGGCCTATAATCTTATTTTGAAATTGTAATGTAATATTTTAATGCGGAAATAAATGTTTTTACTGAAAAATTGAAAAATGTCTTTTTAAAGTAATATTTTCAATTAATAATCGTGTATCTGGTCTTCATAACGTTAACATCATGGTAAGCCTAAATGACAGTGACACAAACAACATTCTATGGAAAAATATGTTTTAATAAAAACAACTCGTGAGACATGTTATGTGCATGCATCACACTATACGTAAATCGTGAAATTTGTCTGTCAGTGGTTAAATAGTCAGAGCCTATAGATTAATACAGTATTCTAACTTTTCAAAATTATATTCATTTTAATGTTGAAGGTTAAATAATTACTTTCTTTTAAAATAAGATTATAAAGTTAACGTTTAGAAGTCATTATGAACTTACAAATTCCCATTGCGATGTGTACATAACCTATGCATACATGAATTTTGTATGGTACTTTGCAATTTGTAATTTTTCAGTCAAAAAGTAAATTCTGCATTAAAATATAATATTAAAATTCAAAATAAGGTATGTAGTAATAGAATTAGACAAATTTTATAAAATAATCTTTAAATTAACTAATCAAATAATTACCGAATAGGGTAAGTAGAATAAGAGTTTGTATACTAGCAAACAAGTGTTTGAGCTGTAATCCATATGTATATTAATGAGATAAAATTAGTTTTAAACTCAATTTCTTTCAGAGAAATGCTACATTTAGTTTAATTTGTGTATCATGGTTTTCTAATGAATTATATGGCTAATGGGATGTACGATCTAGTAAATTGAATAATTTATTGTTCAACAGTTCTTGTGGGTTTACAAAGAAAGTTACTGCTTTTTGAGATTTTTAAACATGTTCTACATACCTTATTTCTTAATAATAAAATAAGTTTTCAACACAGAGCTAACTTTTTCACAGAAGAAAAACATAATTTCAACTTTTCTAAGTTAAGGTCCATTAATTGAATACGGTAACACGTTTAAATAGGAATGTACACGAATTTTTACCTTACAAGGAGTGGCTATATATATGGAAATGGGACTCTATCTCTTTCTCTATTAATATACGATATCCAATATTAAGATTCATCATGTAAAAAAAAAAAGTCATGAATAGAACTGATACTTTTGGCAGTAATTAGTTCTGATTAATTTTTATTTGGCTTGGGGATGGGTGAGGGAGAAAATTCCTACAATGTTTTTGCACCATTTATTTATTAATAAACTGCATTTGCCTTATAAATTATATCTTCTATAGAATAATGCAGTACAGTACTTGTAATAATTATACCATTGTTAACTTATTAACCATATTAATGCATAATTAATGTTTAAATTATTATATTTAAAAACCTGATATATTTGATTAACTTGCTGTTTTAGAGGCCGGAGTATGATTCAGATTCCGATGATGAGTTTAAAGATGACGTCAGTTCAAAAATTATAACTGTGAAATTGAATTCATTAAGAGCAGATTTAATCATTAAAGCAGGTCTTGGAATGGCTAGAAAGTAAGGAAACTAATATTTAAAAATTAATATAAATTATTTTAAAGTTTATTAGATTTGTAATCAATTTCTCAAGGTACAAAAAGCTGATGATCAGGTACAAATGTGTTTATGTTAGAGGGTGATGTTATATCTCAATTGAGAGAAACAGTGCAAAAGTTTATATTAAGGTGACAAGGAAAAAAAAAGTAATAAAAGTTGAGAATATATTTTTTAAAATACTAAAAAAAGTACTCAGTATCACTTGAAATTGTAGTAAAAATCTATGTATTGGGAATAACGAATAAAACGAAGATGTTACTTGAAGCACTTGTTTCTTAGTTTTAGCACTTGCTCAAAATAGAGCTAATAAACAATTCAAGGTTTAAATAAAGCAATAAAGCTAAAGTTTCAAAATTATTTTAATAATATAAATGAGCTACAATATTTTCACCTTACGGCATCATCGGGCAACAAACAATTGTAGCTCATTTATATTATTAAAATAATTTTGAAACTTTAGCTTTATTGCTTTATTTAATCCTTGAATATGGAGTTTCAAGAAGAAATATCTGCTGTTACATTATAATTAATAAACAATTTGTTTACCTATGAAAGAACTGCTTCACTCCAAAAGGAAATGCTTGATTTCATCCAGTAACTATTAAGTATATGTATGATGAAGCAGTTCCTTTGAATGTAAACATTCAAACAACTGCTTAACGTTTGTTTGTTTTATCTTCAGATAGAAGTTTACTCGAAAATACCTGATAGTGTTACCATCGTTATTGCTCAGACGAAAACTTGATTTCCAATAAAGATGTGGATGAGAGACCTGAGGTGAGAACATAGATAATTAAAAAAAGAAAACAATTGAAAAAATCACAAAGAGCTAAAAAATTGTTACTAAATTTGAGACTGATAAGATAAAAGATCTGACAGTCTCCCAACTCCTTTGTATTGTACTATTACAACAAATGTACATTAACCAAATTCAAGTACAAGAAAAAATTCATTTCGACATTTAAAAAAGAATCCGTTGATAAATCAGATTCCCTACTGTCTTAAATACTCCGACACTAATTTCATCCTTATGTGTATCAAGTGACAAATTTAACAAACCCCTTAAATCTTTCGATTGTCCTTTATCACAACAGCTTCACCCTCAAGTATTTTGTTCGCATATTTCTTTGTATTGCTGCATAGTTAATTCTGCAGATTGTTTATGGAACAAATTACTGCAGATAACTGAACTTTGTAATCCATAACCCCTTTCATCTACTTTTTTTGTGTGTGCATATTTTACATACAGATCTATTTCTGTTTTGTATTTGGTTTTGATTCTAATATATTCATAGTTAAAATATTTCAAAAGTTTTAATTATAAACAAATTCAAATCCAATTATATGTATTTATTAAATAATTCATACATATTTGTTTTCACCATTCCGACTACTGATTAATAATTAAATATATTATGAGACTTACCGTCACAATAGTCTATGTTTGTCTGTAGTTATCTCACTACGGCCGGTAATACCCGCATAACACTTGAAAATGGCTGAATAGCCGAAACGGCCGTAGTGATATAACTACATACAAACATAGACTATTGTGACGGTAAGTCTTATAATATATTTAATTAAATAATTATTGTATTGATATGTCAGCAAACTAATAATAACATAAATGGAAATAATAACATAAACATATTTATGTTTCGCCGTTAAGCAAAATGTTATTTGAAAATGCCTAAGGGCGAAACATATGTCGCAATTAAAGCTGTTTTGTGGAATTGAATAATCGTCTCATTATTTCCATTATCATGGAATTCCATCATGTACCGACTGTTGTAACATTAAATTATAAATAACATAAATGTTTTAACTTTAAAGATAAAATGTTCTTCACATCAGTTGGTTGGAGAAATCTAAAACCAAATATCATATAGAACTGTGATATTTAATAAATAATTTACTGTAACAGCGTGCTGACTTTGGAATTCATTGCCAGAACACAATTCAAGTATAAATAATCGTGTCCAGTTTAAAAAAGGCTTTGCATTGTTGATTTACCTAAGTAGTTTTGGGCGGTGGAGTAGTTATGTCTTTTGGGAGCTAGCCTAATTTAAATGGGTTGTGTTTGAGAGCATAAGTGGCTTATTTTTCATCTCCATTACTAGGTTATTTTTGTTGTTGTTGTTGTTATTACTATTTATTTAATTTTTATAATTTATTATATTTGTTTGTAGAGGTTTTTTTCATTTTATTTGTATGTTCTATAATGTATTTTTGGTGTTTTGTTGTATTTTTCTTTTGTATATTTATGTATTATAAATGTTTATGTTTCCTGAGGTTAAGTGGAGGAGTCATTAATAAAGATTATTATTATTAAGATCTTATATGACATTAAATTAGACAAAAAATTACAGATTTCAATTCTACATGTTATGGTACTAACTCCCACATCTCTACAGTGACAAATATTGAAATTATAATTTTTAAAATGTGATTTCGAACACTGACCTCTCTGGAAAATATGATATAAATCAAATGACAGAGAACATTTCATAAACTTTTAATATATCAATAAAATAAGAAAATGATTGCCCATCATCCAATTTGTATTTCACACCATCATCCTTTCATAAATTCATCAGCTAGACACCTATTTAAAATTAAGTATCAGTTTGTTTAGATATAAGAAACTAGTGTAAGATTTTGTCAATAGTGTTGTTATCTGTGTAGAATCCCTAGGACTATAAAAAACATATAAACTTTGTACAGTAGGGCCCTGATTATCCGAGCTAATGTGGACCAAAGGACACTCGAATAACCAGAAACTCGGATAACACGGGCAGACAGACCGGCGAATGAGAGCGTCCCCGCCGATATTGAAATCAATGGTCGCGTGTGTGTTTTCGGCCGCCGGTCTGTGTTACGGGCGTTAACAAAGATGTTTTGGGGTTGATACAGTAGTAAATAAAGATGTAAAATTGAATAAATATATTGAGTTCACTTTATTACGAAGCCCACAGTACTACACTGTACTAAATATTACGTTCATAATATAAATAAATACTGAAATATGCTGTACTGAACAGCAAATAAAAATAGTTTTTGTAAATCAAAATTCTAGCTTACAAATCTAAAACAAGGTCAATGGTGAATATGAAAATACACTTAAGAAGAGCTACAGTATTGAAAACTGTTTTGTACTGGTAATTTACCAATGAAAATTGAATTTTAAAACTAAGCCTACTTCTTGAAAACGTTCATCAGAGTTTTCTGCTTTACTGAACTGACCCACTTCTTTGCAGTTGTTTCTCAAAGTTGATGAAGCAGCAGCAGATCCATCGAAGTTGTTTTTGCCTGTTGCTCCAAATAGTCAATAGCACTTTGTATAACGAGAATAATCGCAAGGACTGTGTCAATGACCTTGGCACAGTAGCGTGGTCACTCCACTCTCCTCGCTCGCTACGGTACTGTACAGTGTACAAACACTCGGTTAAACCGGAACTTCGGTTAGTCGGGGCTCAGATAATCGGGGCTCTACTGTATTGTAATCATAACTGTAAAAGCTCCTACTCAAAGGGCTAGCCACGGCAAATTAAGAGAGAATACCCAAGGAACCAAATAATGTTGTAATGTTGTACCCTAAAAATAATTTTATTGTGTTAATAAACATCATTAATATTTATATTTCGTTTATAACTATTTAAAGTTGACCACCTTTAAATATATTTATGGAAAGTTATTTTGAAATGTCTGTATACAATAAATGTAACGGTAAGTATTGTATTGTATAATGGAAAGTATATATTGTTGAAATTATGTAGGCTAATAGATGTAATTAATGAAACTTACTTTGTTATTATTATTATTTTTTTTATATATACTTTATTTGTTTATTTTCAGTAAAGTTGAAGAGGCATTCTATGAAAGTAATATAAGAGTTAATGGAAAGAAAATTCTTAAAAAGAGTGAGAAGGTAAACCCTTTAAGCCTGTTATATTTAATAGTATTATTTTAGAAATGTGCTTTTTTATAATAATAATTTACATTAACTGTGCAATTTTTAAGCGATTGGAAATAAAAATATATTCACAAATAAAGGAACGAGCGAGCAAGATTTGAGTTTTGTTTCAAAGGGTAACCTGTTTTGAATTAACCTTAAAATATACCCAATCTCCCTTCAAAAGGGACAGTAACTTCACGGGATAATCAAATCAATTTTGACTGAAAATAACTGGTCAAAGTCTGCGAAGCCTTGAGATGAGGTGCGGTGCAAGTGGCCAGGAAGCTGTATGTTTTCTACTACTTGGAGTTAATTATACTTAGGATGTATCTTATTCTCCTCGCTTAAACTTCTTAAATTTTCATGTTCGATGGCCCATTTCTTTAAAAAAGTTCAAATAACAAAAATTGTCCAATTTCCTATTTTTTCTCCATTTATAACAAGTTCGTCATAATCTGTTAAGTATTCTGATGGAATCAATTTCATATTCATTCATTACATTTTTTATCGCCACTATATTAAAACTTATGAATTGAATTCATTCATTAACTAATTAAATCAAGATCATTATAAGATTTACATTTACTATGTTTGTATTAAATCGAATTATTTACAAAGGTGAACAAAAAACATCATATGTATCATCGAATTCGGTCCAGGTATTAGAATAAGTAGAACGACTGTCTCATACAATAAAAAAATTGTAGGTGAATGGGGTGGAGGCTACATATATGTATTCTGTGAGTAAAGGTTGGAAATAGGCTTCAGTGGAAATCATAACAGAATGTATTCCCATGGTAGTTGGAAGTAATTATATGGATTGTGGTGATCTCGTCATGTTTGCTCCCTAAAACTTTTGTGTAGGAAAATTTAATTGTTTATAGTTTTTAGTTGAGGTAAAACACAATCCTTCCACATGTCTGAAACCTTACTATCAGAGATATAACCAAGTTCTCGCTTTTGGAATCTCTCAACCCTCATTAGTAGGCCATCATGTATGTTTATATAGTTATGACTATTGGCACATACATGTCAATAACCCATTCATTGACTTGCCAATGTTCCCTGCCAGTCAGCTATTGTAACACTTTTAAGTTCTTTCGCAACAATACTCTATCCTCTCTATACTGCTTTGGGACTTAGAATGAATTTATAATTTATTAACATAATTTATAATAATGGTAATTCTTAACACTATCTTTGAACTGGACATTCTAAATTTCTCTTCCCTCTAGGCTTATACTACAGTGTTTTCTTAGGAATTTTTCTTTTTGCAAAAAGTAAATACACTATTTGAAGACATGGACGCGGGTGATCTGACTAGAAATACAGCGCCTCCTTTAAAATTGTTTTAAATATACATGACATAATGAGTAGTCATACAAAAAATAAAACTTCAAAATAGAAATAAAATTTTAACTGTTTTAGTTTCTCAAGTGAAGTTTTTATTTATACATATAAAATGGAGATGTGTTATGAACGGCCCTCAAAATATGCCTGGGTTCTTAGTTTCAATTAATTATCAAATCAGTGGTTCAGTATTTTATTAACTTTTATCATTGACATGAAACTTATGTCTATTTCCCTGACGCTTTAATACAACACTTTAATACAAAACTTTAATACAACACAAAAATAAGAATTCAATTAAACAACAAAACAAAACAATATTATTTACTCAAAGCCCAGAAGTATTCCAACTATTGTTATTCTTTATATGAATGATATTACAAATGTTTTAACGGGTGACTTTATATATAGAAATGCTTGCTTACTGTTTGTTGAGTAGATTTCCTGGGCCAATATCTTTCCTGGAGTAGATCAAGCTCCCTGGGCTATCTACCACCACGGCTAGTGACACAGCCGTGTATCTTCCAAGCTCCAAAAGATAAAAGACCCCCTCCAAATCATGCTGACCGCTTATATACCTTTAGGAGTCTCTGTTGTCCTAGTTCAGTTGCAAGACACACATTTCAACATTTTTTAACTGTTTCACAATAGTTGGATCATTCTGAGCTTTGTGAATATGAGTTCTTCCTAATATAACCTAATATTAACTTATTCCTAACAGATGTCTGTTGGAATAAACAGTTCATTATCTGGAATTGTAGTTTTATTGTGTGTAATATTTTCTAGTGTGTACAATGATTATTAATTCATAAAATATTTGCTGTAATATTAAAATGTTCGCACTTTTGTTTGCAGCTAAACGTTGATGATGAGATAGATCTTGTAAAAGGTGTCAGCCCAATGAACTCTAACTTTTTGAACATATCTAGGCTATTGATTCTGTCAGTAAAAGAGAGAGATGATGATGAGGATGGCCTAGCTGTAAAGTTGCGCAGATTTAAATCGCTGTATGTTGAAGACTATGAAGATCACCCTTGGAAGAAGAATGAAAATTAGATGCAATTTTCTTCAATGTGAACTGTCTTTCGTTATATAGTATCAAGTTAATTTTTAGTATACACCTAGTACCTTTTCCATTTTGATGTTACTACTTCTGCAGACCTTTTTTTATATATACATTGTGGGTATGAAATGATGCCCAATATCGTTTCAGCAGGTTCGTTACTCCGTTTTAAGAAAACAATTTCTTTAAACTTGTCAAAAAAATTTTATTTTTGGACAATCTTTTTTTTTTGTTTTTCTCTAACAAATATTAAGTTCAAATTTAGTATACATACTTTGTATGTAATCTTTTACCAGTATACTAATAATCACAACTATATTTTACACAAATACACTTTCAAAAGTCCCTTACCACACTTGGGAAAAAACAAAATTTTTTGTCAAAAGTAAAATGTTTATTCCTATTAGACCCTTATAGCTATTACAACAACAAAGTTGTCAGCTTCAGAGGGAATCTTAACAAAGACATCTTAGACAGGAACATCTTAGAAATCTTAACAAGACATCAGAGGGAATCTTAAGTCTTTGTTAACATTAAAAATGTTAAATATCCGCCATTTTGAAAATATTAAAAATATAATCTTGGTTTCTGGTATTCTGGTAAAAGGTTACATTAATAAGTATGTATAATTTTTATAACTCTCATCCATTTCTACAGTTATAAACTTTCTTGTCTATGAACAGACTAAGAAAACAGCTGTTTTCTGTGTAGTATAATGAAAAATATTTTTTCACAGCTGGAACCATTTCGGATCATATGTTTGTCTTCACATATTTTATTTATTTGTTTATGTGAATTTAACATAACAATAATATTTATTTGGAAATTTGTTATATATATATATATAATAAGCAATCAATTGATATATATATATATATATATATATATATATATATATATATCAATTGATTGCTTGTATAATTTATAACAATAGATGTAGTATAATTAACAATATCTTTCTTTGTACATGTTATATGATCAATAATTTTATCAATTTAAGACAAAATATCAATAGTTGTATTTTTCAACCCCTCAATGTTGGAGATTTTAGTAATGAATAATGGCTGCTGTGGTACTTTTTGAAGATGTTTTATTTAGCGCTTGCAACTGTTTATTCAAATATTTACAACTTGAGTCATTATACGACTCTTTCATTATAAACACTTTGAATTTACTAAAAAACTATTAAAAGAATTATAAACATAAGTAATCACGGAAATATTCTATACGAATATTAGTCTTTAAAACACAAGATCACTTATCTTTCAAAAACTATAAAAAACATACCAAAAAAATGACAAAACAATATTTACACATAATTTAAACATAACTATTCACTTTATCTTTCCAAAACACAACAATAAAACTATGAGAAAAATACTGTAAAAACACTTGTGTAAAAAACAGAAACTTTTTCTTGTTTGTCATAATAGCAACTTGCAGTTGAGGCTGAGACAGCTGATTAGTAAAGAAACAGAATTAATTAAATTAGTAAAGACACTTGATTTCAGAATTTATTTCAAACTAATAAAATGCATTGGATTCTGGCAGACTGTTAGTAATGATAAAATATAGCTTTTCTACATATTCTGTGTATTTTAGTTTCTTGAAATAGTTTCAAATATAGCTGGTAGAGATCATTTGTTAACACTGCTCGGCAAGCCGCAAATACAGCCGATAAAATCATGGGAGCGCTCTTTGGCAAAACACATTGAGGGGTTAAGAAAAATGAAGGATTAAATAAAGCAATAAAGCTTAGAGTTTCAAAATATTTTATAATATAAATGAGCTACAATTGTTTCGCCTTGCGGCATCATCCGGCAACCAACTTAAATGACTCCTATTAAGCCCCTATTCAACTTAAATGACCAAATTCTATTAAATTCGCCACCCCTTCTAAAACCCATTCTTAACATAGTTCATCAACCTTCATCTACCTGCTAGGTCATTCCCCCTGCTCTTCCCGATTTTTCTATTATATTTCAGTTTCCTGTTACTTGTGTATGTATAAATAGTTGTCAATACCTGTTAATTATCAGTTGCCGGTGATGCCACATAGCGAAACAATTAATTGTAGCTTATTTATATTATAAAATATTTTGAAACTTTAAGCTTTATTGCTTTATGTAATCCTTGAATATGGAGTTTCAACAAGAAATTTCTGCTGTTACATTAAAATTGATTTAAGATAAATGAAATTCAAACTAAAATTTGTAATAAGTAAATATTTTTTATTAAAAATATTGTATGTAAAATTTGTAAATATTTGTTTAAACTTGTTAAAATAAATGCATAAACATTTTACATCTTGAATTTGAGGAGATAGAATGGGGGGGTGCATGCAAATTCCAAAAACTACAAAATTTGGTCAATATTACTCCATTAATATGAAAATTATTAAATTAATTGAAGTTTTCTTTAATTAATTCTCAACTAGTTTCGCACTAGTAGAAAAAAAAGTTTAGCAACTCCTAGGAAATTTCTGAATGAGTAAAGATGAAAATTGCTAATCTTTGCCAAACTTCATAGGCTAAGTCCTTTCACTTTTTATGGGGTTTTTGCCCCCTTTTTAAAGAGAGATCTTATTTTTTTTCAAATAGCAACTCCCATTGTGTCACATATCATTTTGAAGGACATAAAAAAGAAAAGAAAAAATAGTTCCTTGAAAAGTTTCTACAATATCTCTAACCGTAATTATGAGGACTCAAATAGTGAGATTTTTTATTTCTCTTGGATATTATAAAAATTAAAAAATACCGATTATATTTTTTTAACACCAGGCTTATTTAACTAAATGAACACACTTTTATGTATTTTTCTTATTTCATCAAATAGGCCCCAATTGGGGCAATTTTTTTACCCAATTTTAAGAGGAAACACCTGATGTCATATAGAAGAAGTTCTTATGATTACTTTGATTGAAATAATGAACTAACCCAACAAGTAAGAAGGTACAAGTAAAACCAAAATTAAAACTAATTCATTTAAAGAAATTGTATAGATTTATTCTATATATCATCAGTTTCCTCTAACAATTCTCTTTAAAATGATGTCACATTGGCTTCTCCTTTGAAAAATTGGGGTAAGTTATCTAAAAAATAGGGAAAATATATAAATGTGTATTCATTTAGTTAATAACGCCGATGTTAAAAAAATTAATCAATTTTTCTTTTTTTCATTAATACCCATGATGAATAGAAAAGTCAAAATTCAACTTCTAGATATTCAGCTCAATAATTCCAGTTAGAGATATCGTAAATACTTTATTTGTCCTTTTTCCACCCTGTATATAGCTATATAGTAAAATATTACCGTTTGTGACTTCTTTTGTCTTAGTTAAATGCGTTTCGAAGTCAGAATCCCTTCTTCAGTGTTTCACTCATTAGAGGCCGTTAAAACATCAAAACAACATGATAGCTCCACATTTAAATAATTATATGAAACAAAATTTGTGCACATTTATATTTTACAATATTGCTATATATATAGTGTCCCACGAAGAGGTCACTATTTTTGAATTAATATTTCAGACATATGGAACACTTTACAAACTTGACCTTATAGTTATGTTGCATATCTAATTATATAAAAGTACCCTCTAGTTTTTTTTTTTTTTTTTTATGGTCAATCAAAACAAAATGATCAGAGTTTAAATGGACTCCTACGGTTTCTTCAATCTCTTCCTCTAAAAGTTGTGGTGATCTGCCCACCACAATTCCCCCTGCACTCGGGGTGGTAGTCAGTGTCCGCATCTGGTGCCTTACCAGTTGCCTGGTGCCACAAATGCAGGGGCAGCGGATGATGCCTTGCGGGTTCCCCCACCCTGCGAGCTCAGAAGTCGGGGTCACGCACGAAAGTTGTGCACCACATTCGGAAGGAACTGGACTTGTTGGAAGGCTGCAAGTATCACATTTAACGCGGATTCATCATTGTATCTACATTTTTGTTCCTAGTTTAAACCCCCCAAAAATAATGGCATAATAGTTAAATAGGGTAGGGTCAGTCGACCCCGGGTTAAATGGTGCGCAAATATTTGGCTTTCCGCGATCGCCGGTGCAGTGTAGAATGGCGGCCATCTTAGGCTAGTGTCTACATCGGGACGACTATTTTTGTTAGAGGTAATCCCTAGTGTACAATAATATTGATAAGTAAGTTAATTATAGTATATCTAATTTTAGTAATTATTATTTAGAGTATTAGTAATAGTCCCTCATTACGTGCTGGCTGACTGAGTGGTATTTAGTTTTAGTCGATAGGTCTGGGCTGTGACCGTTGTGCCAACCAAGTTTTAAAAGATCCACGATCCTCTATTACCCACCTGAATTAATAATAATAATCTTAAATAAGTATCCATATGCCGCAAAGTGCATTTTGATTTTATTCTTCTTTTTAGTTCATTTTAAACAAAACAAATTATATATTGTAATTATGATTTTTTTTTTTAAACACTAGATATCTCAAAACAACTGCCTTATATTTTTGAAAAAAAAAAAAATGTTACTCTTATAAAATATCAATTTAAAAATGTATTAGAAAAACACATTACAGCTGTTTTAATTGTGCCTTGAGTGTATAATCATTAAATAAATGATAACTTTTTTTAATAAAACAAAACCAATAAATATAACACTATATCAATAAGAATAAAATAAAATGCACTTTTAGAGGAAGAGATTGAAGAAACTGTAGGAGTCAATTTAAACTCTGATCATTTTGTTTTGATTGACCATAAAAAAAAAGAAGAAACTAGAGGGTACTTATATATATATATATATATATATATATATATATATATATATATATATATATATAAACTAAATATCGAAAAAGCACACAAACTTGGTCTCAGACAAAAATATTCTCCAGATTTTATTAGCTTAGTAACATAATATTGATAAAGTTTAGCAAGACTGAAGGTCACCGTACTATTCGCATTCTAAAGTATTAAGAGGAAGATATTGAAGTGGGGATGTTTCCACAACACAAGGTATGTACAACTAATTAATGGTTAATCTTAAATATATATATCCAAATTTGTAAATATTTCTTTTGTTTCTCATCATCATACTATGTGGACCTCTACAGAGTGTTTACATTAGATACTAATATGCCTACAATATTTTAAAACTGGTAATAGATTATTGGTTTGACATAGTTATATTGAATTCTGTTATAAAGAAAACATGATGAGTCGGGGGGTCAGTTTAATGTAAAATACACAAAACCATGCTGACAGTAATATAAGTACAGTAATCACAAATGGGCAATAAGCTGCAAAGTCAATGTACTAAAATGAGATTTGTAAATAAAACTGATTTTATTTTAAAAATCAGGAATGATAACCAGAATGTACGTCCATTCGAAAAATAAAGGGTTTGTTTGAAATATTCATACGCTGCCCCCTAAGAATTATCTCTAAATGTAATGGTACCCCTCTTTCCAAATCTTGTTTATAGACATTACAATTTGAATTTACAATAATATTTCAAGTGAAAAATATACGACCTAGACTGGGAATTGAACCCAGGACCTTTGGCTTTACGCGCCAATGCTCTACCAACTGAGCTATCCTAGTCGCTTCCCAGTACAGGGCATAGACTTCTCACTTGACTTTAGTTGCTGCAATTTTGAGTTTCCAATTAATTACTTCACATTTACAATTTGAATTGGTTGTTTAAGAAAATTTAATATTCACACAGTTATGAGGTAATATTTTTGAACCTACAAATGGGTATTTTTGTTATTCCTACCTGATTATTTTCCTCTTACATTTCAAATTATTTTACACATTGATGTAGGACGGTGAAGGTATTCCAAATGAGGCGGTGTTTAGGAGGTTACTAGAATGAAACAATACCAAGGTTAGAGTTTTAGTTGCAACAACACCACAAACAGAACAAATCAGATTTTATATTAAAGCAGACTAATAAATCTAGTCGGTATATTTGAATATACAACTTAAGCTAAATTGTCTGCAGTGTTGTTGCAACCATAAATCTATCTTTATATTAATGAACATGTTATCTGCATCAACTATAACAGAACGCATATACTTAACATTGTTAAGTTTATAACGATTTAATATATTTTTATCAATAATCTGAATAATCAAAATGCCTCGAGTAAAATTGAAAAAAATCCTAAAGTCTGCCAGGAGTTGCTGTAATGGACCTACCTAATAATGTTCAATGAATAACATGATATTAAGTATATTTAGCAGTCAATAGAGCTACTTTTTACTCAAGGGAGGATAAACAATTACAAATATAAAAGGCGACTTAGAGACACAGCATTCAAAACATCCCTCCCCTCTAGTGTATTACATCTTTTTATATAACAGGGATATGTTGCAGGTAAATAACTTGTTACTACTTTACATGTAAATGGTGAGATTAATTTCTAAGAGATGAAGTTTACAGTAGAACCGGTCTTGTCGAGACTGACACCCGGGCCGTTTGGCCGGTTAATCCGAGGTTCCTGTGAAAAATCGGTTTTCGTTCAAAGAAAGCTTATTTAATCAGGTAGCACTAAAAATTATGCAATTAAGATGTTATTGCAACTCATTTTATTGTACATAAATGTATCGTATATATTATGTTATGTATATTATACATCAAACATGAAAAAATTAAACACTACAAAGCTTTTTTACAGATTCCCCTCTGTCAAGTCTTTCAAACACATTTAACCGTGTCTCAAACGAAACCAACACACGCTTCCGTTTTTGTAACTCCCTCATTTTTATTTACTGTATATACTGTACGTATCATAACCAGTCTAAGACAAGAAGAAAACTGAAAAGAAATGTTATATTTTCCATAATGATTCGTGGAAAAAAAACGGCCTATCAAACGTTTTTGTGGTGTGGGCTATGTCTGCTATAACGACGGGTGCCAATGCCGCGGTGTTTTATGCCGCCGACAATGGGATACCGCTATCGACAAAATTGTTTGACTCGCCGCGATGTTTTTTCGCCGCCGACAATGGGATACCGCTATCGACAAAATCATTTGACTCGCCGCTGCTTTGGTGCCGCCGACAATGGGATACCACTATCGACAAAGTCGTTTGACTCGCCACAGTTTTGGTGTCTCAATTACAATTTTTTTTCGGAAACTCTCATCCAACCAGTACACTACGATATAGGCCGGTTAATCCGAGGCTGGTTAACAGAGGTTCTACTGTACTTTGTTTATTTAATTACAATTAAAATTTTGACCGAAACAGTTATTATAATTTATTTCTACTCTTTGAAATGTGTATAGGTCTAAAGTTGGCAACTAACTATAACCTGAGTATTTGCCTAAATATATAATTATTAGTAAAAAATACATGCTGTTTAAGTTTTAGAAATATTTGAATATAATCACAAACAAACCAACAGTTTTCCACATTTTATTTTTGTCTTTAACGAACGTTAGTTTGTAAGTATTTTCCTCAACTGTATCCTCCCTCATATGCAATGCTTCAAAAAGTAAAAAAAAAAAAAAAAAAAAAAAAAAATTTCATCATGTTTTTTTTTTTTTTTGCTGTTTTAAAAACAAAGTTAACTTTCTAAATATCTTGTGGGTTAAAAATGAAACTCACCATTTTTCCAAATTCAAAATTTTGCAATTTTTGTTCAAAATTTTTTTCATCATATCTTTAGTTTGAGATATATTTTTTCATTAATCAAGTAGGTTTGCAAAATGATGGAAAAACAAATAATAATATATTTTTTTGTGTTCAATTACATTTATTTGTACAATATTTTCAATTATTACTATTTTCATTTTATTTACAAAATATATATATAATTTTATTATAAATGTTACTAATTACATATTTTATAATTTATTAACAATTAGTACATACATTTTTACACTTGGTTTAGTATTAAAACATTTAAAAAATATACGTATTTTGAGCGTATTAAAATTATTATAAAAACAATGTTGAGTGTAAAATTGAATTAAAACTAAAAATGTTGATTAACATCTACAGCCTAAGAGTTGAATGAAAAAAAAATGAACCTAACCATTGGAAATAATATATTGTTTATATATAATATACAAACAATTAATTTATTCACAAATTATAATCGTAGGAGGACATTTCTAACTATAGCTATAGTTTTGATGTTATTGATATTTAAAAAAATGAGAGTAATAAAATAAGCAGTGTAAGATACAATCTTGTTGAGCACTGTGGTGAAATTCACAATAATGATTCGAATTTGCCCCTAACCACAATCACTAGAAACTTTAAAATAAAACACAATTATCTGATTAATTGTCCTTTATTTATTATTTCCACTAAATGCCCTATGTACATTTCGATAACATGGTTATCATCATCGGAGGGTCTTTGTTTTCCTCACCCATCCCCAAAATCACTCTGCCCAAAAAATCTCATTTTGTAAATTATCAATCAAAAAGTCAAAATAAATAAGGGGCTCAGCGCCAGTCATATTGATTAAAATCGAGCTTTTAAGATGGTGTCCATTATTCCTGAACTTTAGTCTTCTTTTATTTGCAATTTTGCACATGAGTTTAGTCATTAATCTTCACATTTCAATTTTGGGTTTTTTTTTTACCGATATCTCATGAACCGGAAATTTTAGAGAAATGATAACCAATATGATTTGTTTGGGCCCTTAGAAGCTATATTGGACCAAAAGCTGATCAAAATTGTTAAGAGACGATTTTAAGAAAATATATTTTTTTCCTTATGGCAGCTAACCCCCAAATTTTATTGAGTTATTAAAAAAGTTCCAAGATATGCCAAATTTAATTAAAATCTGTCCACACTCTTAGAGTATAGAGTAATGCACACAGACAGACATCATTCCAAAAACTACTTTTTGGGACCACAAAAAGGATATGTTTGCAAAAAAACTCTATATTGATTTTTGACTCATGACATACATTTCGCTATACTACATAATATATGAGAAAATGATTTTAAATAATTGTTTAAGAAAAGTTTTGTTAGTCGTTTTAAACAAGTTTTTGTTACTGTATTTTTTTTATTTAGTTGTTTTTTTAGCAATAGTTTTGTGATAACAAAATGTCAAAAAGAAAGTCCTTGAACATCTGAAAAGGTGAATCTGTTAAAAGATGTAGATAGTGGAGTACGAAAAAAAGACATTGCGTCAAAATTTGACCCAATACAGTGTCGACTAATAACAAATTGGAAACCTGTTTTAAAAAGCCAAGAATCTTTGAGGGCTGACAGAAAACATTAAAAAACATGCAAATACGATGACGTTGATGAAACTGTGCTAAATGGGTGAAAATGATACGGGATAAAAATATGCCTGTCTAAGGACCACTCATAAAGAAAAAGGCGACAAAACACTTAAAAAGATTAGAGTATGCAGAGTTCCAAGGAAATTCGGGTTGACTAGACATTGCTGCAACAAGAAGAAGAAAAGAGAAGCACTACAACATTAAAGATGAGGTTATTTCGCAAGAAAGTGAAAGTGTATCTGAAGCAGATTGTAGCCAGTGGAAAACTAAAATTTTAAAATCGATTTTAGAAGAATATGAAAGTAATAATGTTTTTTAATATGGCTGAACTTGCCCTTTTTTAAAAAAAAAAGTCTACCAAATAAGACTGTTACTTATAAAGATGATAAATCCTTTGGCACTAAGGATATTTATTTGTTGTAATGGCTTTATATTAATTTTTAAGAAACATTTAAACACATTTACTTTTAACCTGTGAATTACAGTTTACATTATTATAGAATTTTTAAATAACACAATAATTTTAAGAAACACAGAAAATAGATGAAAATAGGCAAATCTGGTGAACAAGGAGGGTTTTTCAAGGTGTGGAGTTATTTATTAATTAAAAACTATTTTAAAGAAAGGGTTCTATAAGCTGGAATGTTACCTTGAGGTCTTTAAGCAGAATCAACCTTTGTTCTTCCACAAATCTGGAACAACCAATGTAATAAAATTGATATCCATTCCACTATGATATGCTGGATATTTACCATAAATAAAACAACCCATTAAAAAATTTTTAAAAATTGCCATAGTCTTCAATTTTGTGTTGCTGTCTCGTACTTCCCCCCCCCCCATTATCACTGATGTGGTAGTCTTCTAGTGCATGGATTGCCTCATGTTTCTGGATCATATTAAAGAAACCAAGTTTCATCATATGTAATGAGATTTTCTAGTAAGCCAGCTTGATAGTAGGACAGAAGCAAACTGAAACATGTAAAAGTGCTTTTGGGAGGCTCGGAGTACTTACACTTCCATATATATATATATTATATATATATATGGACATACATGACAATCTCGTAATTATCATGCTAGACAGCACAAGTTAAATGTTTACAGTAAACTTCCTTCATAAGAAGGTGGTAAATTGATGAATAAACTCCTCCAAAGTATTAAAGGCTTGCAAAATTATAAAACTTTAAAAACACCCTTACACAACTACTCTATGGAGGAGTTTCTGCGTTGACACTGTGGTTTGGTGTGATCTTCGTACTGTAAAATCGTATTTAAACTATTATTGTTTTATAAGGTTTGGATTGTAGAAATAATTGGTGGTAATATTTGATGTTTTGTAATTTTATTTATTTGTTATTATTGATTTTATTTGTTTATTTTGTAATGAATGCGCTGTTATGAAAATTTTATAACTGAATGGAAAAAAAAAACTGTTGTAATGTTTGACTTGTCCATTGAATGTAATTTGTTGATGACTGTAATAAATGAAATGAAAGTAGTCACAACTGATAAATCTTTAATAACACCTTCATGCCAAAATATTGTTTTGCAGACAAGCACTTTCTATAGTTTCCTATTAACATTGTGGTATAGAATGAAATAAAGGCAATGGTTTCTGGGATCCAAAAGACAAGGCAGGGATGTTGAATCAGATGATCTGAGACTTAAAGGACAACAAATATTTTGGACCTATGAAGTTAACAGACTTATCTAATACATAATCATAAAAGTTGGTTGTTTCTTGGAAAAACTTAATTTAAAAGAACCTGGTTGCGAGACAACAACATTAAATTATAGATTAATATTTAGTTCTGAAGCAAGATCATTTGTGCAATATATGCAGATAAACAAAAGTAATCTCTTAATATGGTATTTCTAAATGCCTTAGCAAAAAAATTATATACATTTGAATTTATATAATTTATATCGTTACAGAAATGTGCAAAATAACTAGAAAAAATTTATATGTATATTAATTATATAATAACTTTTGTAATTAGAGCTAGTAATTTATAATTTTAATCTATTTAATTAAGGAATTTTATTCAACTTATTCATCGATAAATCTTATGAAAATAGAGTTATTAAATAGTTCATACTTACAAATATATAAAAAGCCGCATTAAAGTTAAATAAACTTGAACTAAACAAGAGCTGAAGCTGGGAGTGAACTATGTTTTGGTTTTGTTTTATTCAGGAATACCTTTATACCACCGTTAAAATCAGCACTCACTAAAACATAACCGTTTGATGAGCTACCTCCCTCATTTCCTTCTTCCATTTGACGTATTATAGCATCTGGATTCGGTGCAAACACTGCACAAGTTACAACCGCAGTATGAACTTTAATACCTTCCCAGAAATCATTTCTGTCTCTTCGAACAGAGGAAAATTTGGAATAATCATGATGAGTTTTCCAAATATATATACACTGATTCTCGGAGCCGCTTACTATGTACTTGCCATCATGACTGAAAGAAGCTTTAATCTGGCTGCTGACATTTACGTAGCCTTTATATTTACATGAGAGATTGAGGTCACGAAGATCATATAATCTGATGCGGCTATCATTTGATGTCACCTGTTTGAAAGAATAGAATATTAAACTCACAACATTTTATAACACAAGGGTGTATTTAAATAAAAGTGTTAAGATTGACATCTCAATCCTTATCACATGCCCTAATTCAAGAATATATATAGGATCAGTGAAAAAGAATACCGGGATTTCAAAAAATCATTGAAGCAAACCTTCTCAACCTACAGGAATAATTTTTTCACTGTTTTTATATTGCATTTAGACAGTTTTGTCGGATACAGGATATAGAGCGACTGCGTGACCATGACATGCGCTGAACAAGATGCACAGTGACGCACCGTCTCCGCTGAGTTGGCCATTACAATGTTTACCGTGCAGTAGAAAGCAGTGTGTGTTATCTGCTTCCTTGAGTTAAAATCAATCGTGAGTGTTCAGCGTCGCTTTCGGCGAACTTATGAAGGACAAAATGCACCGGACGATAAAGCTATTCATCAATGGTTCAATCAGTATCGCTTAACAGGAAAAATTGAGTAACAATCAACAGGCCGGCCGAGAACCACTGAAAAAAAAGTCAAAAGCATCCGCCAGTCTTGTGTTAGGCGTCTTAACCAAAACATCAATTGCTTGACGGAGACTTGAACTCCAAATACCAAAAACAACAATTCCAAATGTATTGTACAAACGATTACCGGTACGTCTTTATGCCTATACAATTCAGCTCAGACACAAGATCAAATTAACGGGTAGGCCTAAACGAATAGAATATGCTTCTTTTATGATAAATGAAATTGATGACAATCCCGCTTTATTAAATCAGTTGTTGTTTACAGATGAAACATTTCACATTAATAGTTGTGTTAATCGTCAAAACTGTCGAATATGGGGATCATAACAACCTAATGAAATTCATGAGTATGTACGAGACTCTACTGTGTCGTGCAAGTTATTTCATGACTGAGTTGTGGGCCCCTTCTTTTTTTCTGAAAGAACAATTAGAGGGATAATCTATCTGGACATGCTGGAACAATTTGTGATTCCCCAGCTTGAACAACAACTGGACGTATCATTTTTATGCAAGATGGAGCTCCCCCTCACTATCATCTAGCTGTATGTAACGCCCTCAACATTAAATTTCCTAATGGTTGGATTGGCAGAGGTGCGCCTAGAAGTGCAGACCTTACCCCTTTAGATTTCTTTTTCTAGGGGTACATTAAGAACATAGTTTATGCTGAGAAAATTCGTGATTTGGTGCATCTGCGGAAGCGCATCTCTGACTCTATCACGACTGTAACCCCAGAAATGATTCAATGCACTTGGCATGAAACTGACTAAAGATTAGATGTCTGCAGAGCAACAAATGGATGTCCCATCGAAACTTACTAAGGTATAAAAAAAAAACTTCTTTTTTTCCTGTACATTGTCAATGTAAAAATCATTAAATTATCTTTAATACTTTTTGAGTTGCACTTAGTATTCTTTTTTGAGGACCCTGTGTGTGTGTGTGTGTTAATCAGACTAATAGCATTATAATTCAAATTCTTCATTATAATATTAGACTCTCCTCAAATTTTATACCATCATATTTTCCAGTTTTAACATGACCAAACATTGTAAATGAAGGAATCTACCAATTATACAAAAAAATATTTTATTAGCTTAATTTAATTAAAACAAAATTAGAAGTCTACTTACTCTCTACTACTACAACTGACTTATCATAAATGAGTAAGCCAGTATTAGTGTGTATATTCTTGCTATTACCACAAATAATAAAGACCAGAGTATAATTCAAGAAATATAATTCTTTCCTAAACTAAGATATAACTAGTGAGAACATTGTTTTCACCTTAAAAAAAAAATCAAGTGTAAACTTTGTTTCATTCAGAAATTGGTTTATAATATTTTAAAATTGTAATTTACAGTCACGATTATAAAATTTTGTTTTTAGATTAAACTACTCCAAAGCAAGTGACAAAATCGTTTTGTAATTACTAAAAAAAACGCTAAACACAAATTACATCAAAATCAATAAAGTTGAATATTTTCAGGCACAGACAATATTTTAAATTATAATGGTGAAAATTAAAAAAATATTGTAATTCTGGATTAGTTTTAACATCACTTTACTTAAATTATTTAATTGTTGCATGTAATTATGTTACACAAGATAAAACAACATTTATGACTTCCATTTTAAACTAATGTCAATTTATGCAAAATCTAATCTACATATAAAAGTTATATTTTAATGGAAAGTCAAAATTCAAAGATCGTTCTTCACAATGCACAACTAGATTGCTACTGAAAGAAACCATTGAAAATCCTTTGAAAATTTAGAAAAATCTGAAACGAAGAAATACAAAATAGAATATAAAAATTGAAAGCGTACACTACAACCCCAAATACTGGAAACAAGGTCTACCTATAAAATAGATAACTCTACTAAAATCTCTACATTTCCCACAATACTTCTATACTAGGTTTAATAACACAGGAGAAATAAATATATTCTGAAAATTCAAAAAACAATTCTACTGGAAACAAATTCTACCTATATAAAATAAATAATTCGAATAAGATCTTCACATTTTGATTCAATTCCCACGTGTTTAATAACACAGCAGAGAGAAATATATTCTGAAAATTAAAAAACTTTTAACGTCCAACTTACTAAAATTTTATCTTCTCCAGGCATTGGTTCAATTCCACTAATTTTACGCCCAGTTGAGTTCTTGCCTCTTGATGAGCGCACATGAATTTGTGTGTGATATTTGAGCTGATCTGTGTTATAAAAAATGCAACGGCCATCGTAGGAACCAACAACTGCAAACTTTCCATTCTAAAAAAAAAAAAAAGAAAAGTTAATTAATCTATGAAACTTATAAAAGTATAATGTTGTTCTATTTATAGAACGAGCCTGCATTGTATGAACAGAAATCGGGAACAAATACAAAACAGTAACTAATACTATATGTTACACAAATAATGACAAATGTCTGATAAAATTAAACCATGATACAATGTAATACAAACAGATCCCAAGAGTTAGTTTAAAAAAATAATAACTTCCCTATTTGTCACCATAAATATGTGGGGTTGGTACCATTACATGGAGAATTAAAATCTGATAATTTAGAGAGTTGCAAGTTAAAATAACAAAAGAGATATGAATTGATTACTATGGTCCCTATTTTTTACATTTTTAATTAAATTTTTATGAATTACAATGGGGTTCTTAAGAAGCATACTATACCAAATTTCACATTCCTATTTAAATTTTTTGCCCGTTTTGGCTTATAGACAGACAACAACGACAGACAGACTCCATGTCAACAATCATTTTCCAGTTTCCTGACGTTGTAAATAAGACCAATAAGAAAATAGAAGTAGAAACTTTTGCGATTACTTGTGTTATGGTAATTATCTTTCGAATTTTGGGTGAGTAAACAAGCTGATGGAAAACCAACATGGTACTTATTCAGCCCCATCATACAATACAATCATTAGATATAGATCCTCTAATGCCCAAAAGTTGTTTTTTTGTAGGAAATGTTAAATTGTATTGCTACGAATTGCTGCTGCATGGAATATTAATGGTTTGGGTTCAAATATGCATATATTAGTGTCCTTAATGAACAATAACAAAATGGATGTTGTACTGATCTCAGAGTCGCATATTGCCATGTGGAGTTGCATTAATGTGCTACTCCACATACCTCAGTTGGAGGGAAGAGCTCACGCTGATTCAATGATTGTGATTAAAAAAGCCCTGAATCATCATTTATTCGGAACCATTTAAAACTTCACACCTTCAACCCACTAGTGAAGGTGGACGATCGTGCTGGTGCCATTACCCTTTCAGAGAATTATTGTCCCCCTAAGTACAAAATAAGTGAGGCTACGTTTACTATTTTAAAACTCTTGGTAATCACTCCATAGCTGGTGGTGATTGTAATGTGAAGCACGAGAATTCTAAAACCTATCTGAACTATTAGGATTGAACTTGAGCCACTACAAACAAGTGGAATATCCAATGTATGCAGAGAATCTAAAATAACATTATAGAGTCATTGTGGATGCACCCTAGTATACTTGCAGCTCTGAGATTCACAATTATCGCAAACACCAACTACCCACGAAGAAATTGTTCCTTACAAAGGGAGTCATAAAAAATGTCAATGACGTCCTCTTGCCAAAATGTTGCTGTCAGAAGACTGAAGTGGGAGGATGCACTGTTTAATTAAGGAGGAAAGGGCAGTGATCCTCTAGCTTCATAGATACTCCTCTGAACAGATCTAATTATAGTTTGCGACTGATAGGACAGTTTACACAGGCTGTGTGCACTTGAATATATGTAAACTATCGAGTTGAGTTTGTACAAAAACAAATATGCCTTAAATTTTGGTCAGAACTTTAAAAAAGTTATAAACTAATCTAACAAAACTTTTAAAAATTAGTGTTGTGTTTATATTCTTGTAGCCTAACATCTATTATGATTTGTTTATAGTTTAATTATAAGAAATGGTTTTGTTTAGTTGACTTATAAAAAAAAAAAAAAAAAAAAAAAAAAAAAAACACCTGGGAGATATAGTCAAAGTATGTTTACATAAAACTGATCAAAATAGATAAAACAGTGCTGTAAACCACTGAACCAAAACACTTTTTTAATCTCAAGGGGAGACATTTCCACAAAAAAACTACGATTTTTTGACCCCATTTATATAGAGAGTGTGCCCAAGAAGGTATTTATATTTTTAAACAACCACCAAGTACATATGCATCAACCAAATTGTAAGATTTTTTTTCATACATATTGGAAACATATCCAAAAGTGTATCAACAAATTTTTACAGTGATATCTGCAATAGAAATAAAATGGCGACTGTTGACAGCGATTTATGGTTTAAACGATAGCAAGCTATAAAATAACCATTTATTCTTTTATAGACTTTTAATAACTTTTTAATTTAATTACCACAATATAACAAATAATAAAATATCTTTTTATGACAAAACATGTTTCTTAACAAACAATGGAAATCGATAATAGCATCAACTACCTCAACTTAACAATATCCAGAATAGACAACACACACACATTCAAAATTTACAGGAAACCATCTCAAACTGACCACAACATACATAATAGTTCCAATCACCCCCATTCGCACAAGATAGCTGCATACAACAGTTTCATTTATAGAGCACTTCATGTACCTATGAGCCAAAACGATTTCATGAAGGGTGTTTCAAAAATAAAAAAATGTTAACAAATATGACAATAGTGGAGTCTACAAGCTCGAGTGTAACGACTGTGATAAAGTATACATAGGCCAAACTGGCAGATCGTTTACAAAAAGATTTAAAGAACATTTACCTACTCATAAAAACCCCCTCTCCAGACATAAATCTAATTATGCCGAACATTTGATCAACACAAACCACACCTACACAGATAATGGCACCAACATGACCATTATCCACAACAAGAGGAAGGGCCGTCGTCTCAACGTACTGGAAGAATATAATATACACACTTCCCAGAAGAGAAACCCCAGCTCACTCCTTAATGATAAATTGAACTTTGCAGCTAACCCCATCTACGACCTAATGTCTAATCTTTAAACAAACACAGCTGACTTTGAGAATCCATTATCAACCTTCACTTCAGTCTCCGTTTAGAAACACAGAAACTATGCTGCGACCACGCCAGTATAAAGTTTGTATGACATTTGACGAAGAGCTAACCTCAGATAGATTTTATATTGTGTTTTATGTCATGTTATAGTGTGTGTTCAGTGTCGTTATGTGTTTTATTTAAGTGTTAAGCTTACACCTGACGAAGCCGGCTGTGAACGGCGAAACAGCGCTGTAGTGTTTCTACAAAATAAAAAAAGAATTGCTCTGACTACTGAAAAAGGTAACTAATATATAATACATGTATATATATATATATACATATATTGGCAATTCATAAAAAGCTAATAGACTTTGTAGTTCTACATGGGATTATAAAGAATATAATGTGTGTGTGTGTGTGTGTGTGTGTGTGTGTACACAGTTACATATTATATATATATATATATATATATATATATATATATATATATATATACCTAAATAAATAATGTGTATAAGTGTAATGGCCATAACTTTGAAACTGTATATTAGATATACAAAATCTATTGCTTTCACTTGTCCTACTAATCAATACTAAATATGTATTAAAATAATAAGAACCTGGCAAAAATTTGCTGCCGTTATAAGTTTTGATTGACCATCCACTTCATTCCAAACGGCAACTTTCTTGTCTGGAATATTCCAAAGTCTAAGTTTACCATCAAGAGATCCACTGAGGAAGTAACGATCATCTCTTGGATGAAACACAATAGCTGTTACAAAGTCTATATGTTGGAAACAGCACAAGCATTCTTTCCTTGATATATGCCACAGTCTCACGGTCTTATCCATCGATGATGATAGTACAAAATAATTTTTTGACCACGACACATCAAGTAAATCTGAAGTGTGACCTGTATATGTACAGAATGGTTTAGGCATGAACGGTGCTCGATCATTCAATTCGCCAAGCTGTGCGTTTGGATCTTCTGCAGATTGTTGGGACACCAAAGATTCTTGTGATGGTGTAGGTGATACCTTCTCTGCATTATATTTTGTTCTCATATCTTGGAAATATGAATATGCGTTTCTCAATACCCAAATGCGTAATACACGGTCTTGTCCTGCAGTAGCAAGTAATCTTCCACACTGAGAAAATTTCATGCACCATACTGGTCCGACGTGTTCACCACTCAAATCCTAGAAACAATTTAAAATGTTAAAACACGTAGTCTTTACTATTTATACTCCCTACTCTATATAATATATAATTTTAAATCATCTAACTTTATAACAAAACTATTTGTTAAAGCTGAAGACAGGGAAAAAGCGGGTTGCGGTGACATTTAAAATGGGCGAATTTCATTGGTTAGAGAACAATAAGAATTAATTAAATAAATATAGTTTAAAGGCAATTTTTTATTTAAAATTACAATATTAACCTTTTTATGCCCGACTTATGATCAGTATAATACAAGCTCCAGCCCGGGTATTTTTCGCAAATTTGCAGACATTATTATGAAAATTCATATAAAATCGAAATATGAAGCAAACCTATCAATGTAATATTTTTTTTGTTCAGAAAGAACAGGGGAATATGAAAATGGTATAAAAAGTTACATTATCTAGGCCAAATTATTATTATTTTTTACTTTATTTTTATTTTTTTAAATTTTATATTGAAATTTCAAAAGTAAAGTTATAGTAAAACTATAATTTTTTTTATTGTAAAATCGTTACATACATTTTGTAGGAAATTTAATTCCCTACACAAAAATGTATATATGTATATATATATATATAGACATATATCATAAAAAATATTATAACTTATATGCAAAAATGTAAACAAACGTAAAAGTAAAAAATGCAGATTTTCACACTGTTTATTGTAGCTTTTACATTAAATTAAAAAGGAACAAATATACAAGCTATATATGTTTTTGGTACATGATTTTCAGTACTCTTATATTTATTACAATTATATATTTCACTATTTACAACACTTGGGCCGGGAATTGGATTGTCATATAGGTTAGAATGCGTCGGTGCATCGCCTGAAGGTCCAGGAACATTTTCAACTACACGATTTGAACACGTCACTACAGTACGTATTATCTCGTCATTATCAATATCACTGTCTAAAAAATCACGAGATAAATACTCCGATATTTCACATTCATGCAAATTAGACATTTTGTTTGTTTATCAAGACACAACAACAACAAAAGAAGCTACCACAGCTATACAGTGACAGCTGGCGAAATAACGAAAATGAACCGGATATTGCAGTGATGCAGACTAAGACGCACTAAAACAAAAATTACCTCTCATTTCCCTGCATTCTGCTGAACAGTTCAATACCAAATACGTCATAGCAGTATAACCGCTAACACGCAAAAAAACGAGATATAAAACAGCTGACGCCAACTCGCATATATGCGGGCGTGGGCTGCTGGCAGGGCAGTCGTCTGCTCGCATATATACGGGCGTGGGCATCAAGGGGTTAAAGCATTTTCAATTTGTTTGCAAACATTTCATCAAATACTTTTGGTCTGATTGCAAAATCAATGAACTCATTCTGTGCAGAGTTTACTTTACATTGTTAAAGATTTAGTTACGTTATTGAGAAATAAGGATACACAGAACATACCCAAAGTCAAAATAAAAAAGGCTTGTTCACTGTGCTCTCTAGCTGTAATAGTAAAAAAATAGAAATATTTTGTTGGTTTCAACTTTGCAAATAGTTAAAGTATATAATTTGTAGAATGAAAAGTATACATTTTATAAATATAGTCTTATTCAGTAATAGCTAGAAATCATTTTGTCCTCTACTACCAATTTTAATATATGTATCTTTATATTTATAAGGTATGGTGTTATAATATCAAAGAATACAGGATTTGAATTACTTATGCGGTCTAAATGTAATCTTCATTTGCATGCGAGTCCATATATATATTTTTAGAATGACTTGCCAAAATAGAAGGACTTAATTTACTATATATATATATATATATGTTGAGTGGACAGAACTAGACAGTTTGAGAGTTGAAATATCATAAGTGTTGACAGTTTAATTGAAAACCTTTTAGATAATATGATCTATATGTAGAAATCATTGATCTCACAAAAATATCGATTCTCTAGTAATCACATCAGAGGGTTCAATAAATAATCGATACTTTAGTCCAGCTTTAATGAAAATCTAAATTGAGGAAATGCAGATGTACGAGGAATTGGTTTCCTCCAAAGTTGGAAGTAATTTTTGGGAAGATATCTGGAGACAATTCTTTTTATTTCATTGGTTGTTAGAACAGAGACTTGAGTAGGTGTACATTGTAAGCGTTACCAATAAAGAAATGATCGGCGATTACATTGAACAAGATTTGGTAATATCACCAAAGTGAAATGTATGGTCAAACTAGAATAGAAATCGAGAAACTGGTATGTAAAACTTAATTAAATAAAGAAAGTATTAAATCAAGTGGTAATTTTAATGTGTGAAAGGAAACGTAATAAATGACTTTTGCTATAGATTAGTAACAGACAATGAACAACAATTATTCTGAGATCAGAGTTGTTTAAAATTTGTAAAAAAAAAAAAAAAAAAAAAAAAATTGTTTAGTATAAGTTCTGTTTAAAATCTCGTAGATCAATGATTTGCATTTATCAACAGTTACAATTATTTGCAGCTGTATGGTATTGTAACAGTAAAAACTTACAGGGTGGGGTTGTTTTTTCACCCTACCATAAAGTAAACACCGATTTAAGTTAGTGCATAAATACCACTAACTAAAAACACCACTAAATTTCATATATCAAATCTATATGCAACATTTAAAAACACTGAATAATTAAAAATCTTAATTAAATCTATAGCATAAACTAACATCAAATTGGTAACAAATTATTATTTACAAAAATTATTATAAAAAAAAGCACCCCGATTTGTTTGCACTAGGTATGTGTAGCTGGATAGGTTTCTCTACTATAGTATTTCAATCAAGTTTTAAACAATTGTACAGTGTACACAGCTAAATGAATTGAAAGCAAGTGGAAAGGTGTTGATAGTGGGAGGCCTTGAAAGCTCTAACATCACCTAGGGTTCAAATCTTACTTGTGGATACGAGGAGATAGACACTCAACATATTAGTAAGAAAGAAAGAGGCATGTCTCGAGTAAAAGGGAATGAGAAAGTAGATAAGTGGGTGGAATTGATTGTAGAGACAACGCAGTTACTAAATTAACAGACACAAAGACAGTATTCTCATAAAATACTTAAAAATTTATTATGTTGAAATACAGGGAATTGTCATTATTTCATTAAAGAAGACTAAAACTATTCAGCAACAAATTTAAGCATTAACAGCCATTTACAAACAATCAAATGTCAAATAGTGTGGAAGGTGAAGAGATTTAAGAATTATATACCGTACATTTGTTGGATAATTAATAATTCTGGCAACATAGTATAGTTGCAGAAATGTATGGCATGGATAATGTTAGTCAATAATTCAAATTATAACTTGAATTATTAAATACATTTTAAACTATTTTGAAGCTTAACCAATTCGAATTTGAGCATACTTTAGAAAATTTATTAGTTTTAAGGAGGGAAATTATAATAATTTAAGAACAGATTGTCAAGAATATCATAATCTGCAGTCTAAACCAATAACTAAGAAAATAAGTTTTGATAAATAATGTTCTTTGTCATTATGACTTTATTACATAATAAGAAGTGCTAAATACCCTAGAAAATTTAAAAAATATATAGGTTATCTGACAAATAAAACTGTGATTGTAATTCTGTGATTTAAATTAGGTTACATTTTAGTATATAATGATAAATTAGCTTCTCATACAAAAATATATTGTAAGCTCAATAGTATTCCATTAATAAGCACTTGCCTGAACATGTTGAAGACAATCAAACTCATAAGGCCCTTTGTGACTGTTGGACGCTTTCAGCTTGATATACTGCTCTCCAGTAGGGCATATTTCATCCACGACTTCCAGTCCATCCTCTCTATGTCTTGCATGTGTCGACACTTCTTGTGCAATAGTTCTTGCCTTATTTACAGTTTTCTTTACTGTTGAACCCAAAAACTTTTTAAATGCTGCTGTACGCCTTTTCACCTAGAAAATAATATAATTAAGTTAGCCAAACAATTAACATACATTTTGATTTTTCTATTAAAAAAAAAAATTATGGCAAAATTAAAAAAAAAATTACAAAACAATGGTAAAGACGATACAAGCTCAGTTTGAGAATACTTAATTAAAGATAATAAAACACAATTTTTTATTTTGTACTATCCACTTTTTATTAGTCTAACCGACCAATGGTTTCGCCTGCTAAGGCATTAACGAGGCTGTATTACAGACTGAAGAAAAGAAAACCTTAAAACTAGAGGGTGGGAGTTAGGATACAAAGAATGGAAGATTGGGGAAATACCCGGCCTGGGCATTGCTTTGGAGAGCTTGGGAATGCTTTGGAGAGCTTAGAAATTAAAAGAATAAGATACTGTAACCCTAATTTAGTTTTAAATGACCAGTTAGATTTGTATAACTCTCCATTAGTAAAACCTTTAAAAGTTATTTGTACTTAAACAATCAACTGGTTTTCCCAATATGTATTGTTCCTATGGTCATTGCCCAGGCCGGGTATTTCCCCAACCTTCCATTCTTTGTATCCTAACTCCCACCCTCTAGTTTTAAGGTTTTCTTTTCTTCAGTCTGTAATACAGCCTCGTTAATGCCTTAGCAGGCGAAACCATTGGTCGGCTAGACTAATAAAAAGTGGATAGTACAAAATAAAAAATTGTGTTTTATTATCTTTAAACATGGAATTCCACCAAGAACCATCGGTCTCAACAGTAATGAAAAAAATACTTAATTATTTCAAACTGTGAAATCAATTAACATAATATTACACTGATTATGAAAGCAACTCAGTTTTTGTCAGTAAAGGAGTATTATCAATCAAAAACCAAGCAATGTATACTATAAAACATTACTTTATGCTATGTATACATGAGAAAGTAATGGGTTTTATATTTACTCGTATCAACGATAACACTGTATTATTTTTTTTCCCAATAAAAGGGTAACATTACAGTTAAAACTGACAGAAAAAAATTAATGAATACGTACTCTACCAGGTTCTTCAGCCACAGCACAACTTTTCTTGCTGTCAACACTCTCTTCATCCGATTCTTTGTCCTTTTCCAAACTTGAGTTACTCACATACTCACTAGTTAGCCTCATGATATGTAAAGACAAAGGATTTATACATTGTGGTAGTTTATCTTCAGCTATGCTTAAAGGAACTCTTTCTCCAGTATCTAAGTTTAAAACCGTCACTTGTTCCAATATTTCCTACAACAAATTAAATTGTAATAAAATATGTTAATATTTACAGAATATACAATACATTAAGTCTTATATTGTAAATTCACATATTACTGCATTTCCTGACGTCAATCGAAAACATGCTAAAAATAAAAATATATTAAATACAAACACTGTGCATGCAGGAATAGTGTGCCTTAATTCCTTTATAATGTATAACATCACATTATTCTGTCATATAGCTTCAAACACTCTAGTGAAAATGACCTCTTGTGTTTTATGTTAACTCGCTTCGCATGTTTCTGGACCTCTGTTGGTATATAATTCAATATTGTATATAATTTGATATACACAATTACCAGACTTTAGATTTCAGCATTTTGAAAATTTCGGGGCAGATAAAAAAATTTTGCAATAAAATTTCAAACATACCTTAAAAACATACAAATTTCGTTAAAATTGGAAAATAAAATAAAATGTTCAAATTTTTTAGTTTATGATTAGAATTTGATAGATTTGGTAACCAACTAAGTAAAAACCACTGTCAAATTTAAACTCAGGATCTTAAAATATATGAATCTCATATTAAGGTGATTTTTAATTTTTTGGCTAATCTAAAAAATATTAATTGCAGAAAGTTAGATTACACTTGAATCGATTCGATTTAATAACATTTACAAAGTGATATTAAAATATTTCATTAAAAAAAATATTCTGTAATTTAATTCATTTCAAAAATTTGACTACCATTAGGAATTTGTATGTGTTAATTTATTTAACTAGTTTGTAAAGTCAATCAATAATAGGACAATAGTTAAGCTAATTCGGTTCTTTAACAAAAGTGCTTCATAACAGAAATTTAGGATATACACAAATAAATTTAAACAATCATATTTGTGTTATTACGTCAACACAAAATCTTGTCCTGATTCCAATTGCAAAACAAGTTATATGTGATAAATTCCTTCATGACGTTCTATTGAACTAAAATAGTTATAATAATATAACGTACTTCAAAAATACACCAGCCCTCCTTTACAATAATAATTTTTCAAGTGTCTACTGCACTTATTCATTTTATACTTCAATACAAACAGTTAGTTTTCCTAATTCACAAAACATATGACATATAAACTAATTTTGTAGCCATCAATAATTATTGTACATTAACTTCAAAGTCTTCTTCGTTAATTTCTTACACACATTACACTAATAAAACTGTTCTTTATCTCTCACACACAAAACTGTATTATTTTATATAGTTTCACACTTTATCCTTACAATCCATGTGATTGAAACATCTGTAATAAACAATATATTATATAACCAGTGCAAACAATTTATTATATAAAAATGTTATTATAGTTTATTAAACAATATATATATTACAAATTATTTTTAAAAGTATATAGATCCCTAAAATACACGGTTATCATAAAAGAATGGTGGGGTATCATTAATTCATACGAAGATAGTAGAGACATTTTGTGGTGTTGTATTGGTATCGCTGATAGTCTATAACCCAAAAGTTTGTTTAACAGCTGTTGTAACCTCAAAATTAGTTCTTGTATAATTGTGGTGGTGTGTTTTGAGTTTTATGGAGTGTTCTGTATGTTATTATGTTCTCTAATGAAGAAAAAGCAAACTATGTTTTGTTGCTGACTGAATTCAAGTCTAATTTTTCAATGCAACGTGCATTTCGAAGTGAAAACAGAAAAGCTTCACCACATGAAAATAACATACAACTTTGGTTCAAACAATTTGAAGAAACTGGATCAGTTCAAAAGCAGACATGATCTTGCAGGCCAAGTGTATCAGATGAAAAAGTTGAACTTGTTCGACAATCTACAATCAGAAGTCAATACCTTGATGAAGCGTAGAGTTAGATATTCCAAAAACAACAATGCACAAAGTTTTACACACAATACTGAAATTGCATGCATATAAAATCCAGCTATTGCAGGAATTGAAACCTAATGATGGTGCAAAACATTTTAATTTCGCTGATGAAATGTTGATGAAAACCAATCATTTTTAGATGATATAATTTTTTCAGACGAAGCTACATTCTATTTCAATGGGTTTGTTAACAAACACAATTCACGCATATGGGGACCTGAAAATATGCAACCAGCCTAAAGTTAATGTTTGGTGTGGTGTGATGAAAAATCGTCTGAACAAAGGAAAAGGGCCTTTGTTCCTTGATGAAAAGACAAGTAATGGAATTGTTTATCTCAATATGTTAATCAATTATTGTTTTCCTCAGCTGGATGAACTCGAAAACATTAAATAACTTCATTTCCAACAAGAAGGGCATCCCCGCACTTTAGTGCATTTGTCACAAATGCTTTGAATGAAAAGTTTGGACATCGATGGATAGACCGGCAAGGACTTATACGCTGGCCTCCAAGGAGTCCAGACCTGACACCTTGCGATTTCTTCTTGTGGGGGTACATCAAAAACATTGTTTATCAAGAAAAAATCGTGACCTAAATCATTTAAGAAACAGGATTAATGAAGCAATGGCAAACGTTTACAAAGACATGTTAACTAACGTTTGGGCAGAACTTGATTATCGATTGGATATTTGCTGAGCAACTAATGGCGCACATATCAAAATGTATTAGTTATGTAAAAAATCTGTTTAAGACGATAATTTAGATAAATAAACAACATCAGCCTTAATTGTTTTCATTTAAATCATGTTCAAAACCCCACCATTCTTTTATAATAACCCTGTATTCACTTTTATAATTAATCCAGTTAATGTTTCAAAATATGTTATAGTTCAAATAAATTTTATAGCAGACAAAACATATAATTCTTAATTTTCTTATGTAATATTAAAATGAGTACACATTAAAACATGGATATAGTAAAGCCTATATTTTAAATTTAATACATCAAATATTAAAAATATTAATAGCTTGAATAATATTAAGTAACTGACATAATTATTGTACAATAAGAAATCACACAATGTCAATAATTTGTTTTACAACATTTATTGTAGACTCTAATTAACTGACAATATAAATAGAACTTTTGCCACGATGCTTCATGTTGTTTTGTAAAATGGTAATATATACATTATAATTAATTACATGATACAACAATAAAAGCAACATACACAGCATAATTTATTATACCTTTTAGTATAGGTTAAGAGAAAATTCTTTTTAAATTTTAAGACCAAAAGAGTAGTCTAGTTTCTTATTTTAATACATACTTGAACAAAATAGCAGCTGTCCACATCTTCATAGACATTGGCATAAGCACATTACATTGGGGTTTGGAAAGTTATTTATTAATTACAACTTTATACTACATTACAAATCACATAGAAAATGTTACATGATTTTAGAATAAATGTTAATTAATATTAGATTCGACATAGATAAAAGGAAAAAACTGTGTGAAATAGAACTATGAAATAATTACATAATTTATCAAATACAGCTAATTATTTAAAAAACATTTAACTCTAAAAATAAATATTATACTACTGATACGTGAACAGTACATACATTGATATATGTATTGAAAATTCTGATGGCTACATTCCGTATGAAATAAACGATTTATGGAAAGGCATTCATTCCACTACATATTTTTTGCATAATTTACATAGCAATTACATCCATTCAAGAGCATAACACTAATGTTTACTAGTGCACTGTTCATCGTATTTAGGAATCTTCATCAGGTGACACAATACAGCATGAAGCACTTTGCAAATAAGCAGTGGACTTTCTACAGCTGTTGGAGTGACATACAAAGGATAATACGTTCAGTGAATGGAAACCAAGATCACAAAAAGCTTTAATGGTTTATTTTCAATCACAGATTGTCTAAAAGGGCAGAAGGAAACTGTGATCAAAACTTGGATATGAATTGTCCACTAACGTACCCAATTGTTTCCTGTTGTTTTTTTGCCACTTCTTCTTGTGATAACATGCACATTTGTATGCTCATTCCATGTACTATGATGCGTCATCATTGGACTTAAATCAGCAATGGACGAACAGCGACGGAATGTATAGCGTTCAACTGTTGATTGTTCATCAACAGAAAACTGTCGCTTTAAACAAGATAAACTATTAAGTATAAAACAAATAAAAAATAGAAAAACATTTACATATTAATTCTAGAATTAAAGAGAAGAAAAATTATATTTTGAAATTTTAGTATATTAACAATATTAAATTCTACACTTACGACTACTATTATATGTGTACAAAAATGATAAATTTGAATCTATAAATTAAATCTACAAAGAAAGCTGAGGAAAATAGTAGTTTAAAGATTACATAGATCAAACATTGATGTTACAACCCCTATTAACAGTAACAAAAAATGAACTAAAACATTTATAATACAACTAAAAGATTTAACAGTAATCAGTTTAACATTTTCAGATTACTTAAAATATTTGAAAAAAACTATTTCAATAGTTTTGAAAGATAGACGATGGACAAGAATGATCCTGAGAAATGGAAGTTTAGATAAAAGAATTAATCTACAATGGGACAATTGATAAATTAATGTGAAAGGGATTCAAAGAAATCCGATTAGATGAAGAAAAGGAATATCTACATTCTAAAAATATCCAGAAAAATTAACAGTTTTTACGACAAAGTCGTGTAATATAAATGCTTTATTCCACAATTCTGAAGCCTAACTGGGTCTACACACAATTATTGAGGAAGTGATTTTTACTTAAAATTGGGCAGAAAAAAAAAAAAACGAAAAAAATGTCTTCTATACTTTCAACAGTTTGTTTTAAAAAAGGACAAGTCAGATAATGAACTTTGATGTTCAACTAAATTATAAAAGAAGAGTGGAAAATTGTAATAAAATTTTGTTAGCAGATAGTGACTAGAAGATAGAAAAGGAATGGTCCACTGTTCATTCCTAACCTGTTTAAGTAAGTTTAACAATATCTTGGGTAAACTTTGATAAATGTTTAAGCTCCCAAGAGGAATGATATGAAAAGTTTCACTCATGAAGGGAGTGCGCTAACAACTAGACCAAGAAGGAGTTCTTAATGGAAAAATAGATAAATTAATAATATCAAGATTTCTTAGTTTTATCGACAAAAAATAATTTTCTCAGTGTACAAGTATGAGAAAGAATGGTAATGTTAAAAACTGGTTTTGTATATAGAAAAGGAGGGGATGGGGGAAAGTCCTTCACAAGCGTGGAACAATCTTAATTTTGGGATTTTTGTGAAGATAATAACCAATGTATTTTGTTTTTGTTATTAGGGATTACAATGTTTGAACAATACGATATATTCTTAGAGCTGATTTTGAGAAAATTGTGTTTTCTTTCATTTTAAAACTTAAATGTACCATTTACCTTACGAACGCATATAAAGAGTTTAATTTAAAATGGATCAGGAGTTTTCCATTTTAAAAATATACAAGCAGGACAAATATTGGATAGAACAACTAAAATATAAAATATTCTCTAAGGACGCAAACAAAGAGTATTAGAAGTTATAAATACTTGTCAAAACTGCTAATAAGGTAAAGTTATCAGTCAAAATCTGAAAATGAACCACGAACACTGCAATAAAATATTGAATATTTCAAAATCAATTCAAGTAATTTTGATGAAATGTGAAGGTTTATTCTTAAATATTAAAATAAAGCTTTATAGGATGGCAACTAAGGTTGATTTTCACTTTTTCACCGATCTCTTCAGAGTTGGAATTTCCTTTTCGTTTGCTTAAACTTTGATTTTGTGTATGAATGTAAACAATTTCTTAAAATGTTTGTCCTATGTCTTGTTTTTGTAAACTAACCCAAATTATCTACTTAATATAAATTAGTATTCATATTTATATAAATGTTCATTTGTACAAACACCCTCATTCAAATATGTAGCGTCTTTCATAGAAAACAATGTAAATGTACTTACAAGATCTGACAGCTGTTTTCCTGAATCCGTACGAGTACGCACAAACATATTTAACTGGTGGGCCAAGAGACTCTGTTCATCACCAGCAGACCTTCGCCTCTCTCTGGAATTGCGAGGACTAAGACCAAGTCGACTGTAAGTAGCTCCTCGACCTATACCACTGTTGCTGCTTAGAGAACCAAGTGGGTATGTACTGCTGTTACGACCATTGCTGGAAGTACCCGCTCTACGACTTAGGAATTCATTTTTTAATCTTTCTAGTCGCTCGACCTCTTCATTTGATGGGCCTTCAGCTTTAGATACAACTTCATCCTTAAATTAAAAATAAAACAAACATCATTAACCGTATAATCAGATTTTGAGAAATTATAAATGGAAAACTGAAAATACATAAGGAGTGTCATTAAAATTTGATGTTTTCTGACTTAAATAAATGAAAATTATTTCACGAATAGATACAGACAGACCACATGGAACAAAAAGTGTTTTGTTTGGAACAAATTTTGGATCACAAAACTTACCAAGAAACTTTGTCTATCCTTCAGATATCTAAGAAGCAAAATTAGAGAATCTATAGAAATAGTTATAAATACAAATAAGGATGCAATGAAATTACCACATAATGATCATCTATAATAAAGAGAAAGCATTTTAAATGAACTAAATATTTGGTTTTCACATCTAAATTATTCATGAATCTTTTAATATTGTTGTTACTTTATTTAAAACATTTTGTATATTTTTTTTAGTTATATTTTGTTACCCAAATGAATGAAAACACAATCTTCCACAAAAAATCACCGTATTTGTGCAACACAAATACAAGACGATATTTCAATGACTAAGTCATCATCCTCAGCTGCTACATGAAAGCCTCATTCTTATAATGATGACTTGGTCATTGAAACGTCTTATTTCTGTTGTACACATTTTTTTTTTTTTTTAATTTTTTTTTTTTTTATTTGTGGAAAATTGTGTTTTCATTCATTTGGTTATTGAAGTTTCCACAAGTGTAGCTCATTACAATTGATTATATGTTCTTGTCATTTCAATTGAAGACACATGTAAAAACATGTCTGGTAATAAAAATTAAATTTCTGCAATTAAACCAAAAATATGTTTCTTTAATATAATTGTAATATAAATATGTTTCATGTAAAAAATTCATCATAGAACTGGCAACTTTAACTTTTTTAACTGTCAAGACATTTTAAGATAAAGTGTAACGGTTACATTGCAAAATCTATTAAACAAGTTTACTCCAATATAAATCAAACTTATATCTTATTTTCTTGAAAAGGGTATAGATCAAACTAAACCTATAAACAAAATTACAATTCAAGAATTATTTAAAACCTCCTGAGAAAAAATTTAAAAAATTTTAGTGCATGGCAATTTGTTTAAAATTTAGTATATCTAAAAAATCTTATTTAATTCAGAATATTCAAAGAAACAAATTTTGTATGCTCTTTTCAAAAATGTAAAATATTTGCAGGCAACAATTTTAAAAATATATAATTTTTGTATATAGCAAACCATACAAAATATAACTCATTTCTATTTATCATTATATAAAGTTTTAATTGGAATAGTATTTAAAACAATAAATTGGGATTAAATATGCAAAAAGAAAAATATGGGAGTTAGAAAAAAAGAGAAATTTTCCAATAAAGGTTCATCATCTGAAACGAGTTCCAGAATGTTACAAAATTATAATAAAATGAAGTAAAAACTAAATTAAAACTGAACATGAGATATCACAAAAGTATTAGGAACTAATTGTTATTTAATAAATGAAAGAGATGGACAATAATATCATATAAACAACGAACATTTGCAGCATAACACAAGGCAACGCTTACAACAAACAACAACTGATGTTTAAAGCAAAAATCAAATGCTAACCAAATATCATACATTCCGGAATACATAAAATATTCTTTCAAATAGTAACTAATGGTACCAGAATCAAGCAGAAATGGCAGATATTTATCCGACATAACAAACATAAACAAGTAGTTATGAACAAAAAACAATAGTTTTTTTACAGACGAGTGATTACTAAGTATCGATTACCACTTGAGTGGGCACTTAAATACAATGAAATTTAATCATTTGTCAGTTCTAGAAGATAAGAATGGAGTTTTTGTTCGAATTTGACATTTAACATGTGAACTAAAGATACTTCAGGACATTACCTGTGGTTTAACAACATATTCCCCTTTGATTGCTGAATGAATGTCAAGAGAATGCTCAAATTCTCTTGTAAGGGATTCTATTGTGCTTGCTGGGCTTGGAAGTGAATGACTGTATACATGCTTCTTCTCTTCTTCTTCAGGCATTTTCTAAACAAAACAAACTTTTGGTTGAATATGTCACTGTTTAGTATAGCGGTGCACAAACTTTTAACATTTGAAGTCCACTTAAATTTTTAAATGACCATGGTAGCCTTCAAGACGACTGCCCTCTACATCGCCAACTATCCACCTCAACATTCTCTTTATCCTAATATTACCAATAGACCTAAAAATTATATCGTGAGTATAATGCTTTAAAATGAAGAGCGGTTTCTAATACGTTTCAAGTGTAAGTAGGTAAACGTAACATACCTATTCTTAAACTAGCTCTATCGAATAATTTAAAACTCACTTTAAAAATAATAGTTTAAGGTCATAGAAATAACACAGCCATAAATAACAGAATCTATATTAATTTTAATGTGTAAAGAAAAATTTGTAAAAGAATTTTTTTTTAATACTTCTTGTTTTTCATAAGTCTATCTATATTGGGTTCAATGTTGGACCCAACAATTCATAAGTTTCTCACCAAATGTTTACCAGTCAGATAGGAGCAACCTCTTGATTTGATATGTTTTGTCAAAAAAAAAGAAAAGAGTATTAACATAATAATAGAGAAAGGAAACCCCTCGCTTCCTCTCCCTGCCAGTTGTACTGCAGAATTCATGCTGGCCCACAAACATCTGACAACAACTGATCGGTATATTTTGGTGGTACTACACGGTTCACAGACGTGTTGATGTTTGTTACATGGCTAGTAGCATGCTGGCTGATGCCATTCTCTATGTTGAACAACTTTAGATGTTCTAATATAATATTGCCGTTTTTAGAACATGATCCTCGGGTAAGTGATTTTTATAAAAATCTAGTACAAAACCTCAGAAAATATTTCTCAGTTAGATTGAAGATCAATTAACTCCATCTGGAAATCAATCAGCACTGTCTCAATATCACTAGTAATAAACGGTAGAGCAAACATGTCAAACAATTTCTCACACTTTCTCATATCTTGAAATCGATGTTTAAACCCATTTTTAAAATTACCTATAAGTATACTGTATTTAGTGAAGTTAATGTGTCCTTCAGAACTTGCTGCAAAACTGTTAATTGTTGGATAATGTGTCATTAACCCAGATGTCAACTGTGACTAAGTCATGTTATTTTTCCTTTGAAGCGTGATATTTAGTTCATTAAGATGATGGATCAAATACCACCCATCCATTGTTCTCAAAGTCTGCTACCTTATTTCCATCACGGTTTAAAAAAAAAAGAAGATAATTATCTCTTGACTCAGGTTATTGTGTAAACTAAATAACATGGATGGGAATCTCCACACTGGCGATGAGCGAGTTCTTGGGAACCAAGAAAATTATTACGTTGATCACTGCTTTCGTCACACGATCTACATGAATGGTTTTAGCACAAAGGTTCTCGACCATATCATTTCCTATCTTTCCCCAAACAAATATGGGTAACTTTCAGAACACATTTTAAACAAATATTAGAATTATAGATTTTTTTTCCCCCAGATTGAAGACTATGGATTGTGCACCATAGGTTTAGTATATATTTACTGTATTGACCCTGAATGTTTATTATATATTTACTGTGTGTGCAAATTAATTAAGATATGGATTGATAGGAATGAAATTTGCAAATTCAGTTTCAAACATTTGGAAATGTTTACATCGACTGGTGTGACAATAGATGAAATAACATAAATAATTTATACAAATTTGAAGATATCCTAACATCATTACATTAACTATGTCTGCATGTAATTAGCAACTTATTACATATAATTTAAAAAAATGTGCAGGTCAGATGATATTGATAAATAAAATAAAACCTTTAACAATTATTTTGAGAAGTATTTTAAATCAAAAGTTTCTCGAATACGCTATTTAAACAGAAATTGATATCTCACATTCTATTTTTTAGATTTTAAATAGAATACGACTCCTAATCTTTGTAAAAAAAATATTTATTGTTGACTAAACAATGGTTAAATTTGTTTAAAAATTCAAATTGAAAAAAAGATTCAACAACTTTTAAATATTTTCTCTCTAGGTCATGAAAGAAGAGACTAAAATCTACAATTTATACTGTATAAGAATAAAGTTGGATTTTAATATTCTTCACCTTACTGGAGAGCTTTTAAATAATAATATATTTGTTGTACTTACGTCTGCTCATCCAAAATTGTTTCAATGCATTACGGCCGTTTCGACTAGCCTATTTATTCAGCCATGGTCACATGCGTTATTTTCGGTACTATATATAGCATATACATAAATACCTCGTCAACATTGTTATAAAATCATTTAAAACATTAGTACGTATTTGACACACATTTATTACACTAACACATTTACACACTTTTAATTTCTTTTAAAAACACTTGTAATTTTTAACACTTGTTTAGTGTTTTTAAAAGAAATTAAAAGTGTGTAAATGTGTTAGTGTAATAAATGTGTGTCAAATACGTACTAATGTTTTAAATGATTTTATAACAATGTTGACGAGGTATGTTGATGAGGTATTATGCTATATATAGTACTGAAAATAACGCATGTGACCATGGCTGAATAAATAGTCGAAACGGCCGTAATGCATTGAAACAATTTTGGATGAGCAGACGTAAGTAGAACAAATATATTATTATAAAGTTGTAGTATGATCCAAACAACACTCACAATTATCCAATTTGTATGTTTACTTAACTGTGGAAAACATAAGGCAAAAAACCTCTTGTTCATCATTGGTGAATAAAGAAACGGAAGAAAAGATCATAATATAAAGACCTAGTCCTCGAATACTGTAATATCGTCAGAATCGGAAAAGGACATGTGTTTGGTCAAGAGAGATCTGATAAGAACCAATGAAAGAGAGGGAACTGCATGAAAAAAGGTGTAGATCCACCTGGGTATTACCATGTCCGTAGTCTCTAGAATTAAACCCCAGAGGGTCCTGCGCTTCATCATTTGTTTTAGTAAAAAAGCGACTGTATAGTGTGTTCATTAAGAAGGAAGACTCGATAAACATTTCCTTCCAGTTTCTGGGTAAATTTAAAAAATATATTTTCTCGTTATATGGTTAGCAAGTTAATATAATTGAACAATTTCCTATATTCTATAGAATAACACAATACAACTTTTGCATTGTGTTAATAGAAGAAAAATTTAAAAGCATCTTCTCATTATTTGGTTAACAACTTAACATACATGGACAATATTCTATATTCTATAGAACAATACTAGTCTATAGATTTCGTTATTTGTTGTCCAATCCCTGACAAAAACTCTTTATTGTATGCAGATACAATTAATTGGGATTTATTAAAACATCAGCTGTTATTTTCATTGCTATTTATTCGTTGTTATAGCAACAAGCTTTCCCATTGTTGACTAATTTCAAACACAGAAATCTAGTAAATGTTACACTTATATTTACAATTGATTTATTTTATTCCATCATGATTTTACCATTACACACACACACACACACACACATCATATTGATTCTATGTTATGATGAATATGAACTGAATTTCCAGTAGGCTTAAGAAAGTTTCGTACTCGCAATGGTTTGAGGGATGGACCGTGTAATGTAGTTACATATAAAAAGTTTATTGTAACTACAATGTTAGAATATTGTTGTGTGCCATTCTTTTTGAAGAGGTTAAAAATAGTGTTGCAAAAATAATAACAATAATAGGACAATGTTATTTGAACATGCTATACGATATTATATCAGAACTGCAACAGGATGATATTTATAGATGATGGAGCACATCTACACATTTACAACGGCCAATAAATGGTTATTTATCAGAAATCTTGAGTAATCGTGTGATAGGTAGGCAATGTCCTGTATCCTGGCCCAATGTATTTGTAGCTGTGAGGCATTTTAGGTAAGCTCCAAAGGAATTTATGTTCTTTGTTTTGTTAAAAAACAAATAAACTATAGTCAAGTACCTAATGTTTTTACTTACCCTTGAAAGACCCGGTTTAATAAAACTGTTGAATTGTGTTAACGGAAGAAACATTTTAAAGTATTTTCTCGTTATTTGGTTAACAATTTAATATACATGGACAAGTTCCTATATTCTATAGAATTATATAAGACTATTGCATTATATTAATGGAAGAAAATTTTAAAAGATCTTCTCATTATTTGGTTAACAACTTAATATAGAGGGTGCTTCAAAAAGGACTTTACAACTTTGTTAATTCATAAAACTTTATTAAGACTACTTACAGAGTAGGATTTTGGTGTCATTTTTGTAGCAAAATATATCAGGTTTTGATTCACATAGTGTGACTAGTACCGAACAAAACCACTTTAAACTCTCACAACAGTTGTAGCAAAGACGGCTGTTTTCACTAGTTCTGAGCATGCTCACTGCGTGTTTTGGTTTGAGGAATTGAAGTCTGCGACAATTGTGCAACGGAGTATGGCAAAGATCTTCCCATTTATAAGTGGTATAAGTGTTTTGTTGAAAATGGGTGTTCAGTAAGCCTTTGTGTTTGACGATGTCATAGAACAAGTGAGACAAAGCTTGGTTAACAGTCCTACAAAATCATCCCAGCATAATTTTAGCGAGGTGGGCATTCCACGAGCAACTGTTTGGCGTGTGTTGATTAGATTAACAATAGTGCAAGAACTTAAAAATATTGATATGGTTGTATTGGTAACATACATAATATGTTAAGGAGTTTTGTACTGAAATTTTACATTAATTCGATGAAGACTAGTATTTCATTCCAAACATAATCTTTAGTGATGAGTCGACTTTCCATGTAAGTGGTAAAGTGTATACATGCAACTGTCAGATTTGGGCTAGTGAAAATCCACGACAGTCCTTGGGACATGTTCATATAGCCCAAACCAAGAGCAAAGATTTCAAGTGAACACTATCAACAGAATAGTGTATCGAGATATGTTGGAAAACTTTTAAATCTTACAGATTAATGAGGATGCACAAGAATGCTGCATATACTTCCAGAAAGATGGAGAACCACCGCACTACCTCACTGAGGTCCGTGATTTCCTCAATAACTGCTTTGCAGGTACATGGGTAGGTCGAAGTGGGCCGATTCTATGGCCACCTCGTTCACCGGATCTAACACCTTTCAATTTTTACTTCTGGGGATTTATTACGGATAAAGTTTATTAATCATCCTTATCGGTTTCTCTCGCTCAGCTTAGTGTAAGAATCTACGCCACAGTTGAAGAAGTTACGCCTGACATGTTGCTGCAGGTTTGGCAGGAATTCGACTTCAGATGGATGTCTACAACATTACCAATGGAGGTAACATTGAACTACACAACTATAATATAAAAAACTTGATGTATTTTTCCACAAAATGACACCAAAACCAGCTCTGTAAGAAGTCTGAATAAATTTATAAGAATGTACAATTTTCCTATATTAAATAGTGTAATAAAACTTTTGCAGTGTGCCAATAGAAGAAATTTTAAGTTTTTCTCTTTATTTGGTTAACAATTTAATATACAGGGATAATATACTATTTTCTATTGAATAATTAAGAAAAGTTTGCATTGCGTCAATAGGATTATTTAAAAAAAGTTCTTTTCTCTTTATTTGTTTAACAACTTAATATATATGAACGAATATAGTATTATATATCTAGAATAATATAATAAAACTTTTGTATTGTACTAATGTAAGCATTTTCTAAGTTTGTTTCTCTTATCTGTTTAACAACTTAATATACTATATTCTATAGAATAATATAATACAACTTTTGTATTTTGTTAACGAGAGAAAAATTATTGTAAAAATAAATATCTTTCTAACATTACAAATACATACACCATAAGAGTGTTATTTCTGAATGTGTAACTTTTAGGAACTAGAGTGTATAAATAATTGATAAAAAGTTTTTAATAAATACCTGAGATAAACTTGGAATATTTTCCTTGCCAATGGGCAAGGTAGATGGAGGAATTTGAGGTTTACATTTCTTTTTTTTTCTAGGAGGAGCAATAGGTCCGGAGCTTGTGTCTGCTATAGTGTTCACACAATTTACAATGGGATTGTTATTAGCTTTTGTGCTTGCAATGACATCAGGTTCCTGTAGTTGTACAATAGCTGAGTCAGTCTTTAATTGAGGGTCTGGTATTGTTGTGGGTACAATTTCTTCTATTTCTTCTTCTTTTAATTCAGATTGACTACGGAGAGTGCTTGTTGAATCACTTAAAGAACTACTAATAGTTGAATCTCTAAGCCCAGTAGTTAAACCACCTAGTCACATATAAAACATAAATTCCTTTTTAGCATATTTTCACAGAAAAAAAACTACTACAACCATCCTGCAATATATTTGTTTAATTAATTTAATTATGAGTTTTTACTCTCAAATGGTACATGGGTTTACAGAGTAAACAATCAAATTAAATTTTATTATATCAAAACTACAAAAAAAACAAGTTAAATATTAAACGAAATACAATTGTTTGATAACAAGCACGAGTGAAAATTTATATTGTCTTTTTGTTTCTTTTATATAATAATAATGTCTTTAGATTCAAATAAGGCCTAATCCTTTATTACTTAAATCTTTATGGTAAATCACATCAATTAGAATCTTTAGTGATTCTTAAAGTCAAAAAGTTTATCTCATTCATTATTGAATATATATATTTAATCATTATCATAACAATCTACGGGTAGGTAACGTGCCAACTTTATCCAGTCATCGTAATTATTAAAATTCTCAACCAAATATTATATTAAATTTAGATTATGGAAAAATGAATTTGAAAAATTTGTTTTGAAAATTAGAAAGTTCGAAATATTCTGGGTAGATCTCACCAATTTGTCGTATTATAGTCCTTGTACTGTTTATTTGGAGTTCTGGTATTCTTAGCACTTATATATCCTCTCATCAAGCACCAAATTACACTTTTCTTCACTTTACACAAATGAAAACTCTAAATTTTGTAATCCGTCGCTGTACGCGTCTATACGTCTTCGATGTTATAACTGGACTGTTCAAAGGACACCTTCCCGCTTGGCTTGGCTTCTTTTCCAAAATTTTATAAGATGGCGTACGGGGTTCACTTATCTTAATACACGGTATGAAACAAATTCGTTGTCGTAAATTTGTTAGGTTTTTTATTTAATCCGAAAGATATGTAAAGATTTTTGTTATAATAATTTTTATTTTTATTTTGTACGATCTCGTAATATAATTAATTATTTCTCTATATTCCTTATAACTAGAATATCTTATTTCTAAAATTTTTACATTAAATACTTTTAAAAAACGCCAATGAGATCGCGTTATCTTCCGTGACGTCATTCACTCCGCTCCAGTTACTTTACTTTTCATTTTACTGTTCCGATTCTTTGACACGGCGCTGTGTCTTAATGGAAATTATTCATTCAGGCCTATGTTCGATGTGTAATTATATTGGTATCGGTGACGTCGAATCCGTCTCCTTTTTTAAAATTTAGTTCCGAATTATAAGGTTGCATTGTCACAGATAGGCGCCTGACGTATGGTAGGCGTGGCCTTCCCATCTGCTATATCCGCGATATTACATTTCGTTATATTTGTAAAATATTATTCGATTTTATAATTTTGTATAATTATGGAATGTTGCAATCCCCATAGGTTCATGAAATGTTCATAATGATATATCTTATGTTTTAAAACACTTGAGCAAATGTTCTACAAAATTATGTACGTATAAGTGAACATTTTGTAAATCACAATTTAAGTTCAATTTTGTTGACATTTGACCATAGGTTATTTTTTTCAACATAATGGATTAGTTAATGACTAACAAAATTGTTAACCCTCTATGAGGTAAAACGCTGAATACGCGCAATGTTTAACAATTTTTGACAAGAAATCACTTTTTTTACAATTCAACATTTACCCTAGTATAAATTATCCTACGGCAATAATTTTTATACTGTTTTAAAGATAATTTTCCATAGATTATTACCATACAACCAAAAGTTCATACAATGTTGACGCGTAAATTACAGGTCACACTGACCTTCAAATTATGGCATCCTATTGTCTAATTTTCACAAACCGGTATTTTCCGGCAGAGATGAGCAGGTTATGGCATGACGAAATACATTTCATGTCATATACAGTATATATATATATATATATATATATAACATGAAATGTATTTTGTTATACCATAAATACCATAAGTTCACAATATTTCTGAGAAAAATGATATCCTATAAGTTAGGTTTTGTATAAAAATAATATATTTTATTAATTTTAAAACAAACGAAGAAAATTAACATTGGCAGTTCTAGGGTGGCAGATGCAAACGGTTTCAATATAAACTGTTTATTTTATTACATTTTTATTAGGTTAAAGTTTAATAGTATACATAATCTATTATGTTTAGATTTTGTATGGATAGGAGAGACAGGTTTACCTTGGAAACTGGTCCTTGGTATTACCTACTACACAAATAGAAAAACAATAAAACACTAAAGTTCTGAAATATTTTGTAAACATTGTTTACTTTTCCAATCAGAACAGAGTATAAAAAGAAGACTAAAATTGTTTTATAATTTGGTTGTAGAGGATGGATGGATGGTCGAGTGTTGAACCACAGACAAATGTTTTGTTATTATTCCATTTTGTAATTATTATATTAATTTAAAGTAAATCTCTTGAGTTACACAATTAATAACTAATAATAACAATAATCTCATATAAAATATTTGCATTCAATAAACATCCATGTTCAACAACAAAACTATTCTAATTACAATCTTTAAATCTATTAAAATAACTATCGTGCTGTTTGAATATGTATTCAATTATTAAAAGTATTCGATTAGTCCAATACTACTTATGAATAGTATATACGAAGCGAATTCACGTGAGAAATAGAGATGACATGAGAATGGCGGTGAACAGTCTAGAGAAGAGATGAATTTGCCCCTGAAATACTTAATAACAATACCTATGTCATCTAGTAGCTCCAATGAAGCAGTTTACAAGTGTTAGTTGTCTATGCTTAAATCTAGTGTACTTACTTTGATCTGGCATATTGCCACTAAGTAGCCTTCCTACTCTGCCCAAAGATGTCATACTGTGTAAACTTAATGCATCATGTTCAATGATACGGAAAGGATGACTTATTTTGCCAGTATCTTGATTAGCAAATACTCCTTCAACAGATGATGTCTGACTATCTGGAGGAGAAGTGTTTCCTCCCCCTTCCTCTTCATCAGTTTGCATTCTTTGTCGTAACTCTCTAAATCTTCTTCGTCCCTGATGTAGTCTCTCAACTCCCTGCACATATCAATTCATAAATAATTTATTGAACAGTACAAAATAAAAATGTTAAAAATATAGATTTAAAAGAAAGAATGTACAATTAAACGTCTTAACATAAACAAAAACCAATAAACTTTGTAATACTTCAAAGCCCTGGATGTGAAACCATATAATGTAAGCTAAATGTGAAACAGTATTGGAATTTTAAAATACTATATCTTAAGCAACACACTTTATATTACCGTTTGTAAAGAACAATTATTAATTTAGTTTACAGTTCTGACAAAGACAATTAGTACAAAAGTCCTAAAGTTATTTGGTATTGATGGATATTATTAATATGGTTTAATTAGATATTTGCTATCACTTGTGTACAGAAAACCAATACACGACATTTCAAAAGTATAAATCAACTACATAGTCAAGTAGCCTGGGGCCATGTTGGAAACTAAAACTAAATCTATAATCTAAGAAAAGAACAAAGGCTAAAACTAAACTTGAGCAGTCAAAGCTAATATTAAATACAACATGATCCGATAAAAACAACATGACACAGGTCTACACTTCACAAAGTACAGCAAGCAAATAAGGCCATCCGTTGGTGGTTTAACGTTAATAAAAACTGAATTAAAATAAGAAATTCTTCTACTTTAAATAAGGCTGAAATTTTGCTGCTCATTACAAAAATGGGAATCATGACGTGATCAAAGACTAAACTCTTAAAAGAGGTGGCAAAGGTTGTTTACCTCTATAAATAGTTAGGAAAACTTTCTTTTGGTTCCATCTCTTTACAATCAGTTGCTTGCTGTTATTTGTGTAGTGGAGGTCAGTGTGTTGTGGTTTTTATCTGATCGCGTTTATATAGCTTTGACTGCTCAAGTCTATAGTCCGGGCAAGGTCATGAGGCAGAACCAGCCAACTGGCACTATCGGCTTAGGGTGGTCGATCCTGAGTGGTCATTGTTCCTAAAAACCCTGACTAACCGCTCAAAGTCGGTAAAAATGACACAAACTTTAATTGTCTAGTACTCCAATATAACTTGAAAAATGTTAAATATCAAGAAAAACAAATACCACCGTGTTCTGTATTGTAAACTGCTGATAATTTTGATACCACATTTCAATATAATTGGTCCACTTTCAATTTCACAGGTATCAAAACTATTTACAAGATTCTCTTGTGGCCAACTTAAATAAAAAGCTGACTCAATGTAAAAACATCTTACTTCATTTTTCTACATTTACAAATAACCAAACTCGCCATGTAACTTCTTAAAATAAAAATATCAGGTGTTGTTTAACTGCTTTACAGCTCTATTTTCCACATCATTTCTTCTGTTTTCTGAACGTGATTGACTAATTTCTGCCAGTCTTCAGAAGAAACTCTGTTTATGGTGTTGTTTAGAAGGCCTTCAACAGATTCCCGGGTGTAATCTGTATTGTTCATTAACACTTTTTTTAAAAATCTTTGTCCATACTAATTGTTAAAGTCACAATGATAGGGGGGGGGGCAGATGAAAAACAGAATGGGCACACTCCTGCACCAACTTGTCTGTGTGAAATGTTTTTGCTGCCAGTCGAAGATGTTCAGGTATCCGGAAAATAAGTTCTGCCTTGACATCTTGTTGGTCAAAGTAGACTCCATTTTTATGCAGTCATTTTTCTGACTCCATTTTTATGCCAATCTTGAAATATTGTTTTTCTCCAACTCATGTTTGGAAATTATTGCATTTTTCTGCTGTGGTAAGAAGCGTTGTCCATTACGATGACACTATCTGCTGGCAGTAGATGCATAATGCTCGTAAACCAACTTTCGAAACTTGCAGCCATTTATTTCATCATGATGAGTAGCGTTTTGGATTTTTCCAGTTTAATCTACCGACTCCGAGCGGGTGACCAGAGTTTTAAGGAACAATGACCACTTGGGACTGACCACCATAAACCGATTAGTGCAAGTTGCCTGGTTCGACCTCATGCTGACTTTGTCTGGACTATAGTTTTAGCTTTTGTATGTATTAGCCTTGTAGTCTTACCTTTGACTGGTCAGGCCTAGCTTTAGACTTGAGTGTTTTTCTTAGATTATAGATTTAACTTGACTTTCTAAAACTAAGCCTAGAGTACTAGGATATGCTATTGTTATTCTTTTTTATATTCTAGCTTTAAACTTGATAACGAGAGTTGATTTATACTCTTGAAATATTGTATATTAGTTTACATATACACAAATGATGGAAAATGTTTGATTAAACCATATTAATAATATTAGAATAGAATTAATTCTCATAAAATATAAAAAAAATTTGTAATATGTTATATAAAAAAAAGTTAAAACACTAATTACTTACCGATGGTTCACTTGAAGACTGAACAACAAGACTGGATATATTAGTAGATAAGAGTTGCTTATCTTGATTGGCATCTTCTTGCCGTAATGATACTCTTATATCCAAATCACTTTTTGAACTCACAAGAGTACTAGTACTGGATTTTGCTCGTCTGTATTAACAGGAATAATACATTAAATTAGCTTGAATATAACAATAACAGTAAACAGGAAAAGAAACATTTCTTTAAAATAAAACAAAAATTATATACATTCAATATTTTTATATATTAAGTATGAACACATGCCAAACGAAATGAAAAGTTTACGCTAATTTACTAAACAAAAAGGCCATTTGTTCTAGTAACTTCATATTGCTATTTGTACAAAATCAAATTAACATACAGATGCACACTTACAATTGGCTATTAATTACTCATTATTGTGCTTTGCTAGACTATTACTAGAACTTGGTGTACAACATAATAAAAAAGTACCTTATTATATGCGCATCATATCTGCATATGTGTATTATTATCAATACAATGTATTGTATGGCTTATGGTGCCAGTTAAATAAATGGAATCAATAAACATGTGAAACTAGGCAAATTATTATGAGACTATACATTTCAAAGACATGTGGCTCTTAATTGTTATGTGTAGTAATTTTCACTATAAATATAATATGCCTTGTATGTAGATTTTTCCATTGCAAGTTGGTGTAGATTAACTGTACTTAATGCGAACAATTAGTGTCTCTTACAGTATCCAAGTCGTACAACATATTCAGTACCTGAACAACATATCTCTATGTATACAATTCATAAAATTTAAACCACTGCTTACACTTAAACCTACACAAAGATAAATTTAAACATCTCCTTTCATTTGCAGAGTAGGCCTACCTTCTTTTGGTAACCGATTGATGTAATTCCGCCATTCCCTTAAAATGTTACCATAGATGGAAACAGAAAAGAAGAAGAAAATGTTTGTGATATTTCTTATATAACTTAAGAGTGGTGTTGGATGTGTAATGATTACTATAGCAGAATCGATCATGGATAATAACATAGGCTATATTTAATATTCAATTCAATTTATTAGTCTTGGAGATAATACAGTTATTGTATATTATTAGGCCTATATCATAAAATACAATAAATATCCAAAAAAAATCAATAAACCTAACACAAAAAACTACAATATCCTATGCACTATAATAACAATAACTATTTGAAATAAGGCGTTCCCTAGAATCACACAGCAGTAGGGTACTGCACAAACTCCTCTATAGAGTAATATGATTTAGACCTAGACAATAGTATTCTCAGGTTGTTCTTAAAATCATTTATCTCCACTAAATCTGGTGGAAACTTATAAACAGTGTGCCAGCTTGTGAAGGGAGTTTACTAAATAAATTTATTCTGTGCTGTTTAGCATGATAGCTACAAACTATTTTAGTACAGTAATTGTGCAAGTCCTTATTTTGGACCTGTTCACAATTAAATTAAGGTACTCACGTATTAACGCCACCGCAGCAGAAGTTGCACTAATGCGCATGCGCCAATAAAGAGCAAACTGATTTAAGGGAAGCAGAATTCCACTAACTAATTACCCCGTAAACATATTTTTTGGAAAGATAACCCAAATGTTTGGGTCTTTACAGGGTACATTTTAGCAAAATTTGATCAGAATAATTTTAATAGAAACATAATTTTGGTCTTATGACAACTATTCCCAATTTTATGTTATGGGAAAGAATGGAAAACAAAAATAAAAAACCATACATATGCTATATTTAGTTACAATTTAATTTAATTTAAATTATCAAATAGTTCAATTTACTTTGGACACCAATTTATAAGAAAAATCGTAGCCTATTATGCTCTAAACCCAATCATTAAATTAAATATTTAATCTTTTTGAGAAAAATAGAATTATTAATAATTTAATAATGATTATTAAATTGTTTGTACATTGATAATTGTTTACTGTGACTGCAACTGGTCTTTTTGCTAATATTTTAATATCATGTTCTATATACCTTATTTATTAATAATAAAATAAGTTTTCTACGCGGAGCTAACTTTCTGACAGAAAAAAAAGTTCCATCATTCTCTTGACCAACTCTTGTCCCTTCTGTTTTTGACACTATTAGAGTATAAAAGAGGTAAGGGGTCTTTATTTTATGTTCTTTTCTTCCTTTATACATGAAGTAATGACAGAAAGGTTTGCCTTCAAACAACAACAAAATTATTCTTACTTTTCCTAAGTTAAGCTTAAGGTTTTAATTAAGTACAACTAAGTATCCCATTGGATGGATTCTTTCATTCTACTATGGAATTAACATAAAAAGTATTGATAAACCATTCTTTGTTGCTCTGTCATTAATCAGTGAAGAATGCAGTTATGCAGAGTTATCAAAGCAAGTTTTGTAATGTTTCTTGTAAACTCGACAATTAAGTTACCTGATCTTGTTGTAAATTTATTGTAGGTCATAACCTATTCTTATTACTAGTCTATAAGAGTAAAACTTATGACTAGGCCTATCTACAATATTTCTTTGCATGTTTGGTAAAAAAAAGTGGCCTTACACCTAGGCTTAATACTATTAAACAATTAGTTAATTATGGCTCTCAATTCGTCTATTTGAAGATATAGTGACAATATTAAAGATAACAATAGAAGGATAGTACAATTTGCATACCGTTTAACATTCACTTATTCAAATAAAAATTAATGACAGCCTTCAATTTTTGAGGTTAAGATTCGCAATTAGGTTAACTGATAACAAAAGTAACCTACCTTAATGTCCGACAAGGGGTTATATCTTCCGCATCATAAAATTCTTCAGAATCACTACTCACCGACATTTTATATTCTAAAAAAATATACAGAAAATTGTAGATAACTAAAATAATAATAGCTTCTAAAGATAAAATTTATTCCGTGTCATAGTTATAATTATTCTAGTTGTGGCCAATAGCACTGCTTTCTTGATAAAATTTGCTTTTTCATTGGGTTCCTCTCATAGCCTCCAACCCATTGGTCCCATTGATCATTTGCACTAAAGCAAGATGGATGACCTCGAAGTGGAAGTATGCGGCGAAAACGGTGCTTATTATAAGGTTGGTATTGACTTAAGTATGTTTCATAGTTAAAACAAAAATATCCTCCCAGAAAAATTAATAGTCTGTGAACATTTGTGGATTGTATTTTCTATTATCAGAGTAATAAACTTTTCTTAACAAAACCATAGACGAATACCGTACTAGCACGGTTAGGACGCCATGTCTTTTGACAGGGCGTGATTTTTTCCATGTGCATCGGCTTTTTACAGATAATTGTATTTTACTGTAACAATTATATATTTTAAAATTTATTCCTTGAATTTTCTATAAAAATCATTATGTAAAACACCCAACTAAACTGATTATTCTGCCTCACTTTTATGACCAACAAAAAGAGGCCAGAATGAATCAAGAAACGGATTGAATTTAGTAAAACTTATTAGGTATGGCTGTAGTTTAATGACTAATGAGCGACTAGAGAGTAGGTATAAATTAAAGATGAAAAGAGTTTACAGTTCAAAGTGTTTACAACTGTAAAATATTATCATTGTCATTTAAAAAATGAACTTTTTAGGCATCATAAGGGGGGAATATTGCCTTATATTTCTCCCCACCTGAACAAGGAATACCTAGGCTATGTTCTAATAGTATGTATACAGATTGGGTTTAAGTATATGTAATTTTTTTCTGAACTCTGATATTATCACTATTTATGTTTGAGATATTTTAAAAAAAATTCTTTTTTCTTCATAATAAAATAAACCTATGGTACCTCTAGGATTAGTTAGCTAATAAGAACCATGTGTCTTAATTAATTTCTTAAAAGTTGAATTTTTAGTTATATAGGGATTACTAAGAAATTTTCATTTTGTGGTTATAAAAGTAAAACTACGTACAATCAATGTTTTGATAAGTTGTACATAGTAGTGAGCCAAGACTTATCACACTCAAATTAGTGTGGTAGGCTAATTAATTGGGAACTAGTGTCAGGCCTATGATTCCATCTTGAACCTAATTTTAAATGGGGATGTTTCTCAGGATGAAAATATGAGTTAGATGGCAAAACAAGTTTTAAAAGATATTATATAAGTAGGCCCTGTCTAACGAAATGTAACAGGCCTAAGTCCTTCATTTTAATTATAATTTTTTGAGGAGTGAAGCTAGAATCTTTTTTATTTTTTATTATAGCCTAATCATTATGTAGATGTGGAATTAATTGATCATTTTTTGGCATAGGCTACCTTCTATTAAAATGCTATATAGCCTAATACAGTTTATTTAATTACATAGGACCTTCTTAGGAAATCTTTTAATTGTTCAATAAACTGCCAATTGCAGACTTCCTGTTAACAAACAAAGTTAACTTTTGGAATTTTTTTAAAACATCTACTATTTACCTTACTTCTTAAGAATAAATAATGTTTTCATTGCCAATGTCACTAAAAACTTACAATTTACAAGCTATCAAATCGACAGGTTTATAGGTTATACATAATGGCTAATTTTCACATTCATATCTTATACGTTACTCGAAATTTCAATGTTTATATCTGAGATCACAGATCACGTGATATGCTGTCACTCTTTCATATTAATGACATTAACCTCAATAAACATACGAAAGGTTTGGCAAGGTGGTTATATATATATATATAGCCACCTGCCCAAACCTGTCATAACTTATACTGTAATAATATTATAGTAAGCAAATTATTAGTCCGGTGGTTATATATATAACGATCTGGCCAAATCTGTTGTGACATAAATAGTGATCTAGCATAGACATTGTGTAATGCGCATGCATCAAATCATACGCTATTCTCATTGCTATTATGTCTTGCCATTATGTGTAACCTACAAACCCGTCGATTGTAAATTATAATTTTTCAGTGAAAAAAAGTGACCACCGCAATGTAAACATTTTTTATTCTTAAGGTATGTAGTAGGCCTACACATTAAAAAAAAAAATTCCGAAAGTTAGCAGTTACCTTTATGTAAATAAATACACAAACAAACATAATATAGTAATAAATTAAGCCTAAGCTTAATATAAATTAAAATTGTTAAAACTAAAGCTCTTACAAGTTTTCATGGAAGATCTATTAAGAATTATGGAAGTAAATAATTCAAATTTATCTGTTAATGTCGTAATAAGATTAAAACTCTAATAATAAAACCTATAGTATTTATAATCTCTGATTTTTATTTTTAAAATACTGATGCCTATCTAATCCAAACCTTTTACAGTAGTTATTTTTAAAAAAATTCATTAGGCCTGTGTGCCAGTGTTATTTATTTTGTTTGTAATACCTAGGCCCTAACCTCACAAAATGATTTTTTAACCTTTATTTGTATACAAAACAATTTTTGTAGTTCTGTTTATTTTAAGAAAACCTTTGGTATACTACCACCAACTATTTCCATAGTTTTAAATAAATACCCTATATATTTTTCCAATTAAATTCCAATCAATTAGAAACAATAAAAAAACACAGCCTCAGTAGATAACACCCCCCCCCCTTTTTTAAAGGCAAAGACCTCTCGACTTCATGAACAAAAGTATAATAACAGCAACTGAACTGTAAAACCTTGTCTAGTTCCTGATACATACACTCTCTACACATTCAATTAAAAAAATCTTACTGTAACTTTTTTAAATATAATTTTTAAATTGTGATTAGAAATAGCCTAATAGGTTTGTAACTAACCTAACTTTTCCTAGATGTCAAAAGTTTGTTGTGTCAAATATTAATGTCATTTGATATTCCACAGTTTTGACAATACTATTTAACTGGTATTTCTAAAAAAAAAAAAAAAACATATTTCCTATAGGGTCTTGTTGAAATCTATGATAGGCCTATCTAAAGGTAAGATGATGTTATTTAGATCGAACTCTGATTATTCTATGTTATTTTTTAGAACAATGGACATACTGCTGTTGAGGTATCTGTGTGTATTTTAAATATTGGTAAAATTTTACAAGAAAAGTGGATCAGTAAATGACTAGTCGAATTATAGATCAATAAATTATATAAGGCGAAATTATGCAAATAGAAAATAGTGTGTGTCTACTTACTAGAACAAAATTAACTGCTTTTTAAACATTCTTTTATGTTTGGAGTGGGGGGGGGGGATTTAATATGTTACCAGTGGAAGTGCAAAAGAGTAAAGATTTGATCTAGTTTTCAATATTTTTAATAATATGGTTGTTTTCAATAGAAAATATCGAATTAATTTTAAAGTGTGGGATTTGTAGTTTCCATTATAATTTAATGTTGTTTTGGAGTTTATGTGTGTGTAGATGATGGAGCTTTATGTAGATGTACACGTATATGTATTGTGTAGCCTATATATTTATGTGTGAATTTTTTTTACTTTTATGTAATACAATATTATGTTAATGTTTATTTTTCTATGACATGCTTTAGACTGGTATATATTATTCAAATAGTAGAGGTACATCCATTTGATCTCTTTCATTTTTGCCCCCTCTTAATTTATAGATTTATAAAATATTGATGCTAAATTCTAAGCAGGCTTTTTGCGCTAAGGATTATCTAGTCTTCACGAATTGTGACTTTATATATTAGAGATGTAATACATAAGAGCAGTTTATCTTTATTTAGTTATCTGCAATTTTACTCACAGATATTCGTAAATCTCAATATTGTGATAATATTGAAACCTAAAATTAGACAAGGTACATATAAAACCTCTGTGCATCCACAGTACTCTATCTAATTTGTTTGAACTTAACTAATTATATGTTTAACAGATCATCCACAACGAGTTAGCATTAATATCATTTACTATTCGTTATAGGAAGTTTATATATAAGGTCATCGGTCAGGATCATCTAAAATACATAATAAAAAGTAAATTTAGTTTATTTTTTGTTCTGATATTTAGAATTGTTTCCATCAATTATTTCTGTTGAATATCTTTAGACAAAGATATAACAAAAAAATTCCATCAAGTTTAATAGAAAGTGTGTTTTTCACTAATACCATTTAGCCAGTTTCCATGTTCCACAATTTGTCTACTGTTAAACATGTCCTGTCATAGAATGTATGACTCCTAGTGATATCTAAACAATTTGAAAAAATAATATCTCTCGTAACATAAAAACATATGTTTTAAAAAGTTTCTCCTTCTAACAGCTATAAAATGAGCTTCATTTCTTTACATTCCCCTATGTGCATGAGCGTTTTTATAGGGGTATCGTTTAAACATCTCCCCCACCAAAATCCTACACATTCCCTATATTGATACTTGTAAAACATTTGAAACTCAATATCCTCGAGTGTCATAAATTGTAATATGTTACTGCTTAAGAATTCTGATGTTCAATAGTTTCACTTAACCAGTTCTATATTACTTGAATTTCAACTCAGATAGTTCATCCACTGTAGTCTGTGTATCTTCTTTTTCTTTGTACCAGACAATTTAGCTGTTTAATCTTTAGTAATGGTAATAGTAATAAATAGTAATTGTATGATATTCCAGACACTTGTTAACTTATAGGCTATAAAATATTGGGCACCAAAACTGTATACTCCACACATGTTACTTTGTACAATGTCGTTGAAGAACCAAGATAAATAATAAACAAATTGTAAAGTTGAGGTAATATGTATTGTTAATACCGACTGTTTTTATGTATATGGGTAAATTGCTTAATACATACAACCACTTTCATTACAATTACAACAATTATCAACAAACAACAACTATTACAGCTTTTAAAGAACATTTAATTAATAATGTGCTTTGCCATATAGGCCTGCTGTAATTAGATTACTTGAAAATCTACACCCTTGTCGGTTGTTAACAAACCGATAAAGAATAACTTACTTTTTGTTACATTTTAAATATATTAATTTACATTTATTTTTTCCATTACTAAAGTAGGCATTTAAATACATAACAAAGGTATTGAAATCATTGTCTGGATTACCTTAATTGTTCAAAGACAATAAAGATTTGTGAATTTGTATTAATTAGCTTATCTAATTCTGTATAATATAGCCTAAATAGGCTGAACAAATTTTAATGCTTGATGTTTACAAAAATTTAACTGTTTCCGTACTAAACTGCTGAACAAAGGTTGTGTTTTAGGTAGACTAGATTGTTTAAATTTATATTAATCATTTAGGTATATGATAATATACCATAATTCAACTGGTGTATAATAGAACATTTCTTTTAGAATTAGAGTCAAAATATTAATTCAATAGTGTTGTTTATATTTATTTATAAAAAATGGAATTTAGATATTTAAGTTCATACCGGTACCAAATTTTACAGGTTGCATCTAGAGGGGAAGATATAACTTTGTAACTTACAGTTTATCAGTAGATAGGCCTTAAGTGATTCAGTATGATTAAGTGTTGAACAGTCATAGGCCATGGTAATCACTAATTGAAATTACGTAAATTAAACTTATCATTTCATCTGGAATATCGTTATATTTTTGCAACCAGGACTTTGTTATTTACATGGCTTATTCATATATTCATGATTATAATGAAAATATATTATTAACCTAATTGCTCTTCGTACTAGATAGTGAAAAAAAGAAATACAAAATTTTTCCATAATCTAATTTGAATATAGTATATGGTTGAGAATTTTAATAATTACGATCAGGAGATTGGATAAAGTTGGCACGTTACCTACCCTGATATTGTTATAATAATGATTAGGCCTAAATATATATATTCAGTAATGAATAGAGATAAACATTTCGACTTTAAGAATCGCTAAAGATTCTAATTATGTGATTTACCATAGAGACTTAAGTAACAAGGGATTAGACCTTATTTGAATCTAAAGACAATATTACTATTATTATTATATATATATATATATATAAAGTCAATATATATTTTCACTCGTACTTGTTATCAAACAATTGTATTTCGTTTAATATTTAACTTTTTTTTTCCTTTCTTTTTTTTCTAATTCTTGGTAGTTTTTCTTATAGGTTTGATGTAATAAAATTTAATATGATTGTTTACTTTGTAAACCCTTGTGTGTGTTCATTTACCATTTGAGAGTAAAAACACATAATTAAATAAATATATTTAGTATGACTCATATCTGACTTGTTGTAGGTCAAGAAAGCTAATAATAATAAGTTTATTGATTTTAAAGTTAGAATTTTGAAACAATGTCATGTTCCAGCAGTTATTAAAAATTGGAATTTTTAAACAATATCTGTGAATAATTATAACTTTAAGTGGTAAGTGTTGTGGTAAGTTATATGAAAGAAATTAAATCCTTTTTATTTATAAATTGGTTTAATACAATTAACCCTTAATATTTTTCTGCCCCTATACAATACAAAAACTTTTTGAAAGTTCTTTATAAATTTATATTTTACAAGATTTATACTATTGAAAGGTACATGGTAAAAACTCCACGTTAAATGAAACACAAATATAATATTTTGTAAATTCTACAATTTTTATTTGTCTTGCTGTCCATGTTTCATCAGTTACAGAATGTACTGTTTAAATCTCATAACTGGTAAAACCATGGTCATCAAGCTTATTAAATTTGTATAATTTTCAAAATATTGTGTTTGTGTTTCATTATATATTTTCAATTAGTAACACATTTGGGTAGGTAATCTAAAATTTGATAAAGAGTGTATCTATTCAATAAAATTATTATTTTCTAATCTGTAATTGCATTTCTTGTTCCAGGCTTTTGTTACCGATGTTTTTGAAAAAGAAGTGAAAGTGGCCTTTGAAAATGAGTAAGTAATATATTAATTTTCAATAACCAGTAATGTGTGTCTTAAAATATTAAGTTGTGCAAATATTACACTCCTCTCTCACTCAGATATATGCACAGAAATACAACAACAAAAAATTTATGACTCATTTCTTGTTTAATGGCTTCTTAATTAGGCCTATCCATGTTGAAATTAAGGTTTTTGAAACACCTCATTATTTAATAGGATTTGTACTGGCTTTAATTGGTCAGCAACTTTGTCAAAATGGTCTTGTACTTATTTCAAATAGAACCTCCACTTGTTTCAGAAACTCTGCTTTGATATATCTCATATAAGATTGATAACAAGGTATCAGGATTTTTACACCAACACTGTAGACTTTTTTCTTACCTATAATTCTGAACTTTCCAATAATTGTCATTTTGAAAGAGGCTTATATTCTAAGAGTGTCTTTAATTCTACATTTCAGCAAAATATGATCTAAACCATTGCTGCTGATTTTCTTCAAAATTTTAATCAAAAGTTAATATACATTTTGATTATTTTTTATTAGTAGTATTATAGTGAAATCTCAGATTATGTAAGTAATTAGTGATAGTCTCAGATATGTGTATTGTCAAGCTGGAAAATCCTTTAAACCATAATAAAGATTTATGTTTATAAAAATGTATTGTGATACATAAGCAATTTGGTACTTATTTCTCGTTCTCATTACTGTATGGGCACAAAGCTAGTGGTAAAACAAAAAATAGATCACACATTTCTTATGCGTCTTATCAGTTTATATTATTTAAAAACTGGTTTGAAATGAATGTACTACTATTTGCCAAATCTATACTAAGTATGAAGGGTACTTATTGATTTCATTATTTTTTTAAAATTTCTATATTTGTTCTGTAGCAATTCCTTCTTCATTTTATTTTCCATCGTCAAAACTTGTAATTAGCTGATATCCTGAAGGATCATGAATTATTTCTCCTTAATATTTATTAGCTGTTACTGTAATTCCTGTTCAGCTAGCATTTCTTTTCTTTTCATTCTTCCATGATTGTTAATTGTATGTTAAGTCTTAGACTAATTATCTATTAATATTTGAAACATTTGGGCCAATATAATTTGGATCATAGTCTTCTCTATTAACAGTTCCTATTATAGTAAATCTCTGGTTTGGTTTTATATTAGATTAGCCTATTGTTACTATAGAAGTTGTTATTTCTTTTCAATGGTACTAGATAGAGCTAAGATTGTGTACCCTGTTACTCTCTTTGTTGAAACCAGTTTCATAAGAATTTGTTAGTCAGTTTTAGCAAAAATCAGAAATATGAGAATATCAGTAGAAAAAACCTTTTTTATAAAATCAAAATTGGTCAGTTGGAAAATAATTGATGATAAAGTGGAAGAAATTCTGATTTGATATTAGTAACAAAAATTTTTCTCATCGAAACTAAGTTTTATAAAAACCAGTGAAAACTAAATCTTTTCAGCAGAAGTAATTTTGTTACCATCTTGAAATTAAAAATCGAATTTCTTCTACCATCATATTCATATATTTTCTACTTTTTATGGTTCCTTCATCTAGACAAATTTCCTAATAATAATTTAAATAATTATGGAAGTAGTTATGCAGACAACAAACCTTACCACAGAGATCCACATCTATCCACAGACACCACAATTTTTACCATTATGATTTTTTATCAATTCACAGTAACTTTGATTGAAGTTTTACTCCATGGTCCTTGCAACATTCAACTCTAATTCATAATTTGTTTTATTTACTCAAGATTGAATAAATATAGAAAACAAGATTTATTTTATAGAATAAACTGATTGTGATAATAATTCAGTATGTCATTTCTTGTCTATTGCGTATAAAATAAAAAAAATTTGGGAGAAATAGGCTACATCCTAGAGCTTATGGTATACAATTTATGGTTATAAGAGCAATAATTGAGGCAAATTTGAGAAAATGAAATTTTTGGTTTGATCTTATGGTAAGAGCAGAGCTTATTCCAAAAAAGTTGGTATTTCCTGAATGCATCAAATCCGCTATACCAAATAAATGTCCAACAAAGTCATTTTAACTGCAGAAATTTATGCAATCAAATTGACATTTTAATATTGACTGGATCCTTTAATATTTGTATCATCTTTCTATAACATGTATAAGGTTTGAAAGAACCTTAGTTTTGTGGTTTGTAATAGAAGCTTGGAATCCTTGTCATCTAGTTTTATTAATTGCCCGTTGTCTTTTCAAAACTTTTTGAATAATTTATATTCAGGGGATATCTTTTAAAATACCTTCTCCTCTCTTTTGAATTAAAAGAAGTTTTTATTTGTTTTGATAATTTTATAAAGTCTTTACGTTATAGCTTAGGTTTACTCTTATTTCAATAATAATCTTGAGACTATAATCTTAATATACTAATATGTCAAAGTTTAATAAACTTCAGTTATTGTGTGTACCAATTTAAGACTTTTTAACTTAGAATTATATTTTTGCATATTCAGTTTATCTTGTATTGATTGAAAAATATGATCGCTAAATATTAATGTTTAATTTTATCTATATTTATCAAACTTACGTGTGTAATCTATAAGCAAAATTTTATTTTAGGTGGCAACCTGAATCAAAGTTTACCTTTGACCTTGTACGGTTGCCTTCATCCAAGGATGCACATAAGACTGATTTTACAGAAAATCAAGAGGTAGAAGTATTCACACGTGCAAATGATACGGAATCTTGTGGTTGGTGGAGGGCCATCATTAAGGTATATAGAGTTTTAACAAATTTACTTATCTTAATTAATATTTTGAATTTGTTCCAATCTAAGAATAAATTATTTGATATACAATGCTGTATAACTTAAAAATGTTCATTGGTCGTCTTTAACAAACTATTGTCTTGCATTAGGACCTTTCCAATAGTAGAATAGAGTCCTTATCACTTTACAAATATGATGAAACTAAGGCTCAGAACCAAATGTTCTATTGTGTTTTGAGTACTCTATGTTAAAAAATATTTATCTCTCGAATATATGTGTATATAATGAACTAAAGCCCTCCCATCCTCCACTTGAAAATATATTTGTCATTGTACATTTGATATTTATAGCTACAAACAATTTTAAAATGTAGTAAATATCGTCGATAAAGACCTCATTTTAAAGTTATATTTAAAAAAACTAATTATTGATCGAAATCAAACTTCAAACTGTGCTTATAATCCAAGATGGCTTCCAAAAATGTATGCAGGACCAAAAATGTATACTCATTCCTGTTAAATATTTTCAAAGTTGAAATTGCAAATTATTTTATTTATTTAATCCATTATTTGTGATGAGAAGATACTTCCTAGAAGCTGTGTCGTACCTGTGACCTCTATCCACAGCTATCTTAAATATTTTTTCCAAGTAAGACATCAAATTTAATTTTGTAATGGAGAGTTAATATACAAAAAAGTGGTACAGATCTGTTTCCACCATTGTGTTTCATTTAAATAAACATAAAATAAGGTAACAATTGATGATTGTGCTAGTTCAGTAGCCCATCATAACTAGAGTGAAGAATTGTCCCAGGTTTTCAAGGAGATTTGAAATTTTACTTCGCATCCTTGGACAAGAATATGGACAAAGAAAATAAACTAATAATTTTAAAATATTTGGTTACAGTAAATTCATCATTAACATTTCAAATGTGGATTACAAAATATTGTATTTTACCAATTACCATATTCAAAAATTTAATAATACATTAGTTTATAACTTTTGCAGCTGCATATTCATTTTATTAATTCATATTGCACCTGCAAGTTAAACAAGCAAGTATTGTATTGTGTTAGTGTAGATGTTCTGAGTTTTAGAATAACTCTCACTGTGTTTAGTCACACAAGTCATGAAAAAGAAAGTATACAATGGTTCATTAAATCAGCATCCTATTATTATGGATGCAGATAAAAACATAAGTGTATCAATTGTATGGAATAATATATTTTTATGTGTTTAGATTTTATATGGATAGGAGACACAGGCTTACTTTTGAAAGTGGTCTTTTAGTATTACCTACTAAGTTAGTACACAAATAGAAAAACATTAAAATACTAAAGTTCTGAAATATTTCGTAAACACTGTTTACTTTCCATTCATTAGGGAGTATAAAAAAGAGAATGAAAGAGTCTCTCTGCAGTACTCGCGTTTTTCGACTGGAGAACTGTAGGTCATTCGCTTTTCACTTCCATTCCTTTTTCCACAGTTCTTTCCTGAGACAATGTTGTGGATAATATGTGTGTTATGTTATGTATTTTGTGTGTAAATTATTTCTGTTATAATGTAACGATTGAGGAAAGAACATTTCTCATAGAACATGTTTTGGATTGGTGATGAGTATACCATAGATTCTAAAGAACAATTCTCTGAAAAATTTCTCAATTCTGTTGTTCCGCATCACAATACTGTACGACGTCTTATATACAAATTTCTTATTACGGGTTCAGTGGCTGATGCTGAAAGATCTGGATGACCCAGTGTTATAGTCGACGATAAACTGTGTGGATATCTCAGACAAAATGTTGAAATAAAATCATTAGCCTATCTAAATCATTGAGCAAGTTAAGACCGTAGGTAAGTTATGGGATGAACCCAAAAAGCTCTTAAAGAGAAACTCAATATGTATAAATTGACGTTTGTACAGCTAAACCCAACTGATAACAATTCTCACAATATCAGCAATTCACACAGGAAAATGGAATTGAAGTATTGGATGAAACAAATCTTGGTTTTACTTGTCAGGTTACATAAACATGCAAAATACATGGTTATGGTTAACAGATAACCCAAATTCAATTCATGAAACAGCACAATACATTACTTTAAAATTAGGATTTGGTTAGCAATATCAAGTAATTGAACTATAAAACACAATGCCAATACAACACAATATTGCTATGACATATTGTTCTCATTCATAGCCCAGCTTAATGTCTATTTTCAACAAGATAGCATAACTGCACATAGTGCTTGATCGTAATGTTGCTTCTTGAAGAATTTTTTGGAGACCGGATAATTTCAAAGAGTCTATTTCCACAAGGCTCCCCAGTCCTTATATCTGATATTTACACTTGGAGAACATCAAAAGGAATTGTGCCAAAACCGTCATAAAATTATTAAAGACATCAAAACAGCAATAACTAACCACAATTTACTGCTCCCGTATAACAATTGCAACTCGTTTTGTAATGTAAGTAAGATTGAAATTACTAATTATCACTAATAATTAAATTTTAATTGATATCCGTTTATTAATGTTCATTCATTTGGATGTATACAAGACTACTATGGAGAGACTTTTCGATTGAGAGTATAAGTGCAAGATGAATGACTTTCAATTCTCCAGCACTGCAGAGACATTATAATCACACTGTATATAGGCTATGTTTAGAAAATAGAAAGAAACCCATTTACATAATTGTATAATAAATATTAAATTAAATTGCTCGATAAAGTAGTGAAATATTTACTATAAATCATGCACCTTGCTATAAAAATGCTCCCTAAATTTTCAGTGTATATCCAATACACTCCCTATAGTTTGACATTTTGATACTTCGACACCCTCTAAGTCCACAAAGTGTCGAACTATCGAATTTTACTGTAATATTTTATAAATTTGTCATTCATGTGAAACACTACAGCGCTGTTTCGCCAATCACGGTCGGCTTCATCAGGTGCATGACTCAACACTTAAATGAAATGTATCACAATAATAAACTCACAAATGCATTATAAAATTATCCGAGGCTTGCTCTTCGTTATTTTGACAAACGTACATGGGTGTGATCACATAGTCATTCATGTATAACCGACTGTAATACATGTATTTTGGTCCATTTTTATCATAAACAAAATTGTATAAAGTTTTATATTATGATAATTGAATGCCTTGGATTTTTTTTATAACATACATATAGTTACAAAGTTAAGAGAAAAATATAAAACTTTGACACCTCCACTGGTTAAGCATTTATTAAATTTTGTTCGGAAGATTACTAAAAGAAAATTAACTCCGTTTTTCTAATAATACCCTCCCCCCCCCCCAAACACATACACACACTAAGCCGATCGTTGTCACCACCGAACGCACATAAGATAAAGAGAGAAAGGCAGAGAGTTAAAACCCCTCTTCCCTTGATCACTTTAAATTTCGTACACAATTTATTTAAATGATACAAGTATAATTTGAAATCTTAACTTATCTTATTCTACCACTTCAAAAGAATTAATTTTCTTATTTCTACCTCACCTTATTTTTTATTCCCTCAGACTCTGTCTCAAGGACGTTCCTTTTGGAACTCTTGCTATTTCATCAAAATTAAAAAATTTGCTTGACTTTAAATCTTATTTTCCTTTAGAGCACAATTTATTACTGATTAAAAATTAGTTTCCTTTAGTATTTAAGTCATATATCAATTCTTTCATTAATAAAATATTGTATTTTTTTCTGATAATTTATGAAATGAGTAAAATATGTCATTTTAGAGCTGCAAAAAAAATTGTTATACCTCTGAAACAACTGCACCGATTTCAAAAAAGTCGTAATTTTTAATTAGAGTTCAAATCGTATACCATTTTTGTCACTGACATATGTTGTCATTGAAAATTTTAAGAAAATTCAAAAATTTTGATGGCAATATTGTGGTTTTTATATTCTGTGTAGACAAATGTTGTTATAACTTTATTAATTATTGAATCAATTTTAATCAAACGCACACTAAAACCTAACCAGATATAGTACCTATATAGGAAAGAAATGACTGAAAATTGAATCATCAGTTCTCCACTTAAAAGTCAGACAGTTATGTTTTATAATAGTAAACTATAATTAACTCTATAGAGTTGATAACAATCCTCTTTATGTTCTGCGTCTAATTATAGCAACATGTTTACACACCCTCAAGTGGCATCTTTCGAGCTAGTTAAGAGAACTATTATCTACTCTATAAGATATATATATATATATATATTATATGATTGAACAGTGTGTAGGTTAATATTAACAAAATAATCAACTGCTTATATATTTTGTACATTATTAACAAAATGAAGTTATGTTTGTTAAATATGTTTCATATAGATGATCAAAGGGGAATTTCATGTGGTGGAATATGTGGGATGGGAGAGCACATACACAGAGATTGTGAATCCCGAAAGACTGAGGCATAAAAACCTTAACCCTCCAATTGATAGCAATACCTTCTACAAATTTGAGATTGAAGTGCCAGAAGACCTTAGAGAATAGTAAGTTGCTGTTTCTTATTGATATATTTATTTATATATTATATATATATATATATATATATATATATATATATATATATATATATATTAAACTAGATTGAAGTAGGTGACGCTATTGTTAGCAGTGTAACTAACTTTAAATATAATTTATAAGAGAAAAATTGTATTTTCAGTCTGTGCTATTTTTTAGAGTCTGAATGAATGTATACTCACTATTATCCTGCAGTCTCATGTTTTCACCTTGTTATGAGGAATATATTTTCCTTTAGGAAGATTTCAAGGCTAAATTAAATATAACAACAGGAGAGACACAGCATCTTGGCTGTAGTGAGCTTGTAAATGGTATATTTCACAGCATTTTGCATGTCAACAAGTGTTTACAAATAACAAGCCTATAAGAAGTGTTAGGCCAAATCAATAATATAACTCGCTTGGCTATATCAACTAATGTAGAGTAATTAATACATATGCATTGGAACACAATCAAATATTTATCTCTTCACACACAGTTATTAAGATTATCATCTACTTCTAGTTAACATTAAATAAGATTAAATGATACAGTTGAGGTTAAGTTTAAAAAAACCTAAATATATCATTTACCTACAATTTTATCCAAATGAATCTATTCCTCCCCCCTCCCTCCCAATAATTTAGAATATTTAAACACTGAATTTGACTTTCTAAATTTTATCCTCAAATCGAAACTCAGACACAAAAATAGAATGTTCTTACCTTTTTCTCTTTTTCCATCTCTGGAATTGATGACTAAACTGGCCCCTCAAATATTGGGTCCCAATTCATCCATATTCTCTCCACCAAACGGCTTTCCACACTTGGCACCTTCCCAGAAACAAGCCTTTCGTGGCTGCATTCAAAATTTACCCACAATCTCACCATTTAACTTGTAAGACACCATTTTTCTCACACGTTATTAAATATAAGATATTAAGGATGGTAAGTACATTTTACATAATTAAAACACTTTATGGTTAGCTGCAAGAAAGGTGATTGCCTATTGTTGTGACACTTTTGTTCTATGCAATATGACTTTTCTTTTTTCTTTTTTTAAAACTAGGAATTAAAGTACTTTGATAGTTCTGTGTATAATCTACTAACCTTACAATTCTTTTGTTTAGTGCTAAAATGGATAATGCACATAAAGAGTTTCAAAAAGCGATTAATGCTTGTATTTGCCGTTATATACCCGAAAGAGGAGAATTGAGCATAATATCCCGTTCAGAACAGTCAAAAAAACGTTCATCCATGATACAAGAGATGCATTTCCGTAACCTTAACCAGAAAGTGCTCTTGCTGAAACGAACAGAAGAAGCTGCTAGACAACTAGAATCAACAAAGTTACAAAATATTGGCGGGTTAGTATTTTATTTGGTGTTATTTATTACCAATTAAATTTATCTAAATTTGATTTGTAATCAGTATGTGTATAGAAAGCTATTATTTAGTTACACATTTTTTGTTTTAAACTATTTTGATTTATTTCAGTAAAAAAAAAAAACTATTAGTAAAAACAAATTCATCACTCAAATATCATGACCCCTTCCTGTATAGTAGTCTGACACAATAGTTTATAATGTTTCTAACTCACTGCACTTCTGACTTGTGAGTCACAAATATTGTGCAGGTTTATATATATATATATAGAGAGAGAGAGACAGACAGTCAGACAGTCAGTCAGTCAGACAGACAGACAGACAGACAGACAGACAGATAGACAGAGAGAGAGAGAGAGAGAGAGAGAGAGAGAGAGAGAGAGAGAGAGAGAGAGAGAGAGAGAGAGAGAGAGAGAGAGAGAGAGAGAGAGAGAGAGAGAGAGAGAGAGATTGGTTAGATTTTGTATGGACAGGAGACAGGCTTACCTTGGAAAATGGTCCTTGGTATTACCTAATAGTACATAAGTAAGAAAACACTTACTTTTTTGTGTGTTTTCTTACTTATGTACTATTAGGTAATACCAAGGACCATTTTCCAAAGTAAGCCTGTCTCCTGTCAATACAAAATCTAACCAATCTAATAGGCTATGTGCCCTATTAAATTCTAACCTATATATATATATATATAGTGGAACCCCTCTTAACCGGTTAATCCGAGGTTTCCGTGAAAAATCGGTTTTCGTTCAAAGAAAGCTTATTTAATCAGGTAGCGCTAAGAATTATACAATTAAGATGTTATTACAACTCATTTTATTGTACATAAATGTATCGCATATATTATGTTATGTATATTATACATCAAACATGAAAAAATTAAACACTACAAAGCTTTTTTACAGATTCCCCTCTGTCAAGTCTTTAGACACATTTAACCGCGTCTCAAACGAAACCAACACACGCTTCCGTTTTCGTAACTCGCTCATTTTTATTTACTGTATATACTGTACGTAGATCATAACTAGTCAAAGACAAGAAGAAAACTGAAAAGAAATGTTATATTTTCCATAATGTATACTAAATTGATTCATGGGAAAAAAGTGGCCCATCAAACGTTTTTGTCGGTGTATGTCTGCTATACCGACGGGTGCCAATGCCGCAATGTTTTTATGCCGCCGACAATGGGATACTGCTATCGACAAAGTCGTTTGACTCGCCGCTGCTTTGGTGTTTCAATTACAATTTATTTTCGGAAACTCTCATCCAACCAGTACACTACAATATAGGCCAGTTAACAGAGGTTCTACTGTATATATAATTTGTCATAGTAAGAAAAACATTTTTTTTAACACGTTCGCTACCACAATGTTAAAAAAAAAATCGTAACCACAGACTGCGGCCGCAATTTTGCTGCGGGCGTGTCCTACTCCTAGCCCAACACCGCAGACCTGCGGCGGCTTGTCTCATTAAAATAGACTGCCGCCGTAGATATGCGACATTGGTTTCTTGATACTAGATGAGAAATTTCTTCGCAACGGTCTATTTTAAAGGTTAGATCGTTTAGGCACGGTCTACAGGATAGTTCGCCACATGTATGCGGCGCTTGGTCTGTAGCTAGGACTATCGCTGACGTCACTGGACAGTTGGTAACACTGACATACAACATCATCTCAGCTGCACGTTTCTGTCTGCTAGTAAGTAACAGTGGGTTCATAACAAGCGATCACATACTTACTTCACATGTTCTGTTTGTAGAGACAAAAAAAACAAACAAGCAATTTGGCCTCTGCATGCCAACATGTTTTAACGATCATCACAAGGAGTGGGCAATACCAAATTGATGAAATGTTTTTGCCTAAATTTTCAATTTTATTTATTTTAAAGTGTAACTTTTTTAATTTGTTTTAAATACATTTAAACGGTGTTTTTTTCAAACTAACACAAATGTTCAACCAATTTAGTATATGGACAGATTAAAAGAAAAAGTGTATTGTATAAGAAAAAGCTATAAACATTTGTAATTTGTATAACTATAAAACCTAATGAATAAATGAAATGTAAACAACTTTTTTTTTATAAAACAAATATTTCAATACAATGTTTTTTGTAAAAACCGTATTTTATTTACCGTTTATCCTAGGTAATGAATAAAAAGTAAGGTAATAATAGTGCCGCTAATATGCAGCACTTAGTCTGTGAGGTGAAAATGTGTTACTTGTAATCTGATAGACCGAGCGCCGCATATATGCGGCACTTTAAAAATTGCCCAAAATGAAGAAAAAATTTGTACATAATATATATTATTTGATTTAAATAAGGATATTTTGAAGCATAAAGACTAATTTTGAACAAATTTTATTCGTGGTCTGTGGCGAAGGTCACAACCATTAGGACCAGTCTACAGGGAAGTTCATGAATTTTTTCGTGGGCTGTGGGAGTGACCCGGCCGCCGCATATATGCGGCAGCTGGTAGCGAACGTGTTAAACTTAACTATTTTAGTGAAATTCATAGATAATAACATATTTGTTCTTTGTGTTTTAAAAAATTTTTTTGAAAACGATATCTAGTGCTTTCCTTAAATATTAAATAAAAAATGAAAGATCAAATTAATGACATAGTGATGATTGAATGTTCCAAATATACAATAGTTTTCATTGTTTGAAATATTCAGTTTAGGTGTTGAACTATTTTTTTTATTTTCAGATATACCGATGAATTTCATGTTCGTGATGATTTAATGGGTTTAGCAATTGGGGCTCATGGAGCAAATATTCAACAAGCAAGAAAAGTGGATGGCATCACTAATATTGAATTAGAAGAAAACTCCTGTACTTTTAAAATATATGGCGAGGTAAAAACAAAAAGATTAAATTTTATTTCTTACTTATTACTTTATTTTTTATTTATTTTAACTTTTTCACATGTATGTAGTGTAGAAGAAAGTTATGCAATGGGTAAAAAAATTGATATATAGTTTTACAGATAAAAATTTTACAGTTATGTATAATTTTTGCTTTTCAGTCCAAAGACATAGTTTTTGAAATAACGCCCGTCTTATGTGGAGTGATCTACAGCCCAAACGTGTCGACTGATTTTACTCTAATTTAGTTTGTGGGTATATTTTTACCATATCTTGAGACATTCTTTGTATCTTCATGAATTTTTATTGGTTAAAAAAATAAAAATAAATAAATAAAAAACAATGAAACCATCAATGTTATAAAAAATCTAATTTCTCAAAGTGGCTCTGCCGAATTTTTAAAACTTAGGTAAAATGTGAAGATTATTATGGGTCTACCCAGTAGGATAAGTTTGTGTAAAACAGTTGTTACACAAGTTTTCTGAACCTCATACCTATGTATATTACTAATTTTTTTTACTTCTGCTAGGCCTTGTAAATGTGTATATACAGTGCTCTCTCAGTAATCCGGCAGAATCGGACCAGAGCTTTGCTGAATTACCGAAAAATGCCGGATTACTGGAAAATATCGAGAAAAACGCAGTTATCATGGAAAAATCAGTTTTAATTACATTGTACTGTACAATGTAAAAAAGTAGAAAAATACATCATTTAACTCATGTTATTCCTTGGAAGTAGACAGCTTAAAATACCCATCAATTGTCTTTTGCTTTTTACTGTTGAGAGACACTTTGAGTACTTGTTCCTGTAACCTTTTTAAAACTAAGACATCGTTAGCAGAGACACCATTTTCCTTCGCCCAGGCAATTGACTCGGCAAACGAGGCAATGGCCGCATCATGTGAGATTGATTGTACAGCCGCTGGCACTTCTCCTTCAACCTGTTTCTCATCCTCTTCCTCTCTTGCCATTTCTTCTATGATCTCATCTTCTGTCATAAACTGGTTGTTTTCGCCATCTTCACCGGTAAGCCACACACTTACATCATCAATTGTCAATGAGTGTTCCGGTGAATCCACAAGTTGTTCATTAACCACGTCTCACAGTAGGTAATCTCCCTCTCTTCACTGGCTTTCTTGTTCGGTTCATCTTTTTTGTACTGATCCAGTAGTGTCATGTCCGGCCATAGGTTTTTCCAAGAGCAAATGATACTTTCTCGTTAAGATTTTTCCAAGCATTAGTGAGCGAGTAAACCACGTTTTTCAGGTTTATTTCTTTCAAGGATTTATTCACATTCTTGTCCTTAGACAACACATTGTACAATAAGCTCTTTTTGTATTGCATTTTAATTGCCTGGATAACGTTCTGGTCCATTAGTTGTAAGAGGGGGGTCACATTCGGTGGTACGAACATTACACGAATAAAATTGTCAGCTGAATTCAACTCATCTTCATCGGGGTGGCCAGGGCAGTTGTCCAAGATAAGCAAAGCTTTTTGTGGTAGCTTCCGTGGGGCATGAGTGGATAAACGCCGGATTACTGGGAGTGCCGGAGAGCTGAGATGCCGCATTACAGAGGGAGTACTGTATTAAAAGATCTACTCACTTCACTTATGTCATTGTCTCAGCCCTGTTGGGCCTCGAAGATGTACATGTGTGAAGGAGCCGCTAGAGTCATACACATATAGACTACTTTGCCGGATCTCGTAACTATATGAATATCACATTTTCATGGGAGGTCAGGGTTTGACATTACATTTTTTATAATAACTTTGCTATTTGTGTTGTTGAGAGGTGTTGTTGGTAGCAATAAATGCAGAAGTGAAATCTGCAAATATCCTCATCATATTTAGTGTGTTATACATTGAATAACAGGAAATATGAACAAAAAACTGTTTTAAATGGTTGTTTTTTTAATATTTTTTATTGTCGATCTGATTTTTCTGAATTTCATAGGTATCAATATGATAAACTGATCAGATTTTTGAAATTGTCAAACTTACCCTATAATAAGCGGGTTACTAACCACTGTTGTAAAGTTTCTATAAAAAACACTGCTGTTATGAAGTTTGCATAAAAACAAAGATGGAATCATATTTTTACATGCTGCGGTGTAAAACTTAACACAATTTTAAAAATTGGTTTTGTTTAAAAATTAACAAAAAATATAAAGTTCTTGCGTTTCAGAGTAACGTTTTTATCTAAAGTTCCCATAAAGTATTGAAATATAAGCATAGACCCAATAATTTGACCCAAATAAAATTTGAGCCTATTGGTAATTGTTTTAGATAAAATTTATAGAGAGTTATTTGTAATTTATTTAATTTTAAGTTAGTGTTTAATAGGTACATAACCTATTATTTATATTTTATATGGATAAGAGACACAAGCTTACCTTGGAAAGTGGTCCTTGGTATTACCTAGTAGTACACAAATAGAAAAACACAATAAAACACTAAATTTCTGAAATATTCCATAAACACTGTTCACTTTATCAATCAGTAGAGAGTATAAAAAGAAGATTTTATAAATTCTTAAAATTTTATAATTTTAATAAATTCTTTGATTGTTCCGATTTTTTTTTCTGTCTATTTAACACTTTCTGAAATTTTCAAATGATAAGTTTCAAGTATAATTCTTTTTTTTTTACAAATTTTCTAGAAATTGAAAGTTCAATGCTTTCCTGAAATCTCCAAAAATTTGAAACATTTTAATTTTCAAAATTTTTCAGTGTAACTTCAATTTAGAAACTATTTTTATTTGTATTTTGGGTGTCCCATAAGTCATTGCAGTTTTTTCTATTTCAGACTATTCAGTACAAGTAAAGTAATAAAACAATATACTAAAAGATAATTTCTCAATAGATAAGTGTTCAAATTGTTTACTTTCTGATTCATGTTTTGTTGAAGCCTTTCTGGAATGTTGTTTATCACTGTTTGAATAAATCCTTTATCAATTAAAGACTTTTCTATATGACTGTACAAGTCTCACTTCCCCCCCCCCTTAAAATCTGTTCATAACAATGAGATCAGAGGACTATCTCAACAGCAGCTCTTTCCACAATTGCTCAAGTTTGGGAAGTTGCAACAAGAAAATCACGAACATTGCTTGAATAATATGGTATAGCTGTATCATATTGGAAGAGTATTTTATGACTAATTTAACCTTCCATAATAACAAATTTTTAAAACATTTCTAAGTAACACTCACTATTAACAGTTCTGTTGTAGAAGCCAATTTTATCCCAAAGGATTATCATTGGCCTTCCCAAACAAACCCCTGCTTATTCAATCCCAAGGTTTGAGTTAATGGTATCCCAATAGGGCACAGTGTGTCTGTTCACATGCCCAGAAATCGTGGATGTTGTTTCATTTGACCTGAGTACTTTGATGGTCACACTTCTCTTAAAACTGATTAGTTATTATCTGACAAATTTGTTAAACAGCTGTCAAAATTATCTTCAATTAAACCTTGGATCCCCTATCAATAGTTCACTTATAGTGAGTCCCAAAGTATTCTATCCTAGCTGACATGTTTGTTTATAATGTGTATTCAGTGTTTTCTTTATTTGTTAGACACTAATGGATCAAAATCCACACAGCTTCACAAATTAATTTTTGTTGTTGTAAAAATGGACAATTTTTAACCCTGTCTTGATTTTAAATATTTTCTTGTTGGCAAGAATAAAGACCACACACACTTAACGTCAAAACACCAGCCAGTCAGTTCTTTCATTTAAATTTATTTTATTATATCTGCCGGCTTTATAGAGTAGTCTTTATAGGCTACATTGAGACATTTTGAAGCCTGCAATGTGATTTCTCAAGGTTTTGATGATGTTTGCTGAAAACATAGAAGACCCTTTTCGTAATTGAAGTTAAGTAATAGCAAATATATTATAATATCACCATTTATGATATTCTTTTATTTTACCTTATATGTCAAAGCAGAAAATTAATAGTTTTAGTGAAAAATCTAAAGAATTATGAATAATTAAAATATTTATAGAATTCATGATGAGTGAAAGTGTGAATTTTTATCGTAACTGGAAGTTATGGCATCACTGTATGAAAATGACTGACTGACAGCAGATTGTAAGGGGGAAGGCGAAGTTGGCACCTTAGTTTGTTGATGGATGATGTTTTGAACATGATTTAAAATAGGAAAATGTATTTTTTAACAATTCATCCTTCTTCACTAATTTTATTTATTTTATATTTTTTTTCATTTTCATATACAGTATGTTGTATAAAAAGATTTGTAAATGACAATTCTGATGGTAAAAATGTCGGGAAACAAAAACTGTAGAAGAGAACTGACTTTATGGTAAGCGATTTTAATGTAACAGCAGATATTTCTTGTTGAAACTCCACATATTCAAGGATAAAATAAAGCAATAAAGCTTAAAGCTGTAAGCAAACTCAACCCTCAGCTGTAAGAAAGTTAGGTTATTGCTAGACAGACCAATTCAATCCAATATCTTTCTGATTCTCGAAATGATTTCCTTATCGTTTTGTTTTATATTCAATATCATATGTTCTCCTATTACATATATGCCTTTTGTGTTAGTAAAAGTGTTTAAAGTTAGGCTAAATTATGTTTAATTTTACATAATTTACGATTGAAACTATGCAAACATTACATACAGATGTTGTGCATGGTCTAAGTATGTTAACCACACGTTATTTAAACTCAGTTTTATTATAAATATTTAATTTCCAACACTTTTAATCTTTTGAATTGTCATTCATAAATCTTTTTATACAACATATATTCTTCAAACTAACAAGTAAATGATAAAATAGAATATATTTTAAACCTTTCTTATAGTTTTCTATATTTAAATTAATAAACTTCTTTTTAATTTTTATAATTAAAAATACAAATTTGATTTTCATATATTCTTAGAATTTCTTTCATTTATATAAATTGTAAGCTATTCGTTTTTGGAAAATATCGAATAAAAGTATTATTTTCATAAATTAAAAAATAACTAGTTCCATAATCTTTATAAATATATATATATATATATATATATATATATATATATATATATATATTTTAAGCAGTATATATTTCAATCTTGCCTTTGATTTTTTAAATATTTTTGTAGGTATCAGGTAGATTAAAACAAATTAATTTGTTGAAAAGTGCCATGAATTTTTTAAATTCAAGTCTTGAAGTTCTTGAATTCTTTGACCCTAGACCACTGGACACACTGTTTATGCTTCTTTTTTTTTGTTAGGGGATTTTGACCGAAATGTTTTTTTCGCCTTTAACCCAGGGGAAAAAATTTATTGTAATATACCATGAACCAATCACACATGTAAGTAATTTAAATAATCGCACAATGCGGTCTTTGGAATTATATATTCTGCAGATACAGATAACTCCTGATTTATTTATAAGTGCTCTATACCAAAGCAATAGATATTTTCTTCTGTCATTACAAATTTTAGGAGTCCACTTAGTGATCTGTTTAATTACGTCCCTTGATCTTAAAAATGTTGTACTAATAAAATAAAATATTTCTTCTCTATGGCACTGCACTTTCAAAATTATCTTATAAATGTTCCAATTATACTATTGTTAATAATAGGTTTTCACAACAAATAACCATTCTTTTATAATCGCCATGTTGCGTTCACTTAGAGTTCATAAAATTATAAACATGAAACATAACCTTAATTACATAATTGAAAACAATTAATAGTAAAATAAGAATACACTACCAACATAACAATCTCCAACTACTGATATTGTCAAGATTATAACTCATATTATAAAACCTGTGATAAAAATAACTGATACTTTTTTGTAAATTGCTGAGACTAATATGGACACCCAGTATTTTGGTATTGATTTGTAAAATATCTGTTCATTATCTTTTATTTAAAATGTATTAATTTTATTTACAGACTAGTGAGGCTGTGAAAAAAGCAAGAACTATGTTAGAGTATAGTGAAGAATCAATTCAAGTACCTCGAGCGCTTGTTGGTAAAGTAATAGGGAAGAATGGTCGCATCATACAAGAAATTGTTGATAAGAGCGGAGTGGTGAGTACTTAGACGTTTGTTGTTTTGTTCATTGGTAGAAGGTAACAGTACTCACAATGTAATTATAGAAGTAGATTAGTTTATTTGCTAAAAGGCAGTTAATTTTTTAATTTATTCAAAACCCTCCTTTTTTATAAAGAAAAGTGTTAATTTATAAATTGAGATAAATGTATATGACTACATCTTTCTTGGGCTCTAGTTGGCCTAATAGGGTTCTATAATACTAACTAAGCAAAATATATTTATAGCATAGTCTTACAGATAAACTATTCAGTCCTGAACTTGTTTTTCCTCATTGTTATTGTAATTTAATTAATGTTGAAAATAAGAAACTTTAACGTAAAATCAGTTGAATGTACTCGATCATCTTAATGCATACCGGAGGCAAAATCTAGAGATGTATTGTTAGTGGGAGTGGGGAGTTGAAACAAAATAATGTAGTCCGGAGAGAAAAAAAATGTTACAATTACAGTAGTTTTAATTATTTCAAACTTCTTTCAAAGTATCGAGTGTTTAAAGAGAATGATGTTTTAATGGAAGGATTTGTATTCAATTTGGTACACTGGGCAGATTTTTTACTTGACGAGCATTTTTTGTTAGTGTATTCATGACATATATCTTATTCATGAGACTATGTTATTCTTTAAAAATAGCTAAAGGGTGTGTAATTTTGAAGAAAAGAAACATCATCTCATTGTTCTTTGTGGATACAATTACAGTTGAACATTAATAGGATTAATTAATCAGTTCACATCGCTGTTAGAAAGTGATGAACGGAATTGTTGATTATAACAAAACAGAGCACCAACGACACACAGTCCATGGTGTTTATTTTGCCAGAGTTCTTCGGCGACTACATTTTTTTAAATAAAAAATTTTTTTTTTTTGATTGTGGTCATCTAGGTCTTGTGTTACCAAACAGTTCTCCTCTAGATTTTTATCTTTGACATCTAAAAGAGAATGTATAAAAAACAACCTACATACACTACATGAACTCAGAACATTAAAGTAGCAATCATTCAGCATAAGAATGTAGAGCAGAGGTGTCAAACTCAATTTTGCAGAGGGCCATATATTAAATTTAGAATGTGTAGGCCGGCCTGATTCAAATTAAAAAAAAAATGTACTGAATTATTATAACATTTTATTTATTTAATTTTATAGTATAATATACGGTTGTTAAAAATCATATCAAAGTTATAAAAGAGGGTAATTATTTTGAGCTCGAGGATCCAGATACCCGACTTCATATGTTTTTGACAAGCTCATTGATATCAGGTATCATATTCGTTGTAATTATTTTAAGAATTGATTGGAGATGTTCATTCGTAAGTCTTGTGCGATGTTTGTTCTTATTTATTTTCATGACGGAAAACATCTGCTCACATAAATAGGTGCTACCAAACATGCACGGAATGCGTGCTGCATGCTTTTTTAATTTCGGGTAGTTTTTCAAACTCTTGAAATATTGTGTATAAAATGTAAGAGCGTTAACCTCTTTAAATTTTTCTTTCAAAATACTGTCCGATTGAGGATCTATCAACTCCATTTGCAAATGAACTGATGCCTGTGAAGCTTCAAAATCGAATGGATTGTTGAAAATTGGGAATTCCATTTCATTGATTTTGTGGAAGTCTTCAAAACGATTGTTGAATTCCGTGATCAGATTTTGCAGAAGTTGAGAATATTGATCCAATTTTTTTTGTTCACTGTGCCAAATGATTTTAAATGAGGGAAATGATCCAAAGTTTGATTTTTTACCTGATTTTCCCACAGCCTCAACTTTGTTTCAAAGTCTTGATACATGATACATTTGAGTGACAATCAGATTTTTACCCTGTAACTTTACATTCAGATCAGTCAAGTGTTTATTCATATCTACCAAAAAGGCACAATCAACCCACCAGTCATTGTCATAATCAGTTGGGTTGCCTTTTTCTAACATGAAAGCTTGAATAGGGTCACGTAACAAAAAATCTTTCTAAAACTACTCCTCGACTGAGCCAACGAACTTCGGTGAAATAAGGGACATCAGAACAGTTTTCGTCCAAATCTTGTAAAAACTGCCTGAACTGTCGATGATTTAGTCCTCTGCTCCTTATAAAATTTACTACTTTAATTATAGGTTGTATGACATGGTCCATTTTTAAATGTTTGGATGCCAATGATTCCTGATGAATTATACAGTGAAATCCCACAAAATTCCCTGATGTTTTCTGTTTTAATTTAGTTACAACGCCCGAATGTTTGCCAGCCATGGCAGGAGCGCCATCCGTAGTTGTGCTGCTAAGTATATTTTAGTCGAGTTCATATTCTGCTATTAAATGCTCAATTGCAGAATAAATATCATTTGCTGTTGTAGTACCTGTCAATGGAACGCATTTTAATAGTTCTTCAGTTATTTCAAAGTTATTGTTAATACCTCGTATAAAAACAGCTAGTAGATCTGTATCAACAGTATCGGTGCTCTCGTCAACAGCCAGTGAAAAGTTTGTAAATTCCTTAATTTTCTCCTTCAGTTAAAGAACCAAATTTTGAGATAAATCATTTATTCTTGAAGCAACAGTCTTCTTTCTGTGGCACATTGCGATCGCGGGCCTTATTGATACGTATCTTTGACATGACTGGTGTAGAGACTCTACAAAAGGTTGTAGGAAAAATTTCAAACGTTCTGATGTATTGACACTAATGAAAAACATTTCCAGCATTTATTGTAGATCAAACATACAAGACTGTTTCTGTTACCAATATTTCATCTCATTTTTAATCAGTATATCATTACGTAGAAGAAATTAAAGATAATATACAAAAAAAACATATAACTTCAAATAAATATTAGAACAATATATAAAACATAATTAGTTTATAAAGTGGCTGTAAGAAACTCACCAACTGAGTAAAACGCTCTCACTTTCAGCAACCACTTCAATTTATTTTTTAAAACTTTCAGTTTCATTGGAAGTTTATTCCAAAGGAAGTTTATTCATAAAATGGACTCCAGCATCTAATGGGAATTTCTCAAAAGCCATCAATTTGTGCTATTGCCCATGAAAATTTTATTTATTCCTTGTATTATGTGTATGTATATCATTGTTACGAGCTGAAGAGCTTAAACTTGTAATATAAAATTGTTAACTCAATTTAAACAATAAGTAATATTTACAATATAGGTTCCCAACTTGTGGATCATAGAGTAATTTAGTATATAATAATAATAAAATTACTGTATTTTATTTTGTTTTACTATTCAGAAATCTATATACAATATTACTGTCATTATTTTGCACCAAAAGAACTGCTTTAATATTAGATAAATTGAAGACTACCTTGTCAATTTAAAAAAATGAGATGTACAGTGTACTCCCGATTATCCGCGAAATTGGGTGGCACAGACATCGCGGATAACGTAAATCGCGGATAATCTACAAGAATGCTAAAATAAAGGGAAACTACTGTAATAAAACAATGTTTTGAGATAAGAAGACTTTAATATACTGTACATAAAACACATAGTACTCAGTGCAAACCTATAAATTAAAAACATTTAAATGTTCATTTTACTTGAAATAAAAAACTGTAAAACGAGATGTTTTTGTAGTAAAACAAAAGAACAATACAGGAAGCACATTACGCTAAACTAGTACACTACTGCAATTTTAATTACCCGACGGTTTAAAAAATCAAACATTTTTTTTTGTTTCTTACTGAAAAAACATTGTCTCTTGTTCCTCTAAATACTGGAGCAGTGAGCAGTCTATTGATGTGTTGCTAGGCCACTTTGTGTGTCAATCGCACATGCTCATTTGTTCCTTCTTCCTTTACACATACACTTTGATCTTTGTTCGCTCCTCTTGCTTTTTCTGCTATTTCTTGGTCCGTTAGTTGCTCTAATCCCAGCTCATTAGCATCACAGTCCAACCACTCTCGACAGTAAGCTTATCTCTACTGCACAACTACGTTATTGTAGTTTTACTGGTTGTTACCCGTACTAAACAGCTAAAGAGAACTGTAAAATTTTGATACTATTTTTTTCCGCATAATCGGGAGTTCACTGTATCTGAATTTATGTTTATCCAAAATGGTGATTAATATATCTATGTGCCAAAATATTTGTTTCAATTATTTTTGTGTGTATATATATATATATATATTTTTTTTTTGTATATATATATATATATATATATATTATATTATATGTTTCCACTTCCGTATGGTTAGAAATTTTGTTAACCACAACCTTAGATTTAGACATTTCAAGGTAAGTTATAAAATGTGTGTGTGTGTGTGTGTGTGTGTGTTTTCATCATATTGATTTTGGTTTTCATATATTATACAATATCCTTGTCATGGTTTTACTGTATCTATATGCTTGTGCTTATTGCATTGAGTACCATGTTCCTACTGTACTCTAAAGGCTCGATGACATCTGCAGTAAATATTAGATTATTACGAGATGGTTTTTATTATTGTTTATTCATTGACTATCCATATAATTTTGAGACAAGCAAAACTGTTTTACATTCACCATTTTATTCATGCAAAAGATGAAGATGGAGAGTTTCATAGATTTTTCAGGTGATTGTGAGTGAAATATTATAGAACATCATCAGAAATTTCAAAGTTTGAATCTAGCTACCAAGAGATGTCTGAGTATTCAGAATAATAGCCATCTCAGTACCACTATCCTACCAATCGTATGCCCGCTCATAACATAGACTAAGCGGAAATGAAAAATCTATTAACAAAGTTGTATATTACCTAAAAAAATTCCTCAATTTTGATCAAACTTTAAGGATAAGTGATTTTTATTTTAATAAACCAAACCCGTTATAAATCAATTTCTTTTGTAAGGATGCTGAGGAAAGATACTACAAAGCTTTTACATGTGTTAACATTTTATTGGGTTAGAGTTTCATAGGGTACACATAGCCTTTTATGTTTAGATTTTGTATGGATAGGAGACGCAGGTTTACCTTGCAAAGTGGTCTTTGGTATTACCTAGTAGTACACAGATAGAAAAACGCACAATAATACACTAAAGCTCTGAAATATTTCGTAAACACTGCTCACTTTCCAATCAGTAGAGAGTAGATAAAGAAGACTATAATGTGTTGTCTACTATCCATACAAAATCTAAACCAAACTTTTTTTTTTTTTTTAATATGATATTAAGCATCTTTTTTGTATATGTGATCTATTTCCAGATAAAGACTAATTAAGCACAAAATAATTTTTAATTGTAAATGGAAACATTAAAGATTTGTAGAAAAATTCAACTACAACTTCATAGGAGTTGGATTTTATTTGCTTTATAGAGAAAATGTTTGAGTAAGTCTACAATTTATTCAAGGTGACGAAATATTACGTCAGCTAGCGTGAAGCTACAACAGAATTACAACATATATCACAGTATTTTCACTGTGCAATTCAACTTTTTTTTTTTTAATCTGTTAAATTTTTTATATTATTTGAGAAGTTTTATTTAGGCCTATTATCTTACAACTAGTTCATTCACCATTTATTATCTTTATTGTAAATTTGTAGCCTGTAAAATGAAAATTACATTTTACTGTAATTTCTATTTGCTCAAATACATTAAATGAACTAATTTACTTAAATAATGAATGAAATAAAATGTTATTGTAAATTAATATTTGCTAGTTGGTTTTATGGAACTAAATTAAAAATAATATTTTATTCTATACTTATTATCCTCTGTCACCCACTCCCTCCTTCTCTCTTTCTCTAAAAGTTTTGGCATTACCCATATATTTGTTGTATTTTCAGTTCCTTTTATTTTCCAAACATTACATAACATTCAATTATTACCTTAGAACCTTTGCCTGAATCCGACGCTCTTAACACTTCATAACTTCCCAAATTTTGCCTGTTATTTTTAACAGTGATTCTTTTTGCAATTTGTTTGGAAGGTACGAGTCAAGATCGAAGGGGACAACGAGCCGCAGCCCACAATTCCCAGAGAGGAGGGACAAGTTCCTTTTGTATTTGTAGGGACAGTAGAAAGCATAGCCAATGCTAAAGTACTGCTCGAATACCATTTAGCACATTTAAGGGTAAGTCAAAAATGTGTAACTTATTTTATAGTATGATTAAGAACTCTAAAATAAAAGATACTCATGGCTTTGTATTATTTTTCAATTGTAAATTATTAAAAAAACATTTGCCTATTAATGTAAATTCTGATCTGACCATGAAAAGCAGTATATCAGAGCTTCTTGAACTGTTTCACTATGATTATGATGTTCTTGTTAGTAGTCATTAGTTTAACAATATAATAGGCTATGTATATTCCCCTCCCTTCTTTAAATTTGTTATTGATGAAAAATGGTTAAAACCCACAAACTTTTTCATAATTATGTAATAGTTTATCCAGATTTTTGATGTACACTAGACAATTTTAGATTCATGAAAATCTATTCAGCAGTGAAGATTTTTGATCTGGACATCAATTGCTTTTAGATATTTCTGAAGCCAAATCTTTTCTTTTTAGTAATATGAGATACTAGACGTTCGCTATGAAAATTCAAATTCTAAAAATGATGACAGCAAAAGATTTTTGTAAGTTTTTTTATTGAGTGAATGTTTTTGTAAGAGAAACTGTTGATTAGAAATAACATCAAACTTATTCCTTTGAAGAAAAAATGTTATTCAGGACAATATTCATAGGTACAGTTTTCAACCGTTTGGTATACCACACAATCTCAAATGTCGAGTTTTCTGTATAACCTTCCTTGTTGAAAGCTCTGTAAGATTAGCTGCATGAAAGAAGTTCATGCGTCATTCACAGTCAAACAACACAATTAACCTATCAAACATATTCTACACCACAAATTCACATCTCTTTTTTTAGCAGAGTCCCTTTGTTTTGATTTCCACAATTATTAAGCTATTCTTTCTAAATGTTAAAATAGTACCTGGGTATATAGAAAGAAGTGTTGTACTGATTCTTAGGGAATTATAAAATGACAATTTGTTGGTAAAAATCATCAGCAATGGCTATACCCTTTTGCTATAAGTAGATCATCAAAAGTCCTTGAACTATTCAAATATAAACCTGGAATAAAGTATGTCAGCTGTTAAATCTGTTATTGATAATACTCGTATAATAAACGCAGAAATTGGACAAAAATTGTCTACTAACACTTTTAATTCATCTTTGTCATACGTGATTGTATAGCATACCAATAACTTTCTGTAAGGTCTGGTGTTTCAAACCTAACAGTTTTTAAAATGCCAAGCTTATGGACTGTAAATTTCATCTGTGCATGAAGCCTAAATATGTTTTGAATGTGACACGAAAGGGAATAATTTGATATGAATGTAGAAATGAAGCTAAGAGTAGTGGTAATCATCATGCGTGGTTCTTCAACTGTAGTTGATTAAAAGAAGAAATACTACTATAATTTTAAAATGTATCATTGATTGCTAAACTGATGCTTAATATCAGGTATCAAAATCTGATCCTATTAAAACTGCTCAAAGTGTGGGGTATATTCTTTATCATGAAAGTTAAACTTATAGGTGAGTAAGTTGCTTTGAAGCTCATCATGCTTGTTCCATGCACTAGCTATGAATTGGTGAAATGATATTTCTCAATCTGATATTAACAGGTTTGTTACATGTTACAACAGTTGTGATTAAAACATACTAATAACAAATCCCATTATTGTTTTTCAACATAACATATTTCTAATATCGTCGATCAATGCATTTGGCAGTGACAGAGATTATTTCATAATCAGGTATTTACTTTTTCTTAACTTTGGTTTTTTTTAACCTACTAAAAAGATATGTTACTAACAGTAATTATTATTAATTTACTTTTAAAGTTGAAATATTTCAAGATGTTGAATTTTAGTTATGGGATAATATTTGAAAATGCAAGTACTTTACAACCAATCTTTCTGTGGTATGTTAAAATTTTTTTAATTTTTGTAGGGAAGGAAAAATGAAGTTCATGTTTTATAAAGAAGTTCACGTTTCTAACCAAATGTGTATAATAATGAATCAGAGATATTAATTTTGACAGAAGTGTCATAAACAAAGGATGTGAGGCAAATGTAAATTTTTGACAAACAAATTAAGTAATTAGCGTATATATTCATAAATAAATATCTATATATATATATTGTGTGCAGCCTCTTTTTGCTCATGTGGGAGGGGCGGTACATGCTACTATAATTCTTGGATAATTCTAAAACCGAGTACTCTAAAGTACAACCCCCACCCTCTCTTTCTGTCATACATAAACAATTCTCACATGTATGTATTAAAGAAAAAATTATGTGATAGGTCCAAAAATCGATGTTGAGTTTTATACGGTTATATCCGTAAATCCCAGAGTCCAATCAAGTGTTTTGGAATAATGTTTACATTTGGACCAAACACATTTCAATGACACAGTCGCCATTTTCAGTGATTTTTCAAATTATAACTCAAGGTACTGGTTTTATCCTATACCTTGATACTTATTCATTTTTTCTATAAAGAACAACAGAAAATTACAACTTTTTATTAAAACCCGCTCTAGCAATTTTGTTCAAAAAATATTACGGTTCAAATAATTGGCAATAAACAAACAATGCCAACTACTGAACTGACATTTTTATTTTTGTTGTTAATTAGTTTTGGTGGGTTTTTATTTAGTTTTCAGGATGGGTGAATAAAGAAGTTTGTGCTATTTGAGTAATATTTATATGTCAAAACTATACATTATATAAAAATACCCCTACTCCAAACTTAAAGATTTATTGTATTATAAGAGTGTATATTATATATAAGAGATATAAAATTTAAGATTGTCCATTAGTGTTTTCAGTTTTTAGATTTGGTTAAGTCATGTTTAAAAATACAGTTTGATGTAGAATTAATTCTGCTCAATGATATTAGATACTGCAAGTTGATTTGTCACTTTCTACTCTCTGCCTGGCTTCAAAATTATAATGTTCTGTAAGGCTGTGTTCAAGCTCTTATTGAGCTTTCCTTCTGTAACAATAAGTGATAATTTCGCTAACTAATTTGTATCGCCCAATATTATTTATTCTCTAGACATAACTATTGTGCATTTGTTTTTCACGGTAATCCTCATAGCAGCTGACAATAATATATTTAAAACATGTATTCTGTCAATGTTGTGGTGTCATGCATTAAACCCAAGGAATCTAATAAAGTTTAACCGTAGAACTAGTACAGAGTACCTAGAACAGTTCAGACTTTTTTATACCAAAACATGGTAATTTTTAAGCAAAGTAGTAGTACTGCTATAATATTCTTAATCATATCATCTTCTACTTTATTGGATATCATTTGAACCTGTATGTATGGCTTTTATCATGCTCTTTTGTTTATTCACATATTTATAGATGTTTAATTTTTAATTATTAGTTAGAAACGTAGAAATTTGACTCTTTTCATTATACTATTCTTTAGACCAAGTCTAATTTTTAGTATTTTCAACCCCACTTTCTCAATGGAGACAGCTCAACTATCTTAATAACTTTTACTTCATTATGTTTATGAGATTGGCAGTAACAACTCTTTATACGATCATTTTGAATTTCTCCAACAATCTACTACTCTTTTTGGCTCTAAAACTTTGTACGACCTAAACATTTTAGGACTTGTTTTATCTCATATGATACTCACAGGGTGTCTATAAATCGGGGGGAAAGTTGGGAATTTTTAGTAGTTGAGGAGGGGGAAAGGCAGGAATTTTGTTGAAAATCATGTTTTATCAGACTGTGAGAACAAAGTATGCCTGAAGTATTTTTTTATTTAAACTACTATTTCATCAAAATAGAACAAAAGAATATTCTCAGACTTTCTTTCGTTATAAAATTAAACTGGTAGCGTTAGGCCATTTTATCCTAAATTCATCTTGGTTGTGTTGCAATTTTTTGTAGTAAGAAGAAAAAATGCGTTAGGTGTGAATGCAGTTTGATGTACACTTTTTTAAATCATAGTCCGTAGCCATATTTATGCTCAAATAATTAAATATTAGTATCAGGAATTGTCAGTGATTTTAATTATGTGTTCCTTTATACAACACAGATATTATTAAAAGAAATGACACAAAGGATGTAATTTTCTTCTTTTAAAATTCAAAAAATAATTTTCATAAAGTGATGATTTATTTTAATCATTGGTCAAAAACATTTTGTTTGTTGAAAATAGAAAATCAACCAAATTGTACATTTTTAAAATTTAAAAACATTTTAGTAGCTGAAAACCTTTTGCAAAATTGTGTATATATATTTGCATACCTTGTTCTTCAAACAACCATGTAATTATGTTTGTTATGTATTGAATTTGAAATGTTATTAAATAAAAATTTATTTTTGAAAAAAATAATAGTAAAGTTGTAACTCAGGTGACTTATAACTGTGACTTGAGAGAACCGGTGAATGGAATAATGTGCACACATTAAAAGTGGGCTAACTTCTAACTTATACGATGTCAGTTATGATGTCCTCCGAGTCCATAATATACTTTTTGAAATGACATCTGTTGTCAGTGCAGTTTTTTGATCTTTTTTATCTCCTATTCATACAAAATCTAAACATAGTCTAACCCTCCAACCGGTTTGCTGCTCCCTGTGTGCAAATGAACTAGCGGTAAGCGACTGAAAATCAATTGTATCACAATAATTGTTATACTGTTTTAAAGCTGATATTCCATAGATTGACATACATTATACATAAAACCAAAAGTTCATAAAACGTTAACACTTTGAAGCCTAACTCTCTAACGTGCTGCTTTCCTATTGTGCCTGTAGGTTTTGGACATGTTTTTAAAAAATTGTGGTATTTGTTATATTTATTATATGTGACTTATTATATATCATTTTAAACCCAAAGAAATTACCTTTTTAAATGTATATACATGTAAATACATATTTTGCTTACAGTAAACACTCCTTAGTCTTGAAAAAGGGCAAAATACACACACAGCTACACAGCCTAAGGTTGTCACTAAAAAGTCTAGATCGTTATTTTCATCGATTTTGCCCTCAGAATCAGAATCAAAAATCGGTTCATTCACATTTTCTCTCAAAGTGTCACTAATTGAATAATTTTAATCACCTTGGCCGATTATATGCCGACATCGCGATCGTATAGAATTATTTAGTGCGGCCCGATGTACACTCGGGGTTTCGGCGGCGAGCCCAGCTTCATAATATTTTTATTTAGTCCAGCACAGACTATTCGAAAATCAAAGACAAATTATGGCATCCATTCGTCTAATTTGCACAAGCCGATATAACTGTCTAACAACTTGAGTAGGCCTAATACTATTTTAGAATATTTTTCTTCTTTCTAACTGTGTTTTCCAAATTATTCTAACTATTATAGTTTTGGATCTATAAAATTAAAACCAAACCAAGAATTTTGTACGTTTTATTCATCTAAAATATCACTTTTTTTCAATTTAACGTTTAGCCTAGTAAAACATGCTATCGTAATAAACAATGTACTGTTGAAATCGTTATCTTGAAATTATAAAAATTCGATGAAGTTGCTCTATTATCCCGTTTGAGTGAGCTACACGTGGCAACTGATTATTTTATGAAATATCGTTATATATATATATTTCTAAATCTTAATACTCAGCCAAATATTACAAATTGACAAAATTTCATAGATTTTTTCATTCTCTTTTGAACTACGTATTCGAAATTCTTATATCTGTGATAGTTTTTGAGATATATACATTCTACGAAGTCATAACCAAAATTAACCGGAGCAGATTGTAATGTACTGTCTTTAGCGAATTGTGAAAAACGAAGACATACTTTCATATTTTGATCAGCTGTTTTATTCAATTGAAAAGACAACATTCATTTCTATATAATCCTACAAAGCAATACCTTATAGGCGTATTTTTAGACAAGCTTATAAAACTGGAAATCTTGTTGCATTGACAAGTTTTGTGTCTTGTCTCAAATGTCAAATTGCAGGCATTCAGTGCTTAAATGGCCTGTTTCTGTGGGATTTTCACTTCATTTTTTGATTCCTGATATACTTACTCCAAAACCGTAACATTTTTTCTTTCCGTAAATAAATTCTATGCACTTTCCTGAAGAAAAAAAAAATGATGTCTTATAAGTTGGGGTTTGAATAAAATTACTATTTTTTATGATTTTTTGCAAAATGATTTTAAAAAAGGCGAAAAATGTTAATACTTATAGTAGTCTGTTGGAGGGTTAAACTATAACCTAAAACCAACTTTACGGTTAGTAATTTTTGCAAAAGCATATTTCATTGCCAAAATACATTTACAAATTTGATTATACGAGTATATAGAATAGTCCACATGGTTTAAGTTGTGGTATTATTACACATTATATATATATATATATATATATATATATATATATATATATATATCACACAGACTTTTTATATACAGCAGAACAGCGAAATTGTTGGCAGTATAGTGGGATATTATAGTGTTACACATTAATAATAAATAATGTTACGAAAACCTTACACTATACAGTAAAATAAAAATTAATGTATTAAAATTCAACATAAAATATAAATTATGAAACAAAATTGAGTTATCAAAATTTATTTTCATTACTTCACCCGGACTTTATGTAAACGGCAGAACAGCACAGAGTATCTGTTGTCAGCAGTACTGACATATATATATAGTGTGATCATCTTGAAAAGAAATTGTTATTACCTTGAAGTCTGTATGATATCGCCTTTGTGCTCGTTTATCATTATAAAATTCACCATTGGATAAAACTCATGACAGTGCTTTACAAAATTAACTCTGCATGTGATACTCGACCCAAAATCGACCTCAGCGCTTCGTCCATAACTAGTCTGATTTCTATAAAACACGTATTTTGCCATTCAACGTTACGCCCACTTAAAATTGTCCGATCGCAATAAATAAAATACCGTTGGAAAGCTAATGTTCCGTAGATGCATAATCATGCAAAAAAAATACCCAAAACGTTATAAATAATATTCCAAAAATTGGTGAAGTTCGCATATTTTTGATGCGTAAAATCGTAGATTTGAACTCTGCGCCTTATCGTTAGCGCGACGCCATTTTTCCCGATATTATTCCAACTCTATTTATCTGTCATTGAAGTCAACTAAAACACTGTTCTATAGATCACATGTTTCTCTTTCCAACCATAGATTACAAATTTTTCTGCGTCTCATAGATCCAGAGATATTCCTACTTGAACGTAGAACAAACTTGACAAGACGAAATACAGTTGGCAGTGTTAGGAATACACGTATTCGTTTCTCTTTGGTTTTAAAATTATTTTTCTTTACACTAAGTTGTAGGGGAAATTCCATTCTATAAGTTGGTACCACTTGAGTTGAGATATTGCTTACTTACAATTTGTTGTTTTGAAGTGAAGTCCAACGTCCAAACGTAGAAAATGTCTGACGTGAACACTAATATTTGGTGTGGCAAATATTGGTTTTGGGATTAGATTTTTGTTATTTTGAAGGTTTGTGTATACAAATTGTATATAAATTGTGTATACAAGTTACAATATATGTGTTTTTATATCTAAAGCTTATGTTTTTCAGTGATAGTTTAGTTTTTGAACGGTTCATATTTGGGATAACCTAGGCCAATATTTTAAGTGTAGCCTATATGCATATTTTCTTATATTTAGTGTTTTATATGATTATAAAAGTGAATATATGTGTTATTCTTTGTAAAGTATATATTTTCTTAGTTAAATCTATAAGTTTTGTCTTTGATCTATCTTCAAATTGGTACTAGTGAGTCTAATATGTGGAGGTTACAAACCTAACCTCACTTGTAAAAGTTACCTTTTTAGGGAAAATCGGTATTTTTATTTAGAAAATGTAACATATTATTATTTTTTTCCCCTAAATATATTCACAAATATATGACAAATCTCAAGAAATGGTTGAAAAAAATCCTAAAAATCTATTAGTATGTTATTCATTACCATTTCTGTGAAATTTCTGCTCCGTTACTCTTTGATTTTTTGGTATTTGACCAAAAAACACCAAATGTGATACATCTAACATTTTTTTTCACTACACACCTACATTCTATGCACCTTTCTGAACATAATGAGATATAGAACTTTTGTATAAGATAAATATTACTATTTTTTGTGATTTTTTGAAAAAAAAATTATCATTTTACATTTTTTCGTAAACTATTTTTTGTTTTTTTGATAATATAACAAATTTTATTTTTTTTCCCCCTAAATATATTCAAAAATATTACACAAAACTTTTGTATATCTTAGAAAAAGGTAGTAAGCTATTGATTTTGGAATATACAGGTTTTTCCTGAAAATTGGTAACTTCGTTTTTGACATGTAACATACTTACTCCAAAACCGTTTCAAAATTTTTTTTTTTATTGCATAGATGGATTCTATGCATCTTTCTGAGAAAAATGATATCTTATAAGTTAGGTTTTGTATAGAAATAATATATTTAATTAATTTTTTAACAAACGAAGAAAGTTAACATGCAGCAGTGCTAGGGTTAAGTGTAGAATTATTTCTACTTTCTGATTTGCATGAAACTTGCTTGGATTTAATTCAAAATAGTATTGGAACAAAACAAAAAAATTTTGAATTTTGAATTGTTTTTACCTATAGTGCTTTCAGAAACCCCTTAAAAGAGAGTACTGCAGCTGAATTTTTAAGTCTAAAGCTTGACAGTCATATAAATTGGAAACGGATGTATACAATTAAACAATTACAGCTTGTTTTCAAATTAACTTTTTTTTTTAATATTACCAATATGAGAACAAATATTACTGTTATTTTTATTAACCCCTTTTTTATGATGTATTGCTTTGGAGAAACTTTAAAGAATCCAAATACATTTTTACAATTTAAAAATAAATTCATAGTTTTGAGTCAAATTAACCAAAATTTTATTCATATGAATCATTATTCAAAGAACTTATAATTTTGATGCTATCCTCATTTTTTTTATATGAGCTGTGTTTTTGTACATTGTCAAAAATTTTGTTCGTTGAATCTTAAATACATCACAATTATGGGACCAGAGAGATGCAGTAGACTCACAGTTAACTTAGCCCCAGTTATCCAAGTCAGTTGAGCCGAAGCACTCGACCTGACCTTCAGGTGCCTTTGGAGGTGGTAGTTTGACATTGTGTTGAAACATGAGTTCAACCTTGTGTTCAGTGACAGTATGTTTAAATCATTAGTCCGTGACAGGTGGTTTGTTTTTCAGCTGTGATTTGCTTTGTACATCTGTTTTGAAAATAAGTAGTAAACGGAAAAAGTTGTAGTTTCGTTAGAAACGAAGTTTAATTCCATGAAGAGGTAAGATCATGGGGAGGCTATTAAAAAAGATGTTGATTTGGTTGCAGGAGAAGTGAGAGTGGGTGGTTGGAATCATAAACAAAATGACATTGAATAGTGTGTCGAACAAAGTGTCAGTGAGGGTTTAGCAAGAAAAACTATGATGAAAGGAAAATACAACTGAGACATCTGGTTTTCTCACCACTAGGGACGGAAAGTCTGGTTAATGGACGTATGCTACAAGCTAAAGCCCTAGAATTTCATAAGAAGTTTATGGACGGAGAAGATAATTTTATGACTAGCGATAGGTGGAAGCAGAATTATGGTATAAGACAACTGAACATGGGTGGGGAGAGACTTTCTCTGAATTCGAGCAATGTTATTCATTTTCAAACAAAATTAAAGGTGCTCATTTTATAGTATGGATCAGCTTTTCAACTGTGACGAAACATGGCTTAATTACAAAATGTTGACGACAAAAATGTTTAATGTAATAGCAGATATTTCTTGTTGAAACTCCATATTCAAGGATAAAATAAAGCAAAGGCTAAAAGTTTCAAATATTTATTAGTATAAATGAGCTACAATTGTTTCGCCTTGCGGCATCGACGGGCTACTGATAATTTACAGGTATAGACAACTATTCAAAACATAAGTACAGGAAACTGAAATACAATAGAGAAATCGGGAAAGGTAGGGGGTGACCTAGCAGGTAGATAAAGGTTGATGAACTATAGTACGGATGGGTTTTAAAAGAGGTGACGAATTTAATACAATTTGGTCATTTAGGTTGAGAATAGGCCTAAGTGAAATAGATCTATTTATTTCTAAACATTCTAAATTATTTAATCTATTGCTTTTATTTTCTATATGTAAGAGTTTAACATTCAATTTCGGATCAAAACTATGACCCGAGTCCAAAAGGTGGTTAGCAAAGTTAGAGTTTCTATAGCCATGTTTCCAGCTATTTACATGTTCTTTAATTCTAACTTTTATAGATCTACCTGTTTGACCTATGTACTCAGAGTCACAATCTTGACAAGATATTTTATAAACTCCACTATTTTCTAACATTTCTTTTAATCTTTATTATTAACTAACATTTTCCCTAGATTTTTTGTACAATAAAATGCAACTTTACGATTACATTTAGTAGAAATAAGGTTACTGATTTTATAACTAGTTCTGTTGATATAAGATAATTTACAATATCTAACTATTTCAATGTTCTCGTTATGGTAAGAGTGGACTAAATTTTCAGCTCTACGCTTTAACTTTTTTCTTAAAATATTATCTATTAAACTAACCTCATACTTATTATTAACAGCAATTTGTTTAACGACATTCAGTTCATCATAAAAGTCATTAGGTGAAAGAGGTATACTAGTAAGTCTATGTACCATGCTGTGAAAAGCAGCATGTTTATGGCTGATAGGATGGTTAGAATCAGCAGGTATAACTGTATCTGTATAAGTAGCTTTTCTGAAAATTTAAATTTATGATAACTATCACTGATATTAATGTTAAGGTCCAAGAAATTAATGCTGTTATTGTTACCCACTTCCATAGTGAACTGAATGTTGTTATTTACAGAATTTATGGTTTTAAGGAGAGAGTCTAACTGTCTATTAGTGCCACTAAACAAACACAAAACATCGTCACAACATCACAAATAGAAGGGTTGGCAATGGGTTCACCTTTGTCACCTCTTCTAGCAGAAATTTTCATGGCGGATTTCGAAAATAATTTATTTGGTAAAGACAATCCTTTATTTAAAATATAATTTATTGGTACCGTTATGTTGACGATGTTTTGTGTTTGTTTAGTGGCACTAATAGACAGTTAGACTCTCTCCTTAAAACCATAAATTCTGTAAATAACAACATTCAGTTCACTATGGAAGTGGGTAACAATAACAGCATTAATTTCTTGGACCTTAACATTAATATCAGTGATAGTTATCATAAATTTAAAATTTTCAGAAAACCTACTTATACAGATACAGTTATACCTGCTGATTCTAACCATCCTATCAGCCATAAACATGCTGCTTTTCACAGCATGGTACATAGACTTACTAGTATACCTCTTTCACCTAATGACTTTTATGATGAACTGAATGTCGTTAAACAAATTGCTGTTAATAATAAGTATGAGGTTAGTTTAATAGATAATATTTTAAGAAAAAAGTTAAAGCGTAGAGCTGAAAATTTAGTCCACTCTTACCATAACGAGAACATTGAAATAGTTAGATATTGTAAATTATCTTATATCAACAGAACTAGTTATAAAATCAGTAACCTTATTTCTACTAAATGTAATCGTAAAGTTGCATTTTATTGTACAAAAAATCTAGGGAAAATGTTAGTTAATAATAAAGATTAAAAGAAATGTTAGAAAATAGTGGAGTTTATAAAATATCTTGTCAAGATTGTGACTCTGAGTACATAGGTCAAACAGGTAGATCTATAAAAGTTAGAATTAAAGAACATGTAAATAGCTGGAAACATGGCTATAGAAACTCTAACTTTGCTAACCACCTTTTGGACTCGGGTCATAGTTTTGATCCGAAATTGAATGTTAAACTCTTACATATAGAAAATAAAAGCAATAGATTAAATAATTTAGAATGTTTAGAAATAAATAGATCTATTTCACTTAGGCCTATTCTCAACCTAAATGACCAAATTGTATTAAATTCGTCACCTCTTTTAAAACCCATCCGTACTATAGTTCATCAACCTTTATCTACCTGCTAGGTCACCCCCTACCTTTCCCGATTTCTCTATTGTATTTCAGTTTCCTGTACTTATGTTTTGAATAGTTGTCTATACCTGTAAATTATCAGTAGCCCGTCGATGCCGCAAGGCGAAACAATTGTAGCTCATTTATACTAATAAATATTTGAAACAAAAATGTTAGTAGCAAGGGATGAGAAATTTGCCTCTGGGTTTTGATATTAAGTGACAAGCTGCCTACTTATCAGAAACTCTGTGAACTTCATAAACAGGTGTATTACAGCAGTAAAATAAAATAAATAAGCACTAAGGTAGCAATAGAATGGAATGGTAACTAAAAATTGCCATGTGTATGGCTTTTCAAAAACATTTAAACTGATTGAAGTAGGAATCGCCCTCCTCTGCTTAGACCCTAGATGACTACAAGAACACCAACAAATAAGTTATACCATTGATACAGATAACTTGGGTAAAATAAAAATAATTGTTGTTCAGAAATAACTCCTTATTTTGAAAAGTGTATAAACAAACAGTGTATTAATGATACAAAATTTAATTATATAATCTAAAAGAATTGTTTGCCATTTATTTCACTTACTGTTATTAATTTTTGACACCAACAAATGAGTAACATCATTGATACAGATAATGTGGTATAATAAAAATAATTGTAGATCTGCATCTACCATTGTACAGGGTCCAGCAGAAATAACGATACAAAATTATACGTTGTGATACAAAAAGAATGGTGCATCTTTGTTGGTTCTTCTGTTTGCATGAATTAAAACAGCTGATTGTTGCAACATTGGAAAGGGCATGTTTATAAGTTTGTTTTGATAAGGTTATGTTTTGTCTTAGTTGCTTGGTTGACTAACACTAAACCATTTATCAAATGGCTACCACAAAGCAAGAAAAAGTGTTTTGTGTTATGGAGTTTGCTCGAACTCATGCTGTTGTTAGTGTTCAACGGAACTTTCGAACAAAATTCAGAAAGGATCCTCCTCATTAGAACTGCATAGGTCGTTGGATGAGGCAGTTTGAGACAACTGGGTGTTTGTGTGCCAAGAAAAGTTCGGGCCGTCCACAGACCTCGGAGGATGCTGTGAAGAGAACTGAAGCACGTAGTCCTAAAACATCAACTCACAAAGCTAGTAAGGAACTTCAGATACCACAGTCTACAGTATGGCGTGTCTTGCGCAAGCGGATGAGACTTAAACCGTACAAACTGCAATTATTACAAGCATCATTTCTCTTATGACATTCATGGATTATCTTGAAATGTGTGTAGTACCACCATCCTGTTGAAAGCACAAATTTTCGGCCTTGTATCAGAGTTCATTAAATTTTGGCTGCAGGAAATTGCATAACATGTCGACATAACAATGGTAATTAACTGCTATTGTTTGCTCTCTTTCTTATATAATTATGGTCCAGTTACTCCAAATTCAGAATAGCACACTAAACCGTAACATGCTCAGAGTGTAAAGGATGTCGTATAACTGAAGTGGATTTTTTCTCCCCAGTACCTAAAAATTCTGTTTAAACACAAACCTATAAATGAAAATGGTCTCCATCACTTGACAGCATAATAGAGTTTACTGAAACATTTTCAACAAAAGCATGATAAGAAGTGATACCATTATCTTGTATGGACGAAACTGCCATTCTGCATGTAAAATCCTCCCTACACTCCAATCAGTAATTCGTAGAGAATGTGTAAATGATTGTCTTATATCTTATATGTTTTCCAGTGTTTGAACGCTTCATCGTCTACCAGATGGAAAGTTGAACATGTACCTCTAAATTTTGACACCAACAACAATATTCTCTTCTTATTGCGTACCACACCATGTCTACTTACATTAAAGTATCTATGAATTAATCGCTGTGTGGCGATGACAGAATCAGCATTTTTGAAATAAGTTCACCACTTTATGCCATGATGGTAACTGAAATGGCAGGTTCCATACCTAGTACTACTAGTATTCCACCACCAGTGGTGAGAAATCGGGGAGATATTTCTCTCGGACCCTGTATAATAACAATCAGAAATATGCTGTTTGATTGGTATTTTATAATAGTGAAAACATTTAAAACAAAGTGCAACAGAACATAATCATCACTATTAATAGGATACTCCATATTGATTATAGATACTGACCGAAAGATAAATGTAAGAATAAGCAAAACTGGCCAGCTTTACTTTAACCCTTTTTATCAATAAATTTAATTGAGTACATTTATCCCTGCAATGGCCAAAATATATATTATTATACTTTATAAGAATAGTCTACTGGACCAAACAATGAAAATTGTATTTTATATAATGATTTCCGCTGTTGTACAAAAAGTATTCATTGTATCGCAATTGATTTTAGCACCAATCAATAGGGTCTTTTAATAATAGTTGACGTGATTGGTTACAGTTATAATTTTATTCAAGAAAGAAATGTTTTACTATCGATCTCCAAATTCAGCTGAGTATGTGTTAAGTTTGACTGTAGTTCCATATTTGTTAGTTTATTTTGCATTTACAATGTTTTTTAGTACAATTAATTTACCTAATTATAATTAGCGATGTCTAACTTGAATTCAAGTAATCTTTGTGAATTACTAGAGAAAATAAGTGAGACGACAGTGATCTATCAGATGTTGACGTGAATAGAGTAGTCATAATACTTGTTGTCACTATCTTGACCTTTGTTCAGCCAGTTTGGACAGTGATGGTGAATAATACGTATCCATTTACTTTGTAGTTTACAGATTTCATCCTGCAACCTAAATGCAGGAATTATTTAAAATAAATAAAAAATAATTGATTATTATGCAGTATATTTCTTATTTTATTGTAATGAAATTGATGTTAAATGACTATGAAGTAATTGAGAAATTTACTTTATTTTGTTGTTTGTTTTTTATTGAGTCCAAATTGGTCAGATGAGTATGAATCATGGTTTAGCCTAATAATTGCTGTTATAATCAATCTGATATTTAATGGCTGCAACCTTAATAAGTCAGGGCTAAAACAAAGAAGAACTCTACTTACTATGTAGAAAAATTTTGCCTTTAAGCAAGCTATAGTAACTTTTCAGTTAATATTAGGCGAATTAAAAGTTGTTGGAGTCCTTAGTTCTTCGATTTTGATTAAATTAGAATTTAATTAAAATTGCCAAATTTGGAAAAAATTCTTTTTTTTTTTTTTTTTAGATAACATATCTCGAATTTTACATGAAGAGTTAAAAAAACTTTTAGATTCATAGTTTCCCCATCTAATCCCATCACCATTTTTCCCATCAGCATTAGATTCATATGAAGATTCCAGTTTTTCAAATCATTTAAGAAGACATCAAGTGTCTGATTGTAATTCGAGTGTAGATTTTAAAATATTACATTTTGATAATAAAGGTAGGAAATTGAATGCTTTGGAGAGTTTAGAAATTAAAAGAATAAGATACTGTAATCCTAATTTAGTTTTAAATGACCAGTTAGATTTGTATAACTCTCCATTAGTAAAACCTTTAAAAGTTATTTGTAGTTAGAACAATCAACTGGTTTTCCCAATATGTATTGTTCCTATGGTCATTGCCCAGGCCAGGTATTTCCCTAACCTTCCATTCTTTGTATCCTAACTCCAACCCTCTAGTTTTAAGGTTTTCTGTTTTTTTCTTTTTTCTTCAGTCTGTAATACAGCCTCGTCAATGCCTTAGCAGGCGAAACCATTGGTCGGCTAGACTAATAAAAAGTGGATAGTACAAAATAAAAAATTGTGTTTTATTATCTTTAAACATGGAATTCCACCAAAAACCATCGGTCTCAACAGTAATGAAGAAAAGAAAAAGGAAAAAAAAAACTTTAGATTCATATTTTAAATATAAATCCAGAAGGTGTGACGATCACATAGACAACGATCATTTTATAAAAATCACTTATGTTCTATTGTTACATTATTTCTTATTTCTTCATTTATTGCCCAAATTAATTTTTTCGAAATACACAGCTCAAACTTTGTAAACAAAGTTACTCCAAGTAACTTTGATAAAAGACGACATTATAATGTTTATGGGCTAACATTCTTAAAATGTAAAATTATGATAATACCAACAATTATATTATTGTATATCTGCATTAAATCTTGGCATATTTGTGGAACTATTTTACAGAGGTCTGCAGTTTTAGTTTGCCAGGACCTAAACCATAAGCTATGAAATGTAGTTATAATAATTGCAATACAATATATTGCTGTTCCTAGCTTTGTCTTTTAAGCTTATATTTAATATCTTTTGAAGTGGTTACATTTGTGTATTGGATTCCTCCAGACATGATATTTTCAGCAGCAATATGTCATATGTTTATTTCTTTTTTATTACAGGAAGTAGAACAATTAAGGCAAGAAAAAATAGAAATTGATGCTCAACTGAGAAGTATACATGGTGTGAATATGGGTTCAATGCAAAATTTTCCCATACAAAGGCGCAATGATAGGTAAGTTGATTATTGTATGAATCTGATTTTGAATTTATACTGACAAAATTTAAAAAAATCTCCCTTGTCTTAAATATTGTTATTGTGTTATTAATTAACATAACTATGATACAGAAAGCGTTTCACATTTAAATAAAGTATGTTACATTTTTAACCATAAGTCAACTCAGAATCATTTTAATTGTGTAATTCCTTCACAGTGTGCACAAAATTGTTGCAAGACCTAATAATTTTGTGATTTCACTAACATTAAAAATTATACTTCAGTTGCTGTGAGTGAGAGAGATAGCACTGAGAAAAAACATTGCTTAAACTTTAGAGTGTACAAAGAGTCATAAAAACATTTGCTTACCCAGAAATATCATTGAATAAAATCATTGATTCTTTCCTTCTTTAATTTAGTTTACAAAATATCACAAACAATAAATTATTAAAACTACTGTATTTACACATTATAAAAATCTCTTCTTATAGTGATATTTATATGGAGAATTACTATACCGTGTTTCATACTTAATTACTTTTTACCAAGGCTTAATTTTGAATACTATATGTGCTTGACACATTATAAATATTCTTGCAGTTTTTAATCGTTAGTTTTATTTGTATACTTGCTTTGATATTTCAGTTAAAGATTCAGAACTTGCGTATATTTTTTTTATATCTTGGAATAATGCCATTTTTGTTGACCTTCACTTCCTACATCGGTTGCAGTATCATTAAGAAAGAAAACTCATTTCACTATTTTCAAGCCTAATCCCCCAACAGATTCATTTATGTTGTTGATTTGAGTTCATAAGTGTAATATAGCTTATTGATTACAATAATTTTTATTCATAAGGTTTTACTAGAAAATATTTGTATACGTCTCTTTGAGTCAGACTTGGAAAATCGAATACAGTAATTGAATTCAGTGTCAAAAAATTAGGCCCTAAAGCATTCAAAGCTTGAAATTGTGAGACTTTCCTCATCTTTTATTTATTTATTTATATTTAATTTAATCTATTTATAATGTAAATTCTACGTTTTTGTTTCAGAGGTTATAATTCAGACATGGAAATGGGTGGTGGTAGTCGAGGCAGAGGTGGATTGTTAAGAGGACGTGGAAGGGGTGGTAGAGGAGGTGGTGGTGGCCGACATGATTCACGATTTAATGCAGGTAACAGAATTACTAAGCCTAGCAGTGCTCAAGATGCTCCAGTTTCGACTTCCAATCTTCCTTTTAAACTGTCTGCATATCCTCCACTTCCTCCTAAATATCCTTATCCTTCTAAAAATAGGGATAGAAAATTCCAACAACCTCGAAATGAAAGTAAATGAATTTAACTTTAGTTGGTAACTAAATCTATGTTATTTTAAGATTTATTAAGTGTTTATGATTTTTTATATTATTAGTTGATTGAAAACTGATTTTTAAAAAAAATGTTTTTCAGTCAAACATGTGTTGTATTTATTATAAAAAATAAAATTTAATACATCTGAATATTTTGTTTTGTTTATATGGATTTTAATATACTCTAAACTGATTGAATAAAATTGTATCATCTTAGACCGTAACTTAAGTCATAAAAGACACGACAAGTAATGTTACATAATTCCAAACTGAGCTTAAAGATTTGTCTAATTATTGTTTTGGACTTCAACAACAACTTTCTTTAACAAACATACTGATCAGTTAAATATGAAAATTATTCAAGACACAAAGAGTGATTTACTTTAAAATATAATTTGTTGGAATTTTGTTATATATTTTCTCAATAAATACATACCCGGTAGTGTACCCCCCCCCCCCCATACTTTTTCCACAATTTTCGTTATATTGATTTAGGATCAAATGAAGTTTATATCTAATCTCTTGGACTATGCTTTATGATTTGTTTCAAATTTTTGGTTGCCCTTAATTTGGATTTCAGTAATTTTTTTTTTATATATATATATATATGTGTGTGTGTGTGTGTGTGTGTGTGTGTGTGTGTGTGTGTGTCTTACATCTCCAGCTAAGGCACATTTAATGATTGTAAGTACTTGTATTAAAGACACATGATAGTGCATTAGACTTCCATGTTCAATGTTCATGTCAATAATTATTTCTATTTATTCATGCCATACATCTTAAAATTTTAATTTTGTATGGGTAGGAGACACAGGCTTATCTTGGAAAGTGACTTCATTCAGTATGGTCTTCTTTTTATACTCTCTGCTGATTGAGAAAGTGAAATAGATTGAAGGTATTATTTCAGATCCCTCCGATGATGGTAACTTGGAAACTATAATAACATAAGGCAAATAAATATTTTATTTTATTTGTGCGTGTGTTATTGTACCAAACTTGTGATAAGGGTTTCAGTGTTTTATATTGTTCACATTCACCACAGTGCTCATTGAACATCTAAGTGAACAATGTTTATGAAATATTTCAGAACTGGTGTTTTTTGTATGTTTTCCTATTTGTGTATTATTAGATAATACCAAGGACCACCTTCCAAGGTAAGCCTGTGTCTCCTATCCATACAACATCCATAAGAATTCATAAGAATTTAATAGGACACATAGCCTATTAGATTGGTTAGATTTTGTATGGACAGGAGACAGGCTTACCTAGGAAAGTGGTCCTTGGTATTACCTAATAGTACACAAGTAGGAAAACACACACAAAAAAACACTAAGTTCTGAAATATTTCATAAACATTGTTCACTTTCTCAATCAGTAGAGATAAGAAGAAGACTGAATTGTTTTGATCTAGGATGGATCTGTGCTGAGTGTTGAACCACAAATTATTATTTATTATATTATATTATTTTATTTATTTATTTTTGTAAAGCCTGTTGGAAAAGGATAAAGGATGATTCATCTAAGATTAAGGGGTTCTCTTGATTTTGTGACCCATTGATGAGACAGTTCTCATCTTCTTAGTTATGAGATGTTACAGTCTGAAGGGAGTGATTATATGATTTTTGTTGTGAATCATTAATCATTTTTGTGTGTTTTCCTACTTGTGTACTATTAGGTAATACCAAGGACCACTTTCCAAGGTAAGCCTGTCTCATATATATATGGTTATGCCACTAAATTTAGCATTGAAAAACATGTTTAATCATGTGTCAAAGATTTTTTTAAATTGACTAAAATCCAAGATGGCTATCACAAAATTTGCTAAGAGATATCAGATATAGACTTTCCAAATCTGTATAACAAAAAATGTGGCGAAAAGTAGAAGTACGTCTTGTGCATTCTAGTATGTGCAAATTCAGAAACTGTAAATGTCTTAACAACATAACATAAAACGGAATATAATTATAAGGACAGAATTGAGCAATCTCTTTATAGAAGTTGATAACATTTATTAGTTAAAAATCTAAATTAATTTACAAAAAGATTGTCAAAAATATATAAAACACTAATCGCTATTAGCTACCCTGTTAAAATGACAGCACTATTCCATTGTGCTTTCAATCCTCAGATAATGTAAACTGTGTGTCGAAATGTAAATAAAGATAGAAAATTATAGGCTGTCCATTTAATTTGCTATCAGTGATGATAATTGGTGGATTTGGTTATACAAGTTAATATGATTTTATTATTGCCAGGCTCTCGGCATCAAACCCCTGATACTGTAGATGAAAGAGTGCGAGATTTACCTAAGTTAATGTGATTTTATTATTGCCAGGCTCTCGGCATCAAACCCCCTGTTACTGTAGATGAAAGAGTACGAGATTTAACTAAGTTAATATGATTTTATTATTGCCAGGCTCTCGGCATCAAACCCCTGATACTGTAGATGAAAGAGTATGAGATTTACCTAAGTTAATATGATTTTATTATTGCCATGTTCTCGGCATCAAACCCCCTGTTACTGTAGATGAAAGAGTACGAGATTTACCTAAGTTAATATGATTTTATTATTGCCAGGCTCTCGGCATCAAACCCCCTGTTACTGTAGATGAAAGAGTACGAGATTTAACTAAGTTAATATGATTTTATTATTGCCAGGCTCTCGGCATCAAACCCCTGATACTGTAGATGAAAGAGTATGAGATTTACCTAAGTTAATATGATTTTATTATTGCCATGTTCTCGGCATCAAACCCCCTGTTACTGTAGATGAAAGAGTACGAGATTTACCTAAGTTAATATGATTTTATTATTGCCAGGCTCTCGGCATCAAACCCCCTGTTACTGTAGATGAAAGAGTACGAGATTTACCTAAGTTAATATGATTTTATTATTGCCATGTTCTCGGCATCAAACCCCCTGTTACTGTAGATGAAAGAGTACGAGATTTACCTAAGTTAATATGATTTTATTATTGCCAGGCTCTCGGCATCAAACCCCTGATACTGTAGATGAAAGAGTACGAGATTTACCTAAGTTAATATGATTTTATTATTGCCATGTTCTCGGCATCAAACCCCCTGTTACTGTAGATGAAAGAGTACGAGATTTACCTAAGTTAATATGATTTTATTATTGCCATGTTCTCGGCATCAAACCCCCTGTTACTGCAGATGAAAGAGTACGAGATTTACCTAAGTTAATATGATTTTATTATTGCCATGTTCTCGGTATCAAACCCCTAATACTATAAATGAAAGAGTACGAGATTTAACTAAGTTAATATGATTTTATTATTGCCAGGCTCTCGGCATCAAACCCCTGATACTGTAGATGAAAGAGTATTAGATTTACCTGAGTTAATATGATTTTATTATTGCCATTTTCTCGGCATCAAACCCCTAATACTGTAAATGAAAGAGTACAAGATTTACCTAAGTTAATATGATTTTATTATTGCCAGGTTCTCGACATCAAACCCCTGATACTGTAGATGAATGAGTACGAGATTTACCTAAGTTAATATGATTTTATTATTGCCAGGTTCTCGACATCAAACCCCTGATACTGTAGATGAAAGAGTACGAGATTTACCTCCACGTCAGCAACAGGCGTACCAACAGTCCTCTCGAGGACAGTCGAGTGGTGGTTACCCAGGGAATTCCAGGAGGGGAGGACCTAATTCACGAAATCACCATCGACCGCGAGCTGGAGATGACCGTCGGCGCATGACGGATGACGAGGAGACTCTCTTGGACAGTCATGACAGTGTAGACAGGGGTGAGTGACTGTACTAACAAACTATTTTATGGCTGACCAATAATAAAAATAACATTAAATTGTTTATGTAATTATTGTGATACAATGCTATAAGTTTAAAAGAAAATGACATTGAATAATACGTTCTTTTTCATTCAATTCTTATGAGTTGTGCGTTAATTTCTCTTTTCAATGTGTGATCTAAAGATTTTTAAATCTGTCACAAATATTTGATTGCATGTTTGTTTCTCAGAAATGTTTATTGAATTGAAATAAAATATTGACAACATTTCCAATAACCAAATTTGTCATTCTAGTTCCATATAATTCTAATAATATAGGAGGGGGGAGAAATGCCTTAAATAATCTTATCTGAAGTATCATTATTTACAGAACTTGATATGTATTTCATTTTACTAAGATATGAAATACCAATAACAAATTCTACTTTTGTTAACTTTAGATGTTGTAAAACATAAATATAAAGGTCACTCCGTCACTAATCCTTAATTTAGAAGAAATAATATTTTAATTATACTAATATGGTAGTTTAGTAATGTGTTTATTAAAGTTATTAATTTTAACGGAGGAATGATTTCTGTGTGTAAATGCTTGGTGCATGTGCATGATAAGTTAACTTTGCATGATTATAAAGACAAATAGCCACTTCGCCCGCCTCTTGTGACCATTCGGGCACTAACTTCAACTAACATAATGCCGTTCATTTAACACAGTTTTGTTTTATTTTGTATCTTTTTTACTAAATTGTGTTAATTTGTTTTGAATATCAATTGGTCTATGGGTCAATATGTTCATCATGTTACATTAATATTTTTTAAACTGAATTCAAAAAGGTGTATGGTATCTACATTTCTAGGTGAAAGTATGTTTATTTCTATTGCTATAAAAAAAATCCAAATTTATATATGATTAAAAAAATAAATTCTAAGTAAAATTTATGTTCTATAACAGCTATGCTACGAGTAATTATTTCAAATCTTAAATGAGCTCTATTGTAAAACACAATAATGTTCACAAATTAAATCTGGTATATTATAGAAAAGAAATTGCAAAAACCATCTTTTTAATATTCATTGTTGTTATTTTTTAGACCATACTGTGTTAGCTCGGATCTCAGCAGTATCAAAATAAATGTTCCCTAAATTTTGAAATGGGTTTAAATCCCAAATTGTTCATCGTTTCTTTAGGTTTAAATATAAGAAGTCTACATGTTAAGATTGTCGCATTAAATGTTTCTCCCAGAGGGCAGAATTTTTTAATTTAAAAATTATACTTGTTCGTTTGCCACTAACTACAACAGTGAAATAAAATCAATTGTTTATGATTTTTAAATTGTCATTACATTAATTTATTATTATTATTTAAAATTAAAATAGATCAATTTTGAACATTTCAGTGGTAGCAGCTTGTCCATTTTTCATATATAATAGCTTCATATATTAGTTTTAAAAGCTTCTCAGCCGTTCAGGAAGCTGTAGAGAAAAAAATATATATTATTCTATCAGACAAAAGTCATTCAATTGGTAGCTTAAAGTGGTTTAAGCATTGTTTATGAAATTTGTATATCTTATTTATCATTTCTAGTTGATGATTGGATTCTAAAAGTTTCATCTTCGTACTTTAAAAACTAAATTCCAGTGCGCAACAATCTGCGAAAAACCTTTGGTCTGCTAGATGACTTTTTAGTTGGTTAAAGTTTGTCTCCACCATTGTTCTAGCTTTTTCAACCAGAGTTCACTAATAATGTAGCTTCCCAATTTTCCTCACGAAGTTGGGTCAGCTCTGTAAAGTTTGAGCCAGAACCTCTCGTAAAGCCAAAGTGCAAACCACAATCAATGACGGCTCAATCTTGGTACAAACATAGGCTGTATTGCTGCAACTATATTCATTATTAGTCTTAATTCACATTAAACATAGAGTGTTCAACATTATATTATGTTTTCAAATATACTCTTCAGTGTTTTAAATAGATCAACATGCACACAAATGAGCTATGTAGTATGTACATTGTTCTGTTTAAAAGAATAGATATTTTGAAATGTAATGTTATGAATACCATGTTTGTGAGAATTAACATTTCTCTCTCTCTCTCTCTCCCCCCCCCCCTCTCCATCTCCCTCTTTCTCTTTCACTTCCCCTTTTTCTTCCTCTTCAGTCTTCCTCTTTTTCAAAAAAGAGAGTGTGATTAGAGTCATTGTTGGTTTAAGGATTGTGCTTTTGTTTTAATTCTTATCAATTTAAAAAAAATAAATGTTGAACTTGACTTATAATATTAGATAGAATAAAACTTGAACACAAGTTCTCACAAAAATTAATGTTTACTTAATCAAACGTGTTTCAACGACAGGTCACCATCCTCTGTGATACTTGAGCTACAATAACTTTGTTTGTTGTTGAAACGGATTTGATTAAGTAAACGTTAATTCCTGTGAGAATTTGTGTTTGAGTTTTATTCTTCTTATCAATTTTGTTGAAAAGAGAAGTGAAGAGTTGGAAGAATTAATTCTGCCTTTTAGCAATTTTTTGAAAAGAAGTTTTTTTAATAATTTGAAAACATTAATACATATGTTCCTAAGTAAATACCATATTACCTTTTGTTTGAATATAAATAAAATAATATTACACACTAAAAATCAAATAAATTTCTTTAAATTATTTCAATAAATAATCATTGAAATGCATTTGAGCTTTATTTATTATGAGAATAAGTTGTTTTTTAAACATTGATTATTTGATTGGTGAAATATAGTAGATACTGAGAATATTTTCATTTTGAAAATTTTAATGAGTACCTATAACAATATCACTGATTCATAGAACATTTATCTTCAAAATATAGCTATTAGAACTTTATACATTACCTCCCTTTTTCTTTCAATTTGTTTTGTTACTATTAATTGAACAGTAGGACGGTGTTAAGGGTGGTTAAAGGTCACTAATGGGTCGGGTTGTGGTGGTTATGTGTCTGTTATATAGAGTCTGTGTCAAGTGTGGAAGGAAAGAAACAACGTCCCCCTAGGAGGAGGAGAAGAATGCGACCACGAAGTCATACTCCTACTCTTAGTCCTTCTATTGGATCCGAACCTACAACTGTACCTCCGGCTACTAACAGCACCAACCAAGTGAACGGTAAGTAATTTATTTTAGATTTAGTGTACACATATTGGGCTACTACTAAAAAGAGCTAGTAGCTTTATTTGGTTTTGAGTGGGTTGGAGATAAACAGCTAATTACATAGATTTTGTCGATAGTGCACGGAGGAAATATTTAACCATACAAATCATTGAAGTATTCTCTTATCAATCACTGAAGAGATTCGTTTGAATTCTTTACATATTGGTTATTCTGAATGGTAATTTTAAGCAATTGCTTTTTCTCTACATTATCTTTTATAAAATTTAAATTACTCAGACTTGTTTCTTTTATAAGTTGTAATGAACTAGGGTTCTGAAGTTCCAGTGTATCAACAATGAAATTATTTATGAGCAAATGACATTATATTTAAACATTATTATGTAATTTTTTTTATGTTTATACTTTATGCCAGCTAGGCTAATTATGATGTAAAACCATCATAAACCAAGATCTGTGAAATCTTACCTTGATGGGCACATCTTTAAATCTCTTAACTATGACACTGTCTTACAAAAAATCATTGTAAAAGTTTAGAAATCACATGTCTGATAAAATTATGGTTTTAAAGTAATTTAAAATTGAAACTAACTGCTGCCATTTGAAGATTATTTCAACATGCCAATTATTATTTTCATTTGTATTATAAAAGAGAAAATTTACAGTGAATATATTATGTGCATGCGTATATTTGACTATGTTTGTATGACAAAATTAGTGCATGGTTGAATTTTAAAAACAATACCAATTAAGATAGATTGGTGATCATTGTTTGTGAGTCTTTGATTAAACTTGGAGTAATTAAGTCCCCCCCCCCATTATATTTCTGAGTCTAGGGTTAATCTTAGATTATCTTACACTAAGCTAAAATAGAGAATATTTATGATTTTAAAATAGAATAAAAATGTTCTGTTATTTCTCGTACTCCAGCCATAATGTATCTGTCGATACTGCAGAACACATTAAATTTCTATGATTTAATAACAATTTCAAACTATTATTTATTTATAGCATTATTTGCCATGATCCTTTCTTTTCTGCTGCATAATCCAAATTAACAGCTGTTTTCCCAATTCAGACTTATCGGGGGAGTGTGTAGTTAGTTTAGATGAATTTAAAGGTATCAAACATCAAGTTTAAACAATATAGCACAAGTTGAACTCATATAACGCAAAACACAGATTCAAAGACTCATTACATAATTAAATTACTTCTTTTTATAGGCTTTGTAGAACTGTCCTAGGCTTATATGTTGTTGAATCGACTATACGTAATCTATTAACTCAAATATGACATTGGCTTTTAATTGAGTCTAGTTATTAAAAATATAAAGTTATTGATGACACTTTGCTATGTATGTAGATTAATGACTCGTAACACACATTCATAGCTTGATTTCTCTTACAACAGTGAAAAATTTACATATTTTTTTGTTGCTGAATGTTTGTTCTTTAGTGATGAAGTGGTCTGCATTAGTAAATTCAATTACACTTTGCAAGTTATTTAATCTACAAATTAATCTCAGATTTTACGCTTGACATCATGTTTTAATCCTACAACTGTCAAGAAATCTTTTGTAAACTTTTTAAAAATAAATTTTGCTTTAAAAAAAAAAGCAAGTAAAACTATCTTATTTCATAATATTTTACGTTGAACTTCTTAAGTAACATATTTCTTATTTTGACAGAAGACGACTTCTTCAGATGTCCTATTTTGAATTCGATTATATACCAAAACATCTACAATGTTGTACAGAATAAGAACACATTATAGGTTTACAAGTTTACCAGGTGGCTAAAAAGAATGGTCACTTTTGAAATTAATAAAACTTCTAAACTCGTTAACGTATTTTTAAAAATTTACACATGAATTCTGTAGTTTACATAATCTCAAACATGTAGTTAAAAATTTTAAAAAGTAATACCGTTCATGTAAGGAAAATTACTTCTGGAAGATGGCGTCCTTCTTCATGTAGGCATTTCAAAATTCTTTCTTCAAAGTTCTCAATCACTTTCACAACAGTTTCTCTTCCTATGGGTGGCTGCTGTTTTTGTACGAATGGCTTCTTTTAGATCATTTAGTGTTATCAAGGTTTGTGAACATACGGTAATATATAATGCTCTATAATGAGCGACAGCTGAGTCCTAAAGTTAGAGCTTTCCCTCTAATGGAGCAACGAGGTCTTTGAAGAACTGATACTCTTACATTCTCAGCGTTTATGTGCCATATGGTTATGCCCAGAAGATTTATTGCTCACCCAATGAAAGTAGTCACCCAATGAAGTATTGATCTGCGATCAGGGATAGGTTCATCACATGCCACATTTCCCCCTCTTCACCCCTCCACTACATGGACTCAACCATCTTTTTTGTTTTTTTGTTTTTTTTTTTTTTTTGTTGCATGGTTCTTGGATTCCAAGTCACTTTGAATAATATTATATAGGATAATATGTTAATAATATATTAAATATTACCTTTTAATGTTCCGTCTTGTGACTTTTTTGGTCGTTCGAATGTTACGACGCGTTTCGGGACCGCAATCCCATTGTCAAGTACACTTACACAAACACAATGAAACACATAACACGTTTAAAAAACACACAAAAACACCACAGTTACAACACTTTTAAAAAACTTAATTGTGCTGGACAATTTCATCGTGTAGGTCGTATTGTGGTCCATGGTACACTCCATGAGTGAAAATTTTTCCTATTGCGGCAATAACAGGATCAAATATGGGGTTACTCTCCAATTGTACTGAGACACCCACTCTAGTAACACTTTGTCCAGATTTTTGTAAGTTGATAACATACCAAAAGTATATTTTTAACATACCAGAAGAGCTATCTGTAGCTGATGCAAAAGATAGGCATTTAAAAGAGATGACGCAATCTTTTTCTTAAAATATCCCAAACAGTGGTTTCCTCTATTCCATTTTTTTTCTCGTAGCACCTTTTTCAAGTTGTTCTATGATTTCCAAATTTTTTGCTGCATTGTTAAGACTCTTCTTCCTTTTTGTAACCATCATAAAAAAGAAAGTTGTTAATGTATACAGTAAAAACAACAGATACAGGGATTTGTCGTATAAAAGATGACACATATACAGTACTAAATCAAACGATACACTATTCTGTACAATGCTAGCACTATTGTTTGCATGTCAACTGCTTCATCTAAGAAAGCGGAGGGAAGGGAGTGACTCACAGTTCTTGCCTACCTACATCCTAACACATACCACACGATCTACAGAGATGGTGCATGCACTGTATAATACATTATCAAGAAAATGCTGTTCCTTTATTGCAGCTTGTTTAAAACAAATGTATACAAGACATTAATATTGCAGTTTCATTTTATTACCTTATTTTTCCATGTTTTATAATGTATTACAGTTTCACTATGTATTTTTTGTTTCTGAAACCTTTCACGATTAATCTACAAAGCGAACAATCTATTTGCGGATAATCGGCAGTTTACTGTAAATGTAAAAGTACACTAAAATAATTCTCCTTTTGCAACTCTCAATAATATGAGTTATAATTTTCAACAATTCAAAGGAAAAATTGTTTTTTACAAGTCTACAAACCCATAAAATTAAATTTTCCATTTGTTTTTCTATATTCTGACAGATTAATTATTATTATTTCCATTTGCCTTCCGAACTACTGATATAATTAATTAGTTAACATACCTTAATGTCAAAAGTAGTTCATTATTCTTATAGTAGCTACAGCTGTTTCGCCTCAACATAAGGCATCATCAGGCTTAGCACATGAAAACAAACTAAAAACACGTTTGTTTACGTGTGCTAAGCCTGATGATGCCTTATGTTGAGGCGAAACAGCTGTAGCTACTATAAGAATAATGAACTACTTTTGACATTAAGGTATGTTAACTAATTAAGATTAATTATTTAGGTAACAAACATTACTAAAAATAGTCCAGTTTAAAATTGGGGAAGCAGTTTCAACAATGCTTACTATCATCATCTAAGTAGTTGTAGGATTAAGCAATTCATTATTGAATACCAGTACAACTTTAGAAGAATATTTTTAAAATCATTACTATATTTTCATTAGACTGTTGTATTAACTGTTCTTCTTTTTAATACGAATATATAATACAGATATCATTCCAATGAAATCCAACTAGTAGGTAGTAAATATTTATCATTAGACGTATAATTTTAATCTTTATAAAATGAACTATAACCGGTAATTGGAAGACTTACACGATAAATAATTACTTGTAAAAGTAATTTTAAAGCTAGTTTAAAGATTTGTTTTAAATTTGTGTCTGACCATAGAAAAATTTATATGCCAACTTTTATTAAAATGATTTTCATAAGTTTTAGAGAAAAATGAACCACAGATAAGTAAACTAATTACTTTTTTATCTATAGAACTTGTAACTTTCAAAATGCAAATTAACTTTATTTCTTATTACAATGCTTGTTCTTTCATTAAGAAGCAAAAATAGTAACATATGCTTATATTTTTTAATAATTTTATATCCGACCGAGCATTTTCGAAACTTTTCAAGTTTCTGTATGGCTCTTTGAATTGATACCATTTTCAAATTTTAGACAGAAATTGTTACCTATTTAACAATCATAAACTTAACCTATATAACTCCAAAAGGTCTTGCTTTAGTGTTAAAGCCTGGCTATTTTCTCTTACCTAACTTCGCACCAAGCCCCCCTCCCCTTCTATTATGCTGACGTAGCTATATGAATTTATAAAAATACCTTACAATAGAGTTGAATACAGTGTGAAAACAGGATGACCACGTGATTCGTTAATATTAATATAATGTGTATATCTTTTCTTTCAATATACACAAAATATTATTATTAAAGTCTTTTATCAAATAGTGCCCAATATTCTAATTGTAATTACAATTCTTTAAATTTAACATTTTTAAGGGAGATGAAGATTGTAATATTTGTTATCAAGGTGTGGAGTATCTTTGAAAACCTTAAAGGTTAGTATGATTGAAAATGTCTTGCCTGGTGTAAAATCTTCAGTGACTTACTTCATGTAACATTGGTGTTGAATTTTGTGTGGATATATCCATTTTAATATTCCTGAACTATAAACGTGTGGGACTGAATTTGTTGGGTATCGGAGGAATTGTATGTATATAATTTTTAATATGGAGGTAGTTTCTATAACAAATACCACAATATTACAATTTTCTATCAAATTTAAAAGGTAGTATCCATTGTACGTTTTCACTTTTTAACTGATGAAGTTTTGGATGGTTTTGGGGATAGGTAAATAAGAAAATGTGTGCACTGTTTACTTTCATTATATGAATTGAACATAAATTAGGAATTATGTTGGGTTATGTCAAATAAGAATTCATTACTGTCTTCAAACCCAGTGTTTAGTGTTCTTCAAGACACCTAGTATCAAATCGCACTTTTTGTGTATTCGTGTACAGTTCATGTTTTAATAATCTTATTAGGTTTTATTATCATATTTGCCTTTAAAATAATATACTATGATGCACATGTTACGTCATCAGTAATAAGGAACTGATTTAGTAGGCAGTGCCCTTAGCTGTTGATACTAATTGTTAGATAGAAATTAAACACCATCATATTATATATCACCAATTTATTTACAAAAAATTATTATAATCTTTTTTCTTTTTTTTATTAATGTAATGTAATTAAGTCATTGATGTTGGTGAACTTTTACAAAACCGGTTTCTAATCATAGTTCAAGCTAACTAGGGCATTTTTGAGATTAAAACATTGTATCTTTCCTCTTATTTTCGTTAAAACATTGTCCTACATCTTTTGCACAGTTTACTTACATTTGCTTGAACTGGACACTTGGGGGCAAAGTGGATTTATCCTATAGGCTGAAGATCTTTATTTTCCAATTCGGTAGAGTATAATTATCTGGAAGCAAGTCTTCAATTATACACGTTCTAAAATCATACAGGATCATGCATCTGTTAGTTTTCCAGGAAGCTGGATAAAAAGCTAACATTTGGTTTTGTCTGTCTATAATAACCCTTCATATATTTGTTGTATTATGCGATCGCTTTTGGTTTCCGTGTCTTCTGTACCCTTTTGTTGGTACATTTTACCATTTCAAGAACATGTTCTGTATTAGTCTGGTTTTATTGTGCCATTTCCCAGTGGCAAATAATAATGTATATATTTGAATACCAAACTGCTTTAAAAATAACAGTTTGTAATTAGAAATAATAAAATAAAAATTATTCTAATAAAGTTCTTGTCTATAAACCAACATTAGTATAACAGCATTACTATATTCCTCAGTGGCTTGAAGTAATTGGAACTATGGCGGGAGGGAGTGCCAAATCATACGCATAAAAGTGATACACTAGTAGCGTCACCGGTACTGTTCTTGCAACACACAACTATGTGTTGTCACCGGGAAAATGTGTTAAGAAACAAAATTATACAAGCAAATTAAAAGAATAAAATCATAATTTTTAAATATATTAATACATAATAAATAATAATATTAACGAAAAGGCATTGATATTATAAACAATGTATTTTCCATGTATTTTTCAAAAAATTCATTATATTAATTTATGGAAAGAAATTTATATATAATTCCCTGTTAGAAGAATAATGTAATCAAATTTTAAGTTGTACCCAATTTCAGTGTTGGTCAATTTGGGGGAAAAAAGAAAGAAAAATAATAGTAAAAGTATAAACCTAATACTGACCCGACTGACACTGATTTCAGGGTCACAATTACAAGAAAGGACTGTTGATTCATGCAATACAGAAAACGACAACTAACTGAATAAACTGTTTAGTTTTTATAAAAGAACATCGTTCTGATAAAGTAAGTAAGAAAGTCTTTGTTGACACTTCATTCCTTCAGTCATGTTACCTTTGAATATGTTTAAGAAATCACAAGCAAGTATTATTCATTTCCAAATTTAATGTTTTAAAGATAATTAATATTTTATTCCAATTTACATTGTTAAATTAATAGTTTAATGTTATTTGGAAAAATATTAGTCTCATCCTGTTTTATTACTGATTCATCATATTTGCACTTATCAAATAGATTATAAATGTTGGTGTACATTGTTTAACCGTTTATTAGTATCTGTGGTTCAATTTCCTCAGAATTAGGATGAAATAATTTTAACCAAAATGGTATGATCAAGTTTGTTTTTTGACTTATGTTGTGTTATATGGTTTCAAAATGATTATTTCTGTTTTGTTACATATTAGCCATTGGGTTTTTTAAATATTTTTTAAAAAACTATTATAATAGTGATAATTTCAATTTGATTGGGAGAAATAACACATTTTTTCTTTTAAATTATGTATATAGTTTTAGTTTTAAATATATACAGGGAATAATATGAAGAAACATCAACTTCGTGTTTTCTTTCGGTGTACAAAGGTTTTTCTTAAAATTTAGTTATTTTATTAATGGATTTAAATATATGGAGTCCAAATTTAAACTATAGTATTAGTTGCTGTAGTGAGGACTCTCTGTTGAAGATTTTAACTTTAGTTAACCTTGTGTCTTGTTTACTCGGTTATGGTGAATTTAAATACTAGTTAGTTATGTGTGCATAAAACATTGATATTAACATTTTTCAAATAATTGCTCCAAAATAGTGGACAAAGACCAAATTTTATAAATTTACGTTTTTTATTTTATTTTAAGACAAAGGATAGCCATTATATTATTTATAAAAATCTTTTACCTTTGACTAGAGGTACAGAATTTGTCTAAACGTGCGAACTAGTTTTAGGGAAAATTAAAATAATTCTGAGAAAATTTTGTCTGTGTAAAAAAAAAAATAGGTGCAGGTCAATTAAGGCACTTCCAGAGAAATTTTTGTCAGGGTAAAAAATTCCTAATAAAACAAATAATTAACTGGCTAGCAATGCAGTCATTAATAGGAGAGGTTGTAGTGATGAACTAGATCATGAATTAGTTTTTTTTTTTAATTAACACTATCTGATTTGATAATAATTTTTTAGATGGTGACTCATTAATAATACAAATATTGATTATGGTGACTACTATTCTAGTCAAATATTGTCTTCATTTGTAGTAATAAAATGGCAGATAACCTGCTCCTGGAGGAAGAGATAGTGGCTGGGTGAAGGGGGGGGAACAAAATGTCATGATTAATGCAATATGAAGTATTGTAGTTATTGTCTCCCTCCCACTCCTTTATTCTTTACCAAACGGGATAGTATAATATTATAAACTCAAATTTTTGTCCATGTTTTTATGGGCATTTAAAAAAAACTATATTGCAGTATTGTTTTATTATATAATGTATATTTGTCATATTTATCAATTTATTAAAATATATTTGAAATTTTAAAATCCTGAAGTTTAGTGGGCAATCCAGTTTTATAAATGATATGACTTGGTTATACTGAAAACCCGGTCACGGTAAAGTTTGGAAAATAGGAGGAACGGGCTTCCTGTTACCACTTTCAGTTCTTATTGGCCGTGTGTTGTTATATCTGCCTTATTTATAACTTGCTGTTCACATATTTGTTCCTTTCTCACTTGTTTTACACTTTAATGCAACCTTATATTTTATAATTATAATAGATGAAGTCAACACAAACACTACTCTTGAATAAAGTCACAGATTTTCTATCTAGTATAATAAGCTAGATCCTTGGTTCTCGCTCAGTAGAACAAAATATGATGCACTTGACTTGAAATCTTAGGTAGATTACATAAAATGTAACACCATTGTAGCTTTCAATGCTGGTTGACCAACAACACAAGGATACGATTTTTTTTACAAATCCAATCAAAACAGAAATTCAAATTATATGAAATGTGAGTTACGAATAAAGCTGAGGTGATATTCGACGAGATACCTTAGCCTTTTTTGAAAGCAGAATCACTTTGAGGGTAAAACATTCAGAAAAGATATTAAGTTGTTTTTTATTGGCTTAACAAAAGAAGTGCACTGAATGCTCCTGGCAAGCCAACAATACTAATGTTAAAAAACTCGTTGGTATTTCAAAATTTGTCAAAATCTTTTATATATATTAATTGCTTGGGACAATTGATATATTATAGTTGGTCACAAAATTCATTTGTATCTCTTAAAATGTAAAAACCTGTATTTGAATAATATTTTATGATTATCGTTTAATGAAAAGCACACTTAATGACATGATAATGAAAAATGAAACTTTCCATCAGTTTAAATATATATATATATATATATATATATATATATATATATATATAGTTATAAAAAATAATGTTCACCAAAAACGTTTATTCATTGATAATGGCTCAAAATAATCTACATTTACTCGTATAGTAGGTTAAACTTTTATCGTTAAAATATGATTTGGTTTTGAGGGAAATTTTGGACATAAAATTTGTTTTGAGAAAATATTGGACCAGATTTTTTTATTTTTGTTTTTTTTAATCTAATCACATTTAGTGTAGAAAATACAATTCAGAAGATAAATTGAATAAAATATGAGCTGATTGATGAAAGTGATAAAGACGGCGATTGTGATGAATGTAATGTAAATATAACTGATTGCGATGCAGTTGAAAATGTAAATGTAACTCAAAGTAATTTAGATTGTTCTAGTGTAAATATGGTGTTTGTAAGTACAAGTGAGTTTAGGCCTATAATTTTTTTTTCAATGTACATTATAACTTAGTAAGCCATGTCCAATCCCAGTGTTCTATTGCTGATCAATCAAATTATGATAAAATAGAGGAAATTTTGCCAAAAGAGTAAGTTTTTGAGTCTTTTTAACATGTAACCATATTAACTAATCCAAAAATAAACTATTGTTTATAACAGATACACATAAGCTTTAAATTTGATCATAAGCCTAGTAAAAAAAAATGAGATCAGGGGCCTTCCAGGGTATCATTGTTATGATAATCGTAAGGGGTTTTCAAAATATGTTGTTCTTTTTGTTTTTCACATTTTTCAGTATTAAAAAGTTTAACATAATATGGTGTAGAAATATAACATAAAACTAGCTATTTATAATGAAGAAATTTAATTAATTGAGAAGGAAGAGAGTTAACAAGTTTTACATCTCCAGAAAGATAATTTTAATGAAGAACTTACCCCAGAATACTTGCTTAACCCTGCAACCGGTTTGTGACACATTTGTGTCAATGAACTCCGTTCCTGTAACACAAAATCACTTTTTTTTTAATTTGATGTTTCGTCCACTAAGAATCATCCTACTGCAATAAGTAATATACCATTGTAGAGGTAATGTTCCAAATATTCATGTAACTAAAATACCATAAAATGATACAAATAATATTTAATTAATTGATAAAGTTTGTGTATTTCGTGGCAAACGAGTAACGCAACAACTGCAGAATTGTGAAACACAAATTTACGTCTTTCTTTGTCTAATCTTCACAAATTCATATTTCTGTTTTACAATTTTACGGATCTACAGTGACACTGTTCTATACAACGATTCTTCATCTTTCGATCTGTGCTTTCCAAATCTTTCAAACTGTTATAGTTTTTAATCTATAACAATTAAACAAAATTAAGAATTTTAACATGTTTTACACCCTAAAAAATCACTTTTTTTTCAATTCAACTTTGAACCTAGTAAATATTATTGTATCAGAATGTGTTATATATATCATTGTAAAGGTGATGTTTCAACCTTTTACAATCATGTAACTAAAATTCTATATAGCAAAAGGTAAAAATTAAAGAATTCGATGGTAGTTGGGGTGATTTGTATGTAGCTAGGGTGTAACACTTGAGTCTTTGCAATATAAGAAACTCATTGATCTCATTGATAATAAAATTTTTGTAAATGATAATTTTCGTCCAAAAACCACAAATTGGCAATATTTTATAGTATTTTTCGTAGCTGCCATAGTTTTTGAGATATATACATTCTACCAATCGAGTTTTCTTTTCAATACGTTTATGAAATGTCAAATATTGATTAGTACCATTTCGATTTTTTTGACGATCTTTATAGCATTGTAAAGTCGAATTTCAGATTTGTCAAATGTTTTATTCCATTCCCCTGTCCAACTAATATTTAGGACTTGAGTAACACAAGGAAAGACGTAAACAAATTTGTCTTGTGATATTGTTCGTTCATTTGAGTTGTAACAAAGCCATCTTATGTAGAGTGTTGTCTAGGCGCATCTAACTGCGCAGTAAATACTTGTTTTGATTTTTTTAAATTTTTTTATTGTGAATTATTCATGTTTTCTTGATATGTGTTGATACAGATTTATCATCACAACTATATACTACAACTATTGTAAGTGTTGTATAGAGTAGTCTAAACAAATTTTCATTTTTTTAATGAAAATTTGTGTGATTTTTAGGTTAAAATTTTTTGTTGTGAAGACAATTTTTCTCATTTTTGTCAAACTGGTTTGAGCCATATCAAAATCAAAGTTTGTATCAAATTTGATAAAATTGTCACTGTTATATACTTAATCCTCATACATACTCATCCATATTACCAATGTAAAACTACCTAAATTCTCAATATTTTCTTTACGACAATTTGGATGGTGACGTTTTGATCATGTAAGAGATGTACGTAAAATTTCAACAATTGTATTAGGCATGAGTCGTCTTCCGTGCTTCAGCTTGGATAAGTGTACGAGTAAAACTCCGATATTTGTAATCGATTGCTCCAAACAGAATTATAATATTAAATCGGATCCAGTCGATTAGAAATCGAAGCTATCGATAATATATCAGCTAGTACTACAGTTAATTGTTGGGTGCTAAATGACTCACACTTTGTGTACAATCTCCTTTGATGGGTATCGTTAAAACTATGATATAGTAGTCGTCGTGGACATGCATAGCCCATCAAAATGTTTTCTAGGTCTCATTATGATGAAATTAACAAAAAATAACATTTACTATTTATACGAGCATTGTTAAACTAAAACAAATTGTTGTGATCAAACATCCACCAACGTTAGATTGACATATTTAAAAATTATTTATTTAATGTTAAATATTATTTTAGCTCTAGCTTCATTTTTTAAATTATTCAACTCCTTTTTCACAAATAATATTAGATATTCTACATTTTTTTTTTATTAAATATGGCAGTCAAGGAACATTTTCAATATATGTCATCTTTTCCACAATGGTAATTTTATATTTAAATGTAGTTTGCACATTGACTTAAATTAATTAACATTCATATTTTCCAATTATCAAACTTGTAAAGCAACCGATACTCCACAATAAAACAGTATTAAAATGACAGTGAATTTAGATGGCGACGGGACATTAATACAATGAATGGTAGAGGTATTTCTTACACTACTGAGTATAAGTACTTAATACTAACATAATACAACTTTGATAACATTTTAAAGAGAAGAATTTGAAGATATAAAATAACATTACAATACAAATTAACAAAATAAAAAAATGATGACATCAAAACAATTCAATCAGTAAGAGATGATATCCAATTTAATGCAATGAGCAAATTCTCTATCTCCTTACAAAGTAAAACTATCCACACAATTTTAGTTGTTTAAAGCTGTTTTTAAACTATTTTTAGTTTTGTAAATCTTTGACATTTTTAGGAAGTTTAATGTTTTTGCAGCTGCATTTGAAGGAAAGTGCATCTTTAATTACAAGTTTGTCTTTGGGCTTTATGATGGGATAATTTTAAATAGAGTAACACTTAAGAATATATAAACATGTGTTAGAACTCAAGTGAGACCATAGAGGTACTCATGCAAATAACTATGTATATGTTATTAACTGATAAAAAATAAAGAGAGTTTAGAAACAGATATTTTCGTATCATAACCGTTAAAACTTGGAATATGGATGCGGGAAAGGAGTTTATATAATATAGTGTCTTATTCGCCCCCCCCCCCCCTCTCCCAATTGTGTTCAAACTGTTATATTTTCTTACCATAAAATCGTATTGTAATTTTTTCTTATAATAGTCAACTATTGATTTAAGTGAAAGGAATTTAATTTTGCATTGGTCTCTTATGTATGCATATATTCATAAATTGATTGAAATTAATAGTGTTCAATTTCTGTAGTGAATTTAGTTGGATATTGGTTAGTTGATTTTTGAATGTAAAATGTTTAAATAATGTTATGACCCACTTCGGATGACTCAAATGAAAGGAATTAATTACAGGTATTTATTATTTATCTTTGATATTTGATGGTGTAAATCGGGCTTGTAGATAACATTAATATAATAAAATGATAGTATTTAGTAAGCACGAATATTTGCATGTTTGACTCTATAAATATATATATTTGTTGGAATTTTAGAAATTATTGTTTTAACTCCTTAAAGGTAGTAGTGTTGTTTAACCATTTTTTGTTTGTTTTTATATGGACTATAATAATTTTGGTTTGTTTTATTGGGATTTTTTTTTCTTTTTTCTCTCTCTTTCTTCCCCCCCCCCTCCCCCAATATGTAAGATTATAACATGTTTTAGAGAATAAGTAAAAAAAAAAAAAAAATTCAATTTATTTTCTGTCTATCATTTGTCAATTTAACACTTTTAGTCATTTTTAATTTGGTGTAAATGTTCAGATTTTTATTCTGAATTTAATGATATCAACCCCCCAACTCTATAACAACAAATAACAACGTTTTCTTAACAAATACAATTTTGAACCCTGGATCACAAGTGTGCAATCTTTGTTGGAATTTTTTAATTAGCCTTTTTAAATCAAACTATAAATTTTCATTTTTTATTTAATTCTTTTTTGTAGTATTATTTTTAACTTCACTTTTTTTCCTTTTTGTTAATTTCCGATGCAGTATTTGCATAGCAAAATTCTAGTATGTCTTGTGATGTTCCCATATTTCGAAGTTTATAAGTATTTTAAATGTTGAGACAAATAAAATATTTAAATTAGGTAGTGGAAAATCTAAAAAAATTGAGTGTCGAGAAAAAATGCAATACCATCTCAGTCTCAAAAGCACAATTTGTATATAAATTTGTCAATATGTTCCACCATTTAAATTGATTACAATGTCTAAAACTGTGAGGTCTTAAGCTGGAGCTGATTGGTCTACGGTGTTTTAAACCTACTTCAAAACACAGATATAACCACACCTTGCTATAGAACAAGCACGTTGATTTAGATGTTTTCTGAATGATTTGACACAAAAGGTATGTCAGATCTCATAAATTTGAAGGTTTTGAGAAAGAATCCTTATCCAGAAATAGCAGTTGGTACCTATACCTATATTACGGAATAAGAATAGGTCGTATTTTCCCATGTTATTTGGGGAAATTACCAAACCAAATATTTCTCAATACATGAATCCCATAATAATTTTACAAAAATTCAAAATGTTTTCAAGGATAAAATAAAGCAAAAGCTTAAAGTTTCAAATATTTATTAGTATAAATGAGCTACAATTGTTTCGCCTTGCGGCATCGACGGGCTACTGATAATTTACAGGTATAGACAACTATTCAAAACATAAGTACAGGAAACTGAAATACAATAGAGAAATCGGGAAAGGTAGGGGGTGACCTAGCAGGTAGATAAAGGTTGATGAACTATGGTACGGATGGGTTTTAGAAGAGGTGACGAATTTAATACAATTTGGTCATTTAAGTTGAGAATAGGCCTAAGTGAAATAGATCTATTTATTTCTAAACATTCTAAATTATTTAATCTATTGCTTTTATTTTCTATATGTAAGAGTTTAACATTCAATTTCGGATCAAAACTATGACCCGAGTCCAAAAGGTGGTTAGCAAAGTTAGAGTTTCTATAGCCATGTTTCCAGCTATTTACATGTTCTTTAATTCTAACTTTTATAGATCTACCTGTTTGACCTATGTACTCAGAGTCACAATCTTGACAAGATATTTTATAAACTCCACTATTTTCTAACATTTCTTTTTTATCTTTATTATTAACCAACATTTTCCCTAGATTTTTTGTACAATAAAATGCAACTTTACGATTACATTTAGTAGAAATAAGGTTACTGATTTTATAACTAGTTCTGTTGATATAAGATAATTTACAATATCTAACTATTTCAATGTTCTCGTTATGGGAAGAGTGGACTAAATGTTCAGCTCTACGCTTTAACTTTTTTCTTAAAATATTATCTTCTTTCTTAAAGATAATATTTCTTAAAATGTTTTCAGTTAAAAACTGCTTTTTATAAAATTTATGATTTAAAATATATATTTATAACCTCAAATGTGGTTATGGGCTTGACCAAGTATTTCTACAATGATTAATAAAAGAAAGGAAATAAAACATATTATACTCCAATAATCTTTAGCATTGTGTTTTCATATTTAGAATCATACTAAAATTTAAAACTGAGTTTGTACAAATAGAATACTTCTAAGTTTAAACACCAAGCTTCACCATGCATCCTAAAACATCATTTCGTTAATTTGAACACTGCTTGATTATTAAACTGTATTTTTCTATTAAAGATAGTTTTTTTTTTTTTTAGGGAACATTATTTAGGGACATTATTTGATTATAAGAAAATGACATACTTTTTCATATCATACGATAATAAATATATTTTTATTCATGGGCAAAAAGATTTTAACATATATATGTAATAATAATGACAGTGTTATCACTTAAACTAACACATACTTTCAAAACTAGCCTACTTTTAACTGTTTTTTATTTGGTTGTAGGTTAAAGTTTAATAGGGTACATAGCCTATTATGTTCAGATTTTGTATGGATACGTACATACACAGGCTTGTCTTGGTATTGCCAAGAAGACTAAATTGTTGTAGTTTAATTACAGAGGATGTATTGTTGAATGTTGAACCACGGATGAATGTTTTATTGTTATTATAACTGTCTCATCAATGTGTCACAGAATCTATAGAACCTCATACATAGGGCTACTTAAAATTAACACGTTAGCTGCCACGCCGACCCGATCGGGTCGGCACAGCTCGTCTTGTTAGAAACATCGGCCGACCCGATCGGGTCGGCTGCGGGATTTTATAGGGCTTAAGTAAATCGATCCGTGACATTTATCAGTAGTCTTTGGGAACTTTTTAAAGAGTTATAATTTGAGAACACAAAACTAAAAATGTTATTGAATGTTAATTTCGTCAACACATTTTTTTTATTTCAGTTATATATCATCTGCTAATAAACGATATTTTGCCGACCGATCGGGTCGGCACATTTTATTTTAAAGTTTTACATTATTTTTAGTGTGAAATATGAATAAAACTTGAATCTATTTGTAATGTTTTTTGTTAGGAATGTAATAAATATAAAACCGTATTTGTCAGAATATTTTTTTAATTTGGCAACACGTTATGTGAAAAAATACAACCTTACAGAAAAACTACCAGAGTTCACAAGGATCTTGCCTATTTATGTAAGTTCTTAAAACAATCTTCGCAAAGAAATGGTTTCCCAGGACACGTTTCACAAAATGTAGTGATCTTTTTGATACCTGATGCTATTTTAAAATTTTAATCTTCCCCTTCGGGACCGGAGTTTATCTTTTCGCCGTCCGGCGCCGGTGAGTCACCGCAATGCGCGACATAGCGATAGCTGCATTACTTATCAGCCAACGGTAAACAATACACATACTTCGTAACAAGACGTTAAATAATAAATACTGCTCTTTAAAATATAATGGTTATTGCCGTTTTGGAAGCACGATGCACAATCTTATATGAAGACATTTTACCTTATTTTAGTAATTTCTTGACAATACTCATAAAGATATTGTTATGATAGGGGGGGCGTGTGGCAGGGCCCGTCGCGGATCCGGATCCCGGTAAAATTTCCCGAAAAATCCCGGTCAAGGCTCGCGGGCCCTCTCGCACCGCGGGCCCGCTATCACCGCCACTGCTAAAAATACCGCCGTTTCAGACAAGTGGTGATGTCCAACATTACTTACTGGCTCGATTTGTCCGTTTTGCAACCTTAGTAGTGTGTACACAATCTTTTCCCTGCAGGTAGTAATGGAGTAGAGATGCTTATTCTTACTTTGAGAGTTGACCCCAACCTCTAAAACGAAATATACGCCAGTATGAACGTGCGACCAATCGGGTCGGCAAGTTTATTTGTCAATCAAAATTCGGTGAAAAAAATCGCGGCCGACCCGATAGGTAACAAATTTTTAAACAATTTATTTTAACAGTTTAAAGTATATCTTGTTGTATTAGTGTATTATAAACACAATTAAAGTAAAAATATCAAAAAATAATTAACAGTAAAAGTTGGCATTACGCCGAACATTCGAAAATAGGCCGGTGGCAGCTAACGTGTTAATTAAAAAATGGAATAATAACGATATCAATTTTTTTGTAGGGTCAAGGATTTTCAGCTTACAATCACATCTATTTATTTCTTTATAATATATTTCCATTTTAAGGTAAATAATGCTAGGAAGCTATATTTTAAAGTAAAAGTGGTAACGGTTAGTACAGCAATATTCTGGCGTCACTGAACTTCAGTGTTTGGCGGCATATAATGAAGAGAATCCGACACTGTTTAGGATAAGAAGTTGACTTCAATAAACTGTGATAGTATTTATTATCAATTTTATGATGAGAAATAAAAAATATATTTAACATAAATTTAGTACCTAGTAGGAAAAAAATGAAAAGTGCTAAAAATTGTGCACAGAACTTGTTGACAAAACCTAATATTAACCAAACAAAACTATTTGTCGTAAAAAATCCCAGTTTGGTAGTTGTCAGTAAATAATAAATCATGAAAGACTTGTTAGAAGATTGATTTAGTATTATTTTATTTTATTTAATATTGAAATAAAGCCATAATTTTCTCCAAGGTAAGCCTGTGTCTCATATCCATACAAAATTTAAACACACTACCTTTAACAGTGTAATAGTTATAATGCAAGTTAAAACTTAACCATTGGTCTACAAACATTAGATTATTTTAAAAGAATAAAACAGAACAATGAAATGCCTGGTATCATCAATACAATTAAAACAAATAACCTAATAATAAATATGAAGGTACATAAATATTCAATATACAAACACACACACACACACACACACACACACACACACACACACATATAAAAACAATATATTTTTAATGTTTATTTTAAGTGTAATTTTAAAATGGGTTAATGTCTTTTCTTAGCTTTTTGTAATCAATTATTCATTTATATTGTTCATGAAAGATATTTACACTTTGCAAACCGATGAAATTATCTACAGATTCCATAGTATGTGTCTACACCACCTATTGATTTGCCGTATATACATATAACAGTAGGTTTCTTAACTGCTTCTTAAACTCATCTTTATTTCTTATTGTATGTGTAGGGTTATCATAGAGGGTACTCACCATTATTACCTCATTTTCGTCTTTCCATAACAAAAAAAGAATCCTCATCATCTGTTCTGAAAACTTTGGTCTCATCTTTTTTGACTTTCTATTTAAGAACCTCTTTTTTGGTCATATCTGTGCAGACAAGCTCACAATTGGTAGTTCCTTTTCTGTTAAATGTACTTTCATATTACATAGTGCAGGTAGTGCTTTTGAAAATTGAATTTGACATACATATCGATCAGTGAATACATATCATTGTCCTTATTATAAACCTCAAAAAGAATTTTTCTCTTAAAGCATCCCCTCTCATCAACCCTCGTTCTATAAACCCCAACGCTATTTTACTTACATCAACCCCCACTTTATAAAATCTACTCGGTCAGTTGAATAATATTCTTCTATTTCTGGCGTTTTGTATCAAGTTATTATTATCAGAACACCTAGAAACACTTTTATTTCTTTGTCCACTACAAAGATTTTTTTTCTTCGTTTTCTTAATGGTATATTTTTTAAAATTCTTTCTAATGTGTATATGTTAGTTTCTTTAACTATTTCTGACAATAGTTCTAAAGTAAAAAAAAAATTATAATATTCTTTATTCTTTTTCTGAGGATGGTTTTAGCACTGGTGACCATCCAATCACTCCATGTGTCTTCATCCTTCTGTTATTCTCCTTCATTACCTGGTTCATCTACTATAACTTCATCATTAATTTTGTCGTCATCAACATATCGTTGTCATTAGATTCAACACTCCTTTGGTGATTTGGACCACTCTGAATAGATAGATCATCATCCCCTTGTAATTCATATCTAATCTCATTCGATCTCAAATCGAGTTCAAACTAGTTCACACATTACTAGTTATTTACTAAAATCATAAACTAAGTTTTCATTATAAATTAAATATTTGAAACTTTAAGCTTTTGCTTTATTTTATCCTTGAATATAGAGTTTCAGCAAGAAATATCTACTATTACATTAAAGTTAAATACGATATAACAAACAAATTAAATGATATAAAACTTCTCACCACTAGTTAACAGTAGAGCGAGACTAAGGAAGTAAGACAACTTTGACAGCACTGAGCGTGAGATAAACTTGTGAAAACTAAAATATTATGTTTTACTTGGTCCTTCCAAGTGTTTAAGGAATTTTAACTTGGCCAGACTGCTGGCTATCTGAGCCAGAATTAATTTAATTATGGTTTTTTTAGTCTTTTACCGAATGAGAGTGAGTGAGACTATTATTATAGATTGGTTTGAGTTGATTCGGCCATCTCATGAGGACTAAAATTATTTATAAATGGACTCCGCCAAGAAGGAAAAAGAGGTGACCTAGGTGACCATTGGATAGTAATATCAGGAATGTGATGAAGTTGGAGGGATTTTAATTTGGATATGATGTTGGACAGAGAGGTATGGAGATGGGGAGTGGACAGGCAGCACCTCTCTTATATAACTTATGCAATTGTACAGTTGTGTAAAGTATGAGTAATCCAAGAAATATATATATATATATATAAATTAGTAAATAATTTGTTGGCTCCATTTCCGATGTATCAGCCGCCTATTTATGATTTTTTAATTTTTATGAAATTATGAATATTGTACAGGTGTAAATTAAAACAAATTTCACGGGGGAAATGGTTGTTAGTATTACCCTTACTTTTCAAATAAACTGTTACATGTTTTACACTTTGAAAATTGGCAAATAGTAGTTCTTTATTCAAATAATAATTTGAAACCACTTTCCTAGACCATGGTCCAAAACATGGTCTTATCACGAGGACTATTGAGATTAATCTACTCCTAATATGAAAACTAGCTAAAAATGAAATGAAATTATGTACTCATTTACATCAAATGAGTCATGTTGTCAAAGATACCTGTGTACAATATCACTTCTGCTCATAAATTTTAATGGTTAAAGAGCAGAAGTTGGAGCATAAAGCTTTATAAAAAAGCTTTATTTAAAATGTCACAATACCCTTTAGACCTATTGTGTTAGATTAGGGTAGAAACAAATTACAATCAGCATAAGCTAAAGAGAAATAAGCAAGATAACTTGATACAATCATTTATATTACTAAATTAGTAATATGCAGCAATGTAAAATGTTTTATGCACAATTTACGTTTATACATTTACTGCTGTATTAAAAAGAAATTATGCCATATTGAAAATAAAGAGAAAGTTAGTGATAGAAGAACTATTTTTAAACAAAAATCAAAAAATACTATTCTAAATTGAACTGGAACACTAAATTTAACATCGGTTAAATTGGGAAACTTCCAGTTGAATTAAATTTACACGTTTATGAAATACTGTGAAAATGATTAAAAAGGCATGTATGTGCAGACAGCTAAATTCATGATGGGATAGGACAAAAGGATGTAACCATTAATATGAAGAGCAGAAGAGCATACGTTAATTATTAACGTATGATAATTATTTATTTAATAACAAGGAGCTTAAGTTGACTATGGATACGCCCATATATTGAGGACTGGAATTTTACAAACCAATTGCAATTATTACATTTCAAGGTCGAAAGATTTTTAACCCTCCAGCTGGTGCATGTTAATGGGTCTTAAAAATTCTTCGTTCGTTTAAAAATTAATAAAATATATTATTTGTATACAAAACCTAACTTATAAGATATCATTTTTCTCAGAAAGATGCATAGAATTCATCTATGTAATAAATTTTTTTTTTTTTGAAACGGTTTTGGAGTAAGTATGTTAGATGTCAAAAATGATATTAACTTTTTTTCAGAAATATCTGTATCACCCAAAATCAATAGCTTTCTACCTTTTTCTAAGATATACAAAAGTTTTGTGTAATATTTTTGAATATATTTAGAAAAAAAATTTTTTTTAATTTTATATTTTAAAAATTTTTAAAAATATTTTACGAAAAAACTGAATTTTCTCTTTATTTTTTCCAAAAAACATTAAAAATAGTAAAATATATTTTATACAGAACTTCTATATATCATTATGTCCAGAAAGGTGCATAGAATTTAGTTGTGTAGTGCAAAAAAATGTTACATGCATCACATTTGGAGTTTTTTGGTCAAATACCAAAAAATCGAGAGTAATGGAGAGTAAAATTTCACAGAAATCGGTACATAAACCATATTAAAATTTTTTTATGATTTTTTAAAAATATTGATACAGATTTGTAATATATTTGTGGATAAAAGTTGCTAAAAAGAAAAATAAATTTTGAAAATTTTCATTAGACGAGGTACATTTTTACGTAAAATGTGAATATTGACTAACTATATTCAAACAGTAACCAAAAATATAATTTTTATTCTAAACAAAAGTTTTTATTACCTATGTTCTCACAAATATACATAGATTTTATATGTGCAATGCAAAAAAAATTATATGGAAACATTTTAGAGTTATTACGGACAGAATCAACAAATTTACCCTGTAACCGAGGCAAAATTCCACAGAAATAGGTATATAAACCATATTAAAAATTTTTTATGATTTTTTTTAAATATTGATACAGATTTGTAATATATTTGTGGATAAAAGTTGCTAAAAAGAAAAATCAATTTTGAAAATTTTTATTAGACATGGGTCATTTATGATAAAAATCTACCTTCACAATAGCCTAGACGTTGAGGTTAGGGCTGTGAAAAAAAAACCAAAAATATGAAATATCACTAATAAATACACTACAAACATTGACACATTTATTATAAGTTGTATATACATTTATATATTATGTATATACATATTATAATAAATAAATGGTTTCTTGAAACTAAAAGTTCCAATAGCAAATCTAGAACTAGGCCTGACTAGTATTAGATTTGACTAGACTAGGCCGAAAATATGAATTATCACTACACTCTACAAACATTGACACATTTATTTTAAGTTGTATAAACAAATTATAATAAAAAAATCACTTCATGAAACTTATATTCACTATAAAAACAAAGCTATTGCACTTTGAAATTTCCACATCAGCAAAAATCTTGCGAGATCGAAGTAACAAATTTGAGGTTATTCTACGTTTTATAAAGTACCACAGCCTTTGTATTTTTCCTTGTATAGATGTGTTTCAAATACAAGGTTAAACATTGAAACCTCCTCTTTACAGTTATATCAAAAACGACAAGATTGTATAAAAATAAAGATCGGATTCTTCAAGACTGTCTAGAAACTGAATATCGCAAACCGGTCTGAAAGTTCAGAGGATCATTTCCTAGAATGGATATAAATCGTAAACTATATAACTTAGGATGATTTCGTCTTCATAATTCGAAAGAGGAAGAAAAATACTATATAATATTGTCAACTTGTAACATTTAGACAAGTTTTACCATTTCGAAAAAATATATGAACATATAGGTGATATTTTCTATATAAAACACGCCGCGGCAAATTGTCGGAACCTGGCGCTAACAAGGTAAACTTCAGTCTAGTCTTATTTCTTTACTACACGCTACATAAAATTTTCTAAACTTGGTTATGAAAGATTGAAAGATAACCTTTTCATTGGTATAAAATACATTTCGATAATATAATATCTACTAGGATAAAAGTTGAATTGCAAAAAATGTAATTTTTAGCGTGTAAAATAGCGTTAAAATTCTTGATTTGGTTTAATTTTTATATAATAAAAACTATACTAGTTGGAAACATTTGATAAACACGGTTTTGAAGAGAAAGACGCGATCTATCAAGCAGTGTTATGTCCGATGTGACAGATTGATATTTCGAAATAGGAATAATTGACAAATGAGACGAATGTTTTGTTTAAAACTTGTTGACGTAAAACTTTGACGTTTCGCATGAAAACTATGCGAACTTCGCCAATTTTTGGAATATTATTAATAACGTTTTGTGGTATTTTTTTTGCATGATATACATCTACGGAACATTAGCTTTCCAACGGTATTTTATTTATTGCGATGGGACAATTTTAAGTGGGCGTAACGTTGAATGGCAAAATACGTGTTTTTTAGTTGGTGAATAGAGCCGTGACTAACGAAGCGACCACTTTTAAGGCAAAAAGGGGTCGATCACCAGTTGGAGGGTTAAAGCCCATACAAGACACTAATAACCAATCAATTTAAATTTCTGAAAAATGGTTTGCTCTTTTATAGCACTAAGGATTTTTACTACTTAACGTCATCTAAATACATGATTCAGCTGTTGATATTAACAAAAACATGGGAAAACTATTGTATGAAAATTGCCAAAGAAACAACAAATTTACTTTTGTTTTTCTAATTTTGAAAGTTTTGGTAAAATAATTGTATTATTTTGGTGTGAACTGATATTTTTTTCATTACAATGTTACCCAGGCAATGTTACAATAATACTAGGGGACATGATTGTGAAAATGAGAATAGAAACCTATATGCCAATTATTGCAAGAAATAGTATCAATTGCATTAGCGGATTGATTGTGCAGTGATTATGTAATGATTAGAGTACATTTTCTGGGGGGAAATAATTCATAAAGTAATATGTAGATTAACAAAAATAAAGTGGATTGATCATGGTTCAAACATGGTGTACAGCGGGCACAGGTGATGATACCCTTAGGTGGAGGAAGTAGAAACTGCAGTAGTAATATTGCATAAATAATAGAGCCCCAGAAGCTGATGATATTGCAGCAGAACTCTTAAACGATAGAGAGTTACAGATTCATATACTGATAATTCTAATATAAATAATGAACTAGATGATTGAGAAATAGGAATCATATCCCCAATTCATAAGATATATAATGATTAAATGCTTTTAAATCTCCCATATAATTTGAAAATTATATTGAAGAGGAAAAGGGAAACAGACAGTGTAAACCGAGAATAACTGATAAAAAAATTTTTTTTAATGATATCCCAGCAAATAAAGAAGGATGATGACAAAGAAAAAACCTATAGTAATCAATGTTCAAAACCAATTGTCTAGGAAATTTGCTGTTAATCTGGGACTCTGAGAAGGGGATTTGTCAGCCATGTTTAGCTTGGGGATTTAGAAGGGGATTCAATATCATTTAGCTTGGGTGCAAAGGAAATTGTACGTTAATCTGGGTGATCATATATACAATATAACTTTACTGTGTTTTACCTATACTGATTATGTATTGTTGATTAATAGGACTTCTGGAGAATTAATAAACATTATTGAACTGCTTGATTAGTTTTAAAAACAAATGAGTCTTTGAAATCAATGAAGAAAAATATATACATGATAAGAACGAAAGAATGGGAAAGTCTAGTGTGCAATGTATGTCAGAGAATAAATTAATTAGAGTATCTAAAAGCCGTCTACAGTGAGGAATATGATGTAAATTAATGCTTTACTAAATATGTAAATTAATTTAAAATGGAAATATGCCGAGTGATGTTAGGCTTTTTTTTGTATGAATCAGATGCTTGATGCTTTAATGATAAAAGAGGAACATAGGCTGAGATTCTGAGTGAAAATCCTAAGAAAAATGTATGGCATTGTATGCGAGAAAAGCAATAATTGTGGGTTAGGAAAAATACTGAATTTGCATTTCTATATAGCAACTTGGACCTGATAACAGAAGTCGAATAGAGATGACTGAAGTGGCTGGGGTATATAAAAAATGGTGAAGGGGACCATGAAAATTATTTGAGGAAAATCAGAGTGTTAGAAACCAGAAGGCGAGCACTGGAGACAGATGAGAGTAGGGTAAAATCATAAAGTCAGTCAAGGCTATATAGTGCCATGGAGTGAAATAAAGTAATGCTACCCAGATATTTCTTACCTTATAACAAGTGTTTAGCAGTTGAAAGAATTGTTTACATAGTTCATAATGGTTAAATCTATTATCGTAGTATTTTCAATATATACTATTTTTCTATGAAACTGTTTTCTTTTATATTGTTGGAATGTTGAACAAAATTTTGTCATTACCTTTTTAGAATCTACTCTACTTTTCATACTATACAAATAAATAATACTCCTAATTAAAATTTGTATTGTTTCAGTGTTTAGTGGTGGTGCTGGTAGCGAACAGTCAGCGGAAGGCAGCAAAGAAGGAACTCCAGTTGGCAGTGGGCCTGGAGATATTTCAAAGAACCAGCGTCCACGAACACGACCTCCTCCCTCGAAGCGCGCCAATGACAAGCCTAAAGAAGCATCTCTAGTCAACGGTACTTCGGCCTAGTGATGTTATCTTCATTCTGTTGGATTTTCTGTTTTTTGTCATATGTTTTTGATTGATTGTATTGATTTTTTTCCATTTTTTATTTTGGCACATGGCGAGATGGAGTTGACAATTTATCCAGATAGTTGGTGATCTTATCTGTGTCATCGACACGAATTTCAATGAACCATCTTAAGGTTGTGACGTTAATTTGTGATCCGATGTTGTCAGAGTAGTTTCTTTTGAAAAAAAAAATAATAATAAATTTAATATGTTTCCTTTTATTATAGTCTGACTAGTAATATTTAAAAGATAAGTTGTATTAAGAATGAACTTTAAAGGAAACATGTTTTAATTACTTTGTGGTTGCTATCATGAGTTAGTGAAGTCAACGACTTCTCGGAGGTAAGAGTTTCTCGTGACTAATGACCAGAAAGAGATACCCAACTTATTGAATTTTCATCTGACCTCCTCAAAATTATGGCTTCTCCTTGTAAATAGACTGTATGTATTCTGATAATAGAAAACACATTTGTAAAATACATTGTGTTTTTCATGAACACAAATACTATGATTTCAGTTTCTTTTTGTTTATTCTTAGTATAAAAGCTGTTGATTTAAACAAACAAATTTAAAATACTGAATTTGTTTGTTTTGCATGGTATTATCTCTTCTAAGAATAAAAACCATTATATATATATATTTTTAAGTTGACTAATATATAAGTATTTTAAATTATTTTTGTATAACCTATGACTTCTGTGAAGTGGTATATACATTGCAAAAAATTTCAAGAGGAGGTCAGTAATGATAAAACTCGCGGTACTTATGTAGTGCACGCCATTTATACCCAAATTTGATTTGGCTGCTAACCTACCCCAATCTGTTTGGGGATCACTCTCATATATAATTATTTTAAACAAATTATATACACGAAAATGTAAAAGCAATTGATTTTGATGTAATTATTATAAGTAAATAAATCTGAGATTTAGTTGATTCTGCTATTAGCTACTCAAATTCAGGGATTTACTTTACATCAAAAAATGGTAATATCAGAATGCTGTATTACTATTATTCCCGGAAAGAATACAGACTATTCAATATTAAGACATTTCTATAGCGATATAAATAACAAACTCAACTGTTTATTTCTAAAATTGTTATTGTAAAGCCATAACCATTTTACTCTAAAAAGAATAGAGTTTATGTTGAAACACAAATGAGCCATTTGTCTTCAAATCCAAATGTAAATTTGTAATTTGTATAAAATATGAAATAAATTTACTAAAATTATGTCATTTGTTTTACTCTGGTGTTATTTAATACTCTTTAAATCAGTTTAAAGTTAAGTAAAACAAATCAAAAACCCAATTACAAAAAAGGTGAAAGAGGTTTTCAGAGTAATGATTTTTTTTGAACAAATTTACTTATACAAACATTATTTGTTTTCATTATTATTTTACTTTTAAATATATCCAAACTCTTATTACAGGTTTATATTTCAAAAATACAACTGGTTGCTTTGAGTAGCTTGCTATTTGTGGAAAAATTGCTAACTGTGGGTAACCCTATCTTTAGGCACCATGTTTTGTTAAACAGTTCCATGGATCTCAACACTTGAATATAAATTACTTAACATCCTTTCTAACCAACCATCACACAAGGGAAATGGCCTTGATAATTAATTTAGAAATATTAACAATAAAGGGACTTGTGTATTAACTTATCAAATTCACTAGACACACCTTAGCTTATTCTAACGGTGTTTTAAGCTTTTGCACCATCAGACCATAGAACTAGGAAATTTCCACAACCTGAGTTAACACTACTTAAATGGCCTGCCGGGGAAACCCATGTCATGAACCTTGTTAAATGTTATCCTTCTATAACTAATGTTTGAGTTTTATAAATCTTTATTAAATAAGTGAAATGAAGAATATTTGGTTTTCTTTTAATGTCTTAATGGAAAGACGCAAATAACAATTTATCTTTGTTCTCCTTTTGGTAGAATTTATGTTCTGCAAGTTTAGAGCTTACATATTTATGTAAAGTTACATTTTATTTATTGGTTTCATTCCATACACATTTTGTCAATAGTTAGTTCAAATGATAACTAAACTTTTATCTAACATAAAAATTAAAAAGTCAATTATGTCCTAAGTAGTTTTTTGTACATATTAAAAGTTAAAGTTAAAGAAGTCATTACTCAGAATTTCATTCTTTCACTTGCATTCATAAAACGGTGTAACGTTTTGTTTTTTTATTTGTTGTTTTTAGAATTGATGCTAGTATTTCAATCATTACTCAAAAAAATATAAGTGTGAGTTTTTGTACTGCTATCTGTTTTCTCAATTATCGTAGTTGTGTATAATTGACATGAATGGAAAATAAACTAGACAAACTTAACTATTTTTTATATATCAAGATGGTAACATATTTATCACACACAGCTAAATGTGTTTATTGGTAAATATAAAATATAGTTGGTTAAAATCAAGGAAGTATTTTATTTTGTTGTTAAAAAACACTCAGTAGAATGATTTATAATTTAATTATGAATGGTTCATAAATACTTTAACAGCTATAATAACAACAAATGTATACCACAACCGACAAAGGAATCCTCTTTAAGTTTATAATCTCTCGTTCATAATTCAGTTATTTTCTTTAATCAAGTGTCTTTTTATATAATGACAACAAATCTGTTTTTATGTAATTTTTGTACATTTTTTTGTGTATTTTTATTTTGATTCCAAGTATAATTTTGTAGGTAGAAATTATTACAAATGGTTAACAAAAATCAATAAAAAAAATATAAAAAAATTAAAATAATAAACATTGATCACCAGTATGTAATATTTTATTTCAAATATGGTAATATAATATATATACTTTTTTTTTAAACAAGGAAAAATAAAAGGGCTTGTCATATTAATGGTTACATCCTTTTGTCCCATCCCATCATGAATTTAGCTGTCTGCACATACATGCCTTTTTAATCATTTTCACAGTATTTCATAAACGTGTAAATTTAATTCAACTGGAAGTTTCCCAATTTAACCGATGTTAAATTTAGTGTTCCAGTTCAATTTAGAATAGTATTTTTTGATTTTTGTGTTTTTGTTTAAAAATAGTTCTTGTTATCACTAACTTTCTCTTTATTTGCAATATGGCATAATTTCTTTTTAATACAGCAGTAAATGTATAAAAGTAAATTGTGCATAAAACATTTTACATTGCTGCATATTACTAATATAAATGATTGTATCAAGTTATCTTGCTTATTTCTCTTTAGCTTATGCTGATTGTAATTTGTTTCTACCCTAATCTAACACAATAGGTCTAAAGGGTATTGTGACATTTTAAATAAAGCTTTTTTTGCAGGATTGTCACCAATTTAGTTATAAATAAATTTTTAAATGCTGATTTTAAGATAGTTACACATTTAGATATTCATGTTCGTTGATTATATAGATTTCAATTCCTGAAGGTTCTAACGATTTTTAATTATTTTTTTTTTTAGTTTTTATTAATTCCTATCAAATGTGTGACATTATGTTTAAGCTTATATAATGTATTATTCTAGTTGTTGGACTAATAAGTAATAACTTTGTATTTTCTTGTAATTAATGAAATTGCCTGTTTTATGTCTGTATCACAATATATAAATTGTGTTACTTAGAAACAAACAAAAATAATACATACAGTATAACATCTTTGTATAGGAAAGTCATAGCTCTGAAAGATAAGGACTGAAACAGAAAATTTGTTAAACATATGTACATATATATTGAAAATACAAGCATCATTTTAAGTATTTATTTTTTGTTGAAATACGTATACAATAAATATTTTAAAATATGTTAGTTAAAGTTGGAAAGACAACTGGACAATATATCGAAGGCAATATAATGAAATGCTAGTATAAGATAAAAACTATTAAAACATGAATGTGGTCATTTAATAATAATATTTTTAGGTTATGTTGAACTTTCACTTGTCCCACAATGGACTTTCATGAAACTCCCCTTTTATTTAAAAATCAGAAATAGATCAAATATTTTTTTCAGTTAAAAGTAGTATAATTCAGTGGCAGTTTGTTAAATAAAAGAAGTGGCGGCATTCTCACTTATATTTTACATTGTTCAAAGAATAAATATTTTGAACTTGAAAATTTCAATGAATAAATTACGATAGAGTTAAACTCTAGTGTCACATAACAGAAGGAACTCTAATTTTCAGTTGTTCTTACAATGATTGTATTCATATGCTTTTCTTCTTGTCAAATTATTAAAAAAATTATTGATCCATTAGAGAAAGAAGAAGACTGGAGTTGTGCTATTAATTGTCTCACTTTAATTTTTGGTCGTGTCATCACTAATATTCATAAGAACTGACAACTATCGATGTGCTTTTCCAGTTTTCATATCGGATTGGCGCCTTCTGACAGTCGTCTTGTGATTTTGTGTGTTTTTTGGGCTGTCTAATTAAAGATAGAAAAAGGTGATCATGCTTTAGCCTACAGATAATTAAAACAGGAGGGTGTATCACTGCACTTATTATTCATATTTTCAACGGCTCAAGTCAATTTTAATACAATTTTTAGTTTTATTTTATTTTTTGTACATAAAGATATAGTTTATATTCTAAACAAAAACATGTGGCCATTAAAAAACTAACTGTCACTATTGTAATTTCAACAAATTTGAATTTGTAAGGAAGTAAATAACACCTAACAACTCTTTCTGATTGAAACTCTTCTTCCCCCTGTAATTTATTAATAGGCCTAATAGATGCTACTGAATTCTAGAATAACAAATTAACTGTGGAAAAATGTGGTCCTGCATTGTCTGTCTGTCATCTTATCAATATCATCATGTAACGTTAAAATTATTATTTATGTTGTTATATTTTTCGAAGTTAAAACCAAAGTTTTGTTGAGCACTCCCCTCCTGAAATTAAAAAGAAAATTCCAATTGGCTGGACATTCTGGGTAGTTTACAATATCTAGTCTAATTCAAAGGAAGTCTAGAGTTAAACATATATAAATAGTTTATATATGAGAATAGCTTATTTTTAAAAAAATGTCATTTTATCTTATTGCTGAATAGAATGAATCTTATATGTATTACAAGAGTTAATTTAAAATTATTATAATCTATATTTATGCAATGACTTGCATAATTATGTTGAATACAGTTTTCCAATATTCCTACCCTTATCACACATTATTATTACTAGTTGATGCCTTTTGGACTACTTTCATTTTAAAAACCTACTTTTATACTCTTACAGTTGTGTGGTTGAATGTGTATTTGTGCTATGCCTTAAAAAATTTAGTTCTGTGTGTGGCATTTATTTCTTAAAACTACATTCAAACTAGAATATCTATAGTGTCTATCTCTTAACACTTATGAACCTCACATACAAGGGTGAGATATTAAGAGTGTTAGAAGTTGTACTTCATCTAATTATGGGATCTCAAACAGCCATTGATATAATTTTAAAATTTTATATAATGTATTGTTTATGGGTTTTGTAGAAATCTACTGAATTATTAAGAAAAATATCGAGTCGATAATATCTTTTTTAAGGATTAAATAAATCTAAAGTTTCAAATTTATTTTAATAAAATAAATGAGCTACAATTGTTTCGCCTTGCGGCATCGTCGGGCAATTTATCTTTTTTAGGCAATGTAGGCTATATGATGAATATATTACAAATTATCTTAAAATACTAATAACCTAAAGATACTAACCTGAGTAAATATCTGAATTCTTATACTAACATCATTCTAATAGTATGTATAACAATACTTAAAATGAAGCTTGTATTTAAAGTAATTTAATTGTTTGCCATAAAGAATGCTTCATAATGTAGTGGAATTCATATTTAAAAGAAAAATAGATTTTTAAAAGCAGGCTGGGACTTTTTATGCTCTGTAAAAAGTCTTATTTATATTTTTCAAATTTATTGTGTTTAATATCTTACAATTTGGATACTACTGATTATTTGATATGAAAAGAAGAATTGTGTTTACTTATTAATAACAAGTGTAAACCCCTAACCTGCCTGTTGTTTCTCAAATGTGTGAAACTTGTAAAAACAATTGTCATTCAGTAAAGAGCAACCGCATTTGTTATTAACTGCTTGAATGGCGAATTTTTTTAAGTTTAACTGCCATGTTTTGTGATAAATAATATGCTTTTATTCAATATTGTTACGTTTAAAGAATAAGTTATCTTTAAGGTTGTTGGACTTTACCTCGCAAAATACGTAAACATTCTGGGACCTCGGTTAAATGCCTTTTTAGTAGATATTTCTTATTCACAGATTGAAGTTAAATCTACACTCTGTTAACTTAGGTCTCATAGTGTTTGTTTTTAACATATATTCTTTTATCCAACAATTTTATAAATTTTGTTTTTTTTTTAACTTTGTTAACTATGAATGTGTTTGCTCTTTAACTAATGTTGACCATGGTAACCCAAATCGGTGCTCGACAAGATGGACAAAATATATTGTTATGTGTAATCATGTGTGGAGACTTTTACTGAAGGTTATTGTGCTTGTGAAACGGGGAGCCCAAGCCCAGGCGTTGACCAAAATACGTCAAAACGATTTTGATACTGTCCACTCCCCTAAACCTCATCCTCCCCTTATAATGTTAAGTGAATTTTTTGTATTGTTAGAAGCCCTTGTAATTGTATTTAAATGATTGAATTAAAATATCAAATGCCATATGTCATTAAGTTATTTACTCCTGTATCTATTATTATGAGAGCCAAAATAAGGTTAAGGATGGTAACACTGCTGTTATTAAAATTTTCACAAAAAATCTGCTTTAGCCATACCTTACTTCAAGCTGTACAATAGTTTTCAAAATTATAGAAGACGTTTAGTATTATGTGCACAAAATCATGATTGTCAAATTGTTGATTTTTGTTGCCTCAAGCAAAATAACTTCTGTTATTAATGGAAAAAAGAAATGATTTTGATTCATTGTTGTTGAAATAGAACCCCAACTTACCCTACAATAATCTGTTATAGTCACGGTTTTATAATTATTAATTATATGTTAAAATCTTAAAAAGGACAGTCATAAAAGATTGTATTCTTTAAAACCCTGTTGCTTAATCACCAAAAGTATAACTTCTGTCTAGATGTTTATTAGTAGATTATGTCAGGAAAATGTTTGAGTCTACAATCTTCGAGATAACTACTTTGGTTTACTAGAGAAATTCATTAATAAACATTTGTTAGTATATGTACCTGCTTCCCCTAGCTTTGTTATATCCATTACTCATTGGCATGTTTCCAATATATCCCCATTATGTTGCACATTTTATATATGGATATTATTATTTTCTTGTTTTGTAGTCTATATCATTTTGCAAATATGTCATTGAACATATGACTTATCCTGCCACATTTAAGTATTTCATGGTACTAATTTATGCACAAGCAAAAGCTTCAAAACATCTCGAATAAGATAAATTGTTGGCTAACGTCTATCTAATGCTTTTATTTTCTACTCCTTCAGCTATAAACAATAAGAAATGATATTTAATGGCAATGATCTCCCATATAGTCTAATTTTGCATACAGCTTGTTATGAGAGGACATAAATTTTGTGTGTATTAATCTCCTCCGCCTTGATATTGAGATCACTGGATTATAGAAAATATGAACTAAGAAGGAACTACAAACACTCATACTGCTGCTATAATTGAAGTTGTTCAATGAAACCTAAGTAACTTGTCCATGAAATCCTCCTTTTCTAAAATTAACATAAACCTCCTGTTTTTACGTTAAAGGTTTATAAATTTGCCTTACATTGCTGCTGAAAATTTTCAAAAACTATTGGGCTCAAAGTTTATTCCCAGAAGTGATTCACAACCCTACAATCTTCTTCCCATTATTTCAAAAATAAATATCTCCAATTTATGAAAAGTATGTCTTCCCAAACTACCAATTTGGATACAGAAAATATCATTCCACAATCCATCAACTTCATAGAATCATCAATTATACTTCAATAGGATTAGAAAATAAGATCACTTATAACTTGTTCTTAAAAGGTCAATGTTGCATTTGATAAATAAATTCAAAACTCAAACTTCTGTATAGAGTTCTATATTTACATAAATAATTAACACCTTATAAAACTTTGCTCAGATTCATTTAGACATATGGCATACAATGATTATTTGGCTCTGCAAAAAAACATTTACAAATGGTTCAAGAGTTCCAATCAAAATGTTTATGTTTAATCACCAATGCATCTTCATATATTAGTAATCTAACTCTACACACAGAGTTCAGGCCTCCATTCATTGAACTTATAGCACATTTAAAGATTCTGAGAAATTAATTGCTAAAAATTATCAATTTTCAACTTTTGCAAAATCAGAAGATGCGCCTTGCCTTTTATTAAGGTCTAAAACAATTTTTTGAAATTTGTATTTATATTAAAAAAATAAAGAATTTAATTTTTAATCGAACTGTCACTACAGAAATTGAAAATAATCATGAAATTTAAAGTTATTAATTTTCTAAACACATTTGAAAGTTAGATTTTAGACTTAGTTCTACAGTTTGACAGTAGGTTGCAGGACTTCCTTGACATAACTTTTTTTTTTTTTTAAATTTTATTCTAAAGTTGGCCTTAGTAGACATTTCGGTTACTGCAGGCAGCACTTACTGAATGTAGGTAATTTAAATCCAATATTAGTACTATTAGTAGATACATCTGTTGCACTCTAAATTCACAATGCTGTACTATCCTAAATTTTATCCTGCAAATGTGTTTAGTAAAATGAAAACAACTCTAAATTTAATGAATTTCTGAAGTGACAGCTCGCTTCAGATTTGCGTCGTTTGATGTAAATATAAAATTAGAAAAAATTGTTTTTTGGCCTTAATTAAAAAGTCAAGTAGATTTTACATTATATTTCTTTCAAATAAAAACACTATTTTTAAACCTAGGTATTTTGTTTATGACATTTACGTACTGTAAGTGCTGTTATTTTTAAAATCTTGGTATTTGTTCATGTTAGAAAATTAATATTAATTTTAAAAAGTTTTTTGGGGTATTTTGATACCCAATATTAGGTTTAATATATATAGGGACTTTTTGTATAAATAAGTATATTAAAATCTATGACATTTATTTTGTTGGTTAACCTGTTACCGGCCCAGCTGGTTTATTGAGGTTTGTGTTTCTAATCTGTCTGTAGTTGTGTGTTGTGTGGTACTGTGGTTGTTATGTTGTTCTTATTTTGTGACTGCTGTCTAGAATGTTTTATAGTTCAAGTTTCCCAAAGTTTTAATAAACATAAAGAATCAGTGGATATTTTATAACAATCTTTTAAAGTTAAAATTAAACAATGAAGAATAATAGGACTACTATTTGCTGGTAATGGCTCCTAGAGTACTTTGTTACAAATTAATTTTTTAGTTGCCTCACCCAAAAGCATACATCTGAGAATGGCCTATTTTGTCATTGATTTTTATAAATTTTCAATATTTCAAAGAAAATAGTATTTCAAAACATGATCAAAGAATTTTTCAGAGTATTCAAGTTATGTCTAATTGGCTGTAGTGAAATCTGTGGTGAAATTGTCATTCATTGTCTTGAACCTTAGCTTGAAACTATAAATAAAGGAATATTCACTTATTACATGTTATGCTCTTATTTAATTTATTTATATAGATATTTGAATTATGGAAGAATTAAATAGTCCTATCCTCCTACAGTAAGCCTAGGTTTCATGATTGAATGAGTATAGGCCTCTATAATATTCACTAGTGAGGGTTATATACCCTATATGGCCTAACCTATAATCAATTTCAGATATCTAAGCAATTAAAAAGGGAAATTATTATACATTACCTTTAGACAAATGATTATCCTATTGAGATATTTTAAACATTAACTTGTTCAACTAGTGATAAATATCGGTAATAGCCTACCTCGTCCTCAGATTTTGCTATAGCCTAGGCTACAATATTATGAAAACGTAAAGTATTTACCTTGTAATCAAAGGATCAGATCTTATTTGTCGGAAGAAACGTTTCAAGTCACAAAATATATTAGTTTAGTAGAAAATGAAATTTATAAAAGTACGATATCCAGCTATGAAGGTTAGGCCTATGAATACCAACATTAATACTAATGACTACGTTCATCAAGTAACTGAATGTATGATCGCTGTTTTATTAAGTCTCGCTAGGTGACTATATATATATATATATATATATATATGATAAATATGCAGGAGACATGTCCAATCGATTTTAAATGTGAAATCTCAGTATTTCGCCTTCCAAATTTCGGTTTTTTTTTATCATTCTGAACAAAACTAGTCACTTTTTATGTTTCCAAATTCATTATTTCTGTCCGAAAACAGCGATTTAAACTTACTGTTTACGGCATTTTGAGGTTATTTCGATACATATTTCATCATTTTAAGTAAAATTTATCGATGTTTAATATTCCGTGCGGAAATAGGTTTCTTTTAAGAACTGTTTCTATGAAGAACTAATCAGGTCTGGTCTGACCCAACCTTGGCTATGTCATTTACGGGTAAATGTTTACTTTAGGGTGGCGCCATATTTTCCTGATTTTATTTTTTTATCGTCTACTACATACCTTACTTCATAAGAATAAATAATGTTTTCCTTGCGCCAATCACTATTTTTCACTGAAAAATCACAATTTAAAAACTATCAAATTGAGGGGTTTATAGGAGACACTTAATTGCAAGACATAATAGGAATAAGAATATTGTATGGTTTAACACATGCGCCTTACACAATGACTAAGCTAGATTGCTATTTCAAGTCACAACAGGTTTGGCTAGATGGCTATATATATATATATATATATATATATATATATAACCTGGCTAAACCTTTTCTACGTTTAATGAACTCAATAAGATGACTATTGTCACTGAAAAATCACAATCTAAAAAATATCAAATTGAGGGGTTTATAGATTACACATAATGGCAAGACAATAGGAATAAGAATATCGCATGGTTTGACCTATGCGCAATACACATGGCTAAGATAAATCGCAATTAACGTAGGTAAACCTTTCGTACGTTTATTGAAGTTAATAATTTGTTTACTTTTTTACCCCGACATGTTTGGCCAAATGATCTGATTGAAAATAAGGTAGCGATAACACATAGACTACACTAACTTGACTAACGTAGTCATACATATTAACGTAGGCTTTTGTTATTAAGACCTTTTCTTCCGACATAATATGATCTGATCCTTTGATTACAAAGTAAATACTTTACGTTTTCTTATTTTTTTATAAAAAAATCTGAAGACAAGGTACAACCGATAATTACCCAACTAGATTTAATTTATCAATAATGAAAGTCCCTTAATTATTCTGAAGTGTTTTATTTTTGTTGCATCAATTTATTTTATGTTGAGTATATTTTTTGTATACAAGTCATGTTTTGTAAACTGCAGTGTAAAGAGGGAACAATAAATTTCATTTCATTGGTGTAAAGTTTTTTATAGATTATAGGATAACTATTTATAATGGAGTACAAAGTTCTTTTGTTGTCTAAATGAAACTACATTACTATTGTGTAATCGCTGGTAGTTGTAAATTAATACTACGTACAGTTCCCATATCCATAACTTGCATGTTTAATTTTAAGCTTGACATGCATATGTAATTGAGGCAATATTAAAAATTTGGGTTACTGTAACTACAAAACAACGGCCCAGTAGTGAATTATGTCTAAAAAAAATCATCTTGTGAATAATCATTTATATATTATAAGAAAATAGAATAGGCTCTTCTTCAAATAGATCGAATCCAACTATTTTTGAATTGTGGCAGTTTGAACAAATAGAAATTGTGACGATTGTTAAAAAATGTGTATATAACTTACTGTAAGTTAACACAAATTTATTTGAATTAGGTAAGATAGTTAAAATAAAAAGATGTAAGATTTCCACAAACTTTAAAATTTAATACTTCTTTGCTTGGTCTTGTTGGATACCAATTTTTCAATATAGGTGTAAATTTGGTTAAGAAATTATTTTAAATAACACATTGTTTAGTTAGTCAGCTTGAAGATATGATGTCTACCACTATTTTATCAATCATATTATCTGTCCGCCTCTAGTAAATTAATTGTTTTAAAGCATATCTTATCTCTAATTGTTTATAGTTCTAAACCGATGTAGTTCCTCATGTTATTGCTTACCGTCCAGAAACTTTTAGCCACCACAGTAATTACTACTAGACTCCATTACTACATTACATTTGTTTTCTTTGTGCGGTTTTTATATAAGTTCAGTCAATAAAAATGTATTTAACTTTTAACACCTAGGTTAGGTTAGGATTGATAAAATGGTAGTTTACAGATAACGGAATCTAACTGAAGATTTTGTTTAAATTTTATTGTTTCTTTATCAACTTTTAAGAAATTTCCTTCTGGGTTAACTTACATTGAATTAATTTTAATAGCTCCACCGAGAACAGACAAACTGTACCTTACCTATTGAACAGAGAGTAGGCATTGTGAATAAAAAAATGGAAGAATTGATGGTTATATTCAACCATCAAAGAAATTAACTGCATATGCTTATAGCTACATAAACATTCGGCTTACATTACAGTACATTTTGCTTTTTTAATATTTCTGCTTAGCATTTTTACTACTTATTAACTAATGAAGACTGAGGAGTAAAGTAACACGGGAAAAATACAAAATCAACCAGGCCAGAATCTGTGTAGGGGAGAACTGGTAGGTAATTGGTAGAAATTCTTGACGTATACATAGTTTGTGTAACTTCAGTCAGGTTACTAATAATGCTGGACATATAAAATTACAGTTTGAGTGATTATTTGTCCACATAATTCCGGTTAAATAAAAAATGTATAAATATAACATCAGAAGTACTAGGTATGCAATTCATTCGTCAATGTGATATAAGGACATTTCGTTTATCCAATATTTTACTCCTCCCTTGGAATTAGTGAATGCATATTGCCAAGTTGGTCAAATTGAGCAGTTGTAAGCTGTTGTTGTCTTTTGAATTAGACGAACTAAAGAACGGAATTGACGTTTTGTATGCCAGGGAACCCTTGTCTTGACTATCAGAGGTTTTTATTTTAACGAGAAATTTTATCCCAAAACTTTGAAGCTGTTGAAGGTTATGGGGGTGTGTGAACTCTTTGTTTATTTTATACTATTGTGATGTTGACATGTGACATAAAAAGCCCATACTAACAAAGGGTATAAAAACAACAAAGAGCCAACATTCTCCAAAGAGTGAAAAATTCCAAGAAGGAAATGCAAATATTTCCATAATTACAGGGATAAATTGTCTTTTAGTGAAGAAAGTAAAATTTTAAGACTACAAAATTTTGGGTTGTAAGAAATTATTTGTGAAAAATTGACAAAACTAACTAAATTCACATAGAACACGCATTTCAGTTACTAACTTGTTTTTCTAAAGGAATTTCCTTCGATGTAACTTCTACTTGTTTTACAAAAGCTCTTTGTTCTAACCTTTCTGATTTTTGTTTCATTATAAGTCCAGAATCAGTGAAATTGATATCTTTAAAAAAATTAATGTAACAGCAAGTATTTCTTGTTGAAAGTCCATATTCAAGTTATCAATAATTTTGAAACTTTAGCTTTATTGCTTTATTTAATCCTTGAAATTGATAACAAACAAATTCAACTTTACCTTTCTTGAATACCTTATATCTGTTATCCTTGTACATGCATCATCACAAGAAACTAAACTTGGATTCAACTCAAAATGATAATAAAACAAAATGTCAGTAGTAGACGTTTAACCAAAGTCCATTTTTCAGATTTTCTTAATTTCTCAAAAGTGTGACAACAATCCTTAGAGATAATTATTTTGTATATCCTTTAAGTATAAACTTTCAAATACTTATTAGTTAATATAAGGTAGTAAAATATTAAGACCTTGTCCTTTATATCTTATCTCCTAAACGTATTTTGTTTGGAAGTGAATGCACTTCCAAAAATTTAAGAGTCCACATTTGTAATGAACTATAAATGGTTTACGAAGATGGAAATCAATGTTAATAGGCTTAAGATCTCAAATTTTTTTACGGCCAATGTAGGGCTTTACCTTTGTTTACCTATCTTTAAGAAATACTCCTTCATCATTCACATGTTAAAAAAATCTTAGTATTACATTCTAACTTTATTAAGAGGTGTCTTTGTATAGCTTTGCTGCCATTAATAGTTCCAAGCCCTTTTATAAGCTATAGATTTTACCATTCTAAATGATGATCTAAGCTTGTAGTTACTAACAAAGTTAGGTTAACCAAGTTGTTATACCTTATCAACTAGTACTTAATCATTTTTTATAGGTTTGGTGAATTTCTTTGAGAACTCTAATTGTATATACTATCTAAATTAAAACAAATAAGATATTTATCTTAATTCAGTTTTATTCTTTTTTTGTTCTAGATGCAGAAATGATACTAATTAAGAAACAAAATTAATCAAAATGGAAATGAATAACTCTGGTAATCAGATATGTTGTCCTGTGTGTACATTGTTCCTCCGGGAAGGAATGACATTACAAGATCATTTGTATACACATCCGAAAGATCAAGTAATCGAAGCATTAGTAAGGATCTCCATAGGTCAATCATCTCTAGCAGCAGTCCCTGTAGAATCTAATAGCCAGTATACGGCTATTACTTACCAACACTTTCGTAGTTCTACAACTAGTGTACCTCCGACAGTTGAACCTAATGTCACTTCGGTTCCTCTGATGCTCAACTCATGTATAATACCTCAACAGTTCTTAAATACAACTTCTCCTCCCGCTTCCATTACTCGTAATCCGTATCAATCTAATGTAATACGTTCTCCTGTGCCATTACTCCCATACTCATATTATTCACCGCAACATCAAAATTATATGAATGGAATTTCACAAAACCAAGATTCATATGCAAACAATAATATTGAACCAGTACATTATTCTAATTCGGGTAACATTACTCAAACAACACAAACACCAAATTCTCCATTTGTCGAAGAACATACAGAAGATTCACATCTTAAAGATATTAACGGCAATGAAAATGAAGAACCAATTGAGGAAATACAGCCAACCAAAGATCCTTTCTTGGATGAGAGGCAGGATACTTATTGTGACCCTTCAGAAAATAATGAAACCGACAAAGAAGAAGAAGAAGATGATGAAATTGAAGATAACTTTATAGATAATTCACATAACAATATCGGTACAGTGATTTCGGACACCCATCGTTTAATAACAAATGATCCAACCTTAAGTTATGATCAAGAACTTAGACCTAATGTCGTTGACTTTTCTAATGTTCAGTTAATTTATGGTCCACCAAGTCCAAGAGAAGATGTTGTCTCACCTTTATCAACCACTAGTAGTTGGAGTTCTGGTTCAGGTTTAAGAGTTAGAAAGGATTTAAATGGCCACCATTCTGTAATTCACATTGATAGGCCTTTATCTGTTCCTCAAGAAGAAGAATATATCACTGATGATTGTCGTTTTATTGAAGACAACGATAGATCCGATACCCATTTGCTTAATTTGGACAGTGTGCCTCCAAGCAGTGGTTTTACTGTGAATACAATATTGGAAGCACCCAAAGAGTGTGATGATATAGAAAACAAAGAAGAAGATAATTCTGATCAGAGTGTGCCAATAAATATTCATAGCGATGAACTAATGCCTCCAAGAGGTGAACTGTCGGGCCAGGAGAGCTTAGGAGCAACAGAAAATTCTGTGTGGGAATTGCAGGTAAACTTAACTCCATACCATACTTAATTTTACAGATTATTAGAAAAATGTAAGGACTATTGGGAGAAACAAAACTATAGATCACCAGAAGAAACAAAACACAATTGTCAACAATAAACACTACTTGTTCAAAATGTTTCAATGACTAAGAAATCCTTCTTGGCACTCCTTGGTTTGTATGAATGTCGCAGATGAGGATGATGTCTTAGCCATTGAAAAATCATGTTGAAGAAGTGGAGTGTTTTTTGTAGAAAATTATGTTTAGTTAAATTTAATGGTTAAGGATTCCACAAATGTTGCTCATTTCAATTGAAAACTGTAGATTTAAGATACATTTAAATTATTTTTAAAAAGAGTCCTACTTTCCTTTTTTTTATTTAACATTTTTGTTATTGACTATCATAAACTTTGAAATGCTTTGTGTGTTTGTCTGTTTAAAATTCTAAGAAATAGCTGTATTAAGGTATTTATTTTAGTAATATATTAGTAGTGCTAAGTGGTAAGTTAGAACATTTCTCATTTAAATCAGTTCTTCTTTATTCTGAATTTTGCCACATGATCAAAATTAATCACAAGAACTCGTTTAACAAAATTAATAGTATTTCTGGTAATTTATTCCAATCGAAATGATTCAGGTATTAATGAAAAGGTAACACTCGAAACTTTCATAAAATAACGACTTTCATTATTAGGTCATTAGTTTTACACTCATATGATTGTTATTTAATGTATAGTATATTGCTGCAAGCCAGAAAAATGGCAGTTGATTTGCATTATATGAAAAATTGGTAATTTGAAACTATTTGAATCAACAATTAAATTCTTAGTTAATTGTGGTACCACTATAAAATACTTTCTGTGTGTTAGATTTCATGCATATTGAATCTGAACAGGTATTGATTAGACATTGTTGAAAAACATTTTAGTATGAATTTCTGTAGCATTGCTGCAAGAATATTTATTTTATTCTGCAACAAATAGTCTCTTATTGTGATTTATTTTAATAAGAAAAGAAAGAGAAAACTCTAAAGTTTCTGTCAATGTTTCATTTAGTCATGTCTGACCATTATTTCGTTCTCAATTATTGGCAGAAACAGACATGACTGTCTTTTGATCACTTGAATAATATCCTACATGTTTGACAGCATTATCATATTCACACCATTTTTCAACCATTGTTTTATTTACTGCCAATTTTACAAGTCTTACATACCTATGATAATTACACATTTTTTAACATATTCTGTTCGCTGCAAGTATTAAAATTATTGGAAAAATATTGTTAATCTAAAACTCACCATTGGTCGTGTTTAGTATGCATATAAAATATCGATTTAAGTCTAATGAAGTCACTAGTAACAGTAAAATCCTTTTAAATTCAATTTTGAAAAAAATCTCATTAATAACCTTTATTTAAAGGTTGAATATAATGAAATACTTATTTTACTTATATTAAACATAACACTGAAGTATAAAAATTTAAAAGAATGGTGATTGCTGTAGGTACTGTTTAGAAATCATAAATTGCAAATAACAGCCATGTTAAATTTCAGTTTTACCTTAAATCAGTTTGATTTATTTAAATATTAAACATAGCACAAAAATAATAAAACAAAAGCATTGATCATATCTATTGTTTAGAAATCATAAATTATACCAAACAACCTAACTTCTCTTGTACCTTACTGAGCTTACGGGTATTATAATAACAGCCTATAGCATTTTGTAAATATTAGACAATGTCTATTTTTATGAAAGTTTTCAGCATTTTTAAAGGGTTTTTATTAATTTGTGTTGTCTGTGTGGCAGTGGCTTTCATTGCTTTTATCATAACTACAGTTTCGTCGTTCAAAGAAGTAACATCAATACCAAGGCATTGGCTGTAATTATCAATAAAAAACATTTTATTCTACATCCAACTCCAAAAAACTTGCTGAAGGAGTTGGCTGAAAAACGATTGAAAACATCTTGAGTGTACAATGAATATCAACAGACTAACAACAAATTCTGGTTTAATATACAAACTGAACAGTTGCAATTGTGATATCTGCATGACCACCTTCTCCAAACGTGTCATTTCCCAATTCGTCAAATTCAAGGATTAATTTACTTGCTGAAGATGGTTGTGCTTTAATGTTTTGCAAAGTGTTGGTACATAGATTGTACAGTGTTAAAGAAGCTTACTGCAGTAGGTATCCATGATAACTATATTGAGACTGTGTGCGAAACACTGAGTATATAAAGCTTGTGGGCATTTTTTTCTTCTTTTTTCTTGTACACCTTTGTATGTGCCCGACATAACACTTACTCCATCAAGAGACTAAGTATGATTGGAAAATGATGAAACTTATACTTTTGCAGAATTTTCCAAACAAGATCGGTAAGATCTGCTGCATCTCTTGTTGACAAACAGTCCAAGATTCCTAAAAAAGTTCAACATCAAGTCCTTAATAAATCTTACCACTACTGCCATTTGTTCCTGCTTAAACCCATGGTACTTTGTGTATATCTGCTGATATTCCTAATATCACATTCTGTTTTTTAATTACCAAATCTGTCAAAATCTGAGTCCGATTAGTTTTCATGCCTAGAGTTGCAGTTTATTTAAATGCTGCACTGCCTCTATAAAAACTATGATTTTTAAAATGTTAAAAAACACACAATATCGGAATTGTTATCAATGGTAATTTGACAGGATCTGCGATAATGTTCCTGATAAGGTGTTTTTTGCTTGTTATTTTAATTATCATTCAATCAGTCAATGTTCTACTTTAAAATTTAAATGTTATTACAACGAATATTTATTACATATAAAATAATAAAAACAAGCAATGGGCTCACTGTATTATAGATTTCAAACTAAAAATTAACGTATTATGTAACTATTATAATATATTATAATCTTTTACTAAAATCAATTATTAGAAGTAAACATCCTTGGGGCCTTGGGGCTAATATTTAGATTTGTATGTAGTGGGACCAAATGTTTTATTTGAGATACACTGCTGTTGTTCTTTTAGAAACTAGTTATAAAAAGTCTAGAATAAAACATTTATTTTTTACTTAAAAAAGGAAAATTTCTGTTTTCTTTTCCAGACACTTTGTATATCATTATATCAAATAATGATATATCAAGGTGAAACTAAATATTTGGTTACTTACTAATGGTTATGGATAATGCTTCTCACAAAGTTTTCTAGTTCAATATGATGAAAGTCAAAGAGTCTTGTTCAGTTTTAGATGAATGGTTTTTGATTAAAATGGAGCTTTTAATTACAATGTTCAAGATTATTTTTTTCAATTATTTTTGAACTGTAATATTTTTATTTTTTACTTTTGGCAAAAAATAACTGCCAAAAAATTAATGAACCGACAGTTGTTAAATTTATGATATTAATGAAAACGTTATACTTAATATGAGTTTATCGGGCAACGAAGCTAGTATATGGGCACCGTTTAAATATATTAATATCTTTATAAATTTATACAAAATGATAAACTCCTATAACAACGTGTCTTCCTAAATAAATAAAGAGGGGGGGGTGCTGGCGTCAGATACAATTTTGTAGATTTTCTCCTTGTTAACAGATGAAGAAATCTCTCGATCATAATTTCAAAACACGGATTAAAATAATTATAAGGAAATATTTAACACAACAAACATTTAAAGGGTAACCCACATGAAAGACCTCTAATGTTGTTTTTTACCTAACATTTTTTATGACACAGTCAATGGTAATTGTACAAAAACATGTTGTCGAACGTGGTTATCCCTCAAATCAGACAACATTGTGGCAGTTATGTTATTTTTCAACAAAACGACACCCCATCCCACTTATAGGACTTTTGTAGTGAATTTAATTCGTCGCCATGGTCTCTCATCAATTGGCCTCTACGATCGCTTGATTTTTTTTTCCTTCCTGGGGTTTCTTAAGGAGAAAGTGTTTTCTTGGAAGTCACACACACTAAACAGCATGAAATAATTAATCTCTGAAGAGTTTAATTAAATTGACAATGATAAAGATCTTTGCCGTCATGTGTATAGTTCTAGCCCTTAATTTTTCAAGATGGTTGTCAGTTTAAATTTCTACAAAGTTAAATGGTTTCCTAGATCATGTTGTTTATTTTTTATAATTGTAGATAATCTTATTAAAATTAGAGTTGTAAACATTGTTATAAAAGTAATACTTATTTCAACTGTTAACCTAAATATGAACACCCCTGTATACACACTGCTACAATATGTGGTAAGACACTGCTTGATGGATTCTTCATAGTCTGGGCTATTTTATTTTATACGGCTACATTTAATAGCATCTAGAACATTCATTGATATGGAATTAAAATTCATTAAAATCAGGATTTAATTGATTACACAGATTAATTAAGTTTTCTGTAGGGAATGAAGTTTCCTTTTATTCTTTGTAGATTATTGACTAGGTGGACATTTGTGACTAAGTTTCACGTAATATTGAGTCTGTTTTGAATTATTTTAATAAAATCCTTAAACAGCTGTTTCTTTAAACAGTGATAATTTTATTATTATAAAGAATGTACTTATTTAAAATTTTTGCTTTTCAAATACAAATTTAAATAAACTCTTATACTAAAATTTATTTTTAATATTGATCAGTCTACATGTAACTTATTTTAGTTTCCATAATGTAATCTTTACATAAAAAAAAAATAATAATAATAACTTTTTTTTTTTTTTTTAAATATGGTTTCCTGAATAACTTCAAGATTTTACTGGAATGGCAAAATGTCCCCTACTTGTTTTCCTGCAAACTTACAAATTTTTAGGAAAGGACTATTCCAAAGATTATTCTATATTTATTTGACTTATTTAATGTGATTATGGATTATTCAGTCAGAGAAAACTATTTCTCTCACATCCTAAAGCTGCCAATTGGTGTTAAACTTACACCATAAATTATTAATACATTTTAAGAAATGGTGTTTTATTTAATACAGAAGTTGAAAAATTGCATATGATAAAATAAAACTATTTAGAAACAGATAATTATTATTTATGTAAAAATCTTAATTTGGATTTCATAGTAGTTGAATGTAAGAAATTAAGTTTTTATATTTAGTTGTGATTGTTTTAATCATATGTTTATAAATAAGCTTATTCAACACAATTTTTGTTTTCAGGATTGTGAAGAACGATCTCATGATATGGCACCTTCATACAATTTGTTGAATAATGAGAAGTGGGATATTGAAACGCCTGAAAAAGAGATCACAATACCCATAGAAAATGCCACAATCACACAACCTCAATATAAATGTGTTAATTGTAATAAAACTTTTGATTCGTTGAAAGAACGGCGAACTCATATTAATTCTGAGCACAAAACTGACAAAAAGAAGAGTTTGATTTCAAAGACTACAGTAAAACGAGAAGAAACTGTTATTTCTCAGCCTACAACTAGGTTTGTTACAGTTTTTGTTAAGGAGGAATCATCTGGTTTAAAAACGGAGTTGGATAGTCGTACCTGTCAAGATTGCTCGTTAGAGTTATCTTCGTTAAAAGAATTTCGGAAACACAGGAAAGTTGTGCATATGGAAAAGAAGATTCCAAGGAAATGCACTACATGCAATGAATGTTTCTCTGATCCTAAATCTTATAAAGAACATATTGCTAAAGTACATCCTTTAGAATGTATTGAGTGTGGGAAATGTTTCCAGAATAGATCAAATCTAACTCTTCATCAAAAGCGTCACCTCAAAATACGACCATTTCGCTGTACTGTTTGTGATAAATCTTTTGTTACTAGGCAAAAACTAAGTGAGCATGAAAATGCACACTCCGGTAATGAACCTTTTAAATGTAATCTTTGTGAAAGGACATTCAGACGATATTCTAACCTTATTCAACATAGAAATTTTCATCATTTGAGATTAAAGAAAAAGGTGAAGGATTATTTTTGTCACTGCGGGGAAGTATTCCATTCTGTGAAGAAATTAGAATGGCACAAAGAAATTCATGATCCGAAGCCGAAACAATGTTTATATTGTAGTCAAAAATTTATCCATAGCGCGAGCTTGACTAGGCATATTCGTCACAATCATGATAATGCTTATTTACCTAACAAGGGAAATAAATTAGAAAATGTACAGTGTCCTATATGTCATCAGCAATATTTAAAAACATCTTTACCGATGCATATGAGGATTCATAGTGGTGAAAAACCATTTTCATGTACAACGTGTTCAAAGGAATTTTCCACTAAATGGAATCTTCAGCTACACAAATGGACTCACGCTTCACGTAATAGTAAGCCTTTTAAGTGTAAACTGTGTAAAAGTGCTTTTATCACTGTTAATGATTATCAAGCACACATGCGATCACATCGGAATATACGTCCATATATATGTAACCATTGTGGACGTCAATTTATACGTAAATATAATTGTATTCGACATGTTAGAGAACATGAGCTGACAAAATCATATGTTTGCCAGGAATGTGGTAAATCATTTCATCGTAGTTATTACTTAACGGAACATATGAGAATGCATACGGGTTTCAAACCTTTTGCCTGTCACATTTGCGCGAAAAGATCGAGTACTAAATCGAATCACAATAAACACATAAAAACTCATCACGCTCGAGAGCCAGTAAACACAGAAGGTTAGATGAAATAAAACATAAAAGCACATTTTACTAGGTTAGGATAAAAAATATTCATTAGTATTCTATTCTTTAAATTTTTGCTATTAGCAAAATAAATGTTATTCGCACACTATTATATGAAAATAACTAACTATTTTATTTACAAGAAAATTTTGCATGGAAACCGTTTTAAGTTAAATAGGTTTTTTATTAGGGTATGTTAATTTTAATATTTTATCTACTTTTTAGATTGTTTAACATTTTATCTGGTTCCTACAATGGAAACCATTTTAATTTTTAAAAGTTTTTTTTTATTATATAATTTTTATTTTAAATATTTTATCTAATTTTTAGAATATTCAATATTTTGTCTGTGTCCTAAATATTATTCTACTAATAAAAATACAGTACCTGTATATCTAATTGTAAACTAATTTTAGTTTGTATCAATCAAACTAATAATGTAATCACTATATATAGAGGAGTATATATAGTGTTTAGGCTTCTATTTGTTTTTAAATAAATTGTTATTACAGTTTTCAGTGTAAATGAGACACAAAAACTAAAAAAAAAATAGTTGTTTTCAAATAATATTTTATATAGTGTCAAATATATAACAAAAATCTGTAAACTATTTTTTCACTAGAAATAATCAAATTAGTGCAAATAATTTTGTACAGTATGCAGTTAATCATGGAGTTTTTATAAACATAAACAAAAAAAATTCATTTCCAAGTTTATCAACATTTATTCTTATGGAAGTAAAGTATGTATTGAAAAGTGTTTCTCCTTACCAACTTTCTTTTTATACTTTTTCAGGCTTTAACAATAAAATTCAAAAATCAGGCTAATCAAGGAAAAGAAAGATTCATGAAAATAAATAGCCATTTATAGAAGTGATAAATCTATACATCCCCATATCCTCTGATTTAAAAAAAATGTATTTTATCTGACATTGTTAAACAAAAAGTTACAAAATTTTCAATATCTACAATACTTTGGAAAAAATGAATAGTGTACCAACCTTCTGATACTTGTTCATAAAAGCAAAGGATATTAATTTGTCTTTATCTTCTTGAGATTCCCAAATTTTGAGTTTTTGATAAAAAAGTAAAAGCTATGTTGGTGGAATCTTAGAAAGTCAAATATCTCAAAATTAATTTAAGCATTTTCTATAAAGTTATGGCGAAGTGGTTTATGACTATCCAATGTGCCAAACTGCTCTTAATAAAAAATTACAATTTTCTAGTAATTTGGAAAATATTAAAACTGAACCAAAAATTTAATTTGACATATTGTTTACACCTAATGATTTGGGTGAAGTCACATTCAGAGTTTAATATTAAAATTAAATTATGTATTGCAAGTGACATCACATTCAAAGTTTAATATTTAAATAAACTAGTTTATTTAATATTATAAAGTCTTTCATGAGTTTGTTTTGTATAAAGTTACTCAAATTGAATTGAACTCATTTTTATAAGTGTGTGAATATTTTTAAAGTTTTGTAGTTATATAAAATATGCTAAAAATAATGTTGTTTATGTGTAAAAACAGTAGATATTAAGAATTTTTATTTTAACACTTTGGATGCCACATTGAACATACCCAGGACTTAATTTTCTGATTTTCCCCGAATTGTTACTAAGTAAATCTGAAAAGATAATTTTTTGTTTTTATTTTTTACATTAAAAAAAATAAAAGAATAATAATTTTATAAAAGTTTTATTTTTTCAGCTTTTTAAACTGTGTTATTTTGTTGATAAAAAATAAAAATTGGTCAAAATTTTGTAAATGCAATATCAATACTAACATATTGATAACATTTACTTCTATAAAACATAAAAACAGATAATTAGAGTATAACTACATACCAAGTAAGGTTACACATGAAAAAAAAATTTTTAATTTCAAACATAAACCACACCACTTAGGTTAGTAATATAGTCGGAAGGAGAAAGATAACGTATTCTATCGCATAGAGATGGTTCAAGGATTAAAAAAAGTTTGTATGAACTATATGTGACTCCATTACTGTTGCGTCCGAAGGTTCTTGGTGAAATTCCATGTTTAAAGATAATAAAACACATTTTTTTTATTTTGTAACTTCCACTTTTTATAAACGCTTTGTGTTTGACTCCTAAGTGATAGAGAAAAAAAAAACTGTTTACTGATGTAATGTAATTTATATATATATATATATATACTTAGATGTAAATAGGGTGTCTTACTCTGTACACCTGCAGCAATATTCTTATGATAGCTGCTGGTGTTCTATGATGGCGGCATGCAAAGTGTTAAATTGACCATGTAAGTTTGAAATTGGTCTTGATTAAAAAACAAATTAACGGATTTCAACCATGTTTTCATTTCTTCCCAGGTAATAATTTTCAATGATCATGATAAGTACTTATTTCCCTGATTAGGTGTATTTCAAAACCAAGGGCCAATAAAACAGAACAAATTAGAAATTTTCAAATTTATTATTGTTTTAAAATACATACAAACTTTACATTGTTTTTCTACTCTGTCACTATTATGTTCCATAGACTTTTGCTATTGTGAAGCAAGCTTTTTTCAAACCGTTCACATAAAATTTCTCTGCCAGTTTTGCTCTGCGGTTTTTAACACTTCAGTTTCCTTTAATGGAGTTGTTAAGTTGTAGAAAAATATTGTAGTCACTGGGCACGAGATCAGGACTGTAAGGTGAAATTATTTTCACTAAATGAATGAAAACACAATTTTCACACGCTTATTTGTGCAATACAAATACAAGTCATTCTCAATCTCTACATGCTTCCGACAGTTGACTGAGATTACAGTGTGTTGGAGTCATAGTCCACTGTCGGTAGGGTTTGTGTGCATGTAGAAACTCAGGATGATGATGTATTCATTGAAATGTTATCTTGCATTTGTATTGCATAAAGTGTTTGGTGGGAAATTGTGTTTTCATTGATTCGGTTATTGAAGTTTCCAAAAATCTAGTTGATTATAAGGCGGTAGATAACAAAATTTCCATTATGAAAGAGAACAATTTCTGACCTCCTTGTTCTTGGTTTTTTTAATGTCACAGCATAGTTTAAAAAGTGTTTCACAATAAGCCTGTGATGTGATATTTGTTCAGGCTCCATGAACTCAACCCTTTTGGTCCCAGAACACATTTCCCTTTGGGAATGGGTTTGTGTGAACTGAAACACTGCATGGATTGTTGTTTTGACTCATCGTTGATGTAAGAAATACATGTTTCTTCATCATTGACGATATGGAGAAAAATTAATTTCCCTCCTACTCTATGAAAGCGGTTCAAAATAGCATGTTTATCTCTGATCTTAGGAAGCAGTTGAAATATTTCAACACCATTTGTGCACACAGTACGATAGCCTAGTGTGGTCACAGTTCTGAACAATAATATCTTTGAAAGTGGTGATTTTGTTCTCACTTTCGAATCCACACATTGGGTGAGATTGTCAATCTAAACGCTAGCCCTGCCACTCCTCTTTTTAACATGTAGCCTACATGTGAACAACCTTTCTGAACACATTGGCTCACTTTTCCTTCAATTATTGCAGTAGGCCCATATGTTTCACATACTTGATGGTGAATTTCAGCAGCACCATTATGCTCTCTTGTGTTTAAAAGAGTTGACTTCACAACTGGTGGGATTGTACATTTTCACACTAAGTCTACAAAGAACTGGCGACTTCATGGCAGTTAAAATGCTCAACAGTTAAAGGTCCTCTCCATGCGTAAACGTTATGAAGAACCAATTGGTGTTACCAATCGCTCTTTATAACCGATCTGCATTTATCTTATAAGTGTATACAGTTAGGAAAAAAAGCTGGAGGCAAAAATATACCTCTTTCCATAGTAATTATAAAAGAATTTCATTTATAATAGTAATCAAAAATACAAATTATAATTTTTTTTTAATAACTTTAAACTTGTGAAAAATGCATATGGAATAAATTTTGTTTGTATAGTCATGTTGAAATAATAGTTTATTTCAAAAATGAAAAACAAAGTCCCTGTTGGTTTTCATTATTAAAAAAGCTTATAATATATCTTAATATAATATTCATCTGCGAATTTTTTACTTTAAATAGCATATTTACTACAACTTACTTTATTCTTGATAAGTTTTAAGCTCAGTTTACCCCTTTTGATTTCAATAAATGTACACATTCTCGTTCTTGATATTAACTTATGAACTCTTTATACTAGATATCACCATTATTTCTCTTAATGTTTCATGATTTTCAACTAATCAAAACTGCCAGTTCTGAATAAACGGTTTAGATTGAAACTCACCTAAATATCAAGTCAAGTAATAAGTTAAAAACTTCAGGCTTATTAGCAACTTGTATTCTCAGACCAAAAAACCTAATGAACAAGATTGTTATTGTAATCAAAATATGAAAACAAAATAGGTTAAAATTGGAATTAAATGTTTTCTCTTATAGAAAAAAATGGAGGTTTGTATAAAGCCATCAATTAAACAACAATAATTGTGGTAATTACTAATGTAGGTTAAATGAAATAATCACATATTTCAATGAAGAAATAGATTCAGTCATACACTATCAGTTTCTGTTCAAATACTTTTAACGTTTAAACAATATAATAAAACATAGTTCCTATTTTAATAGTAAAATTATTGAAAAGTTTATAAAAATGAAAATCAACTATAGACATTTTTTCTAATAAATGCTAGAATTTATCTAGTGAGCATTTATAAAAAAATGTATTAAATAGATCTAAAATTTTTAATGAATAGTAGTAATATAATGTGTATTTAACAAGTTCCGTAATAATTGGTCATGTGCAACATTTATGAATTAATATATGCTTACATGAACATAAAAGTATGTGTAATATATGTCTAAAGTAAAGTATATATGTCTAATAGTATCTAAGTTTATTGTTCTTGAAAGGGTTCACTTGAACACCTCAGTGTGTCATTCATAATTTTATTTATTTTTAATTACACTGAGGAGTAAGAAAAAATATACATTTTTCCATAACTTTAAAGAAAAAAATTGTATACTTCTTTCAATTTCTGACAAAAGTATTTCAACACTACTAGATCAGTGAGTCAACTCTGATGGGTGTTATATATATATCTTTACGTTTTATAATAGCTTTCATCGATGGGATTGTAGCTAAATGAAATCAAGGTCAAATATATGACCCAATGATCGTAACTTTGTCGCATTAATAAAAATTATTATTATTAGCTGTTTAAAAAAAATTAAAATAACTTTTATTCATTTTACTTTTGTTGATAACTTAGCTCTCATTTGTCAACAGAAATCGTGTAAAGTTTAATTTCTTTAACCGAAAATGATCTTATTTCTTCATTTTAAGCTGAGAAAATTAAACGTAAACAATTCGAGTGCTTGTGCATATAGGCTAAGTGAATCAAGTGTTTTAATAATTTACTACTAAAAACAAGAAATATAACTTCAAAATATACGAGAATAGGTTACGCTATTGTACATGAGCACCACTTCAAATCCGTTATTGATATCTCTAATATAACAAGATTTCTATCAGATTATGTCAGTGATAAAATTTTGGTTGTATATTAGTAAAGATTTCACATTCTAATCCCCCTGTTGACTTAATTTTTTTTAGTTGCTTTTTACAAAATTTGTATAATGTGTGGATATTTGATATCGGAAATATATAATTTAGCTGTAAAAACCCAAAGCTTGATGAAAATAGCATTATCAAATTTAGTTTATACCCAATACCTCCCGATGTAGTGTAATTGCTTTGTATTTTAAAATAAACTGAATTGATAGGACATGAATTTAATGTTAATTGTGAATTATCTTCAACCCTGAAATCAATGTGTCGCACCAACTGTATAAAATGAACTATTTTAGACTAATGTAGAATCTTCAGGATAGGAAGTTACGAAATAAAAGGCTTTTTTTATATTTAACAAATTTATTAAATGGATAGTAAACTCTACCTTTAAATTCAGCCATTAAAGAAATTGTTACATTATTGCTAATTTACAAGCTATGCTGTTAATAGTTATGTTTTTTAGCAATAAATCCCTTTTGGATGCAGATTTAAAGTTGCAGACATTGTAGTATCCAAGCTATTGTAAAAGTACATTTTTTGCCAAATTTGATGAAAAAGCTAACAAGCTACTGTGGTTATATTGGTTTCTAGTTAGCAGTCTCATGTTTGTTTTTACATATACTGTATTTAGTATAGACAAGTTTAGTAAATAATCAATGTCAAAAATATCTGTTTTGAGCATCCATTAACCCAAAAAGTGGTTTTTGCGATGGTACACTGCTTTCTGTGCAGATCAAATGATTACTATTTTTGATCAAATTTGGTATATTCAGCCATATTTGGAATTATTTTGTCATTTTTTAAATAACTTCAAATTTGGGGGTAGCATAAGACCAAACTGTAACATTCTGATTTTCCCAAAACTTTAACAATTGTGATACGTTTTACTATTTGTCGTATCTAGATATCGATACGAAAAGTATAGACATTACAAAGCTTGCGAGTTATTGGTAAAAAAAAACAAGAATTGATCATGGAACTATATAAAAGGCAGATTTTGATGAAATATGATGATTAATAATCAGCCAAACTATGTAAAACAAACCTTGCCACCATCATTTGATTTTAATCAACTGTGATTTATGCTTAAGACAAGTTTATAGCACAAACAAGGCAAGCTTTGTATCTATTATTTATCTCTCAAGACTAAAATTTATCCCTTGTATATAGTTTAGAGATATTTTTGAGGATCTATTAATGAATATTATTTTTGGTTGTTGTAGGAAATAAATAAAATAATATTAGGTTATTTATTTATAATAAATATGAATTTTAATGAACACTCAAAAAATGGAGGCTGGATGTTAAAAAAAAAGAGAGCAAACATTTAAAAGCTAATTTATAGTAGCTGCTAAACTTATTCTACTTGAAAATTATTATATTTTTATTTTTAAAACTTGTTTGTAAATAATTTGTGTGTACATATTTGATATTATATTGTCAGATGTATTTGTATTTTAGCGAGTGGTTTATTATTCCTTGTACATATAGATGTTGTTTTTCTCAAATGTATGCTGTTTATAAAAATTTCTATTAACCCTTATAGTGTCAATTTTTAGTTGATTATTTTTGTAAAAGACTGACACTGAATTGCAATAGTTTTTAAGTGTAACTTAATGTGATTTGTTAATATTTTAATTTTCAAGGTGCTAATATACTTACTATACAAAGTATAGTTTGGTGTTAGATTTGCTTAAAATGTATAGGAATTTTTTTCAATAAAAGAAAATCGGTTTTTATGTGCAATTAAATGAAAAATAAAAGCTGTACAATCTTTTAATTGTATCCAATTAATATTCCTTTTTGTATTTTCATTGGATTTGTTTGTTTATTTTTGATTAATATTCTTAATGAGTCCTAACTAATATTCGTTGTTAATGCTAATAATTATTTTTTTAATTTACTTCATTTGTCAGAGAACAAAGTTGCCTTGATTCCTATATACAAAATCTCATTTAGGACTATCAAAGAATATTTTAAAGTATTAAACAAATTTAATATTGATATGTCATCTAAATTGTTTGTTAAAATGACATAATTTTTAAAGCTCCAGGTAAACTAATAGGAGAAGATAATTTTCTTATTTCTCAATATAATTACTGTATTATATTGAGTCTAGTTTTTCATATTTAAATTGGCCATACTAAACTAGTATCTGTGAATTGAGCCTGGTCTTTTTGTCCAGTTTATTAAAAAGTAATATTTGAGATCTGTTTTCTTAACTCCTTTCTATTACTATTTTGTTGTTGTTTTTGTATTTAGTTCAAAATTTGAATTGTTCTGAAAAAAGAGGCATTTATGGCTTTTTATATGTTTTTAGATGCATTTGTGTGATATCAAAGTTCATAATATATAACATTTAGGAAAAAAAACAGTATTTATAGTAACACAAATGTTCACTTCACTGATTCTCCCTATTTAAAAAAAAAAGAATTTGACATTATGTCGATCTCGATGAAGCTAGTTTTGATCTGAGCAAAAGTTCTGATTTATCAAAAATGTAATTGGGAATTTAACATGAATAAAAGTTGTAAGCACAGTTTGTTTACATTTCATTTTTATTTGAAACTTAGGTCAGACTTCGTCATCTGCAAAGTATAATTCTAGCTAATTTGGTTAGTATGGACATTAATAAATTATTAATGACAATGAACCTGCATTTATAGAGCCATATCTTGCAGTGTAGTTTCACAATTATTTCTGTTCTCATGTAGATTATGGCACTACATAACTATTTGTCTCCGAGTTATGAACCTGTATAGAAATGACATTTGATGGAAGATATTTGTATCTGAACTGGTGAATAGAGTTTTGAATAATAACCATTAGATGTATAAATTTACACTTGTTGTTTCTGATCTCATGAACTTAGAAATAATTACAGAATCAAGTGAAATGCTGCAGATCTGTTGTACTTTGCAAAGAGTTTACAGAATTCCAATAAAACAGAAAATGGCATTTGGAACCTCCATTTGTTTCAAGGCCAAGTTATAACTAACACTGCTTTAATAAAAACACTCTTAACTGGTAAGATATAACATAGGTTGCTTTCAAATAAAAGTAACATTTGAAAATACACTCAACCTATAATCTAGTGGAATTTCGTTAAAAAAAATATACTTGGTGGCAGAGAGATCTAATCACTTGCTCCACTCCAGTCACTTGTCATATGAAGAACAGATCAATCGAGGTTCTAAGTTGAAGTACTCGAGTTGTACCAATAATATAACTTGGAAAAAAATAACAAAGGCAAATTTTTGGATTACAATATGAACAAACCAAACTATTTTAGGAATATTGCAGATGCATCCATAATAACGTTTCACATATTTATACTTGTTTCTTGAAGAACAGCTTTCAAGAAATATATTTCTACTTCTTGAAAAATGTGGCTTTCCTAAAAATTCACTCATTGGTGACAGAATTCATAATTTTTATTTTTAATTTGGATATTTTTTTAGTAAGTTGTAATTTTACCCACCCTTGTTTAAAACCATTATAACAATTGTAATGCTGAGTTTAATTTTAAAAAAGAGTGACAATTTTTTATCAATTCCTCATGTATTTCTCATAAAAGAAAAAAGTAGCTACAAAAGGTCCTCTTTAACAAATTATTCTGAAGGTAATCTTAGGAATGGAGCATTGTTCACCCTACCAAATATGTAAACATTAAAAAAAATTGTATAATATTTAATGTAAATAATTAGCTAAAAACCTACCAGGGTGGTAATCATAAAATTAAGCAAATTATATAAAAAAAACTTTGAAGAATGTCATTTTTTCAAAATAATTTTCTTCATACATTCCTTCAAGATTATTCTTGACTTTGGAAAGAATATGAATTTTCATACTATATTTTGTGGAAAGATGAAGAACACCATGATCATTACCTCCTTTTAAAAAAAGAGAGCTAAAAATACTCCTAATAGTGTCATCAGAAGCTAATTATACTTTTACTATCAATTGCTACTTGAATTTTTTTTAAATTGTATTTTGTATACGCTCACTTTTTTTACTATTTTTGACCCTATAACTGGTGGCATCCCCGTTTATAAGGGAATCTTTAAAAACAGTGGAAGGGATATAAGCAGATACATAAATGTTAACAAGAATGTGTAAATATATTTTATTTTTAAGAGCAAGTGTTACAGAATGTTCCAAACAAGTTAATAAAGCTAAGAATTTAATAATAATTAGATGAATAGTCGAGTTTAAATTTGAGTAATTTTGGTTTTCAGTTTGAAATAAAAAATATACTAATGATATACCTTCATAATACTGTATTTTTCATGCAATATCAAATGTTAAACATCAAAAATGGTCATTTGATAACGGATTGTAATGAATTAGTTGATAGAAACAAACAAAACAAAAATATGTTAAATAATACTTAAAAAAAAAAAATTAGAAACCAAAATTGCTCGAATTTTGTGCAAAAATACAGTAAATTACTGCGAAAATAAACATGTCTTTATAAAAATGAATTGATGATATCAAATTAATCCTCTAATTCACCAGATTCGTAAGCTTGTCTGTAAGATTTTTCTTTCTGTTCTGGATCCAAACGAATCATGTCATCTATACGCAGGATTGTAATAGCTGCTTCAGTTGCAAACTTCAGAGATTTGATCTTTGACATAGTTGGCTCAAGTACTCCTGCCTTTCGATTGTCACGAACTGTACCTTCTGTTAAATCTAATCCAACCCTAGAATATAAATTTTAAAGAGGTTTATAAATTAGTTACAGGATAAAATTATTTACTTTAAACTATGTAAATATATTCATCACTTAATGCAAAGTTAGGAATAAAATAAATATCATTGTGCTGTATCATCCAAGTTTTCCATGTTAGACAAATTCTCAACAATCCTTAATGTTTTTGTTGTAAGACTCACATGTCGCTATTAAACGGTCTTTGTTTAAACGTAATTTCAAAATTTTTATGTTAACTATCTGTTTACGATTTTAATAGAGAACATATACTTTCTAAATATAAATTTGTAGTAGTAGATATACAAAGCGTTACCAACAAATTTAATGTGATATGTCCAAACATAATGACTATTACATGCTCTAAATCCCTGAATTTATCAGCTACAATATTTTAAACCACATTAGTTTAATTTATGGATTGGCTAAATGTTTCATTTGTTAGATATAGAGTTCCTTTGTCTATCATTAAATTTTCACAAATAATATATAGTTTAAACAAATAAAAAACCTACAAAAAAATACCTGAATACAATTAACCTAATAATTATTTGTTTTGTAAGATATTAGGAAGTTCAGAAAGGACCAATTTTCAGCACTGGAAATTTACACTGATACGATGATATTAGGCACCATGGAACTGTAGTTTTTCAAAGCATGGTGGGCTATATTCTGACTTACTAAAGTACAAAAATAAGAAAACAATGCAGTTAAAGTATTACATAAATATATAAGGAAAATATTATATTTAGATATAACTACTTACCATTTTAAATGTGCATGATCTTTTTTCGTTTGACTGGAATTGTGATATGCTCGTAACTTTGCTACAAGATCAGTAGCATCTTGTGCAGCATTTACAGCCAATATTTTTGGAATTACAAGTAAAGAGCGAGCAAATTCTGCTATCGCCAACTGCTCACGAGAACTCTGTAACAACCATAATAGCCTCAGTTAAATACTTGCTATAAAATAAGAACGATAGAAAAATACAATATAATAAAAAACAATGTTTAAACAAAAATAATAAGAATTATTCAGTATTTTTTGTTAATTATAGAATTATATATTTATTGTTGAACATACGAGGGGGGACCCAAAAAAAAACGGGAATTTGATCACAACTCCTTTATTTTTCAATATTTTTACACCAAATTTTGGTCACTTTCAAAGTAATTACCATTGACTGCAATGCACTTCTCTAATAGTTTCTTCCATTGTTCAAAACATTGTTGATATTCACTTAACCCTCCAATGGTCACATGTTAAATTTCTTCGTTTGTTAAAAAATTAATTAAATATATTATTTCTATACAAAACCTAACTTATAAGATATCATTTTTCTCAGAAAGATGCATAGAATCCATCTATGCAATAAAAAAAAATTTTTTTGAAACGGTTTTGGAGTAAGTATGTTACATGTCAAAAACGAAGTTACCAATTTTCAGGAAAAAGCTGTATATTCCAAAATCAATAGCTTACTACCTTTTTCTAAGATATACAAAAGTTTTGTGTAATATTTTTGAATATATTTAGGGGGAAAAAAAATAAAATTTGTTATATTATCAAAAAAACAAAAAATAGTTTACGGAAAAATGTAAAATGATAATTTTTTTTTCAAAAAATCACAAAAAATAGTAATATTTATCTTATACAAAAGTTCTATATCTCATTATGTTCAGAAAGGTGCATAGAATGTAGGTGTGTAGTGAAAAAAAATGTTAGATGTATCACATTTGGTGTTTTTTGGTCAAATACCAAAAAATCGAAGAGTAACGGAGCAGAAATTTCACAGAAATGGTAATGAATAACATACTAATAGATTTTTAGGATTTTTTTCAACCATTTCTTGAGATTTGTCATATATTTGTGAATATATTTAGGGGGAAAAAATAATAATATGTTACATTTTCTAAATAAAAATACCGATTTTCCCTAAAAAGGTAACTTTTACAAGTGAGGTTAGGTTTGTAACCTCCACAGTTTAGACTCACTAGTACCAATTTGAAGATAGATCAAAGACAAAAGTTATAGATTTAACTAAGAAAATATATACTTTACAAAGAATAACACACATATTCACTTTTATAATCATATAAAACACTATATATAAGACAATTTGCATATAGCCTAAACTTACCGTTTCGGCCTAGGTTATCGCAAATAAGAACGTTCAAAAACTAAACTATCACGCAAAAACATAAGCTTTAGATATAAAAACACATATATTGTAACTTTTATACACAATTTATATACAATTTGTATACACAAACCTTCAAAATAACAAATATCTAACCCCAAAACAATATGTGCCACACCTTTTATTACAGTATTTACGTCACACAATTTGCGTCTGTTGAGAGTTCAAACCAATACCTTCTAAGTATGTATTGCCAACATCAAGTGGTACCAACTTGTAGAATGGAATTTCCCCTACAACTTAGTGTAAAGAAATATAAGAAATATAATAATAGAAAACAAAGAGAAATGCAAACCTAATGCCAACAAAATTTCGTCTCGTCAAGTTTGTTCTACGTTCAAGTAGGAATATCTCTGGATCTATGAGACGCAGAAAAATTTGTAATCTATGGTTGGAAAGAGAAACATGTGATCTATAGAACAGTGTTTTAGTTGACTTCAATGACAGATAAATAGAGTTGGAATAATATCGGGAAAAATGGCGTCGCGCTAACGATTAGGCGCAGAGTTCAAATCTACGATTTTACGCATCAAAAATATGCGAACTTCACCAATTTTTGGAATATTATTTATAACGTTTTGTGGTATTTTTTTTTGCATGATTATGCATCTACGGAACATTAGCTTTCCAACGGTATTTTATTTATTGCGATCGGATAATTTTAAGTGGGCGTAACGTTGAATGGCAAAATACGTGTTTTATAGAATGCAGACTAGTTATGCACGGTGCGCTGAGGTCGATTCGGGGTCGAATGACCGTTGGTGGGTTAATGGAATGTTCTTTAGTCCACCCAGCGATTTTTGTTTCACCTCTTCTACAGTCTCAAAACGTTTACCTTTCATATTCCTTTTGTCGGGGGAACAAACTGCTTCACAGACAGGCTTCGAAACAGACATGAAGTCGGTGCTCCCTTTGCTCGTCTGTGAAAGGTGTGGAACATGTTTGGATGCAACTCTTCTCATGCACAAATCCTCCGGATTGAACTCCAAGTGAACCCAGACATCACAAATAATTGATCAATGGTTCGACGACGGTCTTCATGAACCAGAGTGTTGATTTTCTCAACGTTATCGTCAGTTCTTGACATTGAAAGGCGCCCAGAATGAGGCTGATCTTCAGTCGACATTTCTCCATTTTTAAAACGCTGAAACTACTCGTAGACACTTGTTTTACTTAAAGTAGCTTCCCCATAAGCTGTTTTAAGCATAGAGTTTCCGTGGACGTTTTCCCCAACAGGAAACAAAATTTCACAACCACACGTTGCTCCCGACAGTCAGCAATTTTACGTTTTTGCCGAAACGGAAAAAGGTCTTTCACAAAAAAAGTTCTCACGGACGAACTGATCCACTCACAGCGAACAAATGTCGCACACTGACGTGTACCAATGTGACTCAAGACTCCCTCTCCGGCCGACCGCCCACGCCCCTTTCCTCACCAGCCCGATTCCCATTATTTTTGGGTCCCCCCTCGTAAATGATATTAGCAAATTTTTAATTTGGAAATTCTAGTTAATGTCTCTTTCATGGCATAGCTATGAAGTGTTTACTTATAGGAGTAATTTGACACTATTTTTAACCCCCCCCCCCCCCAATCTAATTATGTGCTTGTTATTAATGCTCTAGAAATCACAATTTTTATTGGATTTTGCTTTTTTAAAACTTATATAAAATAAAAAGCTATAGGTCATACTTACTAATGATGTGGCAAAATTCTCTAAATATATGGAAAGAGCTGCTTCCACTGCACCTCCTCCAGCAACGACAGATTTGGACTCCAAAACACGTTTTACCACACAAAGAGCATCATGCACGGAACGCTCCATCTCATCACAATAGAAATCATTTGGTCCTCTAAGAATGATTGAGGCGGCTGTTCTTGCTTTAGGCCTGAAACATGAAAATATTATTACAACTTCTATAATTATTACACTAAACAGGAAAATAAATAATATGTAAATTTAAAGACCTGAATGGAATATAACTGGACCTTAATTTTGAATTTTAGACTGAATTTTTGATTTTAGATACAAATATAAAATTCTAGTCATGAGAGTTTTTATTCTCATCTGATGTTATAATATAGCCAAGTGTTAGTTTTTAAAAAAAACATAATAGAATTATTGTTAAGGGCTACAATGGTTTGGGTACATTTGGATTGAAAGATGGTGTACTCTGCAGAAGGTTACAGGACTTGTTGAGAACATTTGACTTGATGTGGTTGATTGACTCTCCTACCCGTGTGGCGGCAACGTCAGCTACAGCTATAGACAATGCCATCACTAATATAATCAAAGATCAGTTATCGGTTGGAATTGTCCAATCGGGTATCGCTGACCATTATGCTCAGGAGATTGTTTTATTTGATTATTATAAAAAAAATTTACTGCCTTTATATAACTTTTCTCGGCAGACATGTGCTCATAACATTGCCCAGTTGAAGTTTTTACTGCGAGGAGAAAGCTGGTTGTTTCTTGAGCAAGTAAAAAATGTAAATGAGCAAGTCTCAGAATTTATAAAAAACTTTGAATATAATGTAAACTTGGCATGTCCCTTTAAAAAATGCAAGTCCAAAGTAACAGGTAATCAAAAACATTACTGGATAACTAAAGGTATCTTGGTGTCAAGTCAAAAATTAAAACTGTTAGCTGAACTAAATAAAATTTCCAGAGAGGAAACATTCAAGAACTATTTTGTAAAATATAAAAAAGTGTACAAAAAAGTCATCAGTGCGGCTAAGGCATATGAAGTTAACAAACAAATGGCAGCTACTGATAACTTGTCTAAAACCGCCTGGAAGATTATTAATGGTAATGAGGCTGAGAAATCAAATGGAGCAATCACCTTGGAGGTGGAGGGGAAGCGCTATGCTGATCCATCGAGGGTGGCGAATATGTTTAATCACTTTTTCGCTAATATAGGTAATCCAGAGGGATCAAAACCTACTAAAAATATAAATACTGTTTTATATTCCCCTTCCTCCTCGATGGCATTGTTTCCTGTGTGTGAAGCTGAGATGGCAGCAACACTCATAGGCCTAAAGAACTCCCAGTCTTCTGGATTGGATGGAGTGTCTACCTGGCTTTTAAAAAAGTGCTCTCAAGAGCTGATAAAGCCTTTCACAATTCTGGTGAACAATTCCTTCATGGAAGGTATCTTTCCAGACTACTTTAAAATAGCTAAAGTCATCCCTATCTATAAAAATGGAGACATGGCAATGATGACGAATTATCGTCCTATATCCTTGCTTCCTGCAATCAGTAAAGTTTTCGAAAAACTCTTTCTGAATCGTCTTCAAAATTTCTTGAACAAAATGAACATTATTGTTAAAAGCCAGTTTGGATTCTTGAAAGGGAAGACAACAATTGATGCTATTATTAATTTAATCGAGTATATTTTAACAGCAATGGATGGGCAGGAACATACACTAAGTGTATTTCTGGACCTGTCCAAGGCTTTTGACTGTGTAGACTTTCATTTACTTTTTAATAAATTAGAAGCATATGGGATCAGAGGCGTACCACTTGATTGGTTAAAGTCATATATGACTAACAGGAAACAAGTGGTTCAGGTCGGAAATACTTTATCCGATCCAGTTGACCTCAATTATGGAGTTCCACAGGGATCCATTTTGGGTCCAGTATTGTTTATTATATACATGAATGATCTACACTTCAGTGTTAGGAGCGGTGGTCTAATTCAGTATGCTGATGATACCACTATAAGTCTGAAAGGGCACAGACTATGTGATACTGAAATAAATGCATTTATCCTAGTAAACACTGCTTGCCAGTATTTTTATGAACATAATCTTAAAGTAAACACATTAAAGACCAAGTGCATGCTTTTTGGTTTAATGCCGGTCTTAGAAGAAGGCCTTCATATAGTGTTGGATGAGCAAATAGTAGAGACAGTATCATCGTTAAAGTTTCTAGGGCTCATCCTTGACAGCAAATTGTCTTGGGCAGAGCACATTAGTGAGCTGTGCAAGAAACTGAGTTCGGTAGTTTTTCTGCTCAGGTCACTGGCAAAGTTCTGTTCAGAACACATTTTAAAATTAGCATACTTTGGTCTATTCTCTTCTCACCTAAATTATGGAATTGCTCTGTGGGGTAATTCATCAAAGCAAATGATCCGAAGGGTCTTCAGTTTGCAAAAGCAAGCAGTAAGAATTATTGCTCGTCTGGGCCATCGTGATTCTTGCAGGGAAGTATTTAAAAAGCTAGGTATTTTGACCTTTCCCTGTATGTACATTTTTGAAGTAATTTTACATTACAAGTATAAGAGTACTGTGACTCGAAACACTGATGTGCATACATACAATACCCGTCATAAAAATGACTTCCGTGGCAAAAAGCATAGATTAAAAGCTTTCGACAAGCTACCGTCTGAGACTGGAGTCCGTTTCATGAACAAACTCCCTAAAGAGGTTAAAGAAACGATGGAAGTCAGTGTTTTCAAAAACAAATTAAAGCGGTTGCTGAAGTTCAATGCTTTCTACACTGTGGGGGAGTTTCTTGATGCCACATTATAGCCTATTATTATAAAAAATGAGTACCCATGTATAAATTAAATGTACTGGCTAAGGTCATAACAATGGATAGAAGAGAAGAAGTTTGTGGATTTTAAATTTAATGTGTGTGTATTTTGTGTTATCATAATTTTTAAGAATATGAGTTTTATTTAAATTTTGTAATTCTAATGTTAAAATTTGATTTTAATAAGCTGACGTGCCATATAAATATATTATTTATCAAAAATGGATCAATACAGATTGATATAAAATTGAAGTTGAAATAATTATGTACTAGAGTTTACTTGACTTTGAAATTTCTTGACCTAAGCTTAAAGCCACGTGAGAATTTTAAAACTGTATAATTTTTCTTTTATATATATGTATATGTTATTTATTATAAACTGTATGTTGTCTCTATCTTTTAAATGATTTATTGTGTTTGTTGGATTTTGTAACTCATTATGTATAGCTATTGTATTAGCATATCTTATCCATGATTATTGACTTGTCTAAATACAAATGTAAATTTGTCAAACAGACTAATAAAAATTGAATTGAATTGAATTGAAACAAAAGACAAAAAATTATGAAAAGCAGAGCAATAATCTGTAAAATCAAGTTCAAGAATTAATATGTATGGTATTTATGAAAATATTGTGGTAACCCTAAAAGATATTGCCAAACCAAATATGGAAACTGAAATAATAGCTGACTATTCTTAAATTATTGAACAGTGGGGGGGGGGGGAGGAGGAATTAGTAAAGATTATTAAAGGAACACAACAAATAATCTCTATTGAATACAGTATACGATTCTATAAAAATCCAATTTTAATTTTGTCAAAAGAAAATTAACAACAATACTAACAAAAAGTTTAACTAGCAATGATATTTCAAATTGAAAGCTACGTTAATTTAAAGAAACTTCTTTTTGATTAACTTTTGAAGAGTGCAAAACAAAGTATTCTAGTCGGTAACCAAATTGGAATATAATAAACATCACAGAACACAATAAAATTGTTATCAATCAAACAACACAAAAACAAAGTTAACATCAAGGAAAAAATCCCCAATAAAGTCAATATTATTACACAATGAAATAACTAAATTATTTTATGATAAATTAGAACAAATTAATAAACACATATGATCTTAAATTGATATACACTTTTTAAAAAAGAAATGACACTAAATATAAATACAATCATAGTAGATATTAACACAGCTGGGGCCTAGGGGCTGGAGCGGAGATCATGCAGTTGAATGTCTGGTCGCTGCTGTGGCCTCAGGAGTACAGCTGTGCTCAAGACAGATGGAATGGTACGCATAAATTATTTGCGTCCCAGTGCAGCTAAAGTTGCATCCTGCTCGTAGTGGTCCTGCACTGGACTGCTAATCCTAAACGATCCAGTCTTGACAGAATCCATCGGATCTAAGGGAGTAAACCCTGATAAAAAATCACCCAAAGGAATTCACTCTTGAGTACAGGATTATCGATCCTGGAGTACCTTGATCCTTTTCCAACTTGTCTTGGGTCAAGTTCCTCCTTTATCACATATTCTGTCTGGTCTCTCTTGTTTCTTGTTCTTTTCAACCCTGACGCTATTAGAGTATTCGAGGGCTAGGGTGTCCACTTTTTTTCCTTTTCTCTTATCTCTTACGTTGAAAATTTTCATGATGTGTGATCAAAATACGAAATTACCCCAGGTGGGAAAGCCTGCAAAGGTGAATCACACCGCCGGTTTCGATCGGGTGAAAGCCCCGGTGGCTGGCGCTGGTTAGGTTTTGGGGGCAAACAAGCACACGCTGAAACAACAGGAATATGTGTACAATTTTTGACCATAGATGATAACACTTATGGCCAAACGGTTAGTTAACAAAAATATTTGTGAAACAGAGACTATCTGCAGCCCAATGTCTCTCCATGATAGGTGAATGGATAAAATCGATGTCCATTGTGATGTTGACAATGATTTTATTATCCACTTGTAAGGCTGCCGCTAAGGCAGATATGTTGGAATTTTTGTTTGCTATCTCATCAAGATTTGACAGGATCACTAGATAGCTGTTGAAATGCTCTTTTCAGCCATATATAATATCTTTTCAACTATATAAGATTTATGAATTTTGATTTGGCTTTCCACAGGTTTTCTTTCATCATTATTGTTGAAAGGCAAAAAACCTCTCGCTTATCATCGGCTTATAAAAAAAGAAGAAAGGTGGATAAAGTAAACCATGAGAATAAGCTGAAATAAATTATTGATTCATTCACCGTCATGTGGTATTAAGGATTTGATATTATTACCATCAGGATTTTTGTAATGCCCAGCAAATTTTAAAACGTATTCACAGTTTTAAAAAATGTATACATTTACTTCATTAATATGAAAAAAAAAATTTATTTCATATTTTCTCATTTAAAGAATATTTTCAGTTGCAAAATCATTTACCCGCTATTCAACGCTTCATATTTGATGATTGAATAACGGTTGAAATGAGACAAAAAACAATAAAATTAATATATACAGTAATTGGAAACATATTTACACTCACCCTTTAATCAAAATTAGCTCATCATCACATACAGTTTCCTGAACAACTTCTGCAGCTTCTCCTACTGAACTGGCTTCAAAACTTTCTTCTCCTAGAATAGAAAAGTCATTAGGTAATGAGAGAGATAAAAGTTTTGAAAATAATAGATAAAATCCCACCTATAAATATCAAAGTAAAATAAAAAGTTGGGAGTATTCAGCAATGCAACTGAGTTTTACTAACCTTTGGTCGTAAGGTAATTAGTTTATTAGTTGGCAAAAATCTATTTAATATCTTCTTCTTCAAAGTCTCACAAACATAAAACTAACATAATAATTTATACAGAAAATAAAAAATAAGATAACCAGAAATAAAAAATAAAATATCTAAAAATATACAACAAAGAAGAATGTAATTGAAATTCTAAAAACAAAAAGGTAAAATTAGCAAATTGTTCAAATCAATAATATTATTGAGTAAAAATGATTCTTCGCCAATTAGCTTTAAAGTCCACTTTTAAAAATCATTATGAATAAAGACAATTTATTAAAAACTCTAATCAGTGTAAGATGATAGTTTCTAGCCTTCAACAAAGAATTATACACAGACTCCGAGTTGCATAAGTATGAACATTATTGCCAACATAAAGTTATGGTGACCTATAATGTGCTTGTTCTACTTTGATAAACATTATTCTTTTCTGGGAGTACTATCCCCCATATTAAGTCTTGTTCTGTAGAATTGTACTTAACAAATAAATATATAACTTTTGATAGTTCAATAAAGCTTCAAATAATTTTACCTTCCATATTTGTAAGAGAAGTCAAATACGAAGCACCAGTTGCTTTTGCAATCCTCTTGAGATCAGCCTTCTTTACTCTTCTAACTGCCATAGCGCCTACCTCTACAAAGTACTGGAGCAACAAAATATTTCTCAATTTTAATATAATTAATATTGTAGATTTTTATAATTTTAAAATTTATGAGCTCAAAAGCTTTGAACAGAATAAACTATAAACAATGGTAAAAATATGATGGTTTTAAAAATCATATATTATATAGGTTAGAGTTTAATAGGGGACATTAATTTAAATTTTGTATGGATAGGAGACAAAGACTTACCTCGGAAAGTGGTCTTTGGTATTACAAAGTAGTACACAAATAGGAAAACATACAATAAAACATTAAAGTTCTGAAATTTTCATAAAAATACTTTCTCTCAATCAGTAGAGAGTATAAAAAGAAGACTAAATATTGCAACACCAAGAAAATTTGTTTCTTAAATAACAATAAAAAATATAAATAAAAAAGAACAATATGTTTATATCACATGAAATTATAAGAAGTTACCTTGAATAATTATCGTTACAAAAGCAATTAACTTATTACTTCAGCAAACAGACAAGGGCATTGCATCGGCAAATTTATAGATATATGAATGAATGAAATTGAAATGTGTTTAAATAGAAACTTTAAAAAAGAAACATCAATAATAAGATAATTATATCAAATGAACTTATGCTAAATTAAAGGTGATCTTAAAAATATAAACATTTTATACGGTACGTTATTAGAAATCAATTTTTTTTTACAATTTACACTATTGACCGAAGGTACTTGTTTGAACTCCATTTTAATGAAAAAACAAACACAATATTTAGTAAATTATACAATTTTATTTAGTTGAGAGTTCAATTGAGTAAATTTACTCAATAAAATTGTAGAATTTACTAAATATTGTCGGCTTTTCAATTGTTTTTATTTATTAATAGTAAACCTACGAGAAAACATTTCTTTTATAAGTAAAGGCAATTATTACATCATTTGATGTAATTTATAAAGTTGATACCTAACTTGTGGCTCATGTTGAAATCTAATAATTAACAAAACTCAAAAATAAAACAAAATCTTTTGATACTACAAAGAAGAAATCCCACAAATAAGATCATAAATCTAATTTTATGAACTTATTGGGGTTGTTCAACAACTGACCATTAACATGGAAAGTCATTTACTCACAAAATCCCAATTTATTCCAACATGATATAAGTAAACTCAGCTTTTTTTTTAGACCTATCAGCAATTTCATGAAAGAATTGAATTTTGTAAGAAGCAAAGGTAATTTTGTATTTTAATATTTGGAAACTGATTCTTACCATATTATCCCTAACATATGCCCCAAACATACTGATACAAACAGGGCGGAGTCAGGTACATATCCTAAAAATTTTAATTTGAGAATATGTCTACTCCTATAATGTTTATGACAATTTTATTTTTATTTTCTCACATATACATAGCATAGAGAAAGTTATGTGTAATGGGTTGAAAAATTAAAATAGAGGTTTTTGCGGATATGTCCATTTGAGGTCCCTTGAACTAAAAAAAGTGGTTTTCGGAATGATGTCTGTTGTATATGAGAAGTTCAATAGGTAAACACAAGGACCAATTTTAATAACATATTGCTCGTGGGCATATTTTGTCCATATCTCGAGACAGGGTTTTTTATAACTCAAAATTGAAGGTGTGATAATGTGAAAAATTAAAGTTTGTTTGTAGGTTTGAAAGCCGCGGTAAAGTATAAGGGGGGGGGAGGCTGTTTAAATAACATTTTGTATTCGGTAAATTCTTAAATAACATTTTGGATTCGGTAAATTCATTTATAAGAGAAAAATAGATTTTCAAAACAACGAAATAAATAATAGTGTTCAATTCTAGTATAAATTGTTTAATAAATAGTGTATGTAAATTTTAGTGTTTTACGGGGTGTGTGTTGAACTTTTGGAACAGTTAACCGGGGGAAGTCTGGCGGAAGTAACATACCTCATGGCAACTCAGCTAGTCTAAGTCCAGCGTATGGAGAGACAAGATGTGAATAAGAGTCTTAGTTCAGAGTGATCAGACGCTTTTGATATACAGTAACTTTTACAAAATGTAACTAAAATATGTTAAAGTGTATTAAGAGAACATTTTTAACTTAAATTTGAATGGTGAGATGTATTAATTTTGTGTGACGAACAGTATTGGTTTGTAAAACCGGACAAAGTGTTCAATGAACAACGTGTCACGCGCAAAGACAATAAATGATCATTTGTATCATGTTCAAATACGGTAGGAAGATGAACAATCGCGAAACGTTTAATGAACTGTAAAATTGATAAACATTTTGATCGCGGACATAAACTGTGAACAGTTAACAAATTTGAGTGCGAGTAACGTGGTGAGGACAGACAGCCATCAAATGTTTTACATGAAGGAAGATCTTCAACAAAAAGACGGTAACCAGTGTTATAAAACGCTGAAAATAAAATCTCATGTATCTATGTAAAATTTTTATGTCTAATGTTTTGTTCTTAAAAGATTTAATATTTTAATGTGTCATTTATGTTTTTGAGAAATAAAAATTTTGATAAAGTAAATTCAATACTAAAAGACAGATAATCATAATCTGTTTGATTTAATAAACTATTTAGTAGTTGCAACTTAAAGATAAATTCATGATTTAAAAAAAAATAGACCTTCTTCAAAGGAAACAATAATAATTTTTAGCTAGGATATATAATGAATATATATGTATAATTAAAATAATTTCATGTTTAATAAATGTTTGTTAAATTTCAGCTACAAGTGTTTTCATTTCTAGAATCCAAAATCACTGTAAGTACACTTTTAAAAAAACTACACCCTGAGATTTAAATAATTAACTTCATTTTTTCTAAATTGATGTTTAACATCTGGCGCCCTAAACTGCTGTGCAATTATTAACTAAATTAAACTTTAAATTCATTTTCTTTTAAATGAATATAAATAATTTTCAAAACACGTCACCCTTTTAATTATCACAAAGGGCAGTTGCTGTAATAACAAGGAAAAAACACAAATTTATGATTTTCTTAATTAAATAAGCTCTAACAATTTTGTTCTAACAATTAGCTCTAACAATTCAAGTGTAACATCAAAGGATCCAAGCAAAAAATAAAATACCAGTTAGTGATATAAATAAACATGATGGATGAAATATAAATTTCATTGATGTTTATTAACAAAATAAAATAATTTATATATTTCAACACAATTATTTTACAAATTCAATACATTTATTTGGGTCTCGTGTATTGTCTCTTTTAATTTGCCACGGCTAGCCCTTTGAATAGGAGCTTTTACAGTTATTATTACAATACAAAGTTTTATATGTTTTTATAGTCCTAGGGATTCTACACAAAATACAACACAATTGACAAAACCTTATACTAATTTCTTACATCTACACAATTTATACTTAATTTTAAATAGGTGTCTAGCTGGTGAATTTATAAAATGATTATATTGTGAAATACAAATTGGATGATCATATTAAAATACAATTAAAAGTTTATGAAATGTTCACTGTTATTTGATTTAAGAGTTTTGTTATTTATAATTTTTGGCCAAGCTAGCTATCGATGTTAATTTAATGTTAAAAATATGTGAATTCCTTTAAGCTGATACTTACAGCTTGCTTGTGACAACCACTTTTCTTGTTTCCTCTTCTTCACTTGTTTATTATATTGTATGTTTAACACTACACTTTAATACACATATGTACACTGGATATTTTCTTAAATTATATGGGTTATAATTTCTTATGGATATATTTATATATTTAAGTTTGATGGATGAAATGGTATATGAACTGAAATGAAATACGATGGGCAGTTTGAAGTGTGTGACTACTTTGGAGGCGATCAGGGTCTTGTGGTTGATGATATGATACCCTGAGGTGATGGTCTATTTATAAACCTGAATTAAGGTATCATTATAAATTACCTTAATTACCAATATAAAAGAAAAACTCAATCATGAGGTTTTTATAAAATGTTAATTTCTTTAAATCAGCATTTGCAGATTTCATTCAAATTTTAGTTAAATGCCCAAACCAGTGTGTAAAATTGCCAGTAAAAAATATGACGGTTTAGAAATAAACAAAAAACAAAAATGAACCTCGAAAAAAACTTTTTTTTTTATTATTAAAAAGTTTGTGGAATGTTTTGGGACTATTTAGTTGAATTTTAATTAGATTTTAAAATATCTGAATTATGTGCCATTTATGAAGACTAAATAAAGTAACTAAATTATTTAACTATAGTTTTAAAGAATATAATTAATCTAGGTTAGAATTTAATAGGGCACATAGCCTATTATGTTTAGATTTTGTATGAACAGGAGACACAGGCTTACCTTGGAAATTGGTCCTTGGTATTACCTAGTAGTACATAAATTGGAAAAAAAAAAAACACAATACAACACTAAAGTTCTGAAATATTTTGTAAACACCGTTCACTTTCTCAATCAGTAGAGAGTATAAAAAGACGACTATACAAAAGTATAATAACCTATAAATCATGATGTGGTTGACAGTTGTGACAGGATATTACATATTAAATATGACAATCTTACTTTTAAACAAAGGTCATCTATTCCACCACTGCAAAGAATAACATTTGTGCCCACAGCTAGAATCTTCTGAATTCTTTCTTTGGTGATATCTAGTTCTCTCTGACGGATAGCATCAAGTTTCTCTGGATCAGTTACCAAAACCTATTTATAAACAATAATATCAATATTAGAGACGAAGATCTGTAGACATTACTAACAATATTTTGAATAATCATATGATTGCTAGAAGTATATCTTGTGACAATTAATTAGCTAATCTCAACTATTGTGAAGACAAAGTCATTGATTAATATGATGTAATGGTGATGAAACCAAGCTACTGTGAGAAGATAAAGTGAAAGCGATGAAGGGATGAAGTGGAGTGCAGGGAAGAGTACCACACCTCCATTTCCATGTTAATCACTCTACTATCCACACTTTACAGCAATTTCCTTCTATGACTCGGTTATTGTAGTGTTGTAATGCTTACAGATCTTTATTGGTATAATTTAAATAATTATTAAAAGACACTTCTAGTTATTGAGAAAAAAAAAAACGTGATTAATTTATATCAAGGCATGGAAGTTATACGAAACGTAATTAAATAATAGGACAAACAGAAACATACAAATATGCTCAAAAAAAAAAAAAATCTTATTTGCATGTTTCTAAACTACAAGGGAATGTCTAATGGAAGTCTAATACTGGGGAAAAAAGAGGACTCTGTTCTCCGCCAGGGGAGAGGGGGATGGAATGTGGTTGGGAAATTCTTCTGGTTTTCTTAAAAGATATCCCCCTACACCTATACATTATACAATTAAATTAAAGAATATATCTCTAGTTTCAGACAATATCTTTTACAGTTACTGTTTCATTTAAAAGTTAATTTAAAACCACATAACATTTTTAATAAACAATAATTTTAAAAATATCAAGCTGGATTAAATGCCGATTTTTTTTAATCTGGATCTTACAAAGAAACCAACAATAAAGAATAGGCGCCTACATTAAATTAATAATAAAGGAATTAATTACAATACAACATAAAATGGCATATAAAATTTTGGTAATACACAATTTTAATTATTATTAATATGGTTTAATCAAACATTTACCATCATTTGTGTATATGAAACTTGATACACGATGTTTCAAGAATACAAATTAACTCTTGTTATCAAGTGTAAAACTAGATTTTTTTTTAAACCAGTTTTCTCTTTTATGTTCTAGTTTTACAGTTGATTTATATTCTCGAAACATCATATATATATTGGTGTGTTTCATGTCTTAATGGTGGATAATTCGAAAATTAAGCATTTCTGGATTTATGTTTATTGGAACTTTTTTCTTATTTTCACCTATAGAATAGCCTGGTTAGATACTCTGTGTGTATATCCCTCACAATCCTGAGGGAACCTAGCTGGATTTACACATTTGTTTTATAGTTTTGGATAGATCCCTCTCTTTCATCTTTCCCCCCAGGTTTCTCTTAACCAACTCTTTCTTTTCTGATATTAACTATTAGAGTATTCGAGGACTAAGGATCTTTATTTAAAATCTTTTCTTCTTTTTTTTATAGGTGGTGATGACCAAGAAACCTTTAAACAACAAGGAAGAACATTTTATGACTATTTAAAATTTTCTATAAACCTATAGGGGGGGGGGGATTTGAGGTAAAAATATTTGTTTACCTGAACACCCATCTTCATTTTAGCCTTCTGTAAAGAGAAATCTAAACACGCGATCTTGGCGTTGGTAATCTTCTTAGGCATAGCTGAAAAATAATAATAATTTTTATCATAAAAGAGACTACACAAAAACTATAAAACACAAAAATGCCTAGACATTCAAATGATACAACATTCTTTAGCATCAATTCTTAAACTTTTTAACACAATATTCAAAACTATTTCATTTCGATAACAAGCAAGTAGATATAAGTTTTATGTATTTATAATTTTTACTTACTTCTTTCCAAAAGTTTATCTGATGTATTATTTGTTTGTTTTAATTTGTTAAATGTGTTGTCCTTTCTTTAAATAGACACCAAAAATTTAACCTTATAAAATGACCTATTGGCCTGAAGTTAAATTCTGTCATTTACCAAGTCGGTGTTGCCTAAATATTATATTATAAAAACATCTTAATCTTTTGCAAATCAACATTGCTATTATTATCGGGTATTTATTTTATTATGTTCTTATTTCCCTTTCCAAGAATTCTTCCAATATCAGGATAAAATATACCTTTTGGGTCACATTTTTAAGGACACTTTTGTTAAATCATAAATTGCTATTTTCTCCTCCATTCCAGTGACATTCAAACATACTTATTCTGAATCCAACCCCAATTTATGATGGATAGTCAGACGTCTTGACTCTAGCATGTCTTTTTCTCCAGTTGGACATTCTTTCAAGTCTTGTTTTTTTTTTTTTTTTTTTAATAAATTAAAAAACTAAACTTTAAACAAAAAATATTATTTTAGAATAAAAAATTCTTAGGGATACTTCATTGATTAATCCCTCCCCCCATTCAGACATGGAAACGCTTGGTTATGGGGTTATGGGAGGTGGGAAACCTTTCGAGAATAAGATATAAGGACATTTGGTTTAGTTAATTAATTGTTCCGCTGATCTTTTAGTTAACCGCTTTCTGAGGTACCCACCTAACACAGAAATTAAAACACACTGGAAACTTAATTTCACTTGGCCAGCTATTTTTATAGCCCCAAAACTTACTTGTTAAGGAAAGACTAAGGAGATAAAATGAACTTGCGCAATAACAAAAGTGGGTCAGTCTAAATGGTCGTTAAATAATTAGAGGGCACCAAATAATCACGGGTGTGTTGATTAGAAACCCAGGTCATCAGACCCACTACAAAAAGAGCTAACCGACCGTTTTGGGGGACTATAATGAGTTGGCAAAAAGTGACTCATTGACTGAACACAAACACTTCCTTGCAGCTTGAGTTCTATCCGCACTGAGGTTTATCCACCTTCTAGTTGTATCATTAGATTAGTATATCATATGAGGATTATTTTTATGAATAAGAATTCATCGATAAACGTCTTCATTTTGCACTCGTAGACAACTGACAGTACATTACCGCTATAGAGGAAAACTAACAAACACAATGGGAGGGGTGTGATGGATATCAAGGCATCACATTTTCAAGACCTTCTTTTAGTATATAATATAAATAATTAAATAGTGGTGCAAAAAGGAAATTTGTTTTATACATTATTATTTATATTTATTAATACTATTATGAATTACACTTTATTTGGCTAGCCTTTTCTTTTGGAAATCATAATCTTAAACGAATATTTAATTTATAACAATATCAATGTTTCTTTGATTTCGTTGGAACAATTTAATTTTTCTGATACAATTAACATACTTAAACTATGAAATGGAGTGATTATGAGATAAATACAATCAATGTGGATGTTCTTTTGAAATTTTAAATATTGGATCTTCTTCTTTTCTTTCTTCCATTTACATTTTTTTTTTTTTTTTACTTTTTGCTGTTATTATTCACTTTGTCACTTATATTACATGTCACAGTATATATTTACAAATGGAAATTATGGTGATGATGTACGATTTTATGTTAATAGATTATATGGTATGAAATACGATTATTTACAATTTTATTTTTGGGAGATGAGGTTTAATCCCTTTATTTACATTATTTATAATTGTGGAATTTCCTATCATCACAAGTATTTGGAACATATTCCACCTACAAATAAAGAATACAACCAATGATTTTAATTACCTTGTGATGCAACAGTACAGTTAACCGCATAACCTTGAACAAGGACACTTTCACGAGCAGATCTTCCATGAGCTTTCAGTACATTGACAGCTTTTACAGGATACAATGAATTACCTTTGCTATCTGTTATTTTAATAGCTTGAGCTGCATCTACTACCATGTTAGAAAAAAAATCATCATCTCTAAATATAAAATTAAGGTAACATACTAACAGTGTTGAAACAATATATCCGAATATAATTTTAATTAAGTATATTAAAAGAAAATTTTGAAATAATCACGGATGATAATATCTTGGGTTATGGTGATTATTTTAGTCTTTCCCATTTGTGTATATCTACTATTACTTTTGGCCAACATTGTATTATGAACTGTTCATCATCATTATTATCAATGAAATGATCAGACAAATCATTTTTAGTAGCTTTTTTTATTTAATTCTTCAACACTGAGTGGCCATTGCGACATCATTTCATATTACAAACAACAGATGGTTAATAATATATAAATGAATACAACTATGCTACCCTGTAACCACCTACTTCAGAATAAAACTAAAAACATTACAAAAATTTCTGAATATTCCTCAACATTACAGAATAATCTTTTATGGTAGCAGATTCCCCACCGTTGCAAAGGTCACAGTCATGTCCCCCAGAACCATTTTAAGCTTTGTAGGAAACTTAAATCTTGGCTGGGTCTAAACTTAGCTGGATAGTCACAAAAATCCTATTGGATTACAGTGACAGGAGATTGAGTAGCCACGGACCCCTCTATATCTAACTAACTGTATATCTTATATGATAGCTGTATATCTTAAAATTGTAGCTGACATCAAATATACACTAACGCTCGTATATAAGCAGTTATGGGCCACTGGAAGTACTAGCTAATGCTCACATATTATTATAATGCTTGTGAGATACAAAATGTTAAAGGTGTTTATTTAAAGACAGTGGTTTTGCTCTCTAAAACTCCTAGTTAGCAAGTTATTAAAATTATCTTCTGATTCTCAGAATAACACTGACGATTAGACTGGAAACTCTATTGCAACACAATAATTAATGTCTGGCCAACATTTATATGTATAGAAACCTGTTAGTTGATTGTGGATATTTAATTGGATATACGAAAATTTGAGTGAAGAGGAGTTGAGAGTTTTCCACACAAAGTTTAGAGACAAAATAGAATGTGAGTTTTAAGAGATTTATATAAGGGAGCTTGATCAAAATAAGCAAACAACTTTCAAGATCAAAATTGGACAGAATTTTTCAATTTCAAAATAGGGTTTAACATTCTTGTATACACCAAACATATTTTGTGGTCATTATGTTATTAAAACAAGGCACTGGCAGAAATGTGGCTTTTATTAAATGTGTTTTTTGGCTTTACTGTAATTTCAGATATAAGATTAGATAAACAAAAGTAGCACATATTCAAATGATTTTTAAAAAACGTTAAAAATTTTCCTGGTATCAATCCAAAAAACTTTTATCATATCTGTTTTTAATGTTTTATTTCATTGGAAAATTACAATGTATATTTCTGATATAACATACATTTCATTATAGTACTTTTTATTTAAAACATATAATGAAGGTTAACATAATTTGAGTTGTAGTTTAGTTATTATAGCTCATGTATCACTGAGGATGGCGACTTTGTCGTTGAAACGTGTTTGATTAAGTAATCGTATTTTTTTTGAGATCTTGTGTTAGAGTTTTATTCTATCCAATATTATCTCACAAATCAAGCTCAATATTTATTTATAATTTAATATATTATTTTTTCTGTACATCGTGCAACTTTGTACTCATTTTATCTTTCTTCTACAATAGATTTTAGGACTGTAATCCCATTTTCGAGTGTCTCTCAATTAGAGGTATTTATTTGCACATTAAACATATCCTAAAAGTCACAAAACAGTTACACAATTTATTTAAATTCAAACACATACAGTGATTCGTATTTTTGGAGTGCACCATCGCGTGGTTTGTAAGACACTTTTTTTTTTTTTTTTTTTTTTTTTTTTTTTACAGAAATACAAAATTAAAAATCTTCATATGGAAAAAAAGAAGAAACTTAAGTATATTTTTACAATAGGGTTAAATTGTTTTGAAACAACATGCAGAGACCAGAAAATCGACTCTGCTAGTTTGGTATAATATAAACAGACAACTGCAATAATTGGGATCACAATTATTACTACACAACTGCAGATATGATCATATCATTTATTTTCTAGATTCTTACTATTGTATGTCAATGTGTATTAAGTTACAGAAATTAATTTTCTTGTCTCAACTTCCATGTTTATATATTTTTTTTAAATATCATCTTATCATTTAAAGTCATGAAAAAATATTCTAACCAAATCAGTTTGGCACAGCCATTGGTTTCAAAGAAAGCTAATGTTGTTAATGGCATACACTGAATAATTCTAAGCTATACAAAAGTAATGTTTTTAGTAAAGAAAGGATACGATCCAATCAGTTTGCTGGACATTGAAGTCTTTGCTGCATTGACAAGACAATCACGTCCCAATTCATCCACACTAACAGTAAGATGTTCTTGGATGTATTTACATGCTTCCCTAGGAAATACAAACAAAACTACCATTAATAATTTCTTAGTATAATGATTACCATAATTTATCATTTTAGAAACAGAACCTCATTAGTTTCGCTCTCGTATAAAGTTTTCTTCATTGCACTACAAGGCAAACTAATGCCGAATGCTGAGACTTGGCTAAATATAATCATTGGAACTGTGAAATTAAAACTATTAACCAAACAAATTTCTAGTGGATCAATTTTTTGTATCATAGGATAAATTATATTTGGTCAGTCAATTTGAAAAAAAAAAAAAAAAAAAAATCACATAAAATAGTCATAACATAAAAATATTGAGTGTTAGATTTTTCTTTTAATTCTGAAGTAAAATGTCAATACATAATGTTTGTAATTTGTGTGCAGAGGACTTATTTATTTTGAACTTGGTGCATAATTACATGTTTATGAAATATAATTTCTTTAGACAAAAGAATTCAAATTACAGCTAGCAATTAGTTTATTCTTGCAATACTACCCATGCAGTGAGGCAGATTACCAATCTATTACTCTATGTTTTAGTTTTTTCAATAGATTTTAGATGTAGCATTTGCATGGCACATTGCTAGGATCTTCGTGTTCCATGTTTAAATGTAACTTTGCTTCAATGAAAAATAAATAATAATAAAAATACTTTTTGAAATGATAACTTCTTTTGGCCCGTTGGGCACTTTTGGCATGGGGGAAAAAGTGTAAACTCGTGTACCGTACCCTACCATTCTGGCGTATATCTATATATCTAGAATCATCTATACAAGCAACGGTGCGTGCGCATACGCTTCAGGTCTCTCTCGGTCTCGTAGAGCACAGAGCGGGGGGGGAGAACTTACAACAATTAGTGAAGTTTTGTCTGACTTTATTGGCAACAAAACAGGAATATCTTTTTTTCCAATCAATTGTTAAAGCATCATTGCACATGCACTCGATCTCAATGACAGTATTTTGAAAAAATCAAATATAATTATTCTTTCGAAAACACATATGAAAGATGGAAAGATCATAGATATTCCGGATTTCTATTGCGTTACAAAGTATATACCACCTGGGGTTTCTGCCGGTGGAGTAGCAATTTATCACAATGCAGATAATAATGCGAATATAGTAACCTCACATATGGATATTCATTCAAACAAATCAGCTGGCCTTGGAGTGTTCCAGTCGAAAATCAAAGAAATTGGTTTAAGTAGATGTGTAACAGAAACTGGACAGGTTAATTATTGCCGTTTATAATTCTCCAGGTAAATATATTCAGATCATTAAATTTTTTCATCAAAATTTATTAATATATACTAAAGACGGTTCTGTGTTGCTTTGAGAAAACTTTCATGAAATTCCAATGATATAATCAGTGGCGATTTCAATATTAATTTTGCCGACGAAAAGACACAACCACTGATCGATTTTCTCTAACAAAAGTTAGACTTAACTCATTTAGTGGCACGAGGCTCAAAATGAGTCGATGACGGCAACTGAACAAGACAGACCACTGTAAAAAACTCTAATTTTGCAACTCGTCACTAGGGTTACTTAAAACCATCCTATCGAAATAAATGTTATACCATTGTAAAGCTGACGTTTCGTAGATGCATATACATGTAATCAAAAGTTCATAAAACGCTATAAAAATATTTAATTAATTGGTAAAGTTTGGCGTGTTTTAGACAGAAACATGACGGTTGGCAAAGGAAACAAAATGGAGTCTTCCTTTAGCACTTTGTGAAGCTATTCGTTTATCAACCATTTCCCTTGAAAATTATACTGTTCTTAGTACAAATCTTTACCTACCCAACAGAGTTCGCCACATGTCAGAAAGACAAATCGTTTTCATTTTAGATTGTGGGCAACACAAAAAAACATTTTTAGAGCAAAAAACAAGTTGTTTTCTTCAAGTCCACTTTACCCTAGTAAATGAATTCTTAGAAACATGAATTATACACCATTGAAAAGCTCATATTTCAAGCTTTTAGAGTTATGAAATTTGATTATCTTGCTACATTTAGACAAAATTCAATAATTATTGGAAGTTTACGTTTTCCTCGGCAGATATCATCACTCGACGGCTAATAAATCTGTGACCTACATCCTTTCTTCTTTAGTCTATAAATAGATTTATATCTCCCCTAGCTGACAGATGTTTATCTCTTTGTATAGACAAAATACAGACCTTTCCAATGATATAAACCATCAAGTTTTAGTCAGTCATGTGTAGGATTTAGAACTGAGTTTCAAAGTGTACGTTGCGAGCCAAACCAATATGGCGCGCGTTTGTGTTCATTTTCAACATATTTGTTGTGATAAATCGAGTGTTTTGATTGATTATAAAAGTGTATTATATAAGTTTATATATGTGTTATTCTTTGTAGAATCTATTGTGTCTTATTGTAATATTGAAATCTAGTGAATGTTGATTTAGGTGTACAAAACATTGCTACCAAGGCGTTAGTGCGTAAGACTTGCATTTATAACTTATTACAGGTAAATGGTTATTTTATTTTGAAAATATTAGAATTTGATTTTTTTTTTTACCAATTGTTATTCATATTTATACTAGAAAACTTTTGTAATACTCGTAAAAAATGTAAAAATAGATTTTCTACGCTCAATTGGACTTTGAAGTGAAATTTGGCCTTTGATTTTCGTGTTTTTTTTTGTTCGTTGTAATACTGACTCCAAAATTATTTTTCAAATTTTTTTTAAATTACACTAATAAATTCTATGCACATTTCTGAACATAATTATATTTAGAAGTTGGTTTTCCATAAATATTACAATTTTTGGTGATTTATTGAAAATAAGCTGGACCATTCCTCTTTTTTTGTAAAACAATTTTTTAAATATTCAAAATGTAACAAATTTTGATATATTTTTTCCGAAATGTATTCACAAATATATCACTAAAATTTTGTACATCTTAGAAAAAGGTTGTAAGCTTTTGATTTTGGTGATATAGGTATTTCTGAAAAATGATAACATGATATTTTTGACATGTAACATATTTACTCCAAAACCGTTTCAAAATTTTTTTTTTTTATTACATAGATAAATTCTATGCATCTTTCTGAGAAAAATGATGTCTTATAAGTTAGGTTTTGTTATATATTAATATATTTTATTAATTTTTAAACAAACGAAGAATTTAAAAACAAATTAACATGTGCCAAATCCAGGGTTAAACATGTCCAATGAAGAAATCATTCAATAGAAATATTAAAGAAACTAATGAAAATAACATGCGAGAAAATGATGAAAATGACGATATGGTGATTGAGGATATAACCAATGATGGTGATAATTGTTAATTTGAATAATTTAAATACAAACATAATTTACATAAGAGATAAGAATAAGTATTATATTATAAAGATACATGAACAATAACTTTTTTTTTCAATAAATACTTACTTATTTTGACGAAACATAAAATTAACTCAAATGGAATATTCGTTGTACAAAAAATTATTGTACCTTATTCTCCTATTATGTTCATATTTATTTGGGAACGTAGATCGGTCAAAGAAGTTATCACTTCCAGCGTGTGGTCCTATGCACACCCATTATTTTGATGGAACTTGGTGTTTCCATAATTATTGAGATTATTCTCAAATTTGTTAACCCCCCCCCCCATGGAAAATATTAATTATTTTTATTTTAACTAATAATAATTTATATTAATTGTAATTCTTATGTAGAAAGGTAATTATTAATAGTGTTTTGTGAGTATACAGTTGAGGATAGGAAAATCAAATATGGTATAGGGCTATAATGGATGAAAGCTGTATAGCTTAAGCTAGAAATAGGAACACTTTGCAGATAAAGCATACAAATAAACTTAGTATCACACAAATTACTTATTTCACCGAACTGTTTATATGGATAATTTTTATAGTAGTGAAAATCTGTATAATGATTTGTAAAATTTGGGTTTAGAGGCTTGCAGTACAGTTAGAGCAAACCGGAAAAATCTCCCCACAGAAATGAAAAACATAAAGAAGAAGAAGGGTGATATGGCCACAGTATGGGTAACAAAAACTAAAAGTATGCTTGTATGTTCCTGGCAGGATACAGGAAAAGTGAACATGATCTCTTCTATTGAAAATACCGGAGCAACAAATGTAAATTTAAGGTCAAAGAAGTGTAACAAAGCCTAACGTACAAATTTTATACAATAAGTGCATGGGTGGGGTTGTTTGTTTGATAAATTCTGTTCAACTTATCCTTATAGTCACAAATCCATGAAATGGTACCAAACTATCTGGCATTTTGTAATAGATGCAGCCTTGATAAATGGTTGTATAGCATTCAACATGCAGAATGATGTCAAACCCCTAACTCATAGGAAATATCGTGAAAAGGTCATCAATGGATTGTTAACAAATTGGGAAAGATCACGTACTAAGGTTCGTTGTGGAAGAATACACAGTAATCCCCTATGTGATAGGCTATCTGGAAAAATGTATTTTATAAGCCAGTTTGAAGATAAACAGCATAAACCTAATTGTGCAGTATGTAGTATTTTGCCTTCAAACTGCAACAAAAAAGGAAAGGGCCAAAATGCATGTAAGAGGAAGCAAACAACCTACTACTGTAAGACCTGTCCATATAACCCTCCATTGTGTATAATTCCATGTTTTGAAACATATCACACTCTAAAGGTTTACAAAATAATATGTAAGTGTACCTAGATAGTAACACAACAAAAACTAACAATATTATAAAATGTAGGCTACTTTTTCACTTCAGTTACTCATTATCAGTTTTGTATTACCGATACTTTTTTTGTTTATTTTGAATAACAATATTATTTATATTTATTATACATAAGAAAACATTATTAGGTGATAGGATTAGTTTTTTAGTACTCAAAAAGTGAAAGTGTAAAACTGTGACAGTGAAGTGTGAATTACCACATTTGTTTCTGACATCAGTAAAAATAGCGCTACCATCGCTTCTTACAAAATGTGTAAGTTATTACACAATTATTTTTAATATATGCATGTTTTAAAAATAAAGTGTTATAGACTTATAGTATTTCCATTTTTCTTTAAAGTAAGTGCTATTTATTTTTTTTTATTTTTTTTTTTTTTAAATTTTTTTTTTTTTTTTCAAGGCAGTAAACTTATTTTTAAAAAAGAACATTTTTCTATGTTTTTAGGGCTTAAATCATGTTTTACATATGTAAAAATACATTTATTTAAAAATTAAAAGTATATATTAGTGCAACATACACTAATAAATAAATATTTAAATAAAAAAAAAATTTTTTCATTCATAATTGCAATTTATAGGGACATGCATGGATTTTAATACACAGCGAAAATGTTAACAACAACTTTCATACAAATAAGTCGTTATGTTTACCACCATAAGAAACTTATTTAAGATATAAATAAATTAAAGTACAGAAAATTAAAAAAAAATTAACTTAATTAAAATAAAACAGGCACCTACTTGCAAGCAAGCCTATAACCACTTATAATTGAAGTTGGATGAATTTTTTGTTTAACCAATTCATCTGCATTTTTCAACAGCTCTGCTGCCACAATAACCTGCAAGAAAAATGTACGCAAGTTACATTCTATTCACTAATAGAATATAATATTCTATACATGCTATTTTTCACTTAAACATATTCTTTCTGTGGTTTAGTTATACAACACCAAAGTCAGATTATTAAACTGCTTATAGTGATAAGCTACTAAAATTTATTTTTATTTGTGTTAAAAAATTACCATTTTATATAAGTATAAATTAATTTTAGTTTAAACAGAAGTTTTAAATTTTTTTGTAAAACGCGGAAACACATTGTTGTTGTCTTTTTAGTCTCAACGACTAGAACAATTTTCAATCTTTTTTTCCCTTAGTAGTTTAGTTGTGAAGGCCCGATTTGAAAAATGACGGATATTTATTTAAAAATTAACATTTAGTATATGCATAAACTAACATTGGTTTAATTGGGTGTTAAATATTTTCATTGTTTAATAAGGTTAACATAATGTTAAATATTTAATTTCAGTACATGGCGATAAAAATAGTCCAAAATTACAAAATTTTCATCATTTGAAATATAAAAATAGTGGCCAAACTGTTAATCTTTTTTTTATTAAATATAAATGTTGATGAGATTGGATTGTCCCATGTCTTTGATATGCTGAAAATAATTTTGTCATTAGTTGTGTTAAACTTACAGCGGAACTTATTGCTATATAAGCCCCTAGTTATGTATTGTATTTCCTGCTTTAATGCACCATATCATCGTTTATAAAAAAAATACCCTTGTTATTGAAAGGCGAAAAATCTCTCGGTCATTACCGCCTTTTATAAAATAATAGTTATAACATAAAAAATAAAGTATGAATTGATATTTCATCTCTATATTACTTACAACAGATGTGGTTCCATCTCCCACTTCTTCATCTTGTAATTGTGCAAGTTCTACAAGTACTCTAGCAGCTGGATGTTCTACTTCTAACAGGCGTAATATAGTAGCCCCATCATTAGTTACAGTCACATCCTGAAATTATAAATAACAATGTAATATACTATTTGACATTTCAGTTAAAAGTATAAAAGTTTACTTATTACAGGAATATAGAGCTATTGTTAAAACTATTTCATTGTATTATAATTCAGTGGCTATTTAATTCTACTTTTCTCTATTAATTTCCCAAAGTGTGTGTACAGTAGACTCTCAATTATCCGAGTTAGTGCGACCGAGACAACCTCGGATACGAAAAAACTTGAATAATACGAAGATGGGGGATTAATGGGTTTAAAAAACCACCTAGATTAATACAACATCAGTGTTATCGATGCAATGCACACAATAAAGTAACAGATTTATACCATGTAAATTCATTTCATTTATTAAAAAAGTCATCAATGGCTTGCATCTCTTCCTAGTGGCAAGGCTATGCCATGCGCCTTTTCGTGTTGCTCAATGTATATGAGAGCTGACTCTACTGATATCAAACCATCAGTGTGACAGTTTTTATGTAATTTCATCATCTTCTCCCTAAGGATTGGTGACCAAATAAGCAATAGCATTATCCGTTAGCTCAAATTGTAGGTCTCCATCAAACCATTAGTGGATATCATTATTGTTAACTGGCTCAAAAACAAGAAGTTGATTAGTAAGATCTACAAGTTCAGTAACGCCATTATTTGATTAATTCCTCACTGTTCAGATTTTCAAAAACAAAAATTTTTCTCCAAGATTTTTTCTCCAAATCAACCATGTGACATTTGGTAGTAAAAAAAAAAAAATGTATGGCAACGCTGATTGTTCATAAATGTTCAAATGAGAGGGAGCATTTTCAAAAAATAAACTCCTTTTCAAGGAAGCGTTCTGTTTTTGAAAGGTCTCAACTAGCCTATACGAACGAACTACTTAAAAAACCAATGTTTAAAAATGGGTGATCCATTCATCCATTTTTTAAAGATTGTGTAGTTAATAGGTAAACTCTTCACATTTAAGTTTTCAAATGCTTTTGGACTTTAGATTTGGCTACAAGTAAGGGCCTTAGTTTGAGGGAACCGGAAGCATTGTAGCATGCTAGAATCGTCACTCTTTCTTTTTTTTAAATCCAGGGGCAGATTTCTCATCTCTTGCTCAAATTCGCAGAAAGTTTCTCACTAGCGATTTTCAGTTGTCTTAAATAAACTGTACTTCTTCTTCCACCTATCGATCCACCAATCATTAAAAGCCATACAATTTTCTTCTACATTCATAAACTTCTTATGAAATTCTAGGGCTTTAGCTTGTAGCATAGAGCCACTTTATCAGACTTTCCATCCCATAGTAAAAATATTGAGTTCAAATTTAGTATAAGTATTTTTTATGTTACGTTTTACAAGTGTACCAAACACCAAGACTTTATTTTAATTTTCAAAATGGCGGCCATTTATCTTTACGAAACATATCTCAAAAACCGTTAACTTAAAAATAACTTACGAGAGAAAATATTTTTCTTTCCTAACAAACAAATTTCAACTTTTTCTCTAGATCAAAGGATAACCAAGTTATCGACAAAAAAGTAAAAATACAATTTCTTGGCGATTGTCTACAACTATCAAAACTAGTCTAACACCAACACATTTTTGAATTATGTTCATTTGTATCCATCGAAACCAAGAAAGTATAAATTAAATGTTGTAATAATTATTATGGTTAGCTGAATTAGTAGCACATTTATTTATTTTATAATTGTTACGTGCAGTTTATGTAGGTGTGCCTCAGACCCAATTGTTATTTGGTCACAAGTGTGCGTTATTTATCATATTTCCATTATTATTAATGTTAAAATAAAAAGTCAATTTGACAATTGATTTGTTTATTAAATAATAACAGTATACCGGGTGTTTCAAAATGAATAGCGGGGTTTTAACACCTTATAGTTTTTATTACACTACAATTACAGCTATAAATGATACATCAAATGAAACAGCAACTCAAACAGTTTTGTTTGTTGGCACCAGTGCTCATGTGCACGTAATGTTTTCGCCGCCATCCATTAGAAAGTGCTAGTGGCAAAGATGGCGACTAGTGAACAGAAAGCTTTTTGTGTTTTACAGTTTGAAAAGACGGAATCTGTAGTTACTGTGCAACGTGCGTTCAGTATTAAGTTCGGTTGTGATCCTCCAGGTGATAATAACATCTGTAGATGGTATCATCAGTTTGAAGATAGCGGTTGCCTTTGTAAGGGGAAAAGTTTGTGGGCCTTTCTTTTTTGGCGAAGCAACTGTAACTGGTACTTCTTACCTTGATACTCTACAGTTATGGCTCTTCCCTGAGTTGAAAGATGATGAACAAGAGAACTTCATTTTCCAGCAAGATGGTGCGCCACCTCACTGGCACAACAAAGTACACGATTTATAACAAATTTTTACTTATGAATAATTTTTTAAAATTCTAAGTCTAAAATTATTAAAAATGAAAAACTAGAGATTAGTTAACAATATCACTTTAAACAGTTATTTATTAATTATTATAATACAAAATCATATTTGAAATATTTTTAATTAGTCTTTGATCTTTAGTAATTACAATTGAAATAAATGTTCAATTCAAATGCCTCTAGGCTTAGCTCAGTCTATATAGTAAATTTATATTTAGAAATATATTTTAATTAGTTCAATTAATCTCGGGATAGGCACTCGGCTGGGATGATTGTATTATTTTATTTTTAAAAACGCATATATAAATTGTAGTGAAAGTTTATTAAATTTAAAAAAAAAAAAATTAATATTCAAGTTCTTATAATGGTTACTTAATAGTTCTAGGCCTTTAATAAGGTTCCTTTTAAATTGATAAAAAAAACGAAAACGTTTAACTGTTATTAGACAGAATATACCAATTTCTGTATTTGCACTACTTTTATTCACTGTATAAAAAAAATAAAAAAAACACTTATTAATTATAAAAAAACTTTGGAGGTGGAATTTTTGGCTTCTTGCTATGTCGAATGCTACAATGTTAATAATAATTTTCATATCTAAGCGGGTTTTTGCTTCGTTGCGGAGGGATCTCTTCTCTGCATCGTTTGTTGAAGTGCCGATCGTCTTCCGCTGTAGTATATAGTCCTGGTATTTTATACCTTTTCTGGATATTAGGCAATTTTTAATTATACTGATACACTTTTAAATTCATATTGTTTATAATAATTCAATTTATGGGTTAATTAGTTGTTATTTAAATGGTTAAATTTTATTTCTAATCGCGATTACAAATATCAGCTGGGCGTATATTTACTAATTCATTCGATAGGGGCTTTGGCTTTTTATTTTACCCTAATTTTATTTCTTCTTATTTATTAGTTTATAATGCTTAGTCTCAGATGTTATTTGTACTGTTATAATGCCCTTCAAACTGATTTTTGATGAGGGTACTGAGTCTAAAATCATTTTGTGAAGTACAAATAACATCTTTTCTTTAACTATAAACATGTAACAATGAACTAACTTAAACTTGTTAATAATAAAATGACTTAAAACTAATAACAATTCTTTCATCTTACATGGTTAATAATATCATTTTAATTCACTTTTATGGCTGTTAATCGGGGTGGGGGTTTATATGTAGTTCTTAAGATTATAGTTTTTTTTTTTTTTTTTTTTATATAGGGAACATTGTCTTGATGTAGGGTCTTTACTGGGTTTCATATACACTGGGACATTGGGGTAGGTTCTCATGATTTGTAGTTTGTACTTTGCACTTGGTGGGATGGGGTTGGGACTTATGTATAGTTCAATAAGATTGTAGTCTTTTGGTTGGGGCACACACATATAAAATTGTTTTTCACTTCACTTGGGCTATATTGTTTCTTGGTTTGGGTTTTATAATATATGTGAATTATTTGGAGTTTCTTTAATACATTAAGCAACATTTATCATGTTTAATATATGTTGGGTGGCTGTTATGTTATGGTTTGTGCATAGGTATATTTATATTTCGTCGTCTTTCTGTTCGGGTATAGGTTGATGATATGGCTTTAATAATGATACGTGGTAGGGACCATAAATTTTGTGGTGATCGTCGACTAAGGTGTAGGTGGATTTTCCAATTCTTTTATGTATTTTCAACGGTCCGACATAGATGGTAAAGAGTTTGGCAGTTTCTCCGTAGCATAAGCTTCATTGTGGGAACGATTTTAGTAATACTAATTCATCCTCCTTAAAAGTTGTAATTTTGTGGGATGAGTTGAATTTTGCAGCACGTTTGTCTTGGATATTTCGAATTTTGGTTTTAGTTATTTCTAATTTTTGCTGAAGGGGAATCTGTTTTTTAAAAGGGCATTATAATTGTCTGGTCGTTCTACGTGGATATGGTGTTGGTATTTGTTGCATCTCCCTGGTTTGTCGGAAAATATTTCTTTGTACCTGCATACTAAATTGGCCATTTGTATTTGTTGATCATAATTTAAATTTTCATTTGCCTTAAACATATCTATTATTTCACTGAGTTGATTATTTTCATTTTTATAATTACTTATTGGAGTTTCAATATTATTTTCATACTTTATATCATCGTAGCATACCATTCTGCATTTTGTTCCTTCGTTTTCTTCACAGTCTAACTTCAATTGCAATATTTCGCTCTTTGCGTTAATTATTTTAATTGTATTGTCGTCGAAGTTTAAATCCATCTTCATATTACTTATCGTGTCTATCCCAAAAATACATTCTTTAATCAAATATGGTACAATCACACACTGTACATCGAACTCGAATTGTTTTATTTCTGCTTTTAGCATAACTACTTGTGAAATTCGTTTAGATTTATTATTTAAGGCGGTTGTTATGAAAGTATTGCTGACAGGTAATTGTTCAAAATGGCCTAATTTATTTTTATTATTTATGAACCACGTCTCTGATAAACAAGTAATGTTGCTACCTGTATCGAGGAGGGTATTGGTGTTAATTCCATTTAGTTTCACGTTGATGACCGGACATTTGTAAATTGTAGGTGGCTCGTTGTTTCCGTCGTCTTCTTCTTGTAGGAGGAATTCTCCATTACAATATAAATTCGATATAATAACTTCGTCTTTGTGTTGCTGTCCTTCTTCGGTTTCTGGCCTATTTCCGATTTTATGTTTAATTTCTTGCACTGGAGTGGTTGGTGGATGGCTGAAGTCCCCTTCTTCTTCAGAATCACACGTGTAGCCATAGACTTCATTTTGTTTTTGACCTAAACCAGTGCGTTGGCGTTTAACGCGGTCTGATTAGGGTCGATTTCGGGTTCAGAAGCAGGTTTGGTTAGTGTGGGTGGCCTGGTAGTGGTGGCGATCATCTGGCAGACCTTTTGTTGTTCCCTTGTTGGATATACTGTTTCTCGCTGCTGTTGGTATGCTGGTCGGCTTTGTTGATGGAAGTTTGTTGGTATAGGACCTGGTTGTCTGTCGTAAGTAATCCTAGGTGTGTATCTGGTGTTGTTGTACATGTGTTGTCCATTGTGGTATGCAGGTCTTTGGGTTGGCTGTTCTCCAGTTTGGTTTCGGTAAGGGTGGTTTCTGTAATTTTGAGTGGTGTCGTTCTGCAGTGTATTCCGGTAGGATGGGCCTCGGTTGTTGTATTGATTGTTGTTGTTGCGTTGGAATAATTGGTGTTGTCGAGCTGTCCTTGTAGTACTTGCTCCTTCTCTGGGATTGGCGGTGTTTCTGCGGCGTATCTCAGCGTTTGCTTCCTCGGTATCTTCCCGCTGTAATAAGTCTGCGAATTCCTTTATTGAGGTTATATTTTGCACTCGTTGGGCATCCTGAATCCTTCTATCGAAGTGTTCCACAAGCGTCGCTATAATATCTTCCTCTGGAGGCTGGGGAATCATAGACTTCATAGTTAAGACTCGTTCGATAAAATATTCACTTCTAGTGAGTTTGCCTCCTGGTCGGTATTGTTCGTACTCGAGTTTCTGTCGTGATCCTTTTTGGATGTCCCTGTTCCAGAACTTAGCAAGGAATTCGTCGCTAAACTGCTGGAAATTTGAAATGTCGTTCTTTATCAGCTGCCACCATCGGCTCGCACTTCCCTCTAGGCTGTTCTCAATAATATCGAAGAGGCAGTCCTGTTGATCGCCGGGCTGTCCTATTTTCCGGGTTGTTAGGCGTTCGTAGTATCTGTTTAACCTGTATAAATAATCATTCGGGTTTGATTGTCTTCCATTGAATTTAGGTAATATGGGGTTAATTGAATTGCTAATATCGTGTCCGGTAGCTCCACAGGTTACAGTTATTGGTGGTAGGCTGTTATTATTATTGTTATTTTTAGGGATTTCTGCTATTAAATTTTGTACTTCTTGGATTACGTTATTTTTGTTGGCCTCGATTCTTTGATTTATCAAAATTTCCTGTCTGGTTAGAGATTCGTCTAAAAGTTGGCTATTGATAGTGGTGTCTAATTTAGTTTCCAATTCATTTATTTTCTGGCTATTATTGTGGATAGTTTGCTTAATATCGACCAGTTTTTCAGTAAATTTGTCTTCGACATGACTGATTTGTATGGCTATACCTTCTTTTAGTCGTTCAATTTCGGATTGAACCTCTTGAAAATTTTGTTTTAAGTTTTGTTGAATTTCGGTTTGAGCTAATTTTAATTTCTCTTCTAAATTTTGGCCTAAACTTAGTTGCATTTTGTCTATCAAAGAAGTTATTTGTTCTAATAGGTTAGGTGTGGTAGTGCTTTGTGTTTCCATTTGTAGGTGGTGGTCTATATTTGTAGGGTCTACACTAATTTCGGTTTCCCTATCTATCGGCTCAGTTGTCTCAATGGGGTTTGGTTGTCTAAGGATGGCTAATTGACTTTCCCTAGCCTTCTCGGTTTGTGTAATGTTAGGCCTCAAGTTATAGATTTGTTGTTGTTCTTCAGAAGGATTCATTTTATTTAAAATTGTAGGTAAGTATCAGTTATTATAGTTATTAGAAGGCTAATATTACAAGTAGGCCTATAGCTTATTTGAAATTAGGTTAATCTAACAAACATAAATTTAGATCCTTAAAATTAAAATATATCACTTATAAATCTAGACTTTGATTGAGCCTAACTTAAATATATAATTAGGTTAACTAAGTTTTTCGGTTAATATGCTAATTAGTGCCAAGCTGATATGTGTAATTTCATAATACAATCATGCCAATCACGTTGCGCGCCAATTTTATAACAAATTTTTATTTATGAATAATTTTTTAAAATTCTAAGTCTAAAATTATTAAAAATGAAAAACTAGAGATTAGTTAACAATATCACTTTAAACAGTTATTTATTAATTATTATAATACAAAATCATATTTGAAATATTTTTAATTAGTCTTTGATCTTTAGTAATTACAATTGAAATAAATGTTCAATTCAAATGCCTCTAGGCTTAGCTCAGTCTATATAGTAAATTTATATTTAGAAATATATTTTAATTAGTTCAATTAATCTCGGGATAGGCACTCGGCTGGGATGATTGTATTATTTTATTTTTAAAAACGCATATATAAATTGTAGTGAAAGTTTATTAAATTTTAAAAAAAAAAAATTAATATTCAAGTTCTTATAATGGTTACTTAATAGTTCTAGGCCTTTAATAAGGTTCCTTTTAAATTGATAAAAAAAACGAAAACGTTTAACTGTTATTAGACAGAATATACCAATTTCTGTATTTGCACTACTTTTATTCACTGTATAAAAAAAATTAAAAAAACACTTATTAATTATAAAAAAACTTTGGAGGTGGAATTTTTGGCTTCTTGCTATGTCGAATGCTACAATGTTAATAATAATTTTCATATCTAAGCGGGTTTTTGCTTCGTTGCGGAGGGATCTCTTCTCTGCATCGTTTGTTGAAGTGCCGATCGTCTTCCGCTGTAGTATATAGTCCTGGTATTTTATACCTTTTCTGGATATTAGGCAATTTTTAATTATACTGATACACTTTTAAATTCATATTGTTTATAATAATTCAATTTATGGGTTAATTAGTTGTTATTTAAATGGTTAAATTTTGTTTCTAATCGCGATTACAAATATCAGCTGGGCGTATATTTACTAATTCATTCGATAGGGGCTTTGGCTTTTTATTTTACCCTAATTTTATTTCTTCTTATTTATTAGTTTATAATGCTTAGTCTCAGATGTTATTTGTACTGTTATAGATTGGTTGAACGTTACTGTACCCGACCGCTGGATTGGCCGCAAAGGGCCCAATGACAGAGTTTGTTTCACATGGCCTCCACGGTCACCCGATCTGACGCCTTGCGATTTCTACCTTGGGGGTTCATAAAGGATCGTGTGTATGTGCCTCCACTACCAACTGACCTTCCCGAATTAAGAAACAGGATTGAAGCAGCTGTTACAACAATTACTCAAGAAACATTAATCAACGTTTGGGAAGAACTCGCATATCGTCTTGACGTGTGTCGTGTGACGAATGGTGCTCACATTGAACACTTGTAGGCTTTTCTGTAAAACTCTTCGAGTTGCTTTTTCATTTGATGTGTCATTTATAGCGGTAAATTTAATGTAATAAAAGTTATAAAGGGTTAAAAACCGGCTATTCATTTTGAAACACTTGGTATTTTCTTGGTTTCCATGGATACAAATGAACATAATTTAAAAACATAATTTTGTAGAAGTTTATAAAATAAAATACCTTAAAATTCATATATCTATAATATTTATATGTACAAAAACAAGTAATTGAATTAGGAAACAATATCGGTCGACTCTTCCACTTGTATAGCAAACAATGAGTTAGATTGAATAACTCGTTAAAGATGTCTTTAATATTAAAAACCAAGTCTTGAATTCCTCTGGTAACTGTGTTATTTGACAATGGAATAATTTTAACAAGATTTGTCTCTTTTCTCCAAACATACAAGTGACTCATTAACTGTGACTCTTTCTGACTTTAGTAATTTGAAGGCTTGTATGCTTTAAGTGCACTTTCACTTTTCTTGTACATCAGAAAATCAATTTCTATCATCCAAATCCTCTAAAAAGATATTTAAGGATTTATTTTTTTAATAATTTTTCAAAAGATCACCGTAATGAAGACGGTTTTATGGAGTTTTGTGACAGAACTTAAGAGTAAATAATGTACCTTAGATTAGGTTCTAATGAATTCGCAGTTCACTTGAAACAAAGTACTATTAATTACATTTTTATTTTTTATTATTGCTTCACTTGTTTGTTATTTATGTAATGATCTTATTACCTGTAAATTGATAATAACACCATAACTTGTTTTGACCAGTAAGATTTTATGTATATTAAAAGGAAAAAAATATAATCCATGTGTGATTATTGCCGGCAAGTAACATTTTCAGGATAATAATTTATACAAATCTAGATATATTCACTTTTGTGGTAATCATAAACCTATAATTACTTAAAATAATCTCTTGTATAAATGTAAAATGTATAAAAAGTTGATTGTTTGTTAGGTTTACATTAAAAAAATATAATTTACAAAAAACCAATAATTTAAAAAATGAACTTTATTCATACCTTTAAATGCAAAGTCATAGAGTAAAAACAATATCAAAGGTGTGAATATTACATACAAAACTAGTTTGATATAAAACTATCTAATAATAATAAATTCCAAACTTACTCCAATATCATCGACCAACATTTTATCCAAACCTACAGGCCCAAGAGAGCTTTTGACGATGTTAGCAATAGAACTTGCAGCCATAACTGTAACAAACCAAAACCGGCATATTAATATTCCTGAAGTAAAAAAGAAAATAGTAATCTATCCGTTTTTAAATCTTGGATTAAGTTCATTCCAAATATTTATCAAAGTGATTTTTAACTTACTTTTTTTATATACCTTTTACCCTGACTTGCATATTGTAAATGCTTAGGATGTGTTAGCTGCCTATAGGAATTCTGACCAAATCATAAATACTGAAGGTAAAAATTGAAATATATTGCCAGTGGGTATCAACTCCCCCCCCCCCCCCAAGAAACATCAACTTAAAACCACTATATCATAATAGTGATAAAAATAAAATTAATCCGTGCAATCGAGTTTTTCATCTTGGACATTGAAAATGAAAAGTATGAAACCAAAAACACTCTAATCATTAAGGAAAATAATTCTAAAGAAACTAATTTTGAATCATGAAATTTAAAACAAAAAATTCAAAATATGTTACAAAAAGGGTTTGGTGAATCAATATATTAATTACTTCAACCATAGATAAATTGTAGACTTGGATAAATTAATGTTGCTAAAATTAACATCTAGGTAGACAAACTGATGCAAATATGCATTAAATATCATCAAGAGTGTTTGTTTTAATTTTTTTTTCCTTATTATCCTTTCAGTTATCCTTCCTTTACAAAAATAAAAGGAGAGTTCAACCATGTCAGTTCAACCAGACCATTTCACCCACCACCTCTGATTTTTATGAAACTTGGTATGTTTGTTCTATATGTAGAGATAAGTAACACCACCAAATTTCGACTTTTTATCTCATCTAGTTTTTGAGTTATGGCACTTTATAGTTTTGACGTTTTTCAATTTCTGCGCCTTGGATAATGCCAAACAAAATGTGTCGTAGAAAATAAAATAATTTCTCATTTACTAATTTCATACCCAATTTTGATGAAATTTTAAGGAAATTTTAAAAAAATATACCAGTAACCTAAGTTAGGCCTAAAATATTATTAAAAAAATCATATTTTTGATTTTTTTAAGTTTTATAAATGCGAACATGACTTAGCGAAAAAGAATATAAAATAAAGACTCCAATTTCAAATAGCAACAGGCTCTGAAAAGATCAAGAGAGACCTGATAGGAGAGTTGAGAGGGATCAAACCCAAGCTACATCAGGATCCTTCGGGATTTCATATAAATGAGCCCCTGAGGGAATTTTAAATTTAATTACAAATATTTTGAGATTTCATATATACAGGGTGTCCAGTAATTATAAATCAAACTTCACCAGGTGATTTTTCAAGTCAAAATATACAAAAAAAAATTCTAATAAAGCATAGTCCTATCTCGCTTAGTTTTCTGTTTGTCTGTCTGTTTGTGTCTTTTACTAAAAAATTTTTATCTTCGAAGTCGATAAAGGTATAAACTTAAAACTTTACATACCTGTTAGTATAGGCTAACAAAGATCAAAAGTTTTAAATAAGTATCACTTCCGGTTTCAAAATGGCGGCCATACTAAGTTTTCTAAGTATTATTAATAAACTATATTATTATTACAAATTATTAAGTTAAAACTTGACTGTTCTTCTTCCATAAATCAATTTTCCAATCTAAAAAGCTTGAGCAAACGCCTTCACAGAAGCAAAAATGTATAAGTATAAATTAAAGAACGTAAATATTTCAAGAAAGGATTCAATTTAATTAGCTTTTTCATTGAACATTTTCTTTTTATTTTAATTAAAGATGTCAAAAATATTAGGTTGCCATTTAAATTTTTTAAGTTGAGGACTACAAGGGGGTGAGGTGAGTGGATAAGCTAATTAGATTCCACAAAAGTAGTTTCCCATGGATGTATTAACTTTTCCCGCAAACCGCACATTTATGTCTCTTAAGTTTTTTAATAAATTAAGATATAATTTTTTTTAAACACACCTTGTAAGTACATTTATTATATCAACAAAATTATGATGTTAATTATTTTTCATCTCTCTCCATATTTAAAGCTGTTTTATGACTCATAAATTTAGAATAAATAATGTTTCTTAAGAAAAATTTGAACTTACTCATCTGGGGGTTTTTGAGTAAGTGAATACATACCAGTAGTCAAAGTTGGAGAAATTAGAGGACTGTGTTAAAAATTCCGATTATGCTGTGAAAATTTGTTTAAGATGGCAAGCTCAAATTTGAATGAGGTATATATACGTAGTTCTTTTAAAAATTGTATATCCTTATTGTGTAATCTAGATTTTTAATTAAAGCCTTCTAAAACTATATCATGGGATAGTCTAAATTCGTGTTTTAAGTACCTTTTAATTCAAAATTTACACTGCCCTCCCCCCCCCCCCGTAGTTGGCTCCATCAATCCACCGCCCTCATGAGGTATCCTGCATGCCTCTGATTACCAACCTAACCCAACCGAACCCACCAACACCCAGACAAACAATTGCACCACACACACTAGTTAGAAATGACCAATGAACCAGTTTCAGATGCTATCAGACAGTTTCATTGTCTGGAACTGGTGTCAGAAGCAGGGTCTGGGAGTTAATCAGATAAAACAGGGGATGTTGTCTTCACCAGAAAAAAGAAGGTGAAGTTGGTGATCCCTAATCTGGACGAAGTTCAGCTTGGATTTTCAGAGGAGATTAAGTATCTGGGAAAATTTTTAATACATTTTAATAGAATTTTGTTGATTGTTGTCTAATTTTGTTAGTTAATCCATGATGTCTAAAGGCGATGTTTCCTGAAAGAAATATGGCCGGAAATAGTTCAAAACACCTGGTAAAAAAATTATAACTTGAGCTTTTACCATATTTTTTAAGACATAGCCTATCTTAATTATCAATATTCCACCATATGTATCAGCTTTCTACATTGAATGATAATGAAAATATTGATTATCTTTTTAGTTTTATGTATGATCTTTTATACATATGGTATCCAAATGTAATCAATAAAATGAAACAATTATGAATTTACACGATACATTCATGTGCTTGTTCTTATTACTCGTATACAATATAACATAAAATTAATGGAAATAATAATCATTCAAATTGATTTTACTAGCTGCAATCTTTTTAATGTGATTTCAATTTTCAGGGAATTCTTAATAAATTACCTTGAATAGTGATCACAGTTGCCAACGCACTTGTCCAAAATAGATCATCAACTAACTTAACCAAACATACAATACCCTGGGCAAAAATATTTTGTGTGTAAGAAAATTTGTTTAGTTCTATCACCTACTAAAGTTCTAATGTGGATTTTAGAATTTTTGTCTACACGCTACATTGAGCCACCTGCAACTTCATTAGAACTGCTTTTCCACTTTTCATTTTCTATTTTTATAAGTAAAAATTTCTTTCCATGTAAAAACATGACATTACTTTTAAATATTTTAAAATTTGACACTTTTTTGGCATGTTAAAATCATGACGGCAGAGTTTTTTTCTTCAAATTTTACAAAAATACCACATACCACAAAATATAACATCTTAGTTTATAATTTAAAAAGTATGGTAAACATTCATTGTGGCATATGTGTTGAATATTTTTGTACTAGGCTACATACCTCTCTTTATAAGAATATTACCATTTTTTTGTGAGCAAAAATGTTTATGACTTTGAAATTGACATATTTCAATGACGTATTTGTGGGTTAAGTTTCATGTGGCAAACACAATGCTTCAACTGATCACCGAAGTCAAGCAACATTAAGTGTGGTTATTAGATGATTTTCTACCACATGTGCATGGGATTAGTATTGTTCAAACCATCGAACAGTCAATATGGGGAGAGATGCGTGGATATATATATATATATAATAGCTACCTTACTTGACCTTGTAACGTAAAAAAAAATCTAAACTTCGAAATCAAGCAACATAAAGCGTGGTTAGTCAGTACTTGGATGTGAGACTGGTTGGGAACGCTACATGCAAAATTTCAATTAGGATTAATGTTGTCATATCGTACGTAGATTTATTTACCTTGTAAGGTAAAAACAATTCTCGTAGAAACGTATTTAACGTGTAATTCACTTAATGGACCTTAACCTAGAAAACGAAAAAAATTTTCCCCGTCAAAAACATTTTTGCTCACCAAAAAATTTTACTATTTTTATAAAGAGAGGTATTTAGTACAAAAATAATGGGGGGGGGAAGATGTTAAAATTGGAGTGCTACAGTAAACATTTACCGAACCTATATATATATTAGTTGTTCTTCTCCGAAGGATTTAGTTTTTTCCCCTATCTTTTTTTCTTTTCTTTCATTTCTTTTAACTCAAGAGGCAGAAAAACTAAAATGATGGTAGATCCTAAACAGGTTTATACTAAGGATTACCTAATTTTCCATGTTAAAATAAAAACCAATTGAAACAATTTTATATAAGTTAAAAATTGCTATAGGCTATTATGTAAAGAATTATAATTTAATTGTTATTTTGTTTTGTAAAATTTACTGTAAATACAAAGTTGTTATATTTATGTATGTTTAACATGGAAAATAAACAATCTATATCGGTATATCTTCTAAAATTAATGTCATGGTTAAAATTAGTTTCTGTGAACATTGTTGTTTGAGTAGAAATATTGATATATTATATCTATGATCGAATTGACCATTCCTATATATCTACATAACATATTATATTGGTGTTTCTTAAAAGTCGTATTTTTAATTTTTAGTAAAAAAGTGTTTGGATGGAAATTTTATTTTTCTAGGTAGAAAAGTTAATATTTCTTGAAAAAGTCAGTGGCTGTGTTCTTTAAACTTTAACCACACCAAAAATTCAGAATTAATTAGATTAAAAGAAAGAATTAAGCTAATCTTGACAAAATTAAAGGGTATCCAACTAATCTAAAAATAGGTCCTGCAAATCAATAAGCTACACCCAAGGCTAGATTTTGCCCAAACAATTCGTGAATACCCTTTTGTATAAGAAGTAGACTAGGCCTACCTACCACATACACCGGTTCTATGAAAATTGTAAATACAGCTAATAGATTTTTTCACCATTTGTAAGATGGTAAATAAAACCAATTTATAGATAATAATAATCAATAAAATTCTAAAACAATTGTGCTAGCATGAGGTCAGAATCCCACGCATTAGCCTAACCCACATGTCTACTAGGATACAATAATTTTTCAAAAACCACAAAGGTGTTTAGTATTAATCTGACTATTCGAATATAACCTGTTGAACAATACCATTTTGAGTTCTAACTGGAGTACCAGAAGAGCGTGAACCTGCTACAGACAGTGTTGAAGCTATAGTTGACATGTTTATTTCTTTTTTAAACTTAAAGACCTATAACCAATCCACTACAATTATACCTAAAGAGTAAAGAACACGATCACGAGATTACTCAGATTAACGAATGTAACTTAGTGATCATAGATCACAACCCACACAATACGAACGAATAGATACAGCTATCACAATAGTAACCAAAGAGAATCCATTCATAGTTTCATAGAGTGAGTAAACTTTAGGAGCTTGTGGAAGTGATATTTTCAAAAAATAAGATATAAAAACTTAGTTCATATTTTAGGTACTGTATGTTATTTATGAATAGTTAAATATTTGAGAATGTCTTAACATAATTATCCAGGATTGTCAATTGAGCAACTTTGTGAGACATTTAACAAGACAAAATTTAATTTTGCAACTAACAACTTTTCTGGATCTAAGAATCCCTTCCTTCCTATTAATATCTCTATCACGTAGAACAAGGATTCTAGAATGTTCCATGTACAAAGCTGAAAAACTCTTTTCATGGAATGTAAATATGAAAAATCAGAATGTTATGTATTAGCGCGGAGAGCGAGGTAAAATTTTGAATGAGACCGAGTTCAGTTAGACAAAACTTCTCGAGAGATCATACAGGAGTCCAGGTTGGGTGGATGTGGGCTGAAAAAATAGCTTACAAAATACCTTGATACAGAATTTATTGTGGGGACGCTACAAACGCTTCATTTTATTGTGGGGACGCTTCATTTTATTATGCTGCTTATTTAATACTGAAATAAACTTACAAAAATTAAACTACGTGGAATTGCGTACTGGTGGCGAAATGCTTGGCTCATGACTTTGCTGTGTGACTTCTGGTCTGAAACGTTACTAAGAAGCAACTAGTTAGAGGGATGGTATTTGGTAAATTATGTACGGTACAAACTTTTTTTTACATTTAGTACTTTCGTAGAAATAATGATGATCAAACACTATTTACAGTTATAGCCATTTATTACTTTTAAGCTACTTTGGAACTTTTTTTTAATCTTGGTAGCGGTTCGGTAGTAGTTAAAATGATTCATTAGTTGTAGTGAATGACCTTTTGAGTTAGTAGTTCAGTTATCTATATGGATAACTACGAATGAAGTCAGTCCAAGAAGCTGTAGTGCTTTTGCCAAGTTTAGGCATGAACCTGAAACTTCGAGATATATAGAATATAATCCTTCACTTTTTAGAGAAATAATATATCCTTCTACCTAATAATTATTTTAGTCAAACTGATGTCCTCATTGTCCTGGGTGATCGGTCATATGTTCTCCTCTAGGAACAAGACTGCCAGCTCGAAATATTTCATCTTTCAGGGTAGACTCTTATTATATTAGATAATATAACTGGTTGTCTTCATCTTTTCTTCGCTCTTTCGGCAGAGAGTACTACTTGTTAATTATTTCGAAAGACAAGTGAAGGAGTCCCCTCTTAATTTGTCACTATCAGCAATAATATTATGCCGAGTGAATAAGTTTGAAATGTGAAGTTGGTGGTTGTGGTTGGTCTAGTTGGTTCGTAGACGCAGACCTAGAAGGAGCTGTAACGCTGTAACTGTTCGCGCACTTTAGACCTGAGTTTACTTTGATGATTGCGAGTTGGATGTTTAGTGTTTTAAAGTGAAAGTTGGACATATTTGAGCTGAAAGAATTGAGTAAGTTGTATGATCTAAAGAACTTTTTGTTACTTACGTGTATTTAAGTCACAATAAGCAAATTTCAATTACACTACATTGATTTTGTATTTAAATACAACGGTATTGTGAATAAATTTGTTTTGAAACTTAACCTTATCCAGTTGCATTAGGGAATCGGTAATTAAGTATGTAGTCAAATTTATTTATTCAAAAATTAACTGGCTTTAATATGGTAGAAAAAGTTAATATATATATATATATATATATTTCATAAATTGTATTCACAATGGCATCAAAAGGTTAAAAAAAAAAAAAATTGAAGGGGTTTTAGTTAATTCACCTTATTCCAGTTAGGCCTAGCAAATATACTAAGATTTTATTTCAAATTTAAAATAGGTATTGCCCTTTGTAAAGTATAGTGGACTTTCATATAGGGTGTATGTAACTTTATGGGTAATTGTTTACTTATAGGTGGCTCCTAATTTTCTGGATTTTTTTTATTATCAGCTACTACATACCTTACTTCTTAAGAATAAATAACATTTTCCTTAACAAGGTCACTTTTCTTTCTTTTTTTTCATTGAAAAATAACAATCTAAAACTACCAATTCCGAAGTATTTATTGGTTAAAATATAATGGTAATGTTAATAGCATATGGTTTGATGCATGCACATTATACAATGACTACGGTAGATCACTATGTCATGACAGGTTTGTCCAGCTGGCTATATATAACCACTAGGCCAAACCTTTCGTACATTTATTGAAGTTAATAATTTGGTTACTTTGTGATATAATTATATAGGCTATCACAACAGGTTTAACCAGGTAGTTATATTTCTATAAACGGTAAATATCCTGTTGATACTGGGTTGCAATTTAATATAGAAATTTTATGAAATTGTGTTTACATACCCCATTATGAAACAATTGGATTATTCTTAAGTTGGGAAGACCATTTTCAAGTATGCAAATCCATTATTTCAGTCTAAAATAAGCAATTTAAAAGTGTGCATTCAATGATCAGAATACACAAGGATGACCCTATGCATCTAGGTTTTATTAGTGTATAATAGCGTGTCATCAAAAGTGCTTTATAATAGTTAACTTACCTTATTATGAAAGAATTGGATCATCCTTAAACTGGGAAGACCTATCCATTATTTCTGTCTAAAAAATTTTGCATTCAATGATCAGAAATATACTATGACTATGAGCCTATACGTTTAGATTTTATAAGTCTAGAATAGTGTGTCATTAAAAGTGTCTTATATTATATGTATTACTACGCTGTATAATTTCAGAATTATGTGAACTAGATCTCGGCAAGTAAATGTATATATGTAGTTACCAGGTCTGGTTAGGTAACTATATATATATAGCCTATATATATATATATATATATATATATATATATATATATATATAGGCTATCTTTCCAGACCTGCCTTTACTAAATATACATTAATACATATAATTACCTATCCTAACCTATTTGCTTCGCATGAATGAACATAAACATCGAGTGATGAGACACTCAATACACTGTATTCAGAATCATACAGTAATCTCATATAAATTACTGTAAACAGATACTTTAACCTATAAAGGCTAGGATTTCGTACTTTTAAATTGTTTATTTTAGACAGAAATAATAGATTTTCATTACTTAAAAAGGGTTTTCCGGTACTTACGTATTAACGCCAACGCAGCAACTCTGCGCATATATATATGCACCAATATTTGCGATATAATTATATATCATGACAGGTTTGGCCAGTAGCTATATATATATATAGGCCTATATATATATATACACACATAAACACCTGGCCAAACCTTATATATATATATGCGCAAAGTTGCTGCAGTGGCGTTAATACGTAAGTACCGGTTTTCCCAGCTTAAGGATGATCCAAACTTTCGTAGGTTTATTGAAGTTAATAATTTGAAATTAGATAATATGGAGAATTGACAGCATATCACAGGATCTGTGATCACAGATATAAAGATTGAATATCTTTAGTAATATATATGACTAAATTTGAACATTTCCCTATGTCTAACCTGTAAATATGATGATTTGATAGTTTTAAAATTGTAATTTTTCAGTGAAAAAAAGGGACCTCTGCAATGAAAACATTATTTATTCTTAAAAAGTAAGGTATGTAGGAGATGATAAAAGAAAAATCCCGAAAATTAGGATCCACACTTTAGTAAACAATTACCAACTTATGGATTTAACAAAATTTATGTCTAAAGTAACTTTCTCTAACAAAAAATTGTGCGTTCTCTATGTATTTAGCTGAAACCCAACCAATGTTCTGACTTAATGTATATATCAACTTCATACACTGAATGACTTTTCGTTATGTATGTTTAGTTGCATGTAAGATCTAATTCTAAATTTACATTTATACCTACACGATCAAGCTATGTGGCAGTAATTATGTAGTGTACCTATCTCCTCATCTTAGTTACTAAAAATCATGCAATCTTAGACTATTAAACTTGTTTGTTATTAATCAGATATTTTTTGATCATGCTAGACATGTTTCAAGTCTTAATATCCAATAATATAGGGCCTATAATTATTTCTCAAGAAAATCAGAATAATGATAGTGGGAACAGATGTATGAAGTAAGAAGCCTACCTATGCGTATGTTTTATGTGATACGCAATATATTATAACTGTCACCCTAATATTAGAATGTTGTTAGATTTAAGAATAATGAAACAATGGTTTTGGCAGGTAGTAATATAATATATATATAGTTTACCTTCCCAGACCTAATAAAGACAATAATAGTTATCGTGTTAAATAAATATATGTTGTAATATTCATGATTGACACTAATGTAACTTACTGCATATAATATAAACATAGAATGATAATATAGTCACTAACTTGACTCACATAGTCATTACGTGAACATCGAGCAATGAAATCTTCTCTAATCTGACTAACATACACATTCGTAATAACCCAAATAAGCCTTGATTCCTTGTGTCTAAAAGTGTCATTTTCTATAATATTAATGGATTTTGAGACTTGAAAATTATCTAGCATGGTCAAAAATTTCTGATTAATCACAAGGTAAATAATCTAAGTTTGCATCATTTTTAGCCACTAAAATGCGGAGAGAGGTACCCTACATAATTACTTATGTGGCTATTAATGTTTTATAATTTAACATGAAATGAATGGATTTAAAAATTGAAGTAGATTTTACAAGCTATTTTGCAGACTTGTCATGAGGGTATATGACATGAGGGTAATCTGTCAAGGATTCATTGATTATACTTCGTGGTATCAATTGTCATATTATAAATAATATTATTTGCTAAATATGGAACGTTTTGACCATTTTATATAGTTAGTTGGATATACAATTGCCCAGCTTGTTCTAGTGTTTCTAGTTTATGAGTTCTTTTGATAAATTGATATAATGATGAAAATTAAGATGGATGAACTGTTTAGATTGAAAAAACAGTATTTTGCAATCGACCTTGCCCTGAAATTTAGTTAATAAATTTGTTGAAATCATTTAAAACTTTACAACTTTGGATTTAAAATCTCCAAACTTTGTATAAGATCTCCAGACTCGGTTTATTATTGCCGTTAGTTTTTTATTAACTGTCTGTATATAACATTCGGCTTGTCCATTTGTTGATGGGTGATAAGGGGCTAACAATTAATATCCAAACCCTTCGACTTGAAGTATCTGAATTTGTTTGAAGTAAAGCAAGGGCCATTATCACTCAGAATTGGAAACTGTGAAAATATCCTTTTTTAAAAATTTTAACTTCCACCTATTTGCTATTAGAGTCCACCATTATTAAAAAATATTGTCTTATAAATGGGCCTGCATGTTCTATATGTAGTCGTCTCCAAGATACTGTAGTGTTATCCAGGCTTCATTCTGGTTTAAAGAACAATATACAGGCACTCAATATGATGGGAAATCTCCGATTAAAGCATATTAATAATATGAATAATCCATCTTTATCAAATAACTTTAATACCAGAGTAGGAAACTGTTTCAAAGGGTACTCCTACAGTTTTTACTTGTCACCTTGTCATACAAAAACTGTATCAGCTGTATTTTTAAACTTGCATCTTGATTTATTAAAAATTAATTTAACTGAAAGGGACATTAAATTAAATGTTGCGGGAAATGGTAATAAACCCAAGGGTAACTATTTTTGTAGAATCTAAGTAACCCATCCATTCATCTCACCCCTTGCAACCCCAGCTTCAAAATTTCAAATAGCAACTTACCCCTTTGTGGCACCTGCAATTTTAAAGGGCATAAAAAGACAATTTTTGATGAAAGAAGTAATGAAATTGGATAAGTAAGTAAATTACTGATTATCTAATATTTCGAGAATGGATGCATTCACGAAGTATTGGATGATTTTTAATTTACTTACATATTTTTGCTACTGCAACCTGTTGTGAAACTTGGTTTTGACTTTATGAAATGTTATTCTTGTAATAGCCTTACACACATCATTATTTAGGCCTATTCGATTTCTAAGACTCTCTAAATCAACTGGCGGTGTTTTATAGTTGACCGTTATATAGGCTAGTATTGTTATCGCATCTACCTCTTTATTAATTCTTATCCTATTTATTAGCAGACAATATTTTGGAATATTTTTTTTTTTTGATTTACCTTTTAATATTTGGACAATTGAACAATATTAATTTTATTACAATAAGCTGTCATCAAAGTGTGACTTTTTATGGAATTTTAAACATGAACTCCCATTAGCCTACTCGTTATTATTAAACTATTGATAGTTAAACCTTGACTGTTCTTCTTCCATAAATCGTTTTTCCAATATAAAGAGCTTGAGCAAACACCTTCGCAGTAGCAACAATGTGTAAGTATAAATTATAGATCGTGCAGAGATTGGATGGTCCAATTTTATTAGGTTACTTTTTTTCCATCGAAAAATATCTTCTAATTATAAAGGTGTCAGAAGAAGTAGGTTGCCATTTGAAATCTTTAAATTGGAGGTTCCAAAAGGTGGGGTGAGTGAGAGGGTTACTTTGTTCACAAAATCAGTTCCCCTTCGGTGTAATAACATTTTTCGTAAACCACAGATTTATGTTTCTTTTAGTTTCTTAATAAATTAAGATAGAGTTTTAAAGAAACATCTCATATAAATCTTATGTACTATAAAAAGTAAATATTTTTAAAAAAGTAGATACTTTAATAGCACTAAATTGTGGCATATGGAATTTCGGTGTGTGGTTTTATTTGCCAGATTTTCTATTGTGTTCAGTCCATTATAACTGTGGAGTTTGCAGTAGTTTTTCCTTAGATTTGGTTAAATATCTAGGATGTTATTAGTTCCAATAAGGACTTTATTTTAGAATTATGATATTTATGCAGATCTCTTCAGCAAAAGGAACAAACAAACAAATTGTTCACAAACATTTTAACTAGGTACCATAAGAAAATTAATAAACTTTAAACGTTTTTCTCAGCCGTTGTCTCACATTCCTCCCTTGCAACTTTAATATTTCTGAAAAAAAATTCTATAGAATCTTGTTGAAATCATTTTTTCAAAATATATGTTGCCTAATGTTGTAATATTGTATATTACGTTGGTAATATATCCAATGGAAACTATTGGCGTAAACAAAAATGTACTTATATTACCACGTATGTATATTGTTGGGAGCTAGCTGGAAACTTTTAGTTATTAATGTATTAATGTGTATTAATGAAACATTAAGTTTCATGAGATTTCGTAACTTTATATACTACTCTTTACAATTTCAATATTTTGCCAAATCTGAAAGATCGATTTGTGTCTTTACTAAGATTAAACATTATGGTTGATGTGTATGATAGAAACAAAATATATACTATAATTAATTGCACTTGTTATTTTAATAGGATAGTCTATCGTGTTGCGAATTAAATAAGAAATCAAGAAAATATGTTTGGAATTGTTTCCGCCAATTGTTTCTGTGGATGTACTGTATTACTTTTAGACATTATAGAATAAAAAATATTTCAAAAAGATTCTATAGAAAATGTGTTAGTCTATTTCAGAAATATCGTAACTTTTCTGTATTATGTAGTTAAATAACAAAAGAAGCTAACTACTGGACTATTTTTCTTGTTTTTAAAAGTTTTTTGATAGCAAAGTGTTTAGGGTTTATAACCTACACAACTATTGGTAATTAGGACAGTTTCTAAAACAAATATATAGTATAAATTGAATAAATGTGAAAGAAAAAAAGTAATTATTTGATAAGTCGATGTTGAGATTATTTTATAGAATTTGTATAATTCTTTTTTATTACATATCTTATTTTGAAATTGTGATATAATATTTTAACGTGGAATTCACTTTTCACTGAAAAATTACAATTTTAAAAGTACCAAATTCACATATGCATTTATGAGAATTCGTAAGTTCAAAAATGATTTTTAAAACGTTACTTTAAAAAGTTATTTTAATAGAATGTTATTATTTAACTGTGAAATTTCAACATAAATATGAAAACATAATATTACTTTGAAAATGTAGAATATCCATTGATGGGCAAATATCACCTAATATCAAGATTCATGTATCGTTTTATGCATGCAGATTACATGTCTCATGATTGGATGTATATATTATTGACTGTTCGTTTACTTGATTATATGTTTGTGTTTGTTTTAATTATTTTACATTTTTTAAATTTGATGTATCTTATGAAAAATGTATCTTTTGTCTACAAGATGGAATAAATTAATGAAAAATGAAATAACTTGTTATTCAAACATATTTTTTCATAGATTGTTTTTGTGTCAATGTCATTTAGGTCTACCGGGATGTTAACGTTATGGATGAAGACCAGATGCATGACTATTATTTGAAAATATTACTTTCAAAAGCATACTTTTTATATTTTTAGTCAAAAAGTTAATTTCCGAGTTAAAATATTTTATTACATTTAAAAAAAAGAAGGATTTAGGCTAGTAAAAGAATTGGACAAGTTTAAAAAAAAAAAAATCTGTACATAAACTTACTAAATAATTACCAAATATTGTTTAATGAGTAATTAAATGATATTGCCACAGAATTTCTTTTGTAGGCGTATAACATTTTAGGTCTAAAAATACAAATTAAAAAGTCGTTCTGGTATTTATAATTTAGTATTATAGGCCTATGATATTCATATTTAGCTAACAACCAAAATACTTCATATAATATCAAGCCCTAGATCATATATTTATTCTTGGTTTATCATAGTTGCAATTTGGACATCATACTTGTTCACATTCAAAGAAGAATAAATGTAGTTGTACACATTCTTCCATTACCATTTACTTGATGCAAGACTCAAAATGACAGTCGGCAAACTAAATTCTAAACTTTATTAATTCTTAAAAGGGTTCGTGAAGGGAAAACATTTTATCCTGAAGTAAGTTAATCTAAAAATATTATAAATAATATTCAAACATTTTAAAACAATTTGAGATGGGGGACCCTTCAACAGAACTAATGCTGTACTGCAGGGATGTAGATAATTTTCGAGTTCAATTTTCCCTAGAACCGAAATGTGTTATTCATATTCAATTTTAACCTACTAATAAAGTGTATGTTGACTATCCTTAAAGCTTATCAGTTAAAATTTGAGGAAAAAAATCCAAAGAGATGAAAACAAATTTTTGTGTGGTGTAAGTTGTTTCAAGGCTTTTTATTTACCTTTGTGAAATTTATTGATCACTTTTTATGTCTTGTTGTATACCTTGAAACGAGATTCTGAAGAAACTGAAGTTCTGCAATTCTATGTTACAAGGTTCACTTGTAATGTTACACAAAGATTTTTATTTATTTTTCTGGAATTTCTGAACCGTCATCACCATTTGCTTCATCACACCGAGTCTGTTGCTGAATCTAGGAGTGGCTTGGTCTTTGTTAGTCTTTATCAATCAATAAAAAATTCTTGGTAAACATTATTTTGTAGACTCTAATTTCTTTAAAAAATGATAAATGTAGTCTTTCGGTTAATTTTCATCATGTCGTAAATTGTGCTTTTCATTAAACCATAACAGTTAAATTGTTGAAATACAGTCATTTATATTCTGAGAAGTACAACTGAATTTTGCGACCATTTATAATATGTCAATTATATCAAGCAGTTGATATATAAATAAGGTTTGGAAAATTTATTGAGCACCAAAGTGTAATTTATAGCATCAGTGTTAGTGCCTTGGAGAGTGCATTCAGTGCGCTTCTTTTGTAAGTCAAAAAACAACTTACAATCTTTTTAAATTGTTTTAATATATTCTTAGTAGTTCACTCTGAAGAAAACTGGTTTCTTTGAATGATTTTTGATTCAAAACACTCATCTGCTAATGCAATACATTTTTATAGTCTTTTTTTGAAATCATTATCAGAAAAACACTTAAAAGCCTATTACTTAAAATTTGAAAACAATTCAAATGAAACAAAAATGAACACAAATTTTTGTGTGATGTCAGTTGTTGAGAAATATATCCCGGATTTCTTGGAGGTGAATTTTCTGTCATTAAATTTCAAACACTAATTCAGAGACCATTTCATCCAACGGCAGTCTGCAGTGCAATTAATAACAAAACATGATTATTTTTCAGAATTATTATACAATGATTGAGACAAAAAATCCCCTGGAGATTAGCAATTTCTTCAGCCCATTTTTTTTACCCATACTTCAGAGGTGGCTCAATATCCCTCGAACCTAGTTCACTCGTCGGGACATATCTGCACCTCTGCTGTACTGTTAGGAAATTTCATTGCCACTGTTAGTCTGTATTCATTGGCCTTAGTCTCTTGGTTCAATAATGTTTCTCATATAAATGTATTTTTTTTATTGTAGATTGGATTTTAACCCTTTGACCACCATGCACTACTGTATGGTTTTAATCTTCACCTCCAGGCTTCTGTGATGAGTTCATGATCTTGACAACCAACATTTTTTGTCTCTTGTTGCTAGACTGCCAGGCCAAAATGATTGTTTTTGTAGTTATAGAAAACTATTAATAATTTCTAAAAGATTTTAATTAAAGTGTTAATTTTATATATATTTTTTTTTGCAGTAGAGTGTCAAATATTACCAGTATATACAAAATCGGGCATATTGAAAGGCAAATTGATTTTTTTTAAAGTGTATATAAGTGATATCTAGAAATAGACCTAAAAGCTGTGATTTTTCATTTTTAGGAAACACTTTGTCATAAATAGGCTACAACACTCGTATAGAACAAAAACATTATTATATAAAACACAATGATTTTAAAACAAATGTTCTATATATAATTGTAGGGTAATTCTTTCTAGATCAAATGCATCAAATTTCGTAAAAAATGGAGCTCCTATGTAAGATATATCGTCTCTCGGCTGTTTGGAGATATAAGTGTCTGGGCCTGTATATCAGCTCTTGGTGGTGTATGTATCACAGTAAATAAGCTGATATATGGGCTCTTGATTTTAAACTATTAGTAGGAAATAGCCGATATATCAGCTCTTGGTGGTCAAAGGGTTAAATAATATTTTACAAAAAAAATTTTGTGGTGGTCTTAAATTCCTCATTAAACAAGCTTTGTAAACAAAAATTGCTTTTTCATAATTAATATTACATTGTAGCTTTTTATAAGAAATTTACTTAGAACATAGACATCTGAGCTTGAAATTTTTTTATTCTTCCTGAAATTTTGAGTAGTGAACCTCTAAAACTTATATGAGTTCAAACCTTGTTGATGGTAGTATTGTGGTTTTCTGTGTGTTTCGCCTTTCATTAGTCCAATAGAGAGAAAATAGTAAACAAAAAAAAAAAAATTGTTGGATTGAGATAAAAAAAAGGATGAGATAAAAAATAGGATGAGATAAATAAGTATTTTGATAGTTTGTTTCGAGATAGTCAACTTTACATTAATGTACATTATGCTATCATTTATAAGCCTATTTATATATTATTATTTAATGATGTGAATAAATATACAAGAGTCATTTACTTGGTTTGTTTGTGGAAGTAATTATACAAAATGTTAAAATTCTATTTATATTTTACAGAGAAATAATATGCTTGATGATAAGGAGAAGGTGATAAGCACTTTGCGTGCTTGTCTCATATCAACTCAAGGAGGAGTGCCAGTATCACATCTTCAAAGTAAGTCTCAAATATCTTAGTTTAGTTCCCAATGATTTAAGTGAGATATTTAATGGAATGGTATTCTACTCTGAAAAAAAAAAAAAAAAAACGAAAAAAAACCACATTTTTTAAAGGAGTTTTGTTGAAATAATATTTTTGGAATGTTTGATATTTTTAAAAGAAAAAAAAATAGTGAAAACAATTCTAAACATTTCAAAAGAATATTATTATTGAACTTTTACAATGTATTTTAGAGTGTCTGGACTATCAATGTTCCATTGTATGTATTAACTTTCTACAATGATTAAGAAGAAAAAAAAAGTTATCTTCGTTTTACTATACTGTATATATAATCTATTATTAATTATCTGAATATAATCAGTATAACAAAATAATTTCGGTTTTAAAATCGAAGTCAAAGTATAATATAATCGACTTAATACAGAAGAAGATGTGAGATTCAAAGCGAGATATATAAAGCAAATAATAGATTATTTTTATATAAAAGAGTCAGGAACAATGTGTCTAAATATTAAAAAAAAAAAAGTTGAAAAGCTTAAAATAAAATAAATAATATGGTCAATCTAAAAACCTTGTTAGTTGGAATCATAGAAGAGAGATCTGACAACATTGTTCAGACTAAACCTTTTATATATTTTCTGTTGATTATGGTAAAAACCTTTTAGAAACTTCCAAATCCAAATGATGTCACGCTGTTAGGTTGATAGGTTGATATATTGGTCAAACTGGGAGAAATTTTAAAATTAGATTAGGGGAACATGATTGAAGCTGGAGGCTAGGTCATGATGACTAGTTTAAACACAAAATGTTCCAGATTTTCATTCTAACATAAGTTTAATATTTTGGCGTATATCTAATAGATCTAAAAAAATTATATCTTGTAGAATCATTAGAAATTAATAGAATAGTTAGGGATAAAAATGTGTCAGTTATGATACACATAAATCAGAGGGCAAGAAGTGAGAGGGTTATTGACCTAGCTGGTCAAAGTATTAGTTTGTAGTTTGGATGATACAAAATATAAAAATGATGTAATTAATAATTTATGAGACCAAGATATAGAAATCTATGTATATTTAGAAAGGAAAAATATGTCTCTGTTGATTAGAAGTATAATTTATCAAAGGGATAAAATTAAAGTAAACAGAATTCCAAGTGGAATAAAACTGTTTAGATAACATGTTCAGCTAATCATCATGTTATGTAAACAAATCTCTAGTTGAAAGCCACCAGCTTATACAGCTGCAAGGATAAAAGTCTCCCTAGGTAGTCATAACAGAGAAACAATAGCCCCGCTTTGTTATGTTGACAACCTAACAAAATGGCTAAGTAATCAGTTTCTATTTGTTATCTTTGACTTAACACCAGCAATCCTTGATCAAGGATTGCTGGTGGTAAGTCAAAGATAACAAATAGTTATTCAAGCATATACGTTGATAAATCAGTTTGCCTAAAAACAAACCCATGATTTATGTTTGTAAATGTCATAAAACTTCCTTAGGTTAGGGAAATAAAATATGGTTTGTGTATGTAATTGTTAGGTCAAGAAATAGAAGGAAAATAAGCTATGTAGTTTATTTAAGGACATTATCATTAAATATTATAGGACATATATCAAAGAAATCCACTTGATATTGATATAAGCACAGGTCCTACACAGGTGTACATAATTCCAAATCCAAATGATGCCATACTTGATGACATTTGGATTGTGACAACAATTACTTAAGATAGAAGATAGGGACTGGCATATGACAAAAACATGATAAATTTTGTATATATAATTTTAGATGATTATAATTATATTTTCTTTGGAAATTATTATCTTTTAGACATAGATTAAAATAAAAATATTTCAACACATTTTTATAAAAGAAAAATACCAATAAAAGCTCTTTATTTAAAATTTGGCATTGTTTATTGTTAACTATTGTACAGTAAAAATAGAATAGTGAATGTACTACCTAAATAATTGCTAACTCAACAATATTTGAGAAGCAGTTAGTTAAACATGTGTACTTTTAAAAGCGATTGAGTCTGTGGACCTGTGGGGGGGGGGAGAAGGGGTGAAGATAGGGTAAAATGGTTTTTCATCATTTTCTTGGTACATATGGAAAAAAAAACATACAAAAGTTGTAGCTTATGAAAAAACGTCCTACATTTTTGTTCTTTACAGTATTTTTCTGAGATAAAGGCGCTACTAATTTTTGAAATTTTGTAAGATTTGTTGTAATATAGTCACTTCATACAGTAATATGCATAAAAATTGTTTTTAGTCATTAAATTAATTTATTTTACAATAACTTATAGTAATATTAAAACAATTTACATCAGCACTCTGATGGGGGTATTAAATTGTTTCCATATCCTTCTGAAATATAATTGGTGAATTGTAATGCTGTACCAATTTCAATTTATCTCAGTTTGCATAGCCCACTTTGTGGAAATTATTTTCATTTTTATAATTTTTTTATCTTCAGTGTCTTGTTTCTCGAAATCTTGAAGAACATCTATTTCAGGGAAAATTTGATCTTCATATTATAAATGATTGCTTTTCTATATTTAATGTTGAAATTTGTAAATGGCTGCCAGTTTGAAACTTATAAAAATAAAAATTTTGTGTTTGGTACACTTATAAATAGTTACATATGTATATACCACATTTGAACTCAATATCTTATATATTTCTGGAGTTAGAGTGAATTTATTTAAAAAAAAAAAGAAGAAAATTGTGGATTGCGACTAAAATAAGGCAAATAAACGGTACTGAACATTTTTTATATATTTGGGTATGTAGAATCTAATCCTGTAAGATTTTTTGACATCCCGTATATATGTAATACATCAAAAGTCCATAAATATGTAGAAAATGAGCTTTTATGAAATATAGTTTTTTGTTTCTACTCTTTTTGAGTGCAAAACAAAATTATCTTCCACCCCTTTCATTATTTATATATGTGATGGTCTAAAATTGTCAAAAATATCTGTAAAGGTATTCTTACATCTGCATCTTTAAAGCGAATATTAAGTTGGACAAAATTTGAATTTATATACAATTTATATTCTAGTGATCAGTCAGTTTATTATATAAATTTTGACCAGCCACGTGTTAAATAAATTTTAGCCTGCATTGTGATTGAAAAGTATTTTACACCCTATTAAGCTTTTTTTTACAATTATAAACTAAATAATGAAACTTATTAAGGTTTTTAATCACTTTCTCCCCTCTCCTTTTTATCTTTTCATAGGAATGCACTAGTTTAAAACTTTCAACAGCATACTTGTTTTTTTAATTTAAGATACATTCGAAAATTAATTTTGTAATAGTTATTTTGATGGAAGTGTTTAAAATAAACGTAACACAATATTTTAGTAAATTTAAAAATGATTCTGAAAATATACAGTCTTCAACTTTAGAGACAAATCTAAGCTTTTAATTAAAACAAAAATTGACATACAGTAATTAAATTATTCTGGAATTATCAAAACATTGAATTAGGACAATACGAAATTTTAAAATTATTGTTAAGTGCTTTAAGATTTAATTTATTTTGAATATTTATACATTCCCCCCTCTTCAACACAATTTTTATAATAAAATATGACAAAGGTTATTTGTGAAAGAAATATTACATTGATTTGTAATTGGTGTTAAAAATTGTGTGCATGCTATTAATAGGTTGACTTGACAAATAAGGTTATGTAATCATAAGGTCAGCACAAAATATGAAAACTCATATTTTCATTGCAGTTGCACAAACTGAGTCATAATCTGTAGTTACTTGTATACAAACTTGTTTCAATAACTGAGTCATAATCTGTAGTTGTTACTTGTATACAAACTTTCATCACACCACCGGTGTCACAAAGGTTTGTTTAAATAAAACAACTAAAGATGGTGATTTAGTTATTTAAACATTGTTTTATTACAAATAATTTGTACCTAAATCAGTATCTGGAGGACAATTGTTACATAAGGGGGTCACTGCGCCCTATCCTTCGTAATGTTAACATATGTTCTTTTTTCTCAGAAATGGCTGAAGATAACTTGTTGGAATTTTTTTTATTATTCATAGTAGGTCTTAGGACATAACTGGAAACAATATATAACAATGTTTAGACTTGGTAAATTTTTTAAAATATCACAAAAAATATTATTTTTTTATCAAGAGACTTTTTTTAAATATATATACCTATTAGGTTGATAACAAATATTATTATTACAACCAAAAGAGTTCTCCCCCTGAACTATTAAAAAAAATCATTAAGATATCTTTCTTATTCCTTTCCTGATAAAAAGGTACATAAGCTTTAAAAAAACTAACTTTCGGAAACCGGCGAAAAACTAAAATAAGAATATAAATTGAAAGTAAACTCTTATAAGAATGACATTTTTACATTTAAAACATCCCAGGAGCAAATGAGGAGTTATCTGCTTCTTCTTCTTCATATTAGTCAAGCATCTTCAATTTATGTTGGGACTGTCTTATCTTCCTTTGAACCTCATCATAACACTTGTTCGCACGCCTGTGGTCCAGCTTCCACATGACCTGAACAAGCTGCTTTCCTGGTCTAAGATTGCCCATTTCAAACAACTTACACTTTCCAATGTTGCCTTCATTGAACTAGGTAACTGCTTCACAGACTCCAAATTTCAGAGTGTTTAGTCTTACAAATGTTTTTTAGGGCCAAAGTCCAGATCACATTGTTTAGTGACTCATTAACATTAAATAATGTTAACAATAAATAAGCTACAAATATTTTTTAGAAAGGTTTACAATTTTGTTTTTATTTACCTAGATCAACACAATTAAAGTAACTGAACATATAACACATGTTTGTGTCTCATATAAAATTCAAAAGGAATGCGAAACTAACAAACACAATTAAAGTAACTGAACATATAACACATGTTTGTGTCTCATATAAAATTCAAAAGGAATGCGAAACTAACAATTTCTTTGTCAAAACTATTCGAAACTAAAGTAAAGGAACTGATTCAAGTAATAAAAATTCAATTTTATTTTGCTCGTATGAAATTAGCCCAACCCTTTTGTGTCATATAAAACTCGTTAGGAATGCGAAACTAACGATTTAAAATTAAATTTTGGTTGGGCTCGTGTGAAGTTGGCCAACCCTAATTAACATTCGTTTTAGTCGACTTCCAAAGCGAAACTAACGATTGGCATGGTTTTAATTTGTTTTTGTGCAATTCTCAAAAAGCAACCCAACCCTTTTGTCTCTTATAAAACTTAGGAATGCGAAACTAACGATTTCTTTGTCAGAACTATTCGAAACTAACGTAAAGGAACTGATTCACGTAATAAAAAATTCAATTTTTAATTTTGGTTGGGCTCGTTCAAAGTTGGCCCAACCATAATTAACATCCATTTTAAACAACTACCAAGGCGAAACTAACGTTTAATTTAGGAGAAATAACCGAAACTAACGATTGGCACTATTTTGAAGCGGTTGAGCTACCATGGTTGGGCCAACTTCACAGACATATATTTCACGGGAAAAAAAATTGATGCCTTTGTACGTCATTAGCATATAGCATCCAGTTTTCTGTCATGCGGATGACGCACATACACATTCGTGTGATTTAGAGAGGAAATAACTTTGGAAATGGAGCTTTTTCTCTGTGACAGCTTTTGGATTTCCTTTTCTGTCCGTCCGGAGTGTGCCTATTACATAAATTTTTTTCGTAAGAAGGCTCTTTGTCAGGTCAACACTGTTATAAAAGTTTTCCATGTATATCGAATGCCCTTTACCCAGTCTTTCTGCCAACAAATGTAATACAACTTTTTCAGTATGACCTTTACCTGATAAATTGTCAAAAGCTCCGGCATAAACACAAAATTTAATTATTAAACCGTTAGATTTGGCAACAATGTAAAGTTTAATACCATATTTATGGCGCTTGTTTTTTTATATATTGTCTAAATACAAGCCGGCCCCTCCACAGTACCATGGCTTCATCGAGAGATAATTCTTTACATGGGCTGTACACACATATTTTATTATTAAAATAATCAATAATTGGCCTTATTTTAAGTAATCTGTCAGTATTATTAGGATCATTTTTGGAAAAATGTAAGCAATGCAAGATTAGTAAAAATCTGTCACGAGACATGTATTTTCTAAAACAGGTTTTGAACAGCTTATCTTTATGCCAATAATCTTGAACCTAGGCATTTTTACATTTCCTGTGTGGAGAAGAAGTCCGATAAAAGTGTTCAATTCGATAAAAGTGTTATATCGTTTCACTGACATAAACGTGAATTCTCTTTAGTTTCCGTTGATAATAAAAATTCTTTGCCATATCAATTTGTTTCTCTAATAACAGATTCAAGAAAAACATTGTCAACTAATAATTGAAAATAATCTAATGGTTTATTACTACCAGGTAATGGAACACGCATTCCACGAGATTGTGAGAATACATATGTTTTCATCGAATCAGGGTTATCAATCCATACCGCAAGAGACGGGTTAGATTCAGTTGGAAGAGATGAATCCTCTTCACTCTCGAACTCAATTTCGGCATCAGTAGATAAATCACTTTCACTTTGTCTATAAGCTGTCTATAAGCTTCAGATTCTGAGTCAGATTGGTTAAATCTATCTATTTCAATTATTGTTAAAAACGTACTATCAAGAGAAGGTCCAGGTGTTGGATCATGTTTACTACTCGTACAAGAACAAATATTATTGGAAATTAAAAACGAAACAGACAGGAAGGTAGCACACACTGTTTTTAGATACGCACAAAGTGAAAGAACACCATTGGTTAACTGATAAAGTCAGGATTTAGGTGGAACCAGTTTACTGATAACAATGCACAAGTGCGTCATACACATATAGCTTTGGAAACAAGTGACGCACATGCGCGTCATCCGCAATGACGTGTTAATAAATGCTCTAAAAGTTAATTTAGCTCAAAATCTGATCTGTGTTTCTACAAAGGAAGTCTCGATCTCATATTTTATTTATAGAAATAAAGGTATAATTATTTTATTTATTTCTACTTGTTATTACTAAATAAATTTGTTTGTATTTTCCAGGAGATTATAAATCATTGGTGGGACAGCCTATACCATTCCAGAAATGTGGTTTTAGTACATTAGAAAAGTTTTTGAGAAGTGAACCAGGAATTAAGATTTTTCAAGATCGCTCAGGTAACGTTTTGGTTGAAGCTGTGGTAACTGAATCTTCTGCTCATATCAGTAGTTTGATCAATCGACAGAAGAAATCTGGTAGTAAGAGAAGACCACCACGCCCATTTGTAAGTCTTTTATAGACAAAGTAATATTCATTTTTAGTCTACTATTTTTTTCAGCGTTTTCAACACTAATAAACATCAATAATTTTAATGTAGTAGCCATGAAATGTCCTTATGTAACAATATTCTCGTAATTAAACTTATAAATGAACGTATCAAAAAAATTGAGATAAATTATTCTAAATGGAAAAATAAAGGTCATTCCTAATTTGTCTATGAATTAAAGCACACAACTTATTAGCAATATATTACAAAACAATGTATAAATTGTATAAATAAAAATAGCAAAGCTACACAAATAAAAAAAAAACTTGCTTTCGGAAGATGGTAAAAATTAATATTCTATACAGTAAAAACATGAAGTATTGTTAATTTAATTACAATTGGCCTATAAATAACAAAGATTATGATTAATATTTTTTCAACAGCAACTGAACCTAAAGAAAATTATTCTAATCAGTTATTATACTGTAGTAGTAAAACACTCAACATTTGAGCTGTCATGATAGTGTTTAGAATAAACTTCCTCTGAGTCAGTTTGCTGTAAATAAGTGTATATTTTATCATTGATTATCAAAGACTTTGAATTAGATTTCTGATATCATTTTATCTATTAAATTTTGTCAGATGGAAATATGTTTATGCTGGATTAAATGATTGGTTGTAATAAACCTAGTGTTAATTTATTCATATCTGAATCTAATTTTCCTTTATAGTTTTGTTTTTGTTCTAAATACTTAACTGTATTGATAAAAGTAAAATTGTTTAATGAAAACCCCCAGATATACTCTAAATAATCACATTATTGTATTGTTTGTAAAATACTATAGAAATAATAAAATATGTAACTAATTAATTTTAATAGTTTTAAACCCATCTCTTAGGTCTATAATTCTACATGTTCTCATAAAATAATTTCTTCATATACCAACTTTCATTGTCTATCTTTATATTTATTTCATTCTATGTAGATCGTGTACAAAATATAAGTTTTTTTGTTTTGTTGCACAATTGTTTTAATATATTTGTCATATTTTTTGCATTTCTAATTTAGCTATTTAGTTTGTAATCCTTTCTGTCTTTTGAATCAATGTTTTTTCATTACATTTTACCAAAAGAGTTTTTTGTAGTAAAGTTTGTATATACAGTTAGTAGCCTATATATTCTGTTTTAAATAAGTTTTTAACTTTTTTTTCCATGACTATTTGAGGACTTTACATCTATTGTACATTTTTAATTAAGGATATTATTTAATGTTTTACATAATTAAAATACAACATTTCTCATCTGTTTATCTACAAGTTTATAACTCAAGAACCTTCATATGGATTTATTTCTTATGTAGGTCTGTTATCTGATTAGTTTTTTTGTTTACGTTTCATTAAATTTGGTCGAGTAGTTTTCTAGTTATAAAATAATTTGTCAAACGAAAACAAGAATTTTCTACTTGTTTTCAGTGAGAAAGATGGTATATGATTTTAATACAGTAATTGAAACTTTTTTTTTTTTTTAAATTGGTGCAGTAATAGGTTTACCAATTTGTTAGAAAAAAAAAATGTGTAAGAAGCATGAAATTGGATATTTATGTAAAGAACAAAAATGATTTAATTCATTTAGTTATAGTCAAACTGTATTTTTATGGAATCATTGTTTGAGGTGATTCATCTGTTCACATATTAACAGACTCTAAAGTACAGAAAAGAGTATTTAAATTTATTGCTGGATTGGATCGTACAGTACATTGTGGGAATCCGCTTCGGAATTTTGGTATACTGACACTTCAATTTTGAAATTGAATTGATATATAATTTTGAAATAATTATATATAAAATTCAAGAGTCACACAATTCTGAACAAAGGGACATGACTATGGTACCCGATTTGATTTGTGATTATGGGAACACAGACGGAGCAACTGTAGACAGTTTTCATCCCAAGCTGTTATATAACAAACTCCCTTTTTATCTAAAAAAATATTAGAATTTTTAAACCATTCAGGAATAAGCTTAGATGAGTTTTGTTGTCCAAGTCCTTTTAGTCTGTGTGAGAGTTTCTTGACCATTTTAAACTTTCCTTACTTGTGACATCACCACTGAATGTTGATAGTATATTGTTTACTTTATTTAAATCACTCTTTTTAAAATTGTATTTATGGGCCTATATTTGTTTTAGTGTGATTTGATTATTTTTAATTGAATATAAGTTACATATTAGGAATGAGTGCACTTTGGTTGGGTGGTAAATTTATTACATGGATGAATTCTATGCATCTTTCTGAGAAAAATGATGTCTTATAAGTTAGGTTTTGTATAAAAATAATATTTTTTATTAATTTTTAAACAAACGAAGAAAATTAACATTGACAGTTAGAGGGTTAAATAAATGTCTGAAGTTCAACGCATTGGGTTCACTAAACATTTTTATCATGTAATTATTCAAAATGATAAGGATATATTTTATTATTTTCTAGATTCTACAAAACACAGTTCAGTTTGTAGTATTTTTATGTAAACTCATTAGTAAAAACTATACTCATTTAGATTACTTTCAGATTTTGATTTAAAAAAAATAAATGAATTATATATAAAAAACTACTTAATAAATAAAAAACTGTGTGCAAAGTTCTTAAGCGGCACTATACAAATGTGATGCAGCCTACTGTTAGTCACTATTTAGCAAGTGTAAACAATTAATGCTACTGTAAGTGATAAGGCTTGCATACCAATAGAATAACTGTAGAGAGAGTAGCATGGATGCCATTACACTCTACTCACTCAACCATGAAAACTGTAAGTTACACTATGTATTTAAATAATCAGTTATATTAGCTTAATTAGTTATATAGTAATATAGCTGAAATTGTGGTGTTTATTTTAACACCAATAAATAATTAAAATATGTTCTGATTAATTTATAGACGTATCATCATTATAAGTATTTCTGTAGTTGACACTGTCTACCTTCTGTCAACCACTTTCTCCATGTATTATTCTTTGTCCTCTTAATGAAATGTGTTGGGATCCTTCTGGATTATATTCCAAAAAATTTGGTCTTCTCTGTTGCACTTCTGTTCTTTTTGTTTAATATAAAATTTTCAGCTATGTATGGAATTATGCTCCCCAAAAACAGAAGTCAAATGCTTTTTTTTTTTTTTATAGTTGTCCCAATTTTACTCTTAAATGAACATAATATATATTTTGTTCTTGTTGTCTAAAGGCAAAAAAACCTCTTGGTCATCATCACTTTATAAAAAAAGGGCATAAAGTAAAGACCCCCCCCCCTCCTAGTCCTCGAATGTCCTAATAGCGTCAGGGTCGGACAAGAACAAGAGTTGGTCAAGAGAAATCTGTTAGGGAAGATGAAATGGAGAGTATTAAGTTGTAGATCCAGCAAGGTGTCCTAGGGATTGCCAAATTTGTACTTTGTGATGAAATATTGTTTTGAGGTTTGGAGCCCAATAAGTAACTTTTGGAATATTGGTCTTTCGTCTGTGGAGTATTCTACAAGCCAAATGAAACGACTGATTTTTATTAAATTTGGTCTATGGACATTTTTTTATCATATCTCAAGGTATTTTTTCCTCGTTTTTTTAATTTTTTTAAATTTTTTTATTTTTTTTTACTATTTTGCAATTTGGGGGAAACTGTTTTTAGATGAAACTCAACATTTTGTAATTTACAAAATTGGCTCTAACAATTTTTACTAAATCACAGAATCCAAACAAAATATATTGGTTCCCATTTCTTCAAATGTTTTGTTTGAGGATTATTGTTTAAAAGAGGAAATGAACTTTGGCATCGTCTTAAAAATTGGAAATCAATGATGGCAATTTGTTACAAAATTTGATTAAATGTAAAAATTTAACTTGAACCAATGAGTCAAACACCAAGTAAAAAAAAAATGTTCACAAGTAATTTGGTTCTTTCTAAATTACACACTTCTTGTAATAGTCCATCTTTTTAGTAAAGATATTTTCTCTTTTACTCTAAGGAAATGGTTTATTTGTAATTGTAATTACTTATTTTATTTTTTACCAAAAATTTGATGGATGATAAACCCACTTATTTTATTTTTTACCAAAAATTTGATGGATGATAAACCCACTTATGGTAAATTTGATCTTAATATGCTACCTTAGACTCATTGTTTCTGTTTTCTTTTTATCAATAATGCCTGAATTGGAATATTTAGAAAAGTGTAAAACCTTTTTTTTTTCTTTATGGAGGGACCTAAAGGACTATATTGAGAGAAATTTATTAAAACGGTTAGAGTTAATATTGAGAAAATTAGTAAGTTATGATTTTTCTTGTGGGGGGTGGGATATACTAAAAAATGTAATCCAATTCTGGTAAAAATAAGAAATTATTCCAGGGGAAAAGTACTTCAGCTAAAGTTGAAACTATAATGAGGCAAACATAGTGTACAATTTCCATACTGTAAAAGCCTTAACTTTTAAATAAAAATAGTCTCAACGAAGTTTTTTAATAAAAGTATTACAAAATTGGTCGATAAATTTACACTCTACAAAATGATTGAAGGACAGATGGAGGGACCAGGTGCATCCGATAAATAAAATAATAGTTATTATGTCCCAAACAAATTTGATTAATTAAGTATTACAATAAACCATCAATTTATACCATCAAGGAAGAATGTACATTTCAAAATTGGTCTAGGTAATTTCAATTATATTTTGAGAATGAAAAAATAATTCAAAGACACGAAAAAATACTCCACGTGGAGCTCTAACTCTTTTGGCTAGTATTTGTTAAAAATAGTTCCGTCATCGACGACTGTGTTCCACCAGGTTGTTTACTGGCATTTTACGGTATATCAACAATCCGTTATATATTTTTACAAATTAATTTAATCAATTAGTGTATTTTATTCCCAAAAACATACTGTTTAAAAAAATGAAGTGACTGCCGAATTGTAAAAGGGGGGCGATTTTTCAAAATTTGGATGGTATATTTTCATCTCTCCCAAAAAGTAGTTCAGATTCTCATTTAGAGTTTTATAGTTTTAGAGACCCTAATTGTGATAACAATATATATTATAATATTTTATCTTTCTTATATATATACATATAATAGAGAAAGTTTTGTGTGGGTCAAAATGATAATATATCTGTTTTGAGGTTCCCTGAGTTACAAAATATTGGTTTTTGGAATGATGTTTACCTGCCGTATGTACAATGTTCTACAGCCCAAAAGCGTGGACAGATTTTAGTTAAATTTGTTATATGGGCCAAATCTTGGGACTTTTTTTTTTTCCCTTACTTTCATTTTTTTTTTTTGATAACTCAATATTTAGAGGTAGGTATCATAAGGAACAAACAAAATTAATTACTTATTTCTCAAAATCTGCTTCAATGTATTTGATCCAATTTTGATCTGTGTAATCCAAACAAAATCAGCCACATGACTTATAAAATACGCAATTTATCGAAATTGACTCGACCAATATCATTCAAATTTTAATAAAATAGTAAGAATATAAAAAAAGTATTATGATTTAGAGATAATTGGCAAAAAGAAATAGAACTGAGAACACTATAATTAAAAGTTTGATTTAATCAAATAAATTTATGCTGAGGATGTGTTATGGTATAATGAAGCAAATTTAGGCCCATATTTAAATATTCAAAGGCATTGTTCTTCATTCATTTTCACTTTATGATTGACAAGTACTGAACTGACAGTTTTGGTTTAGAAATGGTAAAGTTTAGTGAATACAGGCTTGGTAATCCTGGGGATCTACATCTTGTTTAATGTAGTCTTGACTTAGATATCTCGCTTTCATCATTTTTATTAGGTCTCTCTTGACTAGGAATCTTTATGTTATGTTCTATTCGTCCTTGTTTCTATAAGGCGATGATGACAGAGAGATATTTTGCCTTTAAACAACAACAACAAAATTTTCGAAGGTCTCTGTACAATTTCATCTTATGTATGATGTAATCAAAATAATAAATTATGTTCAAAGTGACTGATTTCTTTATGTAACACTCTTCACCTATATTATAAATAGTAATCGCAAAGTTTAATTTGTGATTTATTTTCTCAGGCACCGTCTCGTAAACCCTCCATAACACAGTCTTGGAAACCACCACCTTCAAGCTATCGTCCGCCTATATCCAGAGTACCTCTATCTGTAACCTTAAACAACAGAAATTATTATACCGGCCATAATGAGAAACAATTACGAACGGTAAGTAATGCTATTGATATTTATTAAAAACAAATAACAAAAATATAGTGTTATTTGTTAAAGTTCGGGTTTAGTTCATAATTTTATTTCGATGTTTACTTAGATAATGAATAAGGTTTTCTTTTAGGTTATTATTATATATTGTGAATGAAATTAAATCTCATTTTGGAAAATGTTGTTGTCATTAGAGGCATTCCTTCTAGAAATTAAGCTTCATCTGTGATGTAGGCTCATCCCTCTTACACTAGAGATAAAACAATGTGTAGCCTATATAAAAAAAGAAAACTATGTTTTAGCTACTTTTGATATTTTCAAAATATATATCTTACCATCTGTAAAGTTGATAAGAAAGCACACTCTTATTTACAATATACAAAACTGAAACCATTATGACTATTTGAAAATCTTCTACTTTTATTGTACATAGTGTAGAACTACTGTCAAAATTAAACTACTCTGGTAACCAACAATAATAAATTGTATCAATGGCAGTTTATATTTAAGCTTGGTTTAAAAGCTAAGGTTTTCAAAGATGTAAATAAGAAATCAAACAAAACATCTGATAAATACCTTTCTATTATATAGCTTACATGTTTCACTGCCACAGGCAGCATCTTCAGGGCAGCTAATTATAAGTCGGCTTACAAAATATTACACAAAAACAGACTTGTAATTATTGGTTTTCAAAAGGATAGAAAAAAATGCTGATCATTTTGATTTTTGCAGCATCCAAAATATTAAATTATATCTTTAGTCACAATATTATCCGTATGACAATTTAAATGGAAAGAAAACTAAAGATAATATTTTCTGAGTGGACTTTGAAGCCTAAGCTGAGTATAGCTTGGGGCTCTCGTTTTAATTCTTTACTAATACGCGTAGTATGTGTAGCCTATTCCCGGGTTTCTTCTAGTTCCAATGATTCAATAAGTCTATGGTTCAATTTCAACCATTCCTTATTCAGTATCTAGAATATTTCAGCTGATAAATGGAATATTGTAACAGATGTTTATGGTTATGTTGGCTTACTAGCCGCTGTGTTTATATGAATATATATTATTTGTTTTTGTATAGTTATTTTGATAGATCTATAATTATTTATGTGTTGTTGATTATTTGAGTTATAAATTACGTTTATTTGTGCTTTTCTCTCTAAAATTGATCTTACATTTTTTTCCCCCCCATTTGCCCATGGTGTCCACTTCAAATTCCTTTCTTCTATACTGTAGGATGAGACCCCAAAATTTGTGAAAATAATGTCATTTGGATAAATGTATTGAATCAATTGGAGAGTCTTTAGAGAAAAGAGGAGGAGTTCTAGCTCAAGAAATCACCCCAACTACAATCAAAACCAACAAACTCTCCAGTCGCTATTTTACACGTAGCCAACAAGAATATCTAGTTTGCTCAGAATAAACTAAAGCATCAACTGAAAAAGCTGAGGAAGGAGATAACTTGGTTATGTCTTAACTGTTCAATTAAAATAAAAAGAACAAAATTCAAAAAATAAATCACTTAATCTAGTTTTAATTTTGTTTTTCTGTTTTAATTAGTTGTAAGTTTTATCATTTAAAACTCAATCTATGAATACATTTTATTGTAATGTTTTAAAAATTTATTGTAACTGTTTTTAACAATTTCATGATTAAATTATTTTCCAGTAAATTGGTGTTTTTTAAGGATTTAATTTGACAGAAAAATTATTAGAATGTTAACTATTGGTGAATTATATATGTGCAGTATACTTCATTTACAAATTTGTACATCTATTCTAATTGAAACTTTTTCATAATTAAAATTTTTCAAGTAGTTTTTGTTTTATCTAAGATATACTGTATATTCTTAAGTGAGATGTAATTTTGTATAACAAAACTCTGCATTAATGGTGTAGCACAATGTTACCCAAAAATTGAGTTTGTTTTGCCAATATTTTTATGATATATTGATATTTGTAACCCTAGCTTTAAGAAACTTACAAAAAATACATCAGTTAAATAGGCAGTGTGTTTTAGGTAACGGTTGGCAACACATCTGCAGTTCAACATCAATATTCCCCTCCCGTTTCTCCTAACCAAAACAGTTCCAACCCTCCTTCTTCTCCCGTATTCAAAGATTATTCACATAAACCTAAAAATCAATTACCACCACGATTACAAAAAGCATCAGCAAAAAAATATCTTGAATCAACAGATACTCCTGCAGTAGAAGACATGCCAAATTTTCAGACAAATGCTGCTTCTGTTGAGACTATTTCAAAGGTAAACTAGTTTGCATTGGACAAAAAAAAAATTGTTTCTGCTTGTCACATAAGAGAAAATTTGAACTTTAATTTTGTAAAGTTTGGGTAATTTTTGTAATTACTGTTTTAAAAAATTTTTTTTTTTTATAATGATGGAAATATGTAAAGGAATGTGCTTATTTTTCTGTAAAGGAAAGTGAAGTGAGGTACTGTTTTAACTCAACTACAGTAGACTCTCATAAATTTGGATTACGAAAATCCGGACCGGATGGTAAATTTTTTTATAACAATTTGCCGCTTTAATGCCTTCAATTTTCACGCGATCTTCCGCATTGCATGAATGACGTATTTTGTAATGATTCACAAGCAGTGGAAGTTTCCGCGTGGCAGAAGTAATTGACACACCCTACCCTGTGTTTCACTTAATTGCAGTCCAGTACTGTATTATGTACATTACAGTAATAGTACCATTAGTTAATGTGTTAGAGTGTAACAAGTGTCGTTGGGTATCGGCATGGACCGATAGCGATTGCATGTGCGACTTATCACTGCTCGTATCGGCCCCGCGGCCGACTTATCTCCGACTCCGGGAAATCCGAATTTTTCGGAATCCGGACCGGTCGACTGCTACAATAGTCCGGATTTATGAGAGTCTACTGTATTTGGAATTTCCTTTGTATGTTGTTCTGTTGTGACCCTAAACACATATCTACCAATCATTATTAAATTGAGTAATAAGATTCTTTGTAGGCCTATTTACATGGTATTAAAACAAAAAAATTCTAGGGAGAAGTTTTATCTGACCAAAAAATCAACAACTTCTATTTGTATATTAGGCTTAAGCCACAAAAACATATAACCTGTATGTATGCAATAATAACTATAAATAGTGGGCACATTTCACGAAATGTGGGCCAAATTTTAGGATATTCGACCTTTTAAGACCAGCGATCGATGTTAATTTTGACTTGTAGACGGTTAGATCACAACTAGTTTTTTGGAAAGATATTAACGAATATTTTGCGTAGGCTTTGGGTTTGTGAGTGGATTTATGAGAATATTTTTGGACATTTTTTTTTTTTTTATAAAGTTTTGATAAACTTGATAAACTATAAAATTATCTCATAAAAGATGTATGTGTTTTAAGAAGAATATTTATTTAAAATTATTATTTTAGAATTATTCAATTACAAAAGAAGAGGCCTACTCTTAATCAGAAGTTGAATAGTCCGTAACTGTTGCCTTGGTTATTTTACAACATTTTTGGTCTTGAAACTATAAAAAGTTAATCTAATCAATTATGATATTTGATATCTTATAAACTAATGAAATATGTGTAATGGAAGTGGATAACTGATGGGTGAATATGATACGATACAAAATTGGTGATGGGTTGTGTTTAAAAAAAAATGGTTTTACATTCCTTATGTTAATAAAAGTTTTTCGTTCACAGTTTTGAGTTTTTCATTATGGCTTTTTATTGAATTTTGAGAGAGTGAAATTTCTGTTGGTTAATTTTGGCTGGATATAATCTGGATATGTTAGGTATGAAAGGTGAGTTTATAATGTTGAATCAATTTCTGTAGGGATAAACAAAATTATATATTCCACTCACCAATGGTTCTAAGCTCGAATATTATATATCAGCTACTTAACTGGTTTATTAAAAAAATTATTACTAGACTTTCACTTAACATTGAATTTTCTTATTTCAGCTCTTAGGATGTTTTAAATAGAATGTCCCCAAAAACTCTTTTTTTTTCTTTTTCACTGTAGAGACTTCCTTTTCCTCTCAAGTTCTTCTTTCTCTCTTTTTTTCATTTTTTAAAACTCATGATATATAGTGTGAATTCTATTTATCACTGTTCATGTTGCACAAATTATATTATCCCTTTAAATGCCACGGTGACGATCTATCGTCACCATTTTTTTGTGCTAGAAGTGCCACGGAGACGATCCATCGCCACTGCGTATTTCGTAGTTTAATTAATTTATTTGTAATCTGCTATATAGTATTTCGGTGTTTTAAAATAGTTTGTGGTACATCCAGTGATTTTCAGTGGTGGAAAAAATTTTGTTTTGGCTAACTAAACAGATGACAACAGTCACAGATGCACAAAATCAGCTGTTGTCATTTTCACTTGCAGTTTAGAAGTGTACTGATATTGTCCTTGTGGGATAATATTATTATCTCGCTACAGTCATCAGTTTTTTTGCAGTTTGTTGTTGGTTTTATTTTATTGCTTGTTTGTTGAAGGTTATTATTTTAGTTATTACAAGTTTAAAGTAGTATTTTGGAATAATATATTGCTTTGAAACTTAAGAAGTAGCGAAGTAGATAGATCAACCTATCAGGTAAACAAAATAGGCCTAGGTTAGGTTAGTTCTGAGAGAAAAGTTTTTTGTTTGAGTTTGGTTTTTTAACCAAATAATTTTAAAATTTGGTCACTTATAGAAAACAGTATATAGATAGAAAATAGCACACTTCCCACATATAAAATATTTTTGGTTTGTGAGGTAAAAAAAAAATGTAAATTTTTCTATATTATCTAAAGTTTGGTTTTTAATAAATAATATTTTTTTTATATATAGAATCCAACTTATTTACAAATATAATTGTAGCCTAGGTAACACTGAACATTTTGACACTAAATTTGTTAAGATATCTTGTATACAATTTAATCTGTGTCGTTTATAACAAAGTTCTCTAAAAAACCATTTATACCTGTGGCATTTTTGGGTGAGTCTGTGCATTTTAGATGCGTTACCGAATTTTCCAGTTATGAAAATTTTCTTGTGGCACTCAAAGGGTTAAATGGAGATACAACATATGAATGATATTTATATAGACTGTAGTATGGGATTTGATGTTTTGGTTTGGTGATAGTGAGTATGTTTAACATTTCTGTAGATGTAGCCATTCCGATTGCCATAAGTATATATTAATTTGGTTCAATTCTATAGAGCCATTAAAAAAAAATTAAATTTGTTTATTAAAAAACTCATACGGATGGACAGACAGACAACAAAATGAAATAGACACTTGGTTGTATTTAGTTTTTGGCTTCTTTTTATCCAAGGAAAAATACCCTGAAGTTTGTAAGGAGAGTTTGGAAACATACTGTATAAATACAAGACTAGAGCGAAATTCAAGAATGACTGGTAGGGTTACATTGTCCAATAGAAATGAGGGGTGGAAGGAGAGACAAAGTACCAAATATTTATTCAGGAATAATGTATCTAAGTAATAATGGAATCACATTGTTTATTAAAATAGGTCAAAAATTTCAATATTTTCATTTCAGAGTTTTTAACATGTGAGAAAAGTATTTATACAGTGTTGTAGCAAGTATATCTATTTTTTTTTTTCAAGCTGAGCTCTTCTCATGAAGGCTTATTCCTTTTGATGTTTGATGTTTGATATATTTTAAAATCTGAGCTCTTCTCATGGAGGATTAGTCTTTTTAATGTTTGATTCTGATGTTTTTTTTTTTATAATCTGAGAGTTCTTTTCATGACGGTTTATTCCTTTCGATGTTTATTTCTGACATTTAAAAAAATCTGAGCTCTTCTCATGACAGTTTATTCCTTTTGATGCTTGATTCTGACATTTAAAAAAATCTGAGCTCTTCTCATGACGGTTTATTCCTTTTGATGTTTGATTCTGACATTTAAAAAAATCTGAGCTCTTCTCATGACGTATTGTTCCTTCTCATGATGTTTGATTCTGATATTTTTTCAATCTGAGCTCTTCTCATGAAGGATTATTCCTGTTGATGTATAATTCTGATATTTTTTCATAAAAATAATTAAAAATACATTAATGTTAAACATAATTATTAGGTATTGTGTTTGTGTTGTTTTTATGTCATAATTTTTATATATTTATCTTTAAAAAAGTGTATATTATGACACTCCAGGAAGAGAAAATGAACAAATAAATTAATTATTACTTTTTGAAGAGCTTCAACCTTAAATGGATTGGAAATAATTTATTGTTTAAAATTTATGGATATAAATGAACTAGTTTCACTATCACTATTGTAGTAAAACGGCATTTTAGAGCAAAAATATGAATATTGAAACAATATCTGATATTTTTATTTTAGGGATTCCATTCAAAATTATCAATCAATAAAGAACTTGCTGAAAAAAAAATTGAAGAATTCGGTTACCAGACGGAAGTAAATCCACCACCTTTAAAGACTATTACATCACCTTTCGCACCATCCCTTGCGGTTGCAGCAGGAAGGGCTAAAACCGACGTAAGTTTAATAACAAAACAATATTACTATGTGCGTAAATCTGATTAACTAAAAGTTAAATTTATGTTTTCATTTCCTCACCTTCCATTGAGATCCTGAAGATTCCCAACAGCTAAAATCTGATGCATGAAGATAAAACAAACTCTATTTTCAATGATATGTAATATATCTGTTTATTTACTGTTTAAATGTCTAAAGATTTCTTTTTTTTTAATGTTTGGAATGGAAATCTAAATATATCACCAATTTCAAAAGTAGTATATACAAATAGTGTAAGCGGTAAAACAAATTTTATTTACAAAATGAGTTATTACTTTAGGCAGATGCTGTAAAGGACTTAAAGAAGAATCATGCCAGTTATATGCAACCACTTGATGAGGTAATTTAATTTACTGCTTTGCATGTAAATGTAGTGTTTGTTATTCTGAACCCCCTTGGATATTTACTTATAGAAGGGTGTGGCAATCCTCAGATCTCTCTACACCTTTCTTCTTGACCGTCTTGTGTTTGATCTTTCTCTTTCATGTCTCTTTTAAATCAATTCTTTTTTATTTCTGATCTTGATGGTCTTAGAGTATCCGAGGGTCAGGGGTTTTAGAATCTTTTCTTCTATTTTGTAAGGTGTTGATGACCAAGAGATTTTTGATGACATTATAAAAAAAATTGCTATTCTGAACTGTATTCAGTACGTGTTATTTGAAATATGAAAACACTAAATTCCTAGAAATGTCTATTTCTTGCATGCAAGTTTTTTATTCCTCGTTTTGTTGTTGTTGTTGTTATAAATATTGAAACTTCAACACAAGTCATATCTATTGGCACCATGATAGTATTTTTCATGAGCAATATGAGAAACAATGTCTTGGAATGATCAATACAGTTACTCTTAGATATATTAAATTCTCCCAGTAATTTAACTATGTACCAACTTTATATTGATCATTTTTCTTAGTTTTCTCTCAGTCTAATTTTTATTTAAATCAGCAACAACAAATAAAAGCTAATGGTTAAATATCTGTAATGAAATACAGCTGAGTTTTTATAATGCAAATTAAAGTTACTTTTATAGTGTACATAATTTGTAATATATTAACTGTAAGGTTTTGGGGGTCCACCAGATTTGATTTCTCGAATCAATATCGCTTGGCTGTGATAGGATTTATCTAAATACGTACAGAGACAAAAATTAAGTGTTTCAAAAACTATTTAAATATTATCGGAACATAATTAAAGATTTACAATGTTTAGATGTATATTTTAAAATTTTATTTCTAGGTTAAAACTATGATAGAAGACTATACAATATTTAGTTTACAGTCTTCCCAATATTTACTTTTATAATTTTATTTTTTCTAATTTATTCTATATTTTATAATGATTATTATGGCTTTACTTGCCTTTTGAAACACACTTGGACTTATTAACTTATTGAAATTATTTACACATTCTGCTCTGGACCGTTACTACGTCTAACTTGCGTGTTGATAGTTTTTAGACTGTCTTAAGAAAACTCGCGTCTCTCCTACTTTTTCCATTTACGCGGTTAAAATTTTCAATTTAGCATTGGACTTCCTTGAGATTCCATTGGTTATTTATTCGCGGGCTTTTCTTGATTGGACATTGCTTTTTGCAATCTTGTGTTTTCAGTGGAAATACTTTGAGTTCATTCCAGAGGCCAATTCCCAGGGTTTTATGGTAGCTTGCAAATATTATTTTCTCTTGGGAAACTTAAGTTGAACAACTGTTTTCCTTTACACGTGCAAGTTGTTACTTGAGACTGTTCTGCAGATGTGTAATTATTTTTATACTATCAGAGGAAATATGCAGTGAGAGTACTTATACTAAGATAAAAACAACATGTGTCTACTTTTAGAGGTTATACTTCTTACATGAGTGTTCTCAACTGCGATGCAATATGTAAAGTTGATTAATGGATCCCATTGTAAAACAACAACATACTTGATTATTTCAATAGTAGAATCATCAGAGATTTTGAGTTCATATTAAATTATTTTAAATTTTTGTTTGTTGGAACAGTAAGTCTATGTGTGTTGAATAAAATACAAAATATTTACAGGTGTACTTTGGCAGCTTTTTATTTTTTAAGGGGGTTGAAGTTCAAAAATCTGGTATTTTCAAAATAACCTCTAAATATTAAAGTTATGTGGGCATAATAATTACGCGAAAGACTATGAAATTCTTTCTAAGGAAAGGTTCTATCTAAAAATGTTTATTTTTATTCCTAGGGAAATCTATTCTCAAATTTAGAAAGGTAGGCACACAAAAATAGGCACAACTCTGTGAAACATGATCAAGTTGATATTAATAAAAATGGACATTAAAAAGAAAAACTTCAGGATTTAAGTACATATATGTATTAAAGATTGGTTTTAATGATACTTTGTGGTTACTAATTTTATTGCATTTTTAAAAATCTACAATTTAAAATTAAAGTATCTCTCTATACATTTTTTGAAATTGAAAATATTTGGTTTTAAAACTTTAAATATTATTATTTCAAATAAATACTCAACCTTCTTTTATTATTATTGGCATAATTTGAGATCTGTTTATATGCTTCTTCTTTAAAAAAATGTTTTATCTTCAAACTACTGTAAAATAACTTTAAACCAAAATTTTAAAATATCTTCATACAGTAGAAAGTCTACACTTTTTAGTGGTAATATTAGTTTTTTAAATTTAATATTTCTATCATGATGTATACAAATCCGAAGATTTTTCATGGAACAATGTCTATTTTTGTCTGTCTAACTCTCTGAATTCAAGAACTTATTAGTGTCAAGTGAAACACATATATTAACCGCCAGAGTTTAACTTTATCAATCATGTTTTTTGTGGAAAACTACAAGTCTTTTTTGTGTGTGTAAAATTTCATGTTTTTTCATTTAGTTAATCAATTATCTGATTTTTTTAACTTAGAGCACTTTAAAAAATAAAAAAGTGGTAAATGTACATATTGTAAAGATTTTAAAATTATATTTTACAGGCCAGGACCTGCCCTTTTCAGCATAAAACCTTGGAGATCATTTAATGTTAATATTTTTATTCTTGCGACTGTACTATAATATCCTCAATAGATTATATATTTTGGAAAATGTTGTACACAAAATACAGTATTTCAAGCTGATGTTGTCTGTTTGTTTTAAGTAACAACGTAAAAATTTAACTTAATAATAAGTTGAAATCAGCTATTCAAATTGAACTTAACTTTATAATATTGATTTATGTCTTTGGATATTAATTATTGAACCGTTTTCTCACCACTTATTTTAAATGATATTTTTCAAGGTCATTTAAAAGATTCCAGAGCTCATTATAATGTGACAATCACAGAATTTCCTTATGATTATTTTTACATCATGAGGGGGGGGGGGGTTGTGTGAATGAAAGTTTGTGCAACATTGTAATAATTTAATTTGTAGTGATATTCTAATCTAAATCTGTTAAAATTTTTTTATTTTTTATTATGTTAGTCAGTTTTTAGTTTTTCCAATACTGATTGTGCTAGGTTGAATTTTTACCATGTAAATGGGATTTTTTTGAACTCTTGATCATTGTTGTATATAATTTTTTATTCAACTCATGGAAAACCAAATATTTCCCCAACGTTACAGTTTAGAAACCTTTAAATTTAAGGGTTGAAAAAGCTTGTATGTTCAATTGTTGATTCCCAATTTTTAAATTGAAATTAGATTATTATATTTAAACTCATTAAATAAATTCCATATATTAAGAGTAGAAGTTTTCATTATTATAAAGTAAAATCATGAACTTTAAATACATCTTAACGAGGATTATACATGTAAAAAGGCTTTTACTGTTGAAACTAATTAACCTATATACTTTATTTATTTGAACAATTCCATGAAAATATACGCATTCACTTAGCAAGACCAAATTAAATATACGTTCTCATGAATTTGTTATTATTTATCAGTTCAGCAGACTAAAATGTTGCTTTTTTGAAGGCTGGCAAGTTTGTACATTGTTAATAGAAATAGTAATATATTACAAATAAGATTTATATTCATATGTAATAGATTTAACTTTTATTTACAAATCTAGTTGTTACTATAGGCAGAGGCTGTAATGGACTTAAAGAAGAATTTTCCCAGTTATATGCTTCCATTTGATGAGTTTAATGTCCAGGTACTTTTTTACTATTTTACATGCAGATGATGTGTTTGCTATACTGTACTGAATAGTTTTTTGCTATATTCCCGATAATGGTGGTAATTTCTTCTTTATTTTGTCTATGCAGATATTTCTACTTCTTCATTTTTCTTTTTGGGATAATATCACAATACTTTGAAAATAAAGAAGAAAGTAAACACTTATATCTGTTAAAGAAAATTATAAGTTTGGAAGTAAATTGGAAAAAAAAAAAAATAAATGATCCCTGACGATTATCATTGAGAGAAAATCACCCAGGAAAGGCTGTGTACAGGGGAGTACTTATATGTTTGTAAAGAACCAAACTAAGTGAAATATGTATTAGGATGCCGATCTTCCTTTAAAATCTTCTGGACCCACTGAAAATATTAGATACCATCCATGACAATAAATTTAGGACTAATCATTTATGATAAAAGAAATGTAAAATTATAAACAATTGTGAGAGATAGTGGGAAGATACGTGGTAGGCGTATATTTTGGAGGGATCATGGAACCAGCACAGGTAAAATATGGTAAGCAGAATAGAATATGTTTGGATCTTTTCTATGACATTGAAGAAATTTTTGATATAAGCCGCACAGATAGTTGAAAGATAATTAAAAAATAAATAAATAGTACTTCCAATTTGGGTTAGTTTGGTGACTGAGTCTCTTGCTATTAAGATTATCATAGTGGACACTAATATTCAGCAGGGGGAGCATCTGTCACATTTCTCTAGAAGACGATAGTGTGTCATCTTACTATTTTCTGATGGACCTGAACAACAAGGGTTCGTATGGACAGGCATACTCTAATTACCAGAGTTATTTGTGTGTTTTTGTTGTTTAAAGGTGATAAATATCTCGGTCATCATTGCCTCAAAGAAAAGTGCTTAAAATAGAGACCTCCTATTGCTGGAATACTCTAATAGCATCAGTCTCAGAAGAGGTCAAGCTGATAAGAAAAATGAATGAGAGCTATCCAACCCAAGACTAGATGATGAAAGGTGTAGATCCAATAAGGTACCTCAGGAATGTCACAACCGTATTTACCCCTGAAGGGTTGTACTACTGGTCCTAAAGCAACTTGATACTGTGTGTGATAAAAGAAAGCTTATAACATGATTCAAAATGCGTGTAAAAGAATAAATTTTACTGTTACCCTAGATGATACAGAGGTATCCTTTCTACTACGAAAAAGAAGTATGTGGAGAAACCGATGTCGTGGTTCTATAGAAAACAGCTGAGCAACCATGATAAATATCCCAGGGGTGTGTTGAAAACTACTTATTTATTGATAATTTATGAAGAAGACAATAAAGTGTTGTGTAATAGAATGGTTTGGAAAATTTTGATACTCTGATGGGGTCCTATTTTTGTACATTATTATCCTCTGTGATGATCATTTAACCTTGAAAACTCTAGCATCAGCTAGGATTGGGATCTTGTTTGTGGATGAGTATAACAGAGCATTCGGCATATTAGATACTTAGGAAGAAGAAAAGTAGGTCTAGTGTAAACTTTTAGATTTCTTTAGTTTTGATATGTGAAAGCATACGAGGCGGCAAAGCTGAGTACACTTATTTATACTTAAACAAAGTAAATAATGAATGTGATTCTGATGCCACAACTTAAGCACTCAGTATGTGAATAATAGTTTTGTAGTCAAGAAACTCTGATTCCTTCAAGCTTCACACAATGAAGTTACAGATCTGAACACAATAGTTTATAAAAGCTTATATGAAAACACTATAATAGCTTTGGATGTTAAGAGATGAGGCTAAGATTCCGCAATGAATTTTTAACTCAAATGGTTCTCTTTATACAATGAAAAAGTAGAAACTTGTAGGCGATACTGTATTTATTGATGGAAGCTGAAACTAGAGGAATAACTATTTACTTGGAATAATAAAGCAAATAACTTGTTGTAATAAATATTTTTTAACTGTTCATGTGGACAGTTAATCCTCTAGTTTCTAGTTGTAACAATATGTGGTATATTTGTCAGCAAGATTACTATTCTGCCTTCATGTGCGGCCTTGTGGCTTTGTGAGGAATAAGTCAGAGTGATTGATTAAAGGGATTCCGTTACATATGTATTATACATATATTAGCAAGGATAGACATTCAAGAGTGGAAAAGATATCAACATAAAAGAATAAGACCATTCCAAAACTTTATTCTCTTGAAGTTTCTGATCAATGGTTACAACCTCAATAACCATGATTTTAAAACAAAAATGTATTATTTTGTGAAGTTTACGACATTTATAGTCAATTTCTGAAGATTCTTAGATGTGCATGTTTATATAGTAGTGTATGTATTTGGTTTATTTTTATTACAAATTTCATTAATCCTTTGTAAGAAAAAAGTAAATGGTATATGAAAATGTTTATGACTTAAATCTTCTTCTCCATTTTACAATATACCCATGACAACCATTCTTCTATAATCCATGCTTCTAGATATTTATATTGTCTCTTTATACCCTCAGTAGCAAATTTATCTTTTACTCAGTGATTTTAATTTTAATTTTACTGCTTTTGGTAGTCTAATATCAATTTCTAGATGTATTTTACTATAAGTCATTAATATTTAGTTATATACTAGGGGGGACCCAAAATTAATGGGAATCGGGCTGGTGAGGAGAGGGGGTAGGTGTGGTTGGTCGGCCGGAGAGGGAGTCTCGAGTCACATCGCTCTACGTTTGTTTGCTGTGAGTGGATCAGTTCGTCCGAGAGAACTTTTTTGTGAAAGACCTTTTTCCGTTTCGGCCAAAAACGTAAAATGGCTGACTGCCGGGAGCAACATGTGGCTGTGAAATTTTGTTTCCTGTTGGATAAAACACCCGCGGAAACTCTTGTAATGATTAAAACAGCTTATGGGGAAGCTACTTTAAGTAAAACATGTCTACGAATGGTTTCAGTGTTTTAAAAATGGAGAAATGTCGACTGAAGACCAGCCTCGTTCTGGGCGCCTTTCAATGTCAAGAACTGACGATAACGTTGAGAAAATCGACACTCTGGTTCGCGAAGACCGTCGTCGAACCATTGATTAATTAGTTGTGATGTCTGGGTTAATTTAGAGTTCAATACAAAGCATTTTATCGGAGGATTTGTGGCGCACAGGGGATTGGTTCTTCCATCATGACAACGCACCTGCCCATACAGCCTTGTCTGTGAAGCAGTTTTTGACGAAAAACGGTATGACACACAATTGCTCACCCCTCTATTTTTTTTTGTTCCCCCGACTAAAAAGGGATATGAAAGGTAAACGTTTTGAGACTGTGGAAGAGATGAAACAAAAATCACTGGATGGACTAAAGAACATTCCATTAAGTGAATATCAACAATGTTTTGAACAATGGAAGAAACGATTAGAGAAGTGCATTGCAGTCAATGGTAATTACTTTGAAGGTGACCAAAATTTGTTGTAAAAAATATTGAAAAATAAAGGAGTTATGACCAAATTCCTGTTTTTTGGGTCCTCCCTCGTATTTATATAGTACTTACTAAGTAAATGAGAAAACATGTTAAATATTTTCTTGTAGATAGCATATGTATGCTATATTGAATACCACACTAGGCCTATTTATATTTGTGATGTTATACTTGGAACTATTTACAAATCCAGTTGTTACTTTAGGGAGAAGCTGTATGGGACTTACAGAAGAATTATCCAAGTTACATGGAACCACTTGATGTTAATTTTCAGGTATTCATTTTGATCAATAATTAAGTTTGCAAATGAAATATACAGTTGACAAAATATTGAGTTACCTGTACGGAAAGGGTTTGTCCTTCATTTCTTCATTTCTTCAATTCATATTTTTTTCTCTATTATTATTTTTATTTTTGCTGTACAAGTATACATTACCTGATGGTCCAAATGTCTCCATACAAATTTACAAGCATTTTTATTTACTATCATAAATTCAAATTATCACAATTGTCCTGTTAACAATCACGGCTGCTAAACATTTAAATTTAATTGTTACTAGTTTTTAAAAATTGCAATTTGCTCTATTCTCGAATTTGCTACGACTCCAAAGAATAGTTCAGCAGTAATATGTGTCAATAAAAAAAGTATCCTTATATTTTACATACCAACAAATGACACCAATACCAAATTTAAAATTACACCAACACATAAAAAAAATAATCATTGGAGAAAGAAGTTTTGTGGTTGGTCTCTATAGTGAATTAAGTAACATCGTGTTCTTCACTTGTACTTGAATGAAGAAGTTAACTATGAGATTAGTGCTGTTATATTAGTACAGTGCCAGCAAAATGGAAGATGGTACTAGTGTTGAATATGGCTGTGGAAATTATTGGATACTTTTTCACTGACAGAAAACTAACTATCTAAACTTGCTGTAGGAACTCAAATGCCTAATATTCTGAATTTAGAAGGGTTATATCAGAGGGCGACTCATTTGCATTACAGGGGAAAAGTTAGTCAGTTGCTTAATGTTCATTTCCCTAATGTGTCATTGGACCCGTGGCACTGTAGAGTGGTCTCTGGTGTCACCTGACCTCACATCCTCAGACTTTACCTTTACCTCTACGGACACCTTAAGCTGTGGGTGTGTCGGAAAAAGACCCGAGTATATTGTCCAAGATAAAGTCTGATGTTTTACACAATTGGGGAGATAGATTATTTATTTATTTTCCCTTATTGTTCCATACTGTAACAAATTCCTGACTGACTGTAGATATTAAGATGAAATGTTGAATTAGTTGTTTAATATGTTTTGTTTATTTGCATATTTTCTTAGCAAACATAACCACAAAGTGTATCATTAACATTTTTGATTTGGGCTATTAAATGTACGCTTGGAATAGGGAACTCATACAACCAAAAAACACTCAAAAATTTAATAATAATAGTAAATAAATTAATTTAGAAGAAGTAAAAAAAAAATTGTAAAATTCTCATAATAATATTTTTTTTATTTTCCATTCCTAATAAATACCAAGTTTAGGCCATATTAGATTTAATCATATAATATAAGCCCGATTTACAGACATATACACATTTAATTATTGAAAGTATATAAACAGATAATAAAAACAATTACCTAAATACTGTTGAATAAATAAAGTATAAATTAGAATAAATAGAATTGTCTGAGTAGTTATTTGGTAAGTGTAGGCAGATAAATTTGTAAATAGAACAGCGAGTGGCATCCATCTTGTTAGTTGCAAGGGTAGCCAAGCCAACCAATAGGAACTAAGTAAGGTTGAAAACAGATGTTCTGAAAGTGAATCAAATATCATTGGCACTAATTCACAGCTATTAGAATAATATAAAAAAAGTCAAAAAAGTATGTTAAGTAAAATTAAGATTGTTTTAAAATAATTACAAAATTACAATAAATGTTAAAAATAAAATAAATAGATTAACTGGACATAAATTTAGGCAGTTTTAAAGTAGGCTATAATAATCTAATAAAATTTTTTTGTAAACATGGTTACCGGAGAAATAAGAGAAGGAAAAAGAAATAAAATTTGGAATGCAAGATTTTTACAACAATGAAAAAGACGATTCTTATTTTTGCTCTGATGCTTGGCAGATCATTTTTGTTTGGCTCAGAAGAAAGTTAAATTTACGTTTTTGTGATGGAAAGTAGAAGTAAATGCAACTTCAGTGAGAATTGATAATTGTTGGAAAAAAGGGACACTGAAACAAGAGATTTGACGGGTATGGATTAACCCTCCAACCGGCAATGTTAATTGTCTTGAAAATTCTTCGTTTGTTTAAAAATTAATAAAATATATTATTTGTATACAAAACCTAACTTATAAGACATCATTTTTCTCAGGAAGATGCATAGAATTCATCTATGTAATAAAAAAAAAAATTTTTGAAACGGTTTTGGAGTAAGTATGTTAGATGTCAAAAATGATATTAACTTTTTTTCAGAAAAATCTGTATCACCCTAAATCAATAGCCTACTACCTTTTTCTAAGATATACAAAAGTTTTGTGTAATATTTTTGAATATATTTAGAAAAAAAAAAGGAAAAAAATGTTACATTTTAAAAATTAAAAAAATTATATACGAAAAAACTGAATTTTCTCTTTATTTTTTCCAAAAAACATAAAAAATAGTAAAATATATTTTATATAGAACTTCTATATATCATTATGTCCAGAAAAGTGCATAGAATTTAGTTGTGTAGTGCAAAAAAAGTTACATGTATCACATTTGGAGTTTTTTGGTCAAATACCAAAAAATCTAAGAGTAACGAAGCGGAAATTTCACAGAAATGGTGATCAAAAACATACTAATACATTTTTTGCATTTTTTTTTCACCGTTACTTGAGATTTCTAATATATTTGTGAATATATTTAGGGGAAAAAAATAATAATACGTTACATATTCTAAATAAAAATGACGATTTTTCAAAAATTTGTATTCTGGCGCTTGAAGGTTAGGGTGACATGTCAAACTTTTAGGCATAATTAGTATTTTTCTAAAGCTAGGCCTAAAACAAAAGCATTAGATTTTACTAATACAATATACTTTACAAAGAATAACACACATATTCACTTGTATACTTATATAAAACACTAAATATAAGAAAATATGCTTATAGCCTAAACTAACCATTGTTATTTATAGGTTATTCCATATACACACTCGAAATTCACTCAAAAACAAACTTTAGAAATAAAAACACATATATTGTAACTTGTATACACAATTTATATACAATTTGTATACACAAACCTTCAAAATAACAAAAATCTAATCCCAAAACCAATATTTGCCACGCCAAATATTATAGTGTTCACGTCAGACATTTACTACGTTTGGACTTCAAAACAACAAATTGTTAGTAAGCAATTCCTAAACTCAAGTGGTACCAACTTATAGAATGGAATTTCCCCTACAACATAGAGTAAAAAGAAAAATAATTTTAAAAACAGAGAGATATCAACTTCGTCTTTTTGTAAAGCGCATCAAATGCTAAATGAATTTCTTGTTGTCAGGTTTGTTCTATGTTCAAGTACGAATATCTCTGGATCTGTTAGACGCAGAACAATTTGTAATCTATGGTTAGAAAGAGAAACATGTGATCTATATAACAGTGTTTTAGTTGACTTAAATGACAGAAAAATATAGTTGTAATCATATCAGGAAAAATGGAGCCGCGCTATACGAAAAGCCGCAGAGTTGAAAATTACGATTTTACGCATCAAAAATACTCGAACTTCACCAATTTTTGGAATATTATTTATAACGTTTTGTGGTAATTTTTTTGCATGATATGCATCTACGGAACATTAGCTTTCCAACGGTATTTTATTTATTGCAATGGGACAATTTTAAGTGGGCGTAACGTTGAATGGCAAAATACGTGATTAAGAGTTGGTGAAATCACTTGGGAGCACGTGGGCGACCTACTGTAGGTCGCCGTGCCGGTTGGAGGGTTAAGAATAGACTTGAACTGAAATGCTAAGTAACCTAAATTTCAATATTCATTAAGAAGTAATAGGACTCAAAATTTTCAATATATTTTGAAAGAAATACAATATATATATATAATTATATATATATATATATATATATATATATATATATATATATATATCACAATGAAATTGGAACTAAATAAGGGCAATATAATTGAAACTTTGTAACAGATTTTTTGAAGATAAGTTATTATTTTTAAATATGATGCATGTAATAATTCAACCAAACAATATGGAAGTATATTGAAATAAACTTGACCCATAGAAATCCCGAGATCTCAAATAATATGTAAATCTAATGTTGTGTATGAGACAAATGAATAAAATATTGTAAATATAATCTTGTCTCTGTTTAAAAGTAAATAGAGAGTAAGTTAAATATACAAGTTTGGTAGACAAAGATAAGATAAATTAAAAAGAAATAAAGAAGAAAGTTTATATATATAATAGGAACACAGTCTGCATAACAAGTGTCAAAATCACAATTAAACAACTACAATAAAACATATAACATCATCTTGGATTATATTTATTAATAAACAAAACAACAGCAACAACATCAAATCAAACACGTGTCTTTAGACCTATCCCAAACCATGTTAATAAATTCATAGCTCTAGGCTTCATATTCATTTTAATTACAAATTTTAGAAAGGGCGTAAGATAATTTTTCTTGAGAAATTAAATAATTTTTTTTAATGAGAGAAATGGGACAGTAGTTAATTATTAACGGTTTGTCTCCATTTTAAAATATTTTTTGCTAACTTAAGTGATTGAGGTTGTATGATTTAAGCAAATATTCAAGTAAAACTAAAAAAGACTCAGTTCATTTGAGCACTTCTTTAAAAATCATGTTGGCAACCTATAAATGTCTTAAGATTTTAGGACTTTTAAGAGATCTTATTGCAGCAGCTAGTTACCTCGGCCACACACACAAGAAAAATCACCATTAACAAAGAGGGAAAATTTTTGAGTTGCATTAAACAGGTCTTTTTTCTGTTGCATTGGAAGTCCCACATTGCTAAAAAAAATAATCCTTTCGCCACCATAATTGGGTCTGCACAATAGTTTCCTCCTCAAATAATTATTAGAGTATTCAATTACTTTCACAGCTCTTAAACGCTTTTGTATATTTGCTTAAAGTACCGGTATGAGAAAAATAAATTCAAATGTCAATTGATACTAAATTTATTAATTTCATTATAAAATTTAAGATATTGACTTGATTTTGAAATTCTAGATTTAAACCACTTATTAGGTTACTTTTTTAGTAGTGAATCTATACTTCTTAAAGGGACAAACTATCTTCAAGTCAAAATTTAAATAACTAAAAAATTCAGAGATTTGGTTATCTTAAATGGGTTAATCTTACTCCAGTCTTCATTTTGTAATATCAAATTTAATGGTTCAATATTAGAATAATTGTATTGTGAAATGGAAAAAGATAGGCCTATTAATTTTTTCATAAACATCTTGCAGTACCATCTTTTGGGCATAGTGGTCTGAGAGAGCAGACTGCAAAATCTCTACTTGTAACCAATGTTTTGATTTATTGATGACATGGTCATAGAAATAAACATATTGAATATCTTTTATAACTTGTACACTTTCTTAACATTATTATAAGATAATAGTAGAAATTGTTGTAAATAAACTGCTTGTGTGTTTGTAAGGAGACTTTTGAACAACTTCTTTGCCCAATTTATTAATTCCAATGATAGATAAACTAGTCTTATTTCGTTATTAGGCCTATTATTATTATTATATTTTTTTAACGAAAGTATAGTCGAAGCAATAATTAATTAAAAAGCAGCTGCAAATTAAAAATGTTCAACAGCTTTTTTAACCCTTTGTGTCACAAACAATAAATATATTATGTTGGAAAACATGTCACATGCACTTCAGTAATGGGTCTGTTGAAAAAGCCCAGGCCAATAAATATCATTACCGTATAGGCTAGGTTCATAAAACATCTTTCACGTATATAAGATATATGAGCTGTCAAAATGATCAGAACTCTTTTTTTTCTACAATTTTTGTTATCTTAGTTGGTACTATTTTATTTTTATAATTGTTTATGTAAAAATGTAAGAAAAAAGTTTCATTTTCAATAAGTTTGTGATTGTTTTGGAAAAATAAACATTTTATGTTTGGGAAATATTTTTATTATATTTGTGATGTTATTTTTTTGTAACTAAATGACATTTATTACCTTTAGTTTGCAAACTGAGGTCACAAATTCATAATATATTGTATAGTTTTGAACTGTATAGGTTATGTTGATAGGTGTCAGGGTTTAGGTCTCTGCCAGTGAAATATTTTTTTTGAATGCCTATGTTGTTATTCTCAGGAACATATGTTGAGTCAACATCACTGTTTATTATCAAATAAATCAACTGAATGTTGAGATGCTAAGGAAGAATCCGAATCATAAAATAAATATATTTATTTGTCAATTTTGCTTACCATCATAAAATCACTATCCATTTTACATTATAAAATATCAACACAAATTAGAAATAATAATATAAAGATAAAACATCACTAATGAACTTAAATATAAAAAAAAAGTTAACATTTACAAACACAATAAATATCAATTGGGTCAATAGTTTATGTTTGTGAAGAAAATAAATGTAGCTGAAACTAGCTTCAGTCAGATATTCTTTTAACCCTTTGGGTGCCACGGTGACGATCTAACGTCACCATTTTTTCGTGCGAGAAATGCCACGATGACGATCTATCGTCACCATTTTTCCGTGCGAGAAATGCCACGGTGACGATCCATCGCCACTACGTATTTCGTAGTTTAATTAATTTATTTGTAATCTGCTATATAGTATTTCGGTGTTTTAAAATACTTTGTGGTATATCCAGTGATATTCAGTGGTGGAAATAATTTTGTTTTAGCTAACTAAACAGATGACAACAATTACTGATGCACAAAATCAGCTGTTGTCATTTTCACTTGCAGGTTAGAAGTGTACGGTACTGATATTATTGTGTGTTGATATTATTTTCTCGCTACAGTCATCAGTTTTTTTTTGAAGTTTGTTGTTCGTGTTATTTTATTATTTGTTTGTTGAAGGTTATTATTTTAGTTATTACAAGTTTAAAGTAGTATTTTGGATAATATATTGCTTTGAAATGGCGGAAGAAAATCTAAGAGGTAGCGAAGTAGACAGATTACTTTTAGGTTATTCAGACGATGACTCTTTAGCCTCTGAAGATGATTTGTTACATTTATTTGGGGATGACAGTGATCTAGACCCGTTATATCAACCAGAAAGTGATAGTGACAATCAGTTTAGTGATAGTGATATTGATTTAAACTTAGATTAACCTAGTACATCAGGTAAACAAAATAGGCCTAGGATAGGTTGGGATAGGTTAGTTCTGAGATAAAAGTTTTTTGTTTGAGTTTGGTTTTCAACCAAATAATTTAAAAATTTAGTCACTTATAGAAAACAGTATATAGATAGAAAATAGCACACTTCCCATATATAAAATATTTTTGGTTTGTGAGGTAAAAAAAAAAATGTAAATTTTTTTTTTCTAAATTAGGCTATCTAAAGTTTGGTTTTTAATAAATAATTTTTTTTTACATATAGAATCCAACTTATTTACAAATATAATTGTAGCCTAGGTAACACTGAACATTTTGACACTAAATTTGTTAAGATATCTTGTATACAATTTAATCTGTGTCAATTATAACAAAGTTCTCCAAAAAACCATTTATACCTGTGGCATTTTTGGGTGAGTCTGTGCATTTTAGATGTGTTACCGAATTTTCCAGTTATGAAAATTTTCTTGTGGCACTCAAAGGGTTAAAAACTACTTTTGTGAAAAGAATAAACCTAAATGGATGTTTCTAAAACAATCTCATTATTTAGTGTTTTTCTTCTTCAGCATCACAATTTTTTCTCTATTTAATGATAAAATGAAGTGAATTAGATAATAAAGTTAGCAGTGAAGATATCATTATTACTGTAGGCAGTGAAAACAATTTGTTAGTGAACTACTTTAAATATTTTTATTAAGAACTGTTATTCAAAACTTGTTCTATTATGAAATCTTATTTATAGCAGAAGAAGAAGATATTCAATATTACTAAATTTAATGTAAGTCAGCTGTTCATGTTTGATATTATTAACATCAGCTGAAACTATTGTTTAATTTTTAATTTGTGTTAAGTTGAACTGTTTTATGTTGGTTTTGTTTTTTTATTTTGTTACATTTATATATTTCTTCTATATAATTTTATGATGTTGGATGTATTACCTCAATACAGTCAGTATAGATATCATCTAAATAGGAAGTATATAGCAAGCCCTTTATTCAGAAAAAATCTTGGTAACAATGTTAGTAAATTATGAGGCATAATGAATTAATAGTATGTTATTCTTTTTGTTCTAAACATGGTAGTTTACAATATGACTAATATTTCCTTGGAATTTCTATATTAAAAATTAGTCCAATCAGAAAGGTATTATCTGAGAATATTTTTTACATATTACAGATTTTTATTCGCATAAGTAGCCTGTCATTAACATTTATTGTATATAAAAAAAATTAATATTACCAAAGCGGGTATGAGCTTATAGTAGAGCATGATTTTTGTAAAATTAAATCAATAGGTGTTGAAACCCTGATGTATTTATTTTAAAACTTCTAGGTTTTTAGAATAGTTTTTATTTGTGGATTCCTCTAACTTGACAGAGTGATTTTTTATTGTAACCTATTCATATGATTTTTTGCTTAACTAATTCAGTTCCAAACAAAGGGTACTATTCACCTTCTTCCCAAAAATTACTGGCTTGGGAATTGTTGGTAAAGTATTCATAATGAACCATGGACTTAAATATTCAAATATCTCATAATTGCCATAAATGAATTTGATCAAAATTTTATAAAATGGATGATTTATGACCCAAACTTCCGTGCCAAATTGTTTGTAAAACCAATATATTTTATTTTTATTTGGGTCCTTCAAGGAATTAATCATAATAATTAAAGCTTATTATAAGAAAATCAGAGTTTTGGGTGTTGGTCTTATGGCTACTATTCCTAAAATGTTGAGTTATCCCAAAATTGATAAAAGTTTGGAAATGTGATCAAAATACACCCAGAAGTATACACAAAAATGTAAAAATTTATTTTAAAATTTGAGACTCCGTTACTTTAAATAAGAGTGCAAACATCAAAATAAAATCAATATTGATTAAAGGAGACCATTGCATATACTTGTAAAATTCCAAGGAAAACTTATTTGTCCCTTTTCATCATCCTTAGGTCTACTAAAACTATAAGTAGTTGGTGATTAGGCCTAGAGTCTTGCTGTTATATTCTGATCATTCTTTTGGTATTTATTCAATTTAATTTTATAGTTTACTTTGGTATTTGTTGATATAAGTGGGAAGGAGATAGATAAGGGACTCATGAATAGGCTATTAATATTGTTAGAGTTAATTTACTTGTGACAGTTTCTGTTAGGTGTAGAGAATGATAAGGTTGATTTTGAAAAAAATAGTACTATTGATTTTAACATTCATTAAAGGGATAGCAAATTGTCTTATATATGTAGCAATAAAAACATATAAAAAGTTATTTATAAGCATATCCGGTGCTCTAGATATCCAATTGTAATGAATATGTTTAAATTTTATCATTATAATATCTTATTTTTTATAGAAATATTTTGTAAAATGTACTTTTTTGTAGTTTATTTGATAAAAACTGATTTTCAAAAAATATACCACATAGCCTATGTTTGATGCTGACATGAATCCAAAACTCAGTCAGTTTTTTTGATGAGAATTAAATATAAAATATTTTCTTATTTTTTATGAAACTTAGGGGTTTTCCGAAAGTAACTTATATATTTCCAAATGTGGACGCTAGAGTGCTTTGGTTTTCTCAGAACTATTGCATACTAAGATCCTTCATATACAAGGTGGGGCAACGAAACAGACAATTTTGAATAATTAATTTCAATAATTAATCACTCTAGGGTTCTGTCTGTCTGTCTATTCAAATTTGGGTTAGTATATATTGTATTTAAAAAATTAAATTATGGAATTCCAATCATATAAAGACAAACAGAACCATAGGGTGATTTTGGTTTTTTTTTTCCATTTCCCGGCCCACTTGCTTGTAAACTAAAATTTGGATCCTCTTAATCCTTTTTGGCTAAGTTAAAAATCACAATTTTGGGCTCTAAAATCCAAAATTTTGGAAACTTTGTAAATAATTTTTGTATTTGGAACCAAAATTTATAACATTTTCGGGTCAAAACCCACCAACAATTTTTTGTGTTTTTAAAAACAAAATTTCAACCCTTTTAGTTGAAATTTTGATATTAAAAATATTGACTTTTTTCAGTACTCAAAAATGATGACCATTAATGGACATCTTGTAGTATTCAAAAACGTTGAAATTTAGATTCCTGTAGGTTTTATATAAGTAAATTTTAGCCAAAAACCTTATAGTAACCATTCAAAGAGCAGAATTAGTTATAAATAATCCAATTTACGTCCTTATAGAAACAACAAGAATCATTTTATACAAATATATTTAGTTAAAAACCTTGAAAGCGGGGAACTTATTCATACTATTATTGATAAAGTAAACTGTACAGCGTTTTCTTTTGGATTATTTCAAACTACTATGACTCGTGTTGCACTGCTCTTATCTAAGCAGCAATTAGGCTTTAAATATTTCGTCACTCTTTTTTTACTTTCAAATTTTTAAATAAACATAATTTAAAAACATTATAAATATTAGTCTCTTATTTCAGATGAATAAATTAAACGAGTATAATAAAATGTACGATCTTTGTAAAATCATTCGAAAATAATCTACTCGTGAATAATTATTAGTGCATTATTAGTCACTCGTTAGATATAATATGTAAAGAGCATAGCATACTTAACTCAAGCCAGAGTCATTGCAGATTGTTGAGCTAACCCCTGCGAATGACTGCATTGGTCCTAAATCCTTTACTTCAAAGTTGATCGATTCCATCTTGTACTCTTAAACATATTTACAAAATTCTGTTCTTTAAGGTACAAAGACACTTAGTACTGTTTGAATATTTGTTCAAATATTTAAATACTCATAGAATAAACTTAAATTATAAGTTTTAAACCAAAAAAGACACCTTTTTAACTAAATTTACTTGTATGTGACAATATAATCATAGTGAAATAAAATGGATAAAATTAATTTTTAGTACTGTCTAAGGTAACGTCCACTTTTAATGAAACAATTTACATATTACTAAACTCATCATAGGGAAATGTGTAAAGTGGAAAATTTAACTATATTAACTATATTAAGTGTAGAGGAAAATTTAACTATATGTTACCGTAAACTTGAAAAATTGTACATATTTTGACAATGTAAATTTTGACTACAAAAACCTTTGAAATCTGTCAAGGAAACGTAAATAGCTGTATATTGGCTGGAATTTTTATCTTTTTAAAATGTACTTCAACTGTGTTTATAAGTACAAGTTTAAACCATTAAAAGCTTGATCATGCTAATGGATAAAGCGCCGTCATAGAGAAACCTGAAAAGTGTATTATTTCTACCGTAAACTTCGAAAAATTTAAAAAAATAAAAGTAGTGTTTTAAGAATTGGTAGAATAGTGAAATAATAATAAAAATGAGACATTACGTAACAGTTTTAACAGTGTAACACAGTTGAAGTACATTTCTAAAAAGATAAAAATTTAAGTCATTTTCTGAGAAACCATCACCAAGAATAGGCTACAGAGCGGTATTCACAGATGTTACAAAAAAAATTTTATTCATGAATTTGCTCAATATTGTGTAAATGAGCAAACTTCTTCAAAAAGACGGTGCCACAAGCCACATTGCTAGAATGAGTATGAATATTCTTCAGAATTTGTTCCGAACCATGTAATCTTTCGAAATTAGGATTCAATCCCCCCCCCCTGTCCTCCCTGACCTCTCTTGGCTTGTGACTTCTTGTGGGGGTACCTAAAGAGTAGATGTACAAAGAAAATTCAGACAATCTAAAAATTCAGAAGAGAAATGGCAAATGCTGCAAATTGTTATGATCGGTTTTCAACACGCTTTGTTAAATGCTTGCATTGAAATGGATATCATCTTTCATATGTTATTTAAAAAATAAATAAATAAAAAATACGTTCACTAGTTTACTATAATGCTTTTTATATACTTTAAGGTGGTATACTTTATTTTATATTATACTATTTAGGGAAATTTTCAAATCACTTATTTCACTACCCCACCCTGTATTATTTGACTTCAGATACTACAAAAGTAGAAGTTAGGTTAGATTAGATTTGTTTTATATGATTAAAATATTTAAGACAATTGAAAAGTAGACTGATTATAAACTATGGAATGTTATTAGTTTTTGAATGCGAGAAATGTGAAACCAACAGAGATTCATTGCCACTTTGTGAAGTTTTACAATGAAAAATTATTGCTCACCATTTACATCGAGTGATGGGATGGTGATAAAAGAGATGTGGCAGATGGACGAATTGTAAGGTAATCTCTGGATTCGCCGATGACCAGAGAAAACATGTAAAGCATTTATTTAATTTAGTTTATAAGAGTATTAGTGTAACATCTTACTGTGAGGGAAAAACCCGTAACACGTATTCAAAAATTTGAAAGAGAAACAAGATGAACGCAATGGAATCGCCAGTTTCAGGCGTGCCTTGAGACTTGATCTACACTTGCTAATGTGTCTAACCTCTCTACTTTTAAAAGGCATGCTGTTAACCAGCGCGGTAAATCGCCAGAATTAGAGATTCCATGGTTCGATTTTGCTCGGCTACTCTTGGGTCTGCTTCGGTTTGATACTGCACCTGCGCCTTCAGTACGCCTGACAACTTTAATAACATTGACAAGAAATTATGTCCATCTTGAGAGTGTTTTGACACATTTATAAGAGGTCTACTCAGACAGAAGACCGCTTAAGTAGCCTTGCTATACTGTCAATTGAAAAAGAGATGCTGGAGACGTTAAGAGAAAAGGAGGAAGAATTCTATGACGCGGTAAGTTCTCCACTAAAACCAGGAGGGTCGAGTTACATTATTTTTGTTTTTCAAACCTTAGGGGCTCTAGTTGTGGATGAAATCTATTTATGATTCCATGGAATAGTTTGCTAAGCTATTCTATAGAATTGTATTGATATTCTATATTGATAGAATAGAGTTGGGAATGAAGTTGAGGAATTAATTTTATGGCTACAATAAAATTTATCCAAACCATGATATTTATTGGGTTTACTCAATAAAATTAAAGTGCTGTGAGATGAAGATAACAAGTAAACACTAGGTAATTCCATAGAGTTTTTTTTAACAGAAATAAGAAACATCTTCTGGAATTGATCCATAGAAAATCACTGATGAAACAAAGAGCAGTGGAGTTTCACTTTGGATAGTCTGAGACACAACCAAGAAGTCATATATATGAGTATGTGTGACTTTTGAAAAAAATGTGTTGCGTTGTAAAGTTGTATGGTTTAAGTAAAATTAAGTCTAAAACAAAATGGAAGATTTCTTTTCCCAATTGATAGAGTTGTTGATGGAAAACCACGATAGAGGTATGATTAGCGGTGCTGTATAGTGAAATGAAATAGTGAATGATCAATAGATTTTTTTTTGTAGCTAGTTCAGAAAGTTGTGTGGCTTAAACTAGATTAATTATACCTTAGATTTTGTATGGATAGGAAACACAGGCTTACCTTGGAAAGTGGTAACTTTAAGAGGTTCTTTTTATACTCTCTACTGATTGAGAAAGTGATCAGTGCTTACGAAATATTTCAGATATATTGTTTATACTGAAGACCGGCGGTACTTGATAGAATTTCATGTAATACAAATAAAACACATATTCTTTTGTTAAATTCTACATTTATTGGTCTAGCCAACCATGGTTTTCACCAGTTACGGCATTGACGAGGCTTATACAAAGACTAAATAACAATTTCTTAGTTTATTTAGTCTTTGTATAAGCCTCGTAAATGCAGTAACTGGTAAACCATGGTTGGCTAAACCAATAAATGTAGAATTTAACAAAAGAATGTGTATGTGTTTATATTTGTAAAATATTTTAGAACTTTAGTGTTTTCTTTCTGTGTGTTTTCCTATTTGTGTACTATTAGGTAATACCAAGGACCAAGCCTGTGTCCATTTTTCAAGGTAAGCCTGTGTCTCCTATCCATACAAAATCTAAACTAATAGGCTATATATAGTGTCTTAATAAACTTTTATACCTTACAATTTCTTCGTACAATACTTAAAGTTCTATGTATATATTGCAGCAGGACTATCATACACTACAACCAAGGCAGGACTATCGTCCATCCCATACTAGAGAACAATGGTCTCGTGGCTATGAACCTAGGATTTCACCACCATATAAATCGCGGGAAACTTTTGCCTATTGTGCTAAACTGAAAGCTTACTCACAAGATAAGGGTTGGTCTGAACCTGTTTACAAGATACTGCCACGGTATCCTAAAGGTTCTCGACCTCTGTATGGCTGTCTAGTCAAGGTAACAAAGTTTTATTTGTGTTAATATGATAATTAACATTTAAATTTATAAATACTAAAGTTAAGACACACTCATTATGTTTAAAGAAGCTAGGAGTGGGGTTTTAACTAAATTTAAAGGATTTTTAAATAAGGAAAGATAGTGAAAATCTGGGTTCAGTTGGCTGGTAAGTTAAACAATAATAAGATTCTTTTATTTTTAATTGAAGTTACAAAATACATAAACATGAGGAATTAATTGTGTCTTGTAGTTTAAATTTATGGGAACTAATTGGTCCTATCCTTGATCATGTTTACCCGTCTACTTTCTCTCATAAACTGGAACAGATATTAATTTTTTTTTCTGCTGAAAGTCTTTATACATAACTGAAACTAATAAAAAAATCCAATGAGATTTTTCTAGAAGTTATGAAAATGTGTTTATTGTCACCATTTAATACTTTCCTGCTATGCGGCTCAGTATATTTGAATGGCTAATTTGGTTTCCTTAAGTTTGGGCTTTAATTATGATCGGTTGTATAAATATATATGTTAAAATTTGATTGAAATATTTAAAAAAAAAATTGTTTTAATATGATTTTAGAATAAATGTATATGGTTTTAAATAAAATATTTAATTACCTTAGGTCCGTTTGTGACTTCGTTGTTGATTGCTTTTTACATGTTTCGAGGCCGTAACCCCATCATCAGAAAATTACTTTGTTCACTTTGAAGAACTTGTCATTACGAGTTACGGCCTCGAAACATGTAAGAAGCAATCAACAATGAAGTCACAAGACGGACCTAAGGTAATTAAATATTTTATTTAAATTGTGATTTGGAACCAAAAAACATGCTTATCAAATAGTTTTAAATGTTATATAGCATCCATTGCTATATAACTGTAGTTTTTTAGTACATCTACAAAAATAAAATTTGGATATTTTTTATTCTTTATAAAATGACGTTTTTTTAACATTCTATTCAATAATTAATAATGTTTATTTCAACTTCATGCCTTTGGTAGAGCAGTTTATCACTTGGTACTTGTTTACAGGAAAAAAGTCTACACTTTCTATCAAGGTATAAAAATAATTAATGTATTTAAAGTGGACATTCCAAAATTATTTCCCCCAGATTTTTTACCAAGTGGTTCTGTTAATCTTCCTAAAACTAATTATTATGACAACAGAAATAACAGTTTGTAGTTAAAAAATTTCATCCATTAATAAAAATGATTTGTATTTCTTTTTAAAATTCCTCTAAGACAAAACTATAAATAATTCAAAAAATCGTATCATTTTAATAACCTCTTAAAGAAGTTAATGTGGAATAATTAGTAATATTAGTTTAATTAACTAATGAATATGTATTACTTTTAGATTGGAAATGGCCAACAATATGCTAGCTACCCTGAAGAATCAGTTATTCCTGAAGAAGCTAGAGAATTTGTTGCTAAGAAAGCTTATACAAAACTGGAGCAGATGGATAGAGAGGCTTCATTGGACACTGACAGAGTGACAGAGGACAAAGCACTGATGTGCGAGAGAGTGAGCAAGGTAAAACAATCGCACTACTTGAGAGGGTTTGGGAGGGCGATTCCCCGCTTCCATTCGGACTTTTAAATTTAATTTTCCTTTTAGTTATAAGCTCCATCAGGTTTTAGATATCTAAAACGTATGCAAAGAAATGTATCATTTTAACAGGATATTAGTATTTTAATTTTGGCCTATTTTCAAGTTTATATAACTTTGCCTCCAAAAGGTATTTCAAGAGAGAGATGTAATATTTTTCCCCATTGTCAAAAAAAAAATATTATTAAGAAATCACATATTTTTTTATTTTTCTTCACTCAATTATATTTTTTATTTACCCCAAACTGAAAAATCTTTACCATAAATCAAAAATTATTTTTCTGTAAAAAATATGTAATTGTTAAGAAAATATGTGAATGAAAACGGTTTGTCATCCAATTTTATCAAGTTTGTATTCCTTTTATTGGATCAAAATTTCCCATCCAGTGTTTTGTTTGAGGTGTTCTGTTTTGGTTAAACGAAAGTGTGTTTTATAAGTAGTATATTGAATTTAACAGTTATTAAGGAATTTGAACCACAGGTTTTTTTATTTTTTTCATATTATATAAACTACCCTTAGATTTAAATATTAAGTTTGGATTTTTCTTTATGAACACATTTCTTGCATTCTAAACCAAACAAAAAATTTAAAAAATAAACATCTTGACATCTTCTCCTCTTTTAATTATAAAGCAGTTGTTTGTTAAATAAAAATAAAAGCTAAATTATGAATGATCAATATCCAATACAATTTTATCATAAGTGAATTTTGGGAGTGAGTATTGCATTGTTTCTTCAGTTGGTATCATCTTCCTTTACATAATAACATTAACACACGAAATTACATAAGATTATTTTAACCATTGTATAACCCTGATTGGTGCGATGGAGACAGATGCTGCAATTGATGAAAGAATTTCAAGAATAGTTTCAGATAATACTTTATTATTTTAAACCTATGTAAACTAGTTCCAGTTAAAATGTTTATAACAGAGTAATCCGTTAAGTGATTCATATTATATTAACTGTTTCGATTTATTTATAATTATCTTCAGTGAATAAATTATCAACACACCAGTGGAATACTATCCTATTTGGGTCACTTTATGAAAAAAAGTTTTTTAAACTCATTACACACCTACAGGAACAAACAACATGACATGAAAGTATGCCAATAAACAAAACTTTAATTTGTAGCTTTGTTAAGATATTACGAGTATGAGTTTCTTTTTGGTGTTCAATGTTTTGTTTTGGAATGTAAACCATTTTAAATCAATACTCCAAAACAATGTTTTCTACATAGACTAAATGACAATGATTTTTCTACAACCTCCAACCCTTAAAAGAAGTGCAATAAAAGAGACATACATTTATATTTTCTTTGTTTCTGGAATTTACAAAACAGATTATTAACAGTGAAGAATCTCAATAATGTATTTTACATTTTAGTCTTTAACTTTCAGATAGTATGAAACTAATTAATTAAAAGGACATCTTGAAACAATATATACAAATATGTAAAAAATAAAACTATTAGTAACTTTATCTCGTTCCCTACGAAATCAAAAGCCTTGTATAAAATTACACACCTACACTCTTGTCATGACATTAATTTTGCTGTGTATGGTAAATCTATGATACAATAATTAAAAAAAAAAATTCCTCTTTCCTAATAACACAGTATTCTTAGTTAATATTTAAAAAAATCAAAGGTCATAAGTTAGTAGTTAAAAGTCAAGCTGGAAGAGGAAAAGAGTTACTTTACTCTTCAATCTAATGTTGTAGTAATGGACATAGAGAGTCAATTCTAATTGTTTATATCCTATTCATTAAACACATTGTAGTGTATTTCAATAAAATTGATACTTTTTCTGAAAAATAGTATACATACCGATATAAACAGAAATTTTAGTGGTCCCTATATCCTTGTCTAGATGTCAAAAAAAACCTTGTCCATATCAAATTACATGATAAAGGAAGTAAGTAGTACATGTTAAACTCCTTTTTAAATAAATTTAAAAAATAAATAATTCAATCTAATATGGTGTGTATTTCTGGTTTTTTCGTTTTGGCAATGGAGGAAAAAATCGAACCTTAAATTAGCCCTTTATCTGAAAATAAAAAGTTATATTAATATGAAAGTGTAGTGTACAAATAGTAAGGTAAAATTAATTTTTAGAAGTGTATAAATTTGAATTTTCTATATCAATTCAATTCCAAATATTAGCATTTATAAAGATTTTATTCCAAATTTTAGAGGCTCTTGCTCCACATAGGAAGAAACTTTGAAACAATCAAACTTTCTTAAAGGCAAGGAAAAAATTTACTAAATCTTGACAAATAAATTATAAGTAGGGAAACAAAATTATGTACCCGTGTTAAGTGCTGTGTGAAAGTTATGTGTAAAGAAAGTTAACTGTTTTTTTATGTTAGAGAAAGACATCGGAGTTGCAATAATTAAGTTTATGAAATTAAAGCATTTGTTTATGAAATCACAGCATTTATTTTACAAATCAATATTATAATATTGTGCATTTGTGTATAAAAAATAATATATGGTTTAAGATTATGGATCCATTTTCATTATAAAATTATTACAAATGTATACTATAATGAGACTTGAGCCATTCTTTCGAAAAGTTATTTGTGTTTTATTATATTTTTACATACTATAAGTTACTTAACAATTTTTAAAAGAAATAATTTGTTTGTGTTTTTTACCCATATGTGTTAGTACTGCTGTAAGATTTGGAACTAACTTCCCTTTTAACTAATGGTAGTAAATATGTTATTATATTAATAATTTTATTTTTATTATGATTATGATATCATTATTTGAACAAAATGTGTATCAGTTATGTTGTGGAAGTGTCTTCTGCAAGCAGGTTTACAATTACCAAACCTTCGCTTGTTTTTTTTTTTTTTTGGCTCATAGATTTGACAATTTCAATTCTGAATACATAGCATAGAGTAGAATTAAAAAGATGCAAAGAAATTTAACATCTAGGATGTTGATAGTATCCAAAATAGCAAAAACTTTAGCCAAAGAATTCAAAGGCAAAGATTGTAGTGGTAAGATTAAGTTATCCATTCAGGTTTTGGTGGTCCTGTTTGCATAATAATGCAATCCACTAAATTTATCATGTATTTTCATTGATATTTTAAAAATAGACATGCTAAAATTACTGTAAAATTGAATTTTTGTTAATAAGAGCAAAATAGACCTTTTTTCACTTTCAGAATTTGGTACGAGTTGGTAAAGTTTACATTGCGTTTTTAATAATAAATTGAAAATAATATTTTATTTTTCGGAATCGTCAAACTTCCTCTCTTCAAAATAATTATGCTGGAGAATTTTAAATATAACTAGGTTTGAAATATTTATTATTGAAAAACACGAATACATTTGAAAATATTTAATTCTCTGTATCATTTGATGTTATCATTATATGTTTAGTGGTTTATTTAATATATAGTGCATGATTAAAAACAAATTTACATTTTTCAAAATAGTATTTTTTTAATTAAATAATCGTTTAGATTTAGGTTTGTTTTAGATTAGACCTAGATAAACAACTTAGATGTAATTTTTTATTTTTTAAGGTAATGAATCAAGTTCCTAATTATTTGTAAATATTTGGAAAATAATTAAAACAAAAAATAAAGTACTTTTTTTTCTTTTTTCAAAATGTTTTAAAACTATTTCTCACCTACCTTATCTATGTTGAAATCATAAACACTTGTTTAAATGTTTTTTTGTTTATCCTTGTATAATCAGAGCTTTTATACCCACTTTAAATATAAATAAAATTATATTTTTTAAACTTTATAAATACAAATTAAATAATTATTGTTAAATTGTTGTTTTTAGTTGATATGTACAATAAACAACCAATACAACTATAAATTATTATACTTTTTCATGAAGTCTTTTTTACACTTAATTCCTGACAACAATTGAGAAACAAAAAAACTTATTAGTAATTAAACCTCTCATACTAGCTGCGCCTACGCTTCGCTCGCTTTAAGTCGGGTTTATTATACAGGGTCTCCGAAAAAGAAGGCTGGGATTTCGAACGGACGTTGCTTGGGAACTATTCAAGATAACTAAATGATTTAAACATCAAATAAAAGAGAAAAGAACAAAGTTTTGTTTTCCGTGTAGCATGGGAGGAAGTGTTGACCTTGTCATGTGCAAAACAGCTGCGCGGTGGCAGACTGCCATTGTGACTCGTACGCCTGACAACAGTTGCGAGTACGATGTTTACAGCGCAACAGAAGGCACAGTATGTTCTGTGGTGCGCAGAATTTAAATCGATTGTTAGTGTGCAGCGTTGGTTTTGAGTTACGTATCAAGGTCAAAATTCGCCCGATGATAAAGCAATTCGTCGTTGGTTTAACCAGTTATGTGACACAGGAAGTGTTTTGAAAGGACATTCACCTGGCCAGCCAAAAAACAAGTTATGACAAAGTTGAAGAAATCCTACATTCTTGCATCAGAAGCCCGAAAAAATCGATTGTCCGACAAAGTCTTCAGTTGAATATAACAAAATTGACACTCCACGATGTTATTCGTAAAAGATTGAGACTTCGTGCTTACAAAATTCAGTAAAGACATTAGATTAAACTCGCCGATTGCCCTAAGCATATAGACTTTGCCAGTTTTATGCTCAGTGAGATTGATGACAATCCCAATTTTATTAAAAGAGTGCTGTTCTCAGACGAAGCTACATTTCACACAAGCGATGTTGTTAATCGTCACAATTGTCGTATATGGCGTTTGGAACAGCCTAACATTGTGCAGGAACATGTGCACGATTCGCCAAAAGTGATACATAATTTATTTAGATATGCTAGAACAATTTTTGTTTCCTCAAGTTGAAGAAATTGAAGAACAAGCCGGTGAACAAGTCATTTTGATGCAGGAAGGCGCCCCGCCTCATTATCTTCGGGAAATGTGCGAAACAGGTTTCCAAATGGTTGGGTAGGCAGGGGTGCGCCTATTTGACCCCTTTGGACTTTTTTTATGGGGTTATGTAAAGAACATTGTTTAAGCTGAGAAAATTCATGATTTGCCACATCTGCGTGGGCGAATTTCGGAAGCGATCACAACTGTTGCACCAGAGATGCTACACAACTCTTGGCGAGAAATCGAATATCGCTTCGATATCTGCAGAGCAACAAATGGAGCTCACATTGAAACATATTAAGGTATGAAAAAAAATTTGTTCTTTTCTCCTCTATTTGACGTTTGAATCTTTTAGTTATCTTGAATAGTCCCCAAGCAACGGCCGTTCGAAATCCCGGCATTCTTTTTCGGAAACCCTGTATTTCAAACAGTAAAGGTATATATATATCATTTACTTACATCACATGTTTTCCAATTTAGCTTTCTAAACCAACACACAAAATAGATAATAATTACCCTATAAACAATGATAAAAGAACAAAATTACAAAAATCAATCCTAAACAAAACTATGAACACCATTGGTAAACCCGTCGATTAACCGTATCAGTTAACAATAGAATGATTGTTGCCTTTCTTTTTTCATGAAAAGTGGAAATGTGACAATTGGAAGCCGTTGTGTCAATCGCGCTATATGTAGCCATTCTCTAGATTCATGTCCCATTGCAGTGTTGAAATTAAAATAACTTATCATTTTGTAATCTCTAAAGCAATTTTAATAATGCTTTCAATTGTAAATAACTTTTTAATTATATACCAACTTTAAAATTGATAAAATGCATGTTATGTAGACCTGACTAGATAATGAATTGGAATTAAAACGGCATGAAAATCAGATTAGCAGTTCTCGTTACAAACTATCGAACAGAGAAGCTTGATAGGGGAAGAGTTTGGTTAAAGAGGGGAGAAGATGGTGGGCGGGGAAGCACATTGTCAATTCTCTTTATTAAATAAATATGTCAAATTAAGTTGTAAAATGACAATAATAAACTGTTACAATACAATTCTTCCAATTCTAAATAATGTTTTATATGTTGTCACTAAAAATTTAAAGAAATGCATAAAATGTCAGATAATCTGGATTTTCTACTTTTCTGGTTTCAAAAAAAATTTTCAGTTCCAATTAGTATTCAAATGTTATACAATCTTTTATACTGAAAAAATATATGTTGTCACTGAAGATTTTTTTTTAAAATGTGGATCTTCTACTTTCAGCAACAAAAAAGGATTTTAACTCAAAAACTGTTGCACTAATTTCAAAAAAGTTTTTACTTCCAATTAGCATTGAATCTTATATCATATTTTTTACTGGAAAAATATATCTTTACACTGAAAATTTGTACAAAATGCATGAAATATGTTGAAAATTTAGGGGTTTATATATTTCTTACAGGTATAAATTGTTATATAACTTAAAAACTACTGAACCATTTTAATTAAATATATATAAAAAAAATATTTATATATAAAACTGCATGAAAATCATAACAGCAGTTCTTGAGCTATAAACAGACAGAGAGAAATTGGTTATATATATAAAGTATTATATCATTATTTATAATCTGCTTCCAAACTTGATTTTACTTCTTTTTTTTTTTTTTTCTTCCTTTCCATCTTGTATATGATTAATTCATTTAATATACTGTAATCATAGAAAATAAATCATTTCATTTGATCTAAACCTTGTATAAATTTCATAATTTTGAAATAACCTGTTAATTTTATATAATATCAAAATCGTTACATTTAACATAATCACAATTCTTTTAAAAATATTATTTCATTTATAGACCAGACTTAAGTAATTTATCTCTATATTAATATTCTAATAACTAAACATTTTATTTTGCAATATATATTTTTATATACTAATATAAATATATATGGCAAAGTTAAAAGTCATGTTAAGTTAGTTATTATTTAAAGTTTAAGTTAGATCTCTTTAAAGTAGAAGATATGTTGTTTACGTCTATTTTGGTATGTTTATATATTTTCATCAGTGAAAGAAGGAATCATTTAATCATACTTGAATTCTCATGTTTTAATGTCATGTGTATGTCAGGGTTGATCTCATAATCAATTACATACTTCACTGTAGATGTAAGAACTAAAATTATACACCTTTCTGAACACACAAGAAGCAAGTGTTGCATTAATAGGAAAAATCTCACAAATTTTTGAAAGTATCACGAGTATTTTTTTTTCAAATTGGTGATGCTCAAAATGTTTTTAAATGCCTTACTGTTGACAATTCTGAATGAAATTTCATTCAGAATTGTCAGCAGTATAAAAGTATTGCAGTATACTACAAGTCTGTGGTTTATATTTTGTTTATGTTGTATTTTATGATAATCTAAAACACTGGGGTTTTATTTAATTTATTTTCTGAAAAGAATGAAATTGTTTTATCTATGTTATTGAATTTAAATTTAAATTGCTCGACATTTATGGGCGCCAGATGTGTAAACACCAATTTAGAAAAAAAATGAATTTACTTATTTTTTAAATCTCAGAGCGTTAGTTCCTTTTTTAAGTGTACTCTCAGTGATTTACCTGGTGAAATGAATAATTCTTCTTTTTTGCTGAAACTTGACATGAATTTATTGATAGAATATTATACATAAACATTCATCATTACAAAGATATCAAATAAATCAACTATAGTTAACATCCTATCTAAAAATTGAAATTTAATTGCCTTTGAAGAAGGTCTATTTAAATCTTGAATTAATCTTAAAGTTGCAACTATTTAAATAATTTCTGAAAACAAACAGATCAAAGTTGTCTGTTTTATTAATATTACATTTACTATATTAAAATTGTCATTTCTCAAAAAAGATAAGTGAATCTTTAAAATATTAAAACTTTTTAATAAACAGCACATTATATATAAAACTTGAGCATATATATATATATATATATACATAATATTTATTTTCAGTGTTGAATAACGCTGGTTTACCGTCTTTTTGTTGAGGATTTTCTTCCTAGATGCACAAATGATGTCCGTCCGTTCATATCGTATCAACAGCACAATTCGAAGTTTTTAATTGCCCTCGACAATCTGACCGTGTTTTAATATGTTTATTAGTTTAATAGTTCATATAATCTTTTACGATTGTTCATCTTCCGACACATTTTTAATACAATACGCGCTAATTGTCTATTGTCTACGCGCGAAAACACGTCTAACCATCTTAACTGTTCAACCAAGACTTAACACACCCTCACTCTTCACTACTGACAATTAAACTCTTTACATTTTTTATAGTTCTATATATCAAATTAGTACATCGCACTATGCCAACTCTTTCCATAAAACTCATTTGAAAAACATCTTTACTCTCCAGACTCTGGACTCAGACAGCTTTAAAACACATCTTACCACCTCAAGACTACAACTCAGACTGATGAACGCATGGTGAAAAATCTAATAACCTCTTGGTCCAGGGGCTACAGATTCTTCCACATGGACGCTTACTCAATCTCGCTGTGTTTGCTATAAATGTTTCTCGCAACTCATTGCATACACTGTTCATATTTCTCACATGACAACAAGTCTTTTTGATTAATTTTATAACACACACAATCTATTTAATTTATTTATTAATTATTTCTAAAATTCTATACATTATTATTAATTTGAGTTTGGAAATCTATGTTAATTTAATTTTCTTTGTTTTGAAATATAATTAGTCATGTCTTTGACTTATGTTTTCTCCCTCCCAATTTAACTATATCGATTCCCGGTTATTTTTTATTATTCAATTTAAATTAACCTTTTTTAGGTATCACAATTTGTTGATATAATTACATAATGAGTTTCAAAAGAGGAGAACAATTGTGTAGTATTATGTTTGTGTTTTTGTAACAAAATACATTATATTATGGTAATGGATCAATAGAAAAGGCAAGGAAACCTAGATTAGATGTGTTAGGTGAGGATTCCTTGCATCTGTGTTTTTATATAATGCTATTGTCTTTACTCCAGAAATTAAAAACATTTGTACCGATTGAAATCAAATTTGGCACAGTATTAAATCTATTAATGAAGGGTCTTTAACGCTAGATCTCATTTTCCCAGAACAAAGCTTTTCGTACAAAATGGGGTATTTTGAAAAAAAAAAAAAAAAAAAGAATTGGCATGAGTTATATCTTTTGCATCCTTACATCTCATAAACAGTTTAATCAAATGTGGCACAGAATTACATTAATCTCTGGCAATGAAGTCTTTGTTTTCTTTGGAAAATCTTTCCCAAAAAATGGCTTTCAGATACGACTCCGTCAATTAAAATTATTAAAGAATTATCTCTATCAGTTGAGAGAATCATAGGTTAGGTTCAGGAAAGTCGAGGGCAATGTCATAATATGTAGATTATCCTAATGCAACACATGGCCATGTGGCCTCATCTTTAGCACTTAAGAATCTTTCTAAAACAAAAAATTGACTGGACTATTAGTCTCACCTTTTGCTCTCTATATACAATAGTTGCAACAGTCCAATTTAATTTTAATTCAGGATAAGATCTATTACTTGAATTTATTATACACTAGGTCTCATTTTCCTGAGACAGTGAATCCTTTAGAAAATTAGATGTTTTCTCCCCAGATTTAGATTAATTTTTGTAGTTGTAATTCCTTCTTCTCCCCTAAAATTTGTTCTCTTCAATGGTTCTAGATTTTCAAGCTTATTCGAGAAATGGAAGAGAATTAAAAACATGTGTAAATTAAAAATGTATAAATTAAAAACATACATCCAGATTTTAACTAAGCTTTGAAATTGAATTTAGTACTAGCAACAAAGATAAATATGATTTAAAAAAAGCTGAACAGTAACAATGTCTGAATTTATGTCACCAACTTTTATTATATGCAAAAATACGGTGAATACTTGCTTGTGGGATCTTGATTTGTAATTTAGCTTATGAAATATATGTGGGAGATGTCATTTACATGAAATGAAATTTTCACTATAATAGTGGCTAAAGCCTTTTTTCAAAATTACTCTTTCAGAAAGCATAAAATAATATTATTAAAAATTTTCAATAACTTATTCGTTCAAATTTGGCTTTATTTATTTTATGATTTTAAATAATTCTTAACAAATAAATACTGGTCTAACCAACACCAAACAGACATGTAGTTCGTGTTTTTTAGAACAGTATTCCCCCCTCCCAGCTTAATTAAATACTTAGAATATTATATTCTAAGATAAGAACATTTGTGACAGCCCTATTTCAGCTTTTATAGAACATGTAGTGTGTGGAACAAAAACTCGAACACAAGATCTCACAAAAACTACGTTTATTCAATCAAACTCGTTTCAACGACAAAGTCGCCATCCTCAGTGATACATGAGATACAATAACAAAACTAACTGTAGTGTAATGAAATGCCTATCGCTAATTGTTCATTATTTTCTCTGTTTTCATTTGGTTAAGCATTTAATTTACTATTAGCACAAACTTCATGATAATCCTTTTAGTGTATTTACAGACTAAATGTTCAAAAGGCTATTTTGGTTATGTAATAGATCTTTTTGTAACTTTATTTATTCTATAAAGAGGTATTATTGATGTAATTACACTCTGCTGATTTTATAATTTAATACAAATTCTATGGAAATTGTTTCAGTAGATTTTAAGATATAACAGTATTTGTAAAATACCAATTTAGCTACATCAGCCACGTATTTTGGCTGTATGCTTTTCATGACATGGTTTTATTTTGTATAACTGCATCACTAATCCTACCAATAACACATTGCACTCTAGCCAATTTCTGCATGCCTGATTAATAATCATTTTGTGTAATTACTTATTAGTTTCTTAAGAAATAATGGAATGTATAGCGTAAAATAAAAGTGTTCGAGTTATACAAGAGGTGCATTTTTCACTGACTTGAGAATTTACTGTAATCCGTTAACATAAACTTTCATGGAAAATAACTCTGGTACATTCTAGATATTTTTGTATTCTTCCCCCCACCAATTTCTGTACTCCTGTGTTTACAATTTGACACTTATTTCATAGAAATCGGTTTGATAGTTATCTAGATGTTATCATCAAATGTTCGAAATATCATCAATTGGAAAAAAAAATACTTAAATATAATTAATTAAATGGGTAATATAATTCTAATATAAAATTTAAAAATGGTGTGGAAAGGGGAAGCAAAAGAACATTCTTACTTCATTGTTTACTATTTATTCATAAAAATAGTGTATAAATAGTTTTACTTTTATAATAGGTAAAAGACATCCTTGCCTTCTTCAAATAGGCAGTAAGATCTAACTTACATAGCCCATGTTTCAATTACATAGCTACTCATGTTAAGCAATGCAACTTGATTCAATTCAATTTTCGTATCCTTTTTAGCACCTTTTCTATCATTTAGCTAAAATTTAAAATAGTATTTTTTTATAATGTTTAAGAGCAAATATAACTAAATAAATATATTGCTGTTAACCCATTGGCCTAGACATACGGAATTGTTCCGTATAGTCCCCGAGCGGCCCACTAATAGACATACGGAACTTCTCTGTGTCCCGGAAAACAACGTTCTTTATTAGGCGTAGGTTTGACGTAGTTTCGAATAAATGTGTTAGATGACAGCAGCATCCAATGAGAATGGTTTCTTTGCATTTTATTGTAAAAATTACGATTAAAATGTAATTAAATTGCACTTTTTTATGAGCAGTGTTCACGCACAGTCCCAGTAAAACCTTACGACACGTGTGATATAAACTAGATATATTCAGTTTATAATACGATATCGTTATTATACTTTTAGAATATTTAGATTACTTGATGTTGGCAACACTTGTAAACAACGTATCAAATAAACAGATGACTTCTGTGTTCTGATTAGGTTATAAACATTTGTTTTGTTTACTGTTTTAGTGAATACTTACGTTGTGCAGTGTTTCGTAAATAAAAAATATAGAAAATCGTTATTGTACGTAACTTATATTTGTTATAGAGAGAATTTAACTTAGAATAAAATGGTGAAAACAGAACTAAAATCACAATTACGAATCAAAAATTATTTATATTTTTCTAATAATATACAAAATCAGCCATTTATTTGCTAGTTTAGGGTCAAGCAAAGTTTCCGAAAAAGGCTAGGCCAATGGGTTAAACAGTTTATATGTACAGTAGAACCTCTGTTAACCGGCCTCGGATTAACCGGTCCTCGGATTAACCGGCCTATATCGTAGTGTACTGGTTGGATGAGAGTTTCCGAAAATAATTGTAATTGAAACACCAAAGCGGCGGCGAGTGAAACAACTTTGTCGATAGCGGTATCCCATTGTTGGCGGCACCAAAGCAGTGGCGAGTCAAACGACTTTGTCGATAGCGGTATCCCATTGTCGGCAACATAAAAACACTGCGACATTGGCACCCGTCATACAGACATACACAGACAAAAACGTTTGATGGGCCGCTTTTTTCCCACGAATCAATTTAGTATACATTATGGAAAATATAACATTTCTTTTCAGTTTTCTTCTTGTCTTTGACTGGTTATGATCTACTTACAGTATATACAGTAAATAAAAGTGAGCGAGTTACGAAAACGGAAGCGTGTGTTGGTTTCGTTTGAGACACACGGTTAAATGTGTCAAAAGACTTGACAGAGGGGAATCTGTAAAAAAGCTTTGTAGTGTTTAATTTTTTCATGTTTGATGTATAATATACATAACATAATATATACGATACATTTATGTACAATAAAATGAGTTGCAATAACATCTTAATTGCATAATTCTTAGCGCTACCTAATTAAATAAGCTTTCTTTGAACGAAAACCGATTTTTCATGGGAACCTCGGATTAACCGGCCAAACTGGCAACCGACCCGGGTGTCAGTCCCGACTAGACCGGTTAAGAGAGGTTCTACTGTAATTACTTTTGTGCTCAGTTAATAGCAAGTGTAATTTCTATTTTGGTGTGATTTAACATCGCAGGAAAAATCTAATCTTTTTTCATATCATTAATTCAGAGTCAATTGTTCTTTTTTAAATTACACGATTTGGAAATAATGAGACGATTATTCAATTCCACAAAACAGCTTTAATTGCGACATATGTTTCGCCGTTAGGCATTTTCAAGCTTTCTCAAAATGCCTAATGGCGAAACATATGTCGCAATTAAAGCTGTTTTGTGGAATTGAATAATCGTCTCATTATTTCCATTATCATGGAATTCCATCATGTACCGACTGTTGTAACATTAAATTTTACATGATTTGGTTAATTTGTTCAATAATTAATTATGATTTTTTTTTTCTGTCGTGTTTTTCTTAGCTAAAATGAGATATTAAGAAAAAAAAAATCATTTAAAATTTAACTAATCTAAACCAGGTGCAAGGAAACCGGTACCTATGTCATAAACACCACACTTCCAAATCATAACAACTATTTCAAAACATTTATAGTTATGAAATGAAATAACTATAGTTCATTTTATGTTGGTCTCTACTGTTACTTTTCCTGTGATTCAGCCAATCTAGAATGCAATGTTCTCCCCCTCTTCTCTGAATAATGATTTCATGACCAAGAAAGACAAATCAATTACCTGTATGTATTTGGGATACTTCTTTGGTACTTTAGCTAGATCTGAAAGAAAGAACTCTACAGGTAGCTGATGGAAATTTTCGATTTACTCACAGTATAATAGACACATTTACAAATTATATTCTAAACTTTCATTCTTTTAAAATTAACCAAGATTGAAATAGTTCATATAGTTTTATAATACAATTAAACAGTTCAGATTAATTATTTATTATGATGAAAGAAAGCTGGATTTACCCCCTAGGCACTTCAGTATATAAAATTTTTTGTGTACTTTTTCTTCTTGACTAGCTTATTTCTATGCCTTTGGTCAATGGACAGGATTTTCCTAGCCAGGTTCCCTTGTTGCTTTTAAAGGTCTTATCTGGGCCAAAGTTGTCAGTTGTCTTCTACGAACCTTTATAATTTTCTCTGATTTTGTTTACTTTGTGAAATGACGAACTTAGAGAGTTTCAAACCTGGTTGGACATGTGGTCCGTAAAGTTTTCCTGTGGAGTAATTTGTCCATCGTTCTTTAAACTATAGTTTCAAATTTCAGAGCTAGGGAACCTTCAATTTGCTCCATGTTTTCTATATTTAATTTTTGGTCTGGATGTTTTTCTTGAAAAATAACCATCTTATGTGATGATATAGTTTATTTATATTTATTTGTAAGGAGCTTGTTTGTTTCTGCCGTCTTAGGTTTTTTTTCACTCTCTGTCCACAGTTTGGGATTTCATTCAATGCCCTGTTCTCTGAGTCTTTACAATTATGTCGTACTTAGCTATGCCAACTTAAACTCACTGTCCATTTTAGACGATCATACTAATTTTAAACTTTCAATTAATTTTAAACTAATTCTCTTGCTCATTACGAATAATGATGATTCAATCAAATGATGAGAAATACTACAATAAGACTTCCAATTGTCCGGCATTCAATGGTCTGGAACGCCCGATGGTCCAGCACCATCATGGATATAAGTATGTACATAATATTATATATCTCTACGTATATAATAAATTTGTTTTACAATATTACGGACGGAAGCGTGGTTGTACGTAAGTTGTGGTTCGGCAATGTAGTATGTCTACTGTACTTGAAGTGTTTGGCAAAGTTCGGGTTTCCTCTTGTGAGCTCGGCTGTCATTTCAGATGGGTCTGCTTCGGTTTGTCTGTACTGTAACTGTCAGTTCACCATTTTATTGTGTGTTTGTGAATAAATAGAAGAAATGGAACAGATCACCACTTTGGTTGACGCGGCAAATGCATTAAACAAATTTATAACTTTTGCTGAAGCAAAGTCACGTTATAACTGTTCAGAAATCATTGATTTGCATATTGTGGGAAATAACTTTTTTTTTAAATAAAAATGATTCTAGATAACAAAAAGACATTAGAGATTTTTTAAATGATACTTATAAATTTACAAATTACTTAGGACTTTAACTAAACTCTAATATACTGTATTTCAATTAAAAGTTAAGTGTAGGCCTTCTATAGTTATGTCAATGTATTGCTGTATTTGTACTTACATACCTTATTTAAAATGTAATGTAAAATTAAAAATAAGTTTTGTTATTTGGTTTAAAATCAAACTTACATATTTTACAAAAAAACAATCTTTTTAAATCCATTGAGTGTCAGTGGAATAATATTACAAGAATTAAACCTGTGTTACATTAAAAAAAAGTTAACTGAAAATTGATTTTAAAAACCAATAGTGACATATTTTGATCATAACATCCCAATTAATTACTGAATACATCTTATTTACTTTCTACAACTATAAATTAAAATATTTTGCCAAAATTTAGGAGTTTAAACTTAATTAATGTTATTTATATTGGTGGATAAAAAGTAACAGATCAGCTGGTGAGCAGCAAATGTGTACTATGCCGTTTGCTTGTGTGTATGGAGTTTGGTTATATTGTTTTAGTTCTATTTTATAGTGAGAATGAATCATGATGTTAATTAAATTTTGATGATGAGATCATTGAACTTTTATATCAGAGTGCAAGAGATATCAGTGAAAGTGATGGCTAAATAACAATAAACACCCCTTTTAGGTGTATAAGAATTCAAAATAATCAAAGATAAGGTTAGAATTTCTTGTTTTATGTACAGAAATTGTTGTTCTACATATTTATATCATTTTCAAAGTAATTAGTAAGTGCAACATTTGTTAACTATTTTTGAGATTTATTTTTATAAAAATATAAATTATTACTACAAAATTATAGATGTAACATACCCAAAATGCAATATAAAACATTTAAATGAAACTGTATCATATTAACAAGAAATTAGTAAAATATTGTCATTATAACTATATTTCCAGTTTTGAGATAACTTTAATGAAACTATTTATTTTGACAATTTTTATCCTAACACTGGGAGCTTACTTGTACCTAATGAAAATGGTAGAGAGAAATATATACAGAATTATTCGCATAACACTTGCCTTTATTATGATAAAAGTTGTGGAAATATTGAACAACTGAATATTAAAAGCTGATCTTGTCAACCTGTATGTGCCAGTTTTAGTTAATTTAAATCACTGTCATGCTAATTATTTTTTGACAATTGTCCTTAGAGCAGGTGTTTGTTAGATATAATGATGCGACTAAATAATGTGTAATCAGTTGTCATAGTATCATTATTAAACACATAAAATTCGAATGGTTAACAATGGTTCATATCTGCTTGGATTTTATTAAAATTATGAAATTTTAATTTTAAATTAAAAAGTACAGTAGAATCTCTGTTAACCGGCCTCGGATTAACCGGTCCTCGGATTAACCGGCCTATATCGTAGTGTACTGGTTGGATGAGAGTTTCCGAAAATAAATTGTAATTGAAATACCAAAGCAGCGGCGATATCAAACGACTTTGTCGATAGCGGTATCCCATTGTCGGCAGCTTAAAAACACCGCGGCACCAAAGCGGCGGCGATATCAAACGAATTTGTCGATAGCGGTATCCCATTGTCGGCGGCATAAAAACACTGCGGCATCAAAGCAGTGGCGATATCAAACGATTTTGTCGATAGCGGTATCCTATTGTCGGCGGCATAAAAACACCGCGGCATTGGCACCCGTCGGTATAGCAAACATACACCCACAAAAACGTTTGATGGGCCACTTTTTTTCCACGAATCATTTTAGTATACATTATGGAAAATATAACATTTCTTTTCAGTTTTCGGAAGCGTGTGTCGGTTTCGTTTGAGACACGGTTAAATGTGTCAAAAGACTTGACAGAGGGGAATCTGTAAAAAAGCTTTGTAGTGTTTAATTTTTTTATGTTTGATGTATAATATACATAACATAATTTACCCGATACATTTATGTACTATAAAATGAGTTGCAATAACATCTTAATTGCATAATTCTTAGTGCTACCTGATTAAATAAGCTTTCTTTGAACGAAAACCGATTTTTCACGGGAGGCTCGGATTAACCGGCCAAACGGGCAACCGGCCCGGGTGTCAGTCCCGACTAGACCGGTTAGGAGGGGTTCTACTGTATTAAGTTGAATTTTTGTTTTTTAAATCATATTTTGTATAAGGTTATTGTTGTTTTGCATGACTAGCTTAAATGCTCTGTTTGTTTTGTGCTGATGTCTTTTTTCCCCTCCCTCAATATTTAATGATAGCAACCCCAACACAGGCTTACCTCAGGGGTGCTTAATTTATCTTACTATTTATATGTTTAAATTGCATAAGATTTTTGTTAATTTTATACTAAGTGTACTTTATATTTCCTGTTCATTGTTGTTGTTTTATATTTCTTATATTTTGGTTCTTGTGCTGTTAGTAATTTCGTAATATTTTAGTGGGATAAATAAATTAATAAAAATTAAAACAAAAATGTACTTCTTGATTTCGTTAGCAATGTTTTTGTGATTATACATTATACATAATTTTACTGCAACTATAATATATATTATGTAATGTTACTTTTGATTTTCATCCATTTTCTTTTGTACTAAATAATAATTTTTATATTTAGTACTGTTAACCCTATTCTAAAGCTTATGTTATAATATTCTATTTGTTTTAAATTCTATCTTATTATATTATCTCTTTTTTCTGTCTTTCTTATTTCAGCTTGTCTCTCTTCATACCAATGGCCTATGGTCTTACATGGTTCTCGACACTTACAAGAAAACTTATCATGAGAATGTACCTGATGATTGGTTGACCATTTTAACTAGCTGTCCCAATGTTAGCATGACGAGGGTCTCAGAAAATAAAGTTATCATAACACCAAATCAACCTTCATTGGAAAATTTGGTAAATAAATACAACATAACTTGCCAGTAGTATAAGCAAAAGGAATAACAGATCATGGTTACTAATTTTATAATATGAAGGAAAAATTTATATTTTGTTAGGGTTCAGTTTGTTTTTGTCTGAAATTTTATATTAAGTGGTAACATATTTAAGTTGTCTAGGTCAAATATCTTACTTGTATTCAGGTTTACTTTCCAACAATGTTATTTTTACTGCACTTACCTTATTTATCTATAGTGTTTGCCTCTCCATTTGTCAATACTTAACCCTTTATAGCGCTAATTTAAAAAAGTTCATTTTTTAACGTCAAATAATTTAAATTTAAATAACACATATAATCACAATGTTTATATATAAAAAATACATTCGAAAACTATAGGAGGGTAGGAGGGTAGCTCACGAGTTCAATATCTTCATTCAATTAGGGTCTTCTTTTTGATGGACATGAATGTCCTTATTAAATATACCAGTTAAATTAAATAAAAAAGAAGATACTAGTTAGAGATCAATGTTATTAGGAGAAGGTTTGGAAAAGGGAAGCACGGTTGGTGCTGAGCGTTTGAAAAGGTGAGACAGGGAGTCTGCAACAATACATTCAGATCCTTTAATATGTTGAACTGAAAATTTAAATGAGTTGGTAAATTCAATGAGTTGATAAATTCAATTCATTTCGCCAGTTTACCGACTTGGCGAGGATGATTCAATAACGAAGACAAGGTGGAATAGTCTAGGTAGAAGTGAAATTCTCTGTGTTTCCGATATTTTTGGAATTTGGTTAAGGGTAAATGACCGTCATGCGCTCAAAATCCATAGGGAATGGGCATTAGTTCCCATTTTAGTCTTAGAATAGAGATATGCTCATGGATGTTCTAGATGCATCAGAATTGGTTCATAAATTCTAAACTTAGGTAGGTGAAGTATTAAGTTGGATGTAAATGTGTCGTAAGCATTTTGCTGTTCAGGTCTCCACTCAGACTTTATTTATTTCCACTTAAGTTTATTGAATGGGTGGGAAATTTCGGCAAAGTTATTTATGAATTTACAGTAAATTGTTGCCAGACACAGAAATCTGGGTCTGCTTAAGGTTTTTTGTTGTATAATTATCGGCAATAGGGTAGACATGGTTGGGGTGTAGGATGACGGATTTTAAATACATGTCCTAAAAATTGAATGGAATTGAAGCTAGAGTTAAGTTTTCTGCATTTACAGTTAGACCAGCATGCTAAAATCTATTAAAAATGTTTTCCACCTTATGAAGGTGGTTCTCAGAGGAACCAATGGTTTAAATGGAAATATAATCATAAGAGCTGAAAAAATATTTATTTGTAATTTTGTCGTCAATTCTTTTTCTATTAGTTGGGTGAGTACAAGACCACCGCTGGCGAGTCCAAATGGCAGGAAATTATATTGGAATGATCAAGAATTCTTGAAATACGAAGAAAGTGTATTTCTTGGATTCTTTGTCCAGAGGTATTTGAAAATAGGCTTTGTTAAGGTCTAAAAGGGAAAACCAGTTGGCCTAGTGAAAATATTGAAATGTGGATTCCAATGTTGGGATGGTGGTAGCTTTGAGTCCATTAATTGTCTTATAATTGACTACCATTCTTGTCTTACCGCCCTTATTTGGGATTAGAAAGACGGGGCATGCTTAAGGTGAATTACATGGCGAAATAATACCCTTATTGAGGAATTCATGAATATGCTCTCAGCTCTCTCGAGGCTAGCTACTTAGGGGGAGAATACTGGTAGGTGTAAGACTAGTCTTTGTAAGAGGCATTTCACCATTTAAGGCTGTGTAAGACTTTTTATACTACCTTTTTCTTTATATGAATTTCGGATATTGGAGGGTCCACCAGATTCCATTTTCCGAATCACTACAGCTTCGCTGTTATAAGATTTATCTGACTCAATGTTTTAAATAAATGCAGAGAGGAGATTAACCTGTGTATTATAAGACATCATGGATGTAAAACACTCACATTGGTTTGGGGTAATTTATTTTGTTAAAAGATTGCGATCTATGCTATTATGCAAAAACATTTTTTGATATAAGATGTAAGAAATTTGCATTAAATACCGATTTTATTTAGTTAATATTGTTATTATTTTGGAAGTAGAGGGGGGGGGGTGTCATTAAATACTCATGAGTAGAATCTATGTAAAATAGCTTAGAAGAAAACAACAAGGTCACAAAAATACATATCTATGGATATATAAATCATGTAATATACAACATATAATACATATGTTACAATATCAAACATCTAACATAGAGTTTAGTGCATAACATAAAATATACTACATACAGAGTGATAAATTTGTTTTATAAAAAAATTCTTTTTGTTTGTGTGTGGGTTTAATTTATTAAGGTGGAGAGGAGAGGTAAATTAGGTAAAAAAAGGGGTTAATATTTAGTATAGAATTAGTAGGTTAAAAATGTGACTTGATATAAGGTTTGAAATCATTATAAAATTTTATTGGTAAGAATATTTAAATATATTGGTAAGCCGAATAATCTCAATTATGTAAAACAATAATTTATTCAACACCCAAAAAAAAATTGTGAAATTGTAATATATAATATAATCACTGTTTGATTAATTAAAAACAATTTCACAGTTTTTTTTTTTGGGTGATGAATAAATTATTGTTTTACGTAATTGAGATTATTCGGCTTACCAATATGAGTCAGGTATGAGACTTGTAGACAAAAATGTTTGTGATAGTCTAATAGTCCGAGGCTAATTGAAAAGATAAGCTTTTATGATATGACTATTGAGTCAGATCAGGGTCAAGCTTCATCAAATTTGCAACATCTGACGTGGAAGGCTATAACTTTGGAGGTTATAAATAATGAATAATTTTTCTAACTTTTATAAGTTAATTGTCATTTTGGAATTATCTTTTAAATAATTATAAATTATTGGTGTAATAAGAGGGATATTGGGATATTAATTTGATTGGATATGTAGGAACTGAAAAGTTCACTATTAATTAGTTTTTCTAATTTTATGTTATGGATAATTTATTACTTAATAGATAATCTGTAAACCATTTTTTTGTTGTCAATTGAGATTAGACACTATTTTATATAAGAGATATAGATAATCGTAAAAACGTTTCTTAGATTGGGGGGGGGGGTATATGTGTATGGGAAAAATTAGGTTATGAAACCTAGAGTAGGCTAACCTAACTTATTCTGTGTTAGAAAATAATAGCCTTTTCTGTAATAGGAAATAATTAATGGAAATTGATTGATTTACCCATTTTTATTAAGAGGAAGACAAAAAATTGTTTTGGTAATATGTATGGTCTAAAAGACGGGGGTGTAACATCATCAGATTGATGGTTAATTGGAGATTAAATCAAGGGAGTATATTAGTTGATATAAATGTTTAGAGGGTTATAGATTTAAGTAAAAAGCAGAATAAATAAAATAATAATTGGTGATGATGGGAAATAAATTACTATAACAGGATCGAATTTTGAACATAAAATGTTAATTTAAATGTACTATAGGTTTAGTGTAGGCGAAAATTTTGTTTCATGAGCATTCAAGTAAATTTTTTTACATGTTGTATCATTTTTCAAATGAAAATTTGAAATTAATTAGAAAATATATATCAAAGAGGAATAGAACTATTTAAAATGTAGAATGTAGTTTAAAAGAAAATTAATTTAATCGCCTCGAGGTTTGGTTTTATAGTAATGTGTCGGTAAGATGGAAGCTGGTAGTTTCTGTTGTGAAAAGAAACTGAGTGCTACCTTCTGAAACTAATTTTGGGATCAGGGGGGGGGGAGTTTTAATATTTAATTAACAGCTAAATTATGTTTGGAAGTGTGTTAGTTGAACTGTATATGCCCAGTGGATGTTGTTATACCCAGAGGTTAGATCATCCATCGAACTTATAACAGAAAAATTGATCGAACAAATAAAATGACCGCATGCTCTATCCTAGGCCTGAAATTACGTATTTAATATTTTATTGATAAATTCACGAGTGCACATAATAATATAGTTTGTTCGGCGTTAATGGACTCCTCTAAATTAGAATTAGCCACTTATTATAAAACAATAAACACAATTAGAAACTAAACGGCACACGCTTATGCAGCACATCCGCTTTTTTATGATGTGCTGTTCCATACTGTGACAGTCATGTGCTGTGTCATAAAATTGAAACTCTGGTTACATGCCCGTTAATAAAGTGAGAGTTGGAAATAAGTATAATTATGTCACGAATTGATAGAGAGTGAATTCAGATTTCACCATAATAGTTTAAAAATACTTTTTAAGGTGCATGATTCATGAGTAAGTCTGATATTGATTGCTATCTGAAGAATGATTTCCAAAATTTTATTTCATACAGTGATGAAAATAAATAGTACAAATTTTAACACATTAATAAACCACCTGTTGATAAAATATTTATCTTTTGTCTTATAATATAAAATACCGAAATTTTGAGCTAAAACAATTTTATTTTACCTGAATTAGTGATAGCCTCTATACCCCCTACACCTTTTTTAAACCGTAATAATTGGTCCACATATTTTAGAAGTCTGGTGAAAGGGCATAATAAAATTTAATAAACTGGAAAAAAATTAACAAGGATTCCAAAAAACTGGTATTGACAAATATCTCAAAATTGTTTACTAAGCCCTATGTCATTACTTCCTCTACAATATGTAAGATAAATATCTATAGTTTTCAAATTCAAATTATCTCCAATATGAGCAACTTGTATGGTTTGTATTAGATATAACTTCCCTCAGGGTACTCTGAGGTAATCTAGCTGTATATACATTTCTTTATCTAGTCTCTGGTTAGATCTCTATCTTTGACCAAATTTTGTGTCTTCCAACCTTGACGCTATTAGAGTATTCAAGGGCTAATGTGCTCTAATCGATGCTCTTTCGTCCCTTTTTTAAATCGATGATGACTTTAAAAATGATGGTTTTTTTCCTTAAAAGAAAAGAATTGAAGAAAAGTTATTGGTTCATGTCTTTTTTATACCAACTTAAATGATTATATATAAATTTTAGTTGTTATATACTAAATTTTAGTTGTTATATAATTATAAATTTTAAACTTTATTATTTACAGGTTATTAATTGTTTTTAATGTTGCTCGGAAATAATTAGTGATAAAAGGACTTTTATACTATTAGCCTGATGTTTATTAAATATTCTATCCAATTTCTAAACTAAATAGTATTAATTGAAGTGTATACAAAATTGGTTTATTTAATATAATTAATTAATTGGTATAATGCATTTCAGACACAGTACAGTGCAATGAGTGCGTATGCTGAACCTAAAGCTCAGGAGGAAGTTCTTTATGTTCCCGAACTTACTCTTCCTGAAGAAAACCATTGGTCTGTTTATATCACCTGTCTTAATTCAACAACAGAAGTGTGGGCAAGGCTGATTGGGGATGATTACAGTGTAAGATTAAAATGTGTCTTATAAATATTAATATTACATAAATAAATCTGTATTTATTGTATACAGGAGAAAATAAGAATTGGATAGAAAATTGTGAACCTCTAGAAATATTTTTGATTGATTTAACAAAACTTGTATCTTCCACTAAGGTAATCATTACATTGCTATATATTGTTTTGATTAAAACATTTAAAAAATGTATCTATTGGTAATAGTTAATGTTACCAGTAGATGTTTTTACAGTAGATGGATTCTCGTTTATTTAATACATTTTATAAATGACCAAGCCATTGACCACAATAATTAATTTGTCTTGGTAGTCTCAGATTGTAACGCAATAATCATAATAATATTACTAGACTCTTTGATTACTTCAGTATAGAATTTAAATAATTATAATTTCTATGTAATGGTCTATGACTAAGGTATTCATTTTTCTGTAATACTGTTGCAGAATTATCAAAAAGTTGTAACGCCTGTCTAAGGTTGAACATATTTTTAATAAGGTTCACTATTCTTAATATTTAAACTTTAAGGCAAATAAAGCTTTTTGAGCTACAGCTCCTTAACATGTTCAGTATTTCGGTACCTTATAATAGTCAAACCATATAGATGTTTGTTTCCGATGTTCTAACATCTTGTATTCTGATTCCGTTATCAATTTTGTTTTCACTGAGACTAGTTATAAAATGGATGTTCAAGAAACAGGGCGCTGATTAAACATAATATGCTGTGCTTGATTGAAGATTTTATTTGTGTTGATAATATAAAAAAATAGGTGAATTTGATACGCTTCGGATTTGAATTTTAAGTGGTTTACTATTGTATATTCGTACTCGAACTATAAATTCAAATATAGGGCGCCAATATATGATTGAGCATATGTCGTGTACGTTTTTAAATAAGTTAATCCATTTGCGTGAATTCTTCTAATGGTGTACTACTTAAATTAAAACACAGTTGTGATATATGAAATGTTACAACAATAGAAAAATATTTTATCTTAACAACATTAATCCAACCTGAAACTAATGTATTAATAAAATACAACCAAATTGAAATGTTCATCAAATAGTCTTAAAATTTAATCAAATCAAAGTGTTCAGAAAGTAGTTTGAAGATTTCATCCAAATCCAAATGTTCATCAATTAGTCTTAACATTTAATCAACTCAAATAAAACGTTCATGTTCTTTTTCTTTTAATAACCAATAAAATTTTTCCAAAAGTCAATATTTTTAATTAATGTCTCTAAACTTGAATTAAATATTTCTTCTAATAAATTTTCCATTTTCAAGAATATAGTTAATTATAACTTAGCTTGTGGTATGCCAAACACACATTCACTCAATTTATCACATTTAATACAATTTACCGTCCCAAGTTTGAGGTTATTTTAAGGTTGAATACTACACTTGGACATTGTCTTAGAATTATAACTTTTGTTATTATCCTACGATTTCAAAAGAATTGTCTCACAACCACGCATCGGTTGGAGTTTTGTCAAGAAGTGTCATTTTTTTACCTCCAGTAGAACCCCTCTTAACCGGTCTAGTCGGGACTGACACCCGGGCCAGTTGCCCGTTTGGCCGGTTAATCCGAGGTTCCCGTGAAAAATCGGTTTTCGTTCAAAGAAGGTTATTTAATCAGGTAGCACTAAGAATTATGCAATTAAGATGTTATTGCAACTCATTTTATTGTACATAAATGTATCTTATATATTATGTTATGTATATTATACATCAAACATGAAAAAATTAAACGCTACAAAGCTTTTTTTACAGATTCCCCTCTGTCAAGTCTTTTGACACATTTAACCACGTCTCAAACGAAACCAACACAAGCTTCCGAAAATTGAAAAGAAATGTTATATTTTCCATAATGTATACTAAAATGATTCGTGGGAAAAAAGCAGTCCATCAAACCGGTTAACAGAGGTTCTACTGTATCTTCAATGTCCATATTTTTATTTTTCTATCAACGATGACATCATTTGCATTTGTGGAATGTTCTAAAAGCTTTTTACCTTACTTGACAGAAATAATTTAAAGGATTTGTTGTGCATTTAAAAGAACAGTGTTGTGTCAGATATCTTTTCTATGATTCGAATGGAGTCATAGAACCATATTATTCATTCTATAATAAAACTCTTAAACCTAAAATGTTGTTATAAGTATACACACAGGAGACCATTTTATATAGAAATAGTACATTATATGATTAATATATCTTTGAATATCACACATCTTGTTCTGTCGTTAATCCAAAGTCCAATATTTCACCGATAAGCTGATGTAATGGTAGATGAATTGCCAACATTTCTTGATCACAACCTGGATTATCTACTGGTTACTAATGTCACAATCGGCAATTATCAAACGATTTCTATTATCCTTTGACTTGGACTTTGAAATATTTCCTTAAAGAATTCTGTTTTATAAGAATTTGATTTTATGAGTTTGATACCAATTTATATTTATTTTCATATTTTTCCTTAACAAAAAAAAAGTGACTCTTTATATGTCTCAAGTTGGAGTGTCAATTATTGTAAATGAATATGAGAGCTCATTGTTATTTCCCCACAGAGAAAATTATTAAGATAAATAAGTTTACTTTTAAACAAACTTTTCTTTTATAAAATTTTTAATAATCAATTGAAAGCTTCAGAATTGTATTTATATTTTAATGGAAATAATTGTATCAAATTATGAAGATACACAATTATTTAATACTCAATGACAATGTACTCTAAAAATAAAATTGGATACACAAATTAATATACAAACATTTACAATAGAATACAGTGTGCTCTCGATTATCCGCGAAATTGGGTGGTACAGACAACGAAAATCTCGGATAATCTGCAAGAATGCTAAAAATAAAGGAAAAATTTAAAAAAATTGTATTAACATAAAAAACTTTAATATACTGCACATAAAACACATAATACACAGTACAAACCTATAAAATACATACAGTAAAATGTTTTAATGTACATTTTACGTGAAATAAAAAAAGTGTAATAAAGGAGATGTTCTTGTAATAAAACAAATACAGAAAACAACTTATGCTACACTAGTACAGTACTGTTATTTTAAAAACTGACGATTTTTCAAAAAAATCAAACATTGTTTTTTTTTGTTTCTTACTGAGAAAACACTGTCTCTTGATTCTTGGCTGAACTTTTCTTTGTATCAGTTATTCAGCAAATTGCGTCGTTTTGTTCCTCTAAATACTGGAGCAGTCCATTGATGTGTTGCAAGGTCACTTCGTGTGTCATTGCGCATGCATGTATGTTTCTTCTTCCTCTTCACTTACACTTTGTCCATCGTTCGCCCCTCTTGCTTTATCTGCTATTATTTGTTTCGTCAGTCTCTCGAATCCCGGCTCATTAGTGTCACAGTTCAACCACTCTAGACAGTAAGCTTATCTCTACTTCGTTATCATAGTTTTACTGGTTGTTACCCTTACAGGTAAAGAGAACCGTAATAATTTTTACTTATTTTTTCTGCAAGACTCGCGGATCAACCACTCCGTGGATAATCGGGAGTACACTGTATTATTTATTCTTGTTATAATATTACAAGTTGTTTTTATATTTCTTTATAAAATTAAAATTTTAATATCTATTTATTTATGACACTATCTCACGTTATTCTGATACATTGGGAATTGTTAATTTATATAATATATAACTTTACTTTTAAATACCTATAACTAAGCATGGAATTGTCTTATGAGTTAAAAGTTTATGTCCAAATGTCTTATTATTTAAATTTTAATTAATTAGTGTTCTTCAATCTAAAGTTCATTATTTTCCAAAATTGTCCTTTTAATATTTGGTAATAAATTAGTTCATTATTAAATATGAAATATAGAAATATATACTTCTTGGTTTTATTTATTTTTATAAGATAAATTTTTATTTTTACCGTTACATCAATTAATTTTTTAGTGGAAACTCTTACTTTTCTACTAGATATTCAATGAAATTTAAATAGTTTAATTGCTATTTTTTAAATATTATTTTGTTTATTAATTCACCTTAAATTACATTTTGAAACAATAATTTCTATATTAAAATTATTTCAACCAATCAATTCACTCAACTGTCTCCTACCTCTAATATTGGTTCATTAAAACATTAGTTCAAATTCATCATAGCCACTGTTAGATAAATAATCTCACTTCTCGTGTGTTTATTTAATAGTTTTACTTAATTGTATTACTTATTTAATTAATCATGTACACATCTTCCCTTTACCCACAAATAAATTATTACAACGATTTTTGGATTCCTACATCAAGTATGTTTACAATTTCCTAGGTTAAATGTGTCTACATCTTCAGTGATATTTCACATATAAATAGTGAATTTGTATTTACAAGTCTTTTGAGTCTAATGAAATTTTGCTCTATTAGTTATATTTATTTAAATTCAGTTTTCGTTTAGTTATTATTTACATTGACTATTATTTCCATATTTACATATAATATATTGAATTTCAGAGCCTATCCCTTGTTTATTAGTTTATCATTTTATAAAACTGTTACAATACTTATAATTATTGAGATAGTAGTTACGAAATGTCAAGTCTGTAATCAGTAAATATGAAATACTGTGTGATACCGATAACCCCTCATTGCATATAACATTCAGTGATAAAAGCACCAATTGGTGACTGCATATACATATTTTTATTTAAAAAATTTGGAAACATATTTCATACATAATAGTGTTTTGTAAATTGGGTAAAACATTATTATGGAATAAATCAAATTAGAACTTAAACTAAGTGTAAACAATTTGTCGCTAATGAATATGTTTACTACAAAACCAGCACCTTAATGATATCAGATATAGTTGCATCTACTTTATAAACACCAAGACCAATTATATAATAGAATTTTGTTTTATGGTGTTATTTTTATTACTTTGTGTCATTTCTTTTATTTTATAGACTGAATATGAAAACATGACGACCGACATGGAAGTGTACTATTTTAATGTAAAAGAAAGTGTGGAGTGCCCTGAAGTTGGATATTACTATGCGGCTCCATTTGAAGACAGTTGGTTTCGAGTCTGTGTTCAAGAGATTGTTGATGACAAAGCAGTTTGTTGGCTTATTGACCACGGTGACATTGATGATTTTCCGTTCAATAAACTTTTTAAATTGGATAAAAAATTCTTTCCGTTGCCAAGACAAGTAAGTTGATTACTTTTTTATAAAAAATAGATATAATTAAAAGATTGATTAAACGAAATTCATTATGTGATCACTGTCATAAATATATTTTATTCCAAGTAGATTTATTCGTGATGAATTTTAATGTAGGAATATCTAGAGTATCGACTTGAATATTATTAAAGAGTATAAATTATAATAATCTATAACTGGTAATAATTTATAATTTAGTTCCATATATTTATAAATGTGTAATAAAAAGATATAAAATTGAAATTATAACAAAAATATTGTCAAAAAGTAAAAATTTCGGTATATAATATAGATAATACTATATTTTAAAGGCACACTGTATTAAAGATGTCTTTTATTTAAACTTAAGATTTTTTATTGAGCTTGGTTTGTCAATTAGTTGAAAATCTGTTCGAGCTACATTTTGTAAGATGTCTTTAGTGCTAACCCTATGTTCGGGCACTATTTTGTAAGATTTATTTATTTAATTTATAAGTTTTGAATGATTTTGAAATATTAGCTATTATTGAAAGAAGGAATTTTAAGGTTCAGGCTCTAATCTGTACTCACCAGGCAAACTACTGTGACACGTGAATGGTAGGATATACTCAATGAGAATTTTACTCACTCATGTTTAAAAATTGAATATCTTCCTTTTAATACCAGAAATAACATGTCTTATTATTTTACTAAAGAATTTTGACAAACATTAATTCACATACTTACATACTAATAATCAAGTTTACTGTCCAAAGTTCTATCACTTATACATAATCAAAGTTACAATATCTTTACTCACATTTCAGGTCCAAAACTTATTAATTAAAACAACACTTCTTTTAAACTAGCCTCATACTGTAAAAGTTTCTAATTATTTACTTTTAAAACGCTCCATGATTGTTCTGAACGCAGAGCGTTCCTCACATGCATCCACCCTGCTCTGCACGCTAAGTTGGAATCCTCAAATCTCGGTTGGAACGGAGCGCTCGACTGCTTTGCCTAGCTTGCATTAGTGAATTCCTGGAATTTCGTATTTTTCTGTTCCAAGTTGCTCTGTGCTTTTAGTGTTTAATACAACACGCGCCTTTGTCAATTGCAGCCTAGAGGGTGTTACATTTATTCATGTAGGCGCTTAATTTAAATTGTTCAATTGTCACTATTTGTTTTAAATATTTTTGTTCAAAGTTTTTTGTAATTGTCCTTTAAAAAAAATAATTTTGATTTCTATGTAACTTCTTAATTATTTAAAAATGTAACTAAATCCTTAATAACTTAATTTATTTGTTTTTTTTAACTTATTTGTTTTTTATTGGTTGGAGAATGTCCCATGCTTACTACACTTTTGTAGCAAACTGAGAGGTAATATGTAAATGCTTCATTAGTTAACTACAAAGACAAGCCCTTCCAATATTTCTTGCTGATTTATAATAAATGAATCCCTCTACTTCTTCGGGAATGCTTCCTAAATTACTAGAACTTACTAAACTATTTATTCTGGTATTTTGCTCTTCTTGATTTCTTATCACCTCTCACAAGTCACATAAGAGGGTTAGATAATGACCTAGGACACTATCTGACTTGAGTATTTGAACACCCTGTACTGTCAAGAAATAATGGCACGCTCCCATGTTTTTAATTTTTAATTCTTCTTATAGATGTCTCAAAACTTCAACCAGAAACATTTCTGCACCAAGATGCCAGATAGGGAATGGGGGAAGATACGTTCACAGGATTGGTGAGTCTTGTCACTCTTTAGTGTCTCTATCGGCATGACCGCTAAATAATGCAGTTGATCACCTGTCGGATTCTCCTAAAAGGTGGAATTAGGGAAGGCTTATTCATCGTAGGATAAAGGTGTTTAGACCCTTTCCTCCCCATTATTAGAGCAATATGTTGCTCAGTTTATAAGAGATTGGTTAGGGAAGCTATAAGACCAATAATTATAATGAGTTTTATATAACTTAATAATATACATAAATGTTAAGTTTACATCTAATTTGTGGTGATTGTTTGCTTTTTCAAGGTAGTGCAGTGTCAGTTAGCTGGATTGGAGGATTATGGAGATGAAAAAATAGCTCATAATCTTATGATAGAAATGTTGCTTGGTAAAACATTTGTGGCAGAAGTACAAGCACGAGATTTAAATACAGGCATTGCATCATTGGTATTGTACGATACGTCCACAGAGGAGGACATAAATGTGAACGAAACTCTTATTAACAGAATTTGTATTGAAGGTGCTAAGCCTCAACTTCCCAGTGTAAGTCAAAAATGTATTTCATGTTGTATTTTATCTCTAATTTTTATTTTTATATAAAACTAAATTTTTTTCTCTTCTATCTAACATGAGTAACATTGATGTCGGATTCAAATCAAATGAATTCCAGTTCTTCAACAATTCAATTGTAGAAGTTGATCATGTGTTCATTTTCGGATCTTTAATATTGACTCAAATTTTTGGTATTTTAAAGTAACTAAATATTTAATACTGTTTTTGTTATTTATTATTTTATTGAACATAATTTTTGTTTTTATTGCATATACAATTAAAATTAATTTGTATTTGGAACTTGTAGGAAGGATCAATAAAGGAAGCGTTCATCAGTACTGTAACAGATAAAGGTGAAGTGTACTTACAGATCCGACAAGAGTCATTTTCTCATCTACAACGATTAATAGAAGGACTTGATCCAGCTGTTATAGACGAAAACAAAGTTACTTCGTTCAAAGATATTGTGATGAACAAAATGTATTTAGCCCGGTTTAGTGTTGACAGCAAATGGTATAGAGCTCTTGTTATAGAACCACCATCTCAACAACATAACAAGGTTTGTTTCTATGTTCTTATGTTTAGTTCTAGACAGTTTATAAACCAAATTTATATAATATATATTTTTAAATTGTATGAATCTGTAAATTTTATTTGCAAAGAGTGGCTGGTGGAATAATATCTTTAAAATTTTAAATGGTGATCAAGCAACATATCATTTTTAAGTTTATTTAAATCTCTTTTCAGCAATGTTCCACTTTTAAAAATTTCGACCTGTAGTTTCAAAAAAATTAAGTTCTAAAGTTAATGGACTGTTTTTTTGCTATGAATGTATTTCAACAATAATTCTTCAATTAAGAAAGCTGATAATGTTTTACAAGGCTTGTAATTTCTGTTCTGTCTAAAGTTTTTCACTTGAGTTCACAATTTGGTTATCATAAAGGACAATCTAACATTGATACCATGTGTAAGCATGGGACATCTCCAACCAAATAAAAAATAAATTAATAATAATTTAAGTATTTGAGCAATTAGATAAATAATAGTAATAATTAATTCGTAATTAATAAGTAATAATAACTCTTACACATGGATTCACTTTTTCCAAAAATTCTGATTCATTTTATAGATAAGTCCTTTATTCGGGTTACCTTCTGTGACCCAACAAAGGCTCTTGACTGTGTTAACCATGTAATGCTTCTGGAAAAGCTTCCATATTATGTTATTGGTGGATATAATTTTAAATTGTTTGTCCTACTTGAAAAAAAAAAAAATTGAATGCAGGTGGTTTATATTGAGGTTAATTTTTAATCTGTGGCAATACTTGACTGTGGTGTATCTCAATGTACCGTTTTGAGGCTCTTGCTTTTATTGGTAATGATCTGTGATGTCATTGAACCAGCTAGCTATATGCTGATGTTAATACTCTTGTCTTATGTACTCTGTCCTTGTATGTATGACCAGATCGACAATGAGAAGTTTAGAGCAGCGGTTCTCAACCTTTTTGGAGTTACGTACTCTTTACCAACTTGAATTGTATCCCTGGACTATAATTCATATCTAGTCCAAATCTAGGCGTCAGTAATGAAGAATCAGTACAGTAATAGGGTTAGCAATAAATACAGTTTAAACTATATGAGTACTATATTTTGTGATTACATTTTAACACTTCAATATTAAATATTAAATGTAACAAAGTATTATAATTATAAAGAAAAAAAATACTTTAAATTGTAAACACTTCCCTCACTTATTTTACTTGTAGCAATTGTGCTGTTGGACACAATTTTTTTAAGTTAGATTCATAAGAAGCCAAGTATAGTCTTATGTCTGGAGCAGCATCCAACTTGTTTTTTATTTATTTATTATAAATGTGTAAGATGAAAAAGCTCTCTACCAGTTCTGTTAATGGAAAAGGCAATAAAACCTTAATTTCCAGGTCAGAGAGACGTTCATATTCACTATTGAGGTCCAACCAAAAGTTAATGAGAGATTTTTCCTTGAAAGCTGATTTAAAAATGTTGTCAGCAGACATTTCAATCAGATTATCTTTTTCTGCAACATCCAACTGTGCTGATTGAAAATTATCTACAGAGAAAGGTTTCTAATCCGGTTAATACTTTCTTCAAGCTTTGGAAAATATTTTTGATGTTGATTTTAATCCCTTCAAGTGCTCACATATTTGGAACTTAACACCATTATAGAGTTGCAGCTCATTCTCTTTTGAAAATTCATTCAAAGTCTTGAATACTTCTGTCTGGCCCTGAAGAATAAAAGACCACAAAAACTCAATCTTTTTTATCGTAGATTCTATCTTCTCTGATACTCTGAAGATTGTGATTGAAGTTATCTGGAGGCCTAGATTTAGCTTATTGAGTTGGTGTCTTCATTTTTCCTTTAGTTATTGTTGCCTGTGTACATACACTAATCTGTGTTAAGGGTTTTTGAGTGTCCTCTGACATACTCAGCAAACTAACTTCTTCAATTTTAACTATAGAGCGTATGTTTATCAATGTTCATATCAAATTAGGTGAAAACTTGAAGGAAATAGTGACTGCTAGAGGAAAAACTGACAATACCAGTTACATATCAACTTCCAATTTTATGACAAAAGACTTATCCCAAGCCTTATCAAAAACAAGTTTTTAATATATTGTTTAAAAACAAAAATATAACTCCAGATAAAACAAATTTTAATTACTGCCGTTGGGTTTAATTTAAAATTTTTCAATTTATTTGTAAACCATACTTTACATATGTTATGACACAGATGGTTTGTGTCAAAGTTTCTCATCATTCATTGGTATTGAGTTGATCAATTTTGTTTGGACCAATTTTAATGTTTATCTTGTTTCATTTGCACAACATAAGATCCTGAATACATTTGTTTGCTTATGCTTTTGTTTGTGCACTGCTTATTTTGTTTAAAACATTCGTGACGATTACACTAAATGAAAAGAAATATTAAGTAAGTTTTCATTTCTATGGTACTATCTATATCATATATACAGATTTGAACAACCTGTGGGAGTAATTTGGATAAAACAAGTGGGACCATTTCAATGGTTCTCTTAGTTTTTTGTCTCACCATAAAGATGATTGTATTAAATTAATTTGTTGCTAATTGGATTTCTTATGGGATGTTTTTGTTCGTTCTTTGAGTTCTCTGGGAATGTTTATTATTTCCAAATTTTGTGGATAAATGAATTTAATAGATTCCTTTTTTTTTGTTAAGTTTATTCAAGTTTGTTAAGTTAAGAATCAGTGGATTCTGATTACGGGTTAAAAATATAGAAACAGACAAGTAGAATATAAAAGCTGATTCACTAAGTTTTCAATACGTTACAGGCAATTGTTCATTTATGACTGGGTTTTCGTGTAATAATCTCTAGTTTAGAATGGATGATATGGAGATTTCAGTGATTGTAATCAAAATGTATTTTGTTTTACTGCTAACTACTCGTTAACTGTAATTTTTAAGACAGGATTATTATTTTCCTCATTGATTAAAATATGAAAATTATTATATTTTTTTTGTAAAGGAGTAGTTAAAAGTGGGTGTTTTTTAGAGTTTCTTATATAGATTTGTCTGTTTAAACTCTGTGACATATTGTGGAAAAAGATGCATTCTTACACTTTTATAGAAAAATACACAGGTGTTTGCTGTTTGCCCATAATATTGTGAAAACGTTCTAAGATTAGATTTTCCAGAGAATGTTGTGGTCATAGAAAATTTACTTTTTGTGTTGGACATTCTTTTTTCTTGTATCACTATATAAATATTATTTTTCTTTAGATTCAAGTGAGGTTCATAGATTTTGGAAACACGGACACCGTCACTATCAGTGATATTTCAGAAGTAGATACTATTTCCAGTGTGTTGGCTAACCTTCCTTATCAGGTAATTTAACTCATACATGTTATTATTTTTTAAGCCACAGTATTGTTCTATTTCAAAAAGGACATTTGAAAGATAATTTAATTAATCAACTGTAACTCCCTCATAAATAATAATAAATAAATATATTTAATGTTAATTTAAATTGTAATGTAAATAAATAATCATGTCACCACATTATCATACAAAATATGTTCATATATATATATATATATATATATATTTCACGTTGTGTGTGTGTGTGTGTGTGTGTGTGTGTGTGTGTGTGTGTGTGTGTGTGTGTGTGTTTATACAGTTGTTAAAAATTGATTTAAAATAAAGGGGAATAAAACTACCAAGAAATGGAAGTTGTAAGTTGAAGTAATGTGTTATAAATAAACGAGATAGGTGAAATATAAATATGACTGTTATTTATTAATACAACTCTATTAATATAGTACAATGCAATTATCTTAAGTTTAAAAACATTTATTTGATCTCGGGTATTGTCTTTGAAATGCCTCGACTAGCCCTATTGGTTTATAAAGCTAATATGTTCAATTCAATAACAAAAACTAGATAATCACTTGTTTTAGGTAAAACTTAAAGGATAACTTAATACTAACAAATTATTTGGGTGATGCTTAAATCTATATGGGTGGATTGGCTTGGGTTAAAATATGTAATGATGAAGGATGATTTTACAATTTATGAATAGTACCGGGAGACCGAGCTAAAGCTCGATGTTGTTGCAATCTTGTATGTAGGGTGAAGGACTTTAGCATGGCATTACGTCGTCGCTGTTCTTCATGTCGACAGTTTCGCTCATCGTAAGTTTCACTTGAACGGCGAGTAGCATCACGCTCTGCTTGACTTTGGAGTCGGCGGTTTTGCGTTTCATCTGTTTCATTTGCCCTTAGTATAGCATAGCGCTGAGCATCAACTTTGAGGCGACGGTTTCGCTCTTCATCGGTTTCATTAAATCTCCTTCTTTTAAAATAATCGATCCGATCTCCAGCTTGGGAGTTGAGATCATCAATGATCTCGGAAATACATTCTCTGCTTTTTGTCTTTGCAGCTCGAATAGGCCATGTCGAAGATGTTGGTTGGTCATAGGATCGATATTTACGTCGGATCCTGTAATGTCACCATCTACTTCGGCCGATTTCCTTACCGTTTTCGAGATATTTAAGAAATGATGACATGTTCTAAAAATATTTTTTTGAAGCATATTTTTATCTCCACGGGACCCCAAAATTAAAATCCTTCCATTTTTACGATTGTTTCTTTTTATACATTAAAGGTGTAACAAGTCAACAACATTCATACCATATTTCAGCTTAGTACAACAAATGGAAGTGTAAAAACCAGAAGTCTCTAATTTTCCCCATGTATTTCATATGGGATGTTTTCGATTTTCTAGGACCCCAATAACCTTTGAAAACGATATTTCCAGGACATGGGGATAGCGCCAATCGATTCCTGGCAGTCGAAAACGGTAATCCCCAAATTTTCGTTGAATTTCTATGACGGAGTTTCGAGATCCGTTGTGCAGACAAACAATTTTTCCTCGCTTTAGAAGATAAGATATTAGTAGGAATTAATTTTTAAAGTTAAATGTTTAATTGAGGTGTCAGTTTGTAGCCCTTTATTCTTATATTATTTTATGTGTACAAGATGTTTGTTTGAAGGGTAAATGTCCAGTTGATACCCGTATTTACAAATTGATATCAGTTGCTACCCAGTTGACAAATTGCAACGTATTTAATATTTAAATTTCGTGAAATCATGTTTTAAATGCCTAATTATTAAACAATTGGATCTTTCTTAAGTTGGGAAGACCCTTTTCAAGTATGAAAATCCATTATTTCTGTGTGAAATAAGCAATTTAAAAGTACAAAATCCTTGCCTTATTAGGTTAAGGTATCTGTTTACAATAATTCACAATCATTGCCATATTGAGGGTCACATCACTCGATATTTATGTTCATCCGCACAAAGCAAATAGGTTCGGATAGGTAATTATATGAATTAATGTATATTTAGTAAAGACATGTCTGGTAAGGTGTCTAGTTGTAATACATATCTATTATAAGACACTTTTAACAACACACTAATCTACTAGCTATTCTTGACTTATGAAACCTAGATGCATAGGGTCATCCTTATCGTATATTATGATCATTGAATGCAAGCTTTTAAATTGCTTATCTTAGACAGAAATAATGGATTTTCATACTTGTAAATGGTCTTCCCAGCTTAAGAATGATCCAATTGTTTCATAATGAGGTATGTAAAACATAGTTTTATAAAATTTCTATATTAAATCGTAACGCTGTAGCAACTGAACATTTACCGTTTGAAGTAGCTATTTGATGGAGGTTTAATTGAAGTTGACCATTTACCAAATTTGTAATTACCAACTCTTTTCTTAACAAAGTCTTGATACTGTTTACTGCTCTTAAGTGTTTTTTGGTTTGGTATCATTAGTTTTGAAGGTATCCCCACTAACAATGATCTCCTAATCTTCTCACCTTCTTTTTCTTCTATTTTTGTAGCAACCTGTTTTCTTATTTCTTCTTCTTCACTTGTTTATTATATTGTATATTTGGCACTAAACTCTAATAAATAAATTATATTCACTGTTTATTTATAAGAAAATTATATGGGTAACTGAAGTGATCTGGTGACTGAACAATTATTTTTAATGTATATGTTATCATTCATGAATGGAAATGAGCAATGTAATGAGAAGGTTTGTTCATAATGTCTTACCTTAGTGAAAGAGATTGAGAGTGGTTGTGTGTCTTCATTACTCTCTGTTCTGAACTGCTGGTGAACTTCTGGAACAGATTCTTTTCAACTGTCCATCCTAAGGAGTGCTCTGAAGTCTAAAGTTATCAATAGGGAAGACATCTACACAATTAAGTTATTGCATTTTTCTTGAATTTTCCTCTTTCCACCATCCTTTTGATGTTTGACTTTTACAAATTCTCTGTCATTTACAAACACTTTTACTTCAAGACTACCTTTTATCAACTTCCTAAACCAAGAGTTTGCTCTGTTTAGTGTATTAAATAATTTAATCTTTTCTATTGTTATTTCAGGCTATCAAAGTACAGCTTCATAATGTACCATCATCATCCATGACACTAGCAAAAGTAATGCGTATTCAGGAATTGCTGCAAGATGTGATTGCACTAGTTAAAGTGATTACAGCTGGAGAAGTCCCAACTGTAGAAATATTCAAACGTGTTATGCCTGACAATGCTCTGGTCTCTATCAACAGTACTATTGCTCTGGACCCAGATCTTAACCAGTAAATATATCAGTTTTATTATTTAGAGTGTGTTAAGTAATAGAATCTTAAACTATTTTTGGAAGAGATCCAGGGACAGCAGGGATTGTGGGGAAAAGGTGAGGAGAGATAATAATTATAGACAGGAAATAGACATTACTGATTATGTATTACACAACTACATAACGACGAAAATATTTAATATGACATACAAATGGTTTCAGGATAGTTGAGACCACAGATTCCCCCAAAACCATTTTTTAATTTAAGATTCAAAATCAAGCTTTCTAACACCATAGAAAGACAAGAATAGTGATAACTTTAGAGATTAAAACTAAAACTAAAGATTTTAAAGATAATTTTATTAAAATTTCGAGTGATGGGTTTTGACAAAATTCATGTATAATTTCAATATTAATTAGAAACAGGAAATATTTTTTAAATCGTATAGTAGGTCTTAAAATTCCACCATTGTTTTACAGTGATTAGGTGGAAATCCATTTTCCCCTAATACATTTAATAATTTTGGTTATTTCAAAGACAACATACATTTGATTAATAACAAGGTTATAGGTGGTTTTGAAATGGAAGTGATTAGTATCCTGAGATGTGACCACTAAATAGGCCAAAGAAGATGATGGGAATACATGGTTCTGTTGGCCAAGCATATCACGGAAAGCCACTGTGAGTACACATCGTGAAATTTATCATGAGATGTGGCCCCTAAATAGGGTGAGTCTATTAGATTTGTAGGGGAGGACAAGAATAAAAGTTCTGTTAACCAGGTGTGTCAGGAATACATTTTAAAGAGAACAAAAATGGTTATCAGTTAAATTAAATAATTCTCTCAAATTATAAAAAAATGTATAAGCTATATTATAATTGTATCAGAAATTTCAGACAAATTACAAACTTTTGTACAAATATTATGTACATTTTTAATCTAGCTAAAAAGTTTAAATCAAATATCAATTCTATATTCCTTTCTTCAAAAACTAAGTAGTTCAAAGAATCTATTATATGTGGGCGGAATCAGGGCTAATTACAAATCTGGATTTCCATGCGAATTAAACAGCAGGCTTATTTTATTTATGTATTTATTGTATCTATCATCACTGTTATTATTCAATAGATTTTCAGATTTTTTTTCCAGTTTGGTTTATGAGTACATCTTATAAAAATGAGATACCTAGGATAAATTTGTTAGCCACAAAAATTGGATAGTCAGAAATTCAATTTTTAAACGGTTTTTATATTTTTACAAATTTGGTCAAAATCGTTTCATATTATATTAAAAAATAAAAAGTATTTTTAAACTGTAATATGAATTGGAACTATTTTGATTTATGGACAAAGCCAATGTGAAATGTTCAATAATGTTTTATTTTTATTGTCCATTGTATTATTGTTAAGATACAAAACCTTTACAATTAAAGACTTGCTTATTTTATCAAACCAAATTTGATACACAATATATTGTTTTCTGATAAGATTACATTTCTAAATATCTAGATTATGGATACCATTTAATTTATAGGCATTTAACTAAATAATATAGTATTACACAATTTTAAGAATTTTTGTGTATCTAATTATAGGCAACAAGAACCTCGTAAGCGCTCAACTCCAAATGTGGGTGTAGGAATGAAATATCTAACGGAAACTGGCCAAGGTAAGTGATACAAAAACTTGTTGAATATAATTTGTTGTTCACTTTGAATATTTAATTACAATTTATTTTCTTTCTTAATTTTCAGGAGATGGATTACCTTCTCGTGGTCTTCAGACTCCTCATATTCCAAGTTCATCAAAGGAATATTTTGACATTTATGTTCCTATGGTTGCTAGTCCAAGCAATTTTACTGTGAGTTCTTTAAAAAAAATATTATTTACAATTTTTATTGCAATTAGGGGGAAAAAATAAATAAAATGTATGAACAACAACATAACATGTGTATCTTGTAATGTTTTGGGTTAATTGAATGTATGTTTTCTTTTGAAAGGTAAAAAATCCTCATGAGTACCTTTAAAAGATGGGTTTTTTGCACATCTTGAAATGTTTTATAATACTTCATGTGTTATCAAGTGTTGTTCTTTAGTTAGTTATCACATGTGTTATCATTATAATAGTAAAGTGTTGTTCTTTAGTTAGTTATCACATTTGTGTTTTTCATTTACAACTTTTGAAAGCTCAACATTATTATGAATAATTGATTAATTTTTCTTAAAGTAAAAAATACTGTAATTTGTTGTGTGTCTTTTGACCTATATTTGAAATAAAACCCCCTTTTTACTACAAGCTGACCTAAGGGAAACGAAAAATGCATATTACTATAAAAGGTTTACAAAATGCAATGGAAATTCTAAAAGTGTATCAAAATTATTTATTGAGCTTTTACTGGTCAAAAATGCAAAATTAATACAATTGCCGGTTTACAAAGTCTTAGGCAAACAAACTGGAGAAGTGGATAGAGCTGGTTGTAAATATAAACATTTTTTTGGTGAAAGGTTGAGTAAAGGTTCTATGTATTTGCATCGAGTAACTTTACAGGATGTTGAAAGAGTAGTTTTATCCTATTTAAGCTCCTAGAATAGATGGAATCAATTCAAGTACAATAAATAAGTTTTTTCTCAAATAGGTGATATTATAATTTACAATATTAATTTTAAATTTCGAATCTGGAAAGTTTCCTGTTAAATTTAAAATGTCTTTAGTTATTCCCGTACATAAAAAAAGGAAGTAGGCTTGAAATGTCAAATTATAGGCCAATCTCACTTGTTTCTATCTTTGCTAAAGTTATTAAAAAACTAATGAAACATCAGATAGTATTTAAATTATTACATTATTTAAATAATACAAATTTTGTTTTTCAGTACTAATGAATACGGTTTCATGGCTGGAAAAAGAACTGAAGATGCTCTGCTTGATTTCAGCAATTTAGTTATGAATGGATTGAATAATAGAATAATGGGGAAAAGACGTGTGGCCATTTTATTGTACAAGCCAATGTGTTTATTTCATCAAATAATGCACTTATGTCTGGGGTGGGTTTAAACTACCACCACTAGATTACACATATACCTTGCATTTAAGTCATCTCCACAATCAAAGTGCTAAACCTTCGAAAAAGAAAAAAAAGTTTTGGAGAGTAATTAGAAAAATAAATCTCATGCATCAAAGATCATTTATCCAACAAAAGACAGTTTTATCCTCTTGTCATTTTTTAAATTTCCAGTAGAAGTTCTATATTCTCTGTTTGATTCTTATTCCCGAAACGTCGTGTTTTAATTTTTAACACACAAATGATGGCAAATGTCCGAAAAATGTATAATAATAAAAGTTCTATATCTCTCATTGCCAGTTACTAATTTTCCTAGATTGCGGCCCACACTCTTTCCACTTTCTCTAGGTTCTACTTGTTGAAAACTTTCCAGAATAAGGATCCTTTTCAACAGATTTTCAGATTTCACTCATTGAGTCATTCCAGAAAGCCTTTTTCATCCGTTCATCATCCGTGTTTGAAGGGGACAGGGCATGATATCTGATACTTTAAATTTGCCCAATATATTAATTTCTTTGGTCAAATAAACACACACATATTCGTAATCAGAGTAACTTCTAGTTTTGTTTGATACTCCACACATAATATTTATTTGAAAAAACTATTTCAACTCAATAGGTTTTTCTCCCCAAGATCATTTGTTTTTTGTTACTGCTATATTTCCCCCCCCCCCACACACACACATATATATATATATTTGGAGAATATAAATGCAAAGTTTGAAATATATAGATTTATTGTCTTGTCTGTGTAGACGGGTTGAAAATTACAGATGGACAGACATGTGAATGGAATTATAAGGGTTCTTGGTTTTGTAATAGTTATAAAAATGAGCCTTGTCGTACTTGAAGAGTACTTATTTTTATTACAAAAAATATTAAAAAAAAAGATTTTAAGTTTTATTATTATTTATAAAATTTTGCCAAGCTTTTTATGGGCGCCAGGAAGCGTTAGCTTACCAATTTAGAAAAGAAAGAAAGTTAATTGTTATTATGATTAAAATCTCTCAGGGTCGCAAGTCCTTTTAAAAGTGTACTTCAGTGGTTCTTGGTGAAATAAAAAATCTTATTTTGTTGAACTGAAATTGAACATAATTTATTGAGTTAAGTATTAACATTTATACAAAATAAAACAAACATAATAAGAATACATGTAAATGAGCAAATTCAAGCAATATATTTTAAGTTAACACATCCTACACAGTTATTCCATTATATTCAAGTCTCAATATTAAAAAATTAATTTTTATTGACTTTAGTCTTCAGTTGCAACTTCTTAATAAAAAATGAAATGAATTTAATCTTACTTCTCATAAAAAAAGAAATTGAATTACTATAAAGTAGATTCTCTACAAAAAACAAATAAATCTCAATTAGCTAGTTTCTTAAAAAAGACTCTAACATATTAATTTTATTTTGAAATATAAGACATTGCGTCTTATTAATCAAAAAACATCAAATAATAAATTCAAACTTATTATATTGAAAAATTTCTAAATTATTACAAATACATATTTTATTTTACATGGAAAAAGTTTATACGTGCTATACCAAGACACGTTTTCTCATTTTAAACAGAACTTTTCCTCTAAAATCACTTCTTCATTGTCCTGCACGTCTACATGATGACTCGCCAATCTCGCTCCAGCCGTTACATCATAAGTCCACGCTTCATGTTTTACAACGACACATTTATTGTTCATATTATGAAGATGGTACATATCAATGTTCAAATTGTTCTATTTCTTGCTTTGAAACACAAAATTAAATTTAATCTCTATAACATTAGTTCACCAAATTGCAATATCTTTTGTTAGGTATGCAAAATTCATTGTTCAAACTATATCACCCCTACGTCTATACATAATTGAAACTGTATTGCATTGTTTCTTTATTAAAATAGTTCTCACCTTATAAAACACACTTTTGATACTTTGTCTTTGTGTTATAAGGAACACGTGTTCACCAATGCTGTCTATTCACTTTAAACGTTCTACAGATTAAAATATTCAGTTCTACGCATTAAAAATACTCAAATTCTATTCACATATCGTCTCATAACAATTTAGTTTATATTTGTTACATATTACTAAAGAAAAATACTATTACATCACTTTTCTATTGTCTAGAACCAGATATACCAAACGTAGTCTTGCCTCAAGACCTCCATCCAGACTGACCAAAACCACATGTGTCTTTTTCCAGCTTCCAAACCAAGCGTCCTATTTAATATGCAACGTATGCGAGAATTATTCTCACACCTAGCAACACTGACACGGTTCAAATTATTTTACCTAACACAATACAAATACTACCTAAATATTTATTACAACTTATAACTAATTTTTTATACATGACATTATTATTTTGGAAACCTATATTTAATTTTTTATTACCCTAGTTTTAATAATCTATATATTTGAGTCATCTTTTTGACTTCTAAAACCCCCTCCCTTATTCAACTTTAACGTTTCCCGGGTTACTTTAAATATTCAAATCTCAATATAACCATTTTTTGGTTATTTAGGTTAAAATTACCATTTTTGGTATTACAAATACCCCATCAAAGCTGTGATTCAATATATAAATATTGAAACACAGATTTCTCTTTTATTTAACAAAAAAAATTTTAACAAAAAAAAACTTTCAAATCCGATCCCTATAGATTTCCAAAATTAAAAAAGTTTCAGCAAACTAAGAATATTCATATTCCTTTTTTAAAAAAAACAAAACTTTAAAATAAGAAATATTCTCTCTTTAATTACATTAAACATCTTATAATCTATTGATTCACTAAATCTACCTAGTTGCATATTCTAATCAATCAAACCACTTATACCCAAATCTTATTCATCATCAAAAAACCTTCATCAACTTCTTATCATTGAGCTGTCCATCACTCAACTTTTATCTTACGACGTCAGAGTGTCTACTCCTGATTGCTAAAAAGAAAAAAATATCTCTATCTCTTTGCCAAGATTCTTACTATTCATCTGAATATTTCTTTCACTTTAATACAATCCAAAATTAAAACTTCTCATTCTTATTTAATATCATTACAAAATTATTTACTTATTACTCAAAATTACTTCAATTTACTTTAAAACTTTTCAATTATCATCTTATATTATTTTAGTTTAAATCCAATAATTATTTATTCTTACTTAAAATCTCAATTCTCCTTTGTCTTGCTGGGATAAAATGTTAACTACTGGTTTTACAATTACCAAAAACTCTTTATCTCTACTAGTATTCAAAAAAATATAACATCATTATTACCAAAAAAAAATCACTTATAAACTCATCTTATCTATTTCAAAATTACCTCTTTACAATTGTATCATCTTTTAGTACCTTATCTTAAAATTATTTCCATCTTAAATCTTTCATGTTTCAATAATTAAAGTTGCATTAATCCCCAAACAAAATTCTTCATAATAAAAAAACTCCTTATTATTTACCCATATATTATTTCATAAATAATCTCCTTATTTCAACGTAGCTTCCTTTAAAAATCATAATAATCGTCGTTTATTCGCAGAATTCCTCAAATCTCCCTTTATTTCATTAAAATCGTCGCATATTTCCTTTATTTCATTAAAATCGTCGTATATTTCCTTTATTTCATCGCAGTATTCAAAAAAACCTCTTAAAAACTAAAAATTAACCATCAATGCAACTTAACTACTCTTTTTATAAAAGCTTATTAACAGAACAACTTCATTTTAAATACCACTTTACTCAACAATTCTGTAAAGTCATCATCTTCATATAAAACTCAAAAATCTCTCATTTAAACTACTTCTTATTAAAATCTTCTTAATCATCTATTACTTGTATACAAAAAACTTCTAAAAATAAAAAAATAAAAAATTATCATTGCTTTCCCAGCTAACATCTGATTTCATCAAAATCTTTAGACACCTTTATCAAATAACTTCTCACAATCATCTATTGTTTTAAATTCAAACATTATTTATAAAAATCGTTAATTCTTTTATTTTATTTATAAACCTCATCAAAATCTCTCTTATCATTATTAGTTTACTACTTTTTCAATAAAAAACAAAAACTTAACCTCCTTTATTCATTATTTAACATCAAAAAACTTAAAAAACTTAATTATTATCTGTCTTGGCAAAACTCACATAGATTCTCTTCATATTATATTATTTATTAATTATATCTCCTTCTTTAAAAAACAAAAACTTTAACATTTTTAACTCCATTATTCATTTTATTACCATTTCATTATTAAAAAACAAAAAACTTCAATATTATTATCATCTTAGCAATGCCTCTTGAAAACCACTCAATTCCTTTACAAGTAACCTTTCAAATCTCAAATTATTTAAATCTAACAATATTTTGCATATAATTACTTATTTTATTATTCTTAACTTTTGTAAACAAATATCAAATACTTTCTACATATAAGCCAAGCATTATTACTCTTAATCTATTATATACATTTAAAAAAATTACTATCTTTCTTACTAAAATACTCCAATTCTGACTCTTCCGGTTTTATTTTGTATATACAGATTGATCAGTTCTGTATACACTACACTTTATCTTTCTTCTATCATCTGTCTAAAGTTTCATTACATGGAAGTTCTATGTAATATTATATCAAATTATTATTGTCTTAACCGTTGTTCAAAATCTCCATCATCTAATCAAAAAAAAAAATTTTTTTTTTTTTTTTTTACTTAACATTTAAATTTCAAAACTTTTACAAATTTTAACTCATCATTTTCCAAAATTTACTTTTTTATCCAAATTTTAATTATTTAGTAGTCTCTTGTATGTTCTCCTATTATCTCCAATATCCGCGACACTTCTTGTCGACTTAATTACACTTTGTATCCTTCTGATTACAACTTTAGACACTTACATTGAAGTCTGCATTATGATCTTCAGATGTGAGAAGGTTGAAATGCAAAATTCCTACTCAGTTCAGAATAAAGCCCACCTCACAACCTTACAACCACAATACACCTTTAATGCTGTCTACATGCCTTATTTCTAAGAATAAGACATGTTTTCGACTACCGTTACCCTGCCTCCTCCCATTGTTCATGTACTCCTTAAATGCATCTACACGAAGAAAATTTTAAAATTCATAAAAAATTTCATCCAAATCGTATCATCCGAAGTTGAAATAATGTTTATTTTACCAATCTTATTACTAGCATCGTCGATTTTCTGTTTATGTATTCCTTTCTAGATGTTATTATTCAAATTCAAAAAGAAATTTTATTTTTAAAACTTATTCTAAGTTTTTTACTTAGAAACTTTACTTTTAATTCTATTAAAGTTATTTAAGTAATCTACTTTCGTTCTTATTTACTTTATTTAAAACCAATTTTCCTTTATTTAAGTAGTTTTTTATTTGAAAACGCAAGTTAATTTTCGATTATACGTCAAAAGTTTTTTATTTTCAGAACAATAATTCTGTCACACGCTGTATCTCGTCTTAATGTCATGCAAAGGAATTCTAGGCTTGGTTTAAGCATAAACAAGTCCCCTCGATATGAGACAATCCTTATCTGTCTACTGATAAGACATGAAACCCTTTTGGTTCCAATACGATCTGCAAATGAATCTCAACTCTCTCTCGTCACATTTTATTGAATATTTTATTGAATCCACCTACTTAATATTGAATATTATTTCTTCAACACTACACTGGATCTTTGCCTCGAACCAACTTCCTTATCTATGTCACGTTTCATAATTATTTATTCCTTTCATAAACATACAGAGTTATTTACTAACAATCTTGCATCTCCAATAATCTTTTCTTCTAACTAATCTGTTATCGTCACGTTTTCTAAATATTATTTCTTCTATAAACATATAAAGTTATTCACTGCTATAATCCAGCGTCTTTACTTAGCAAATACCTAAACGTTTTCTTAACTAAAACTTCTAACATTTTACGTTTGGCTTATAATTACTTTCTATATTTCTGTCTTAGCTTACAAAATTCATTAGTACACACAATTTATTAATATTCATAACTCTTAATTATTCATTATCAAACTTATACTTATTTATTAACAAAATTCTTATTCTATTAATTATTTTTCAAAATCAAGTCCTTGTGTTTATAAAAATGTCTTTACATTATTATCAGTCGTTCCAAATTTCAATTGATTACAACAATTATGAATTATCTATTTTTTTCGATGGTTCCCCGATTGGTGAAAAATTTTAAAGTACATGATTGAATTTTTTAACACACTTTTAATGTTAAATACCGCTTCTAGCTTAGATAGTTTTTCTAGGCTAGCCTTTACAACAGACCCATTCCTAACAAAAGATTCCCCTTTGTTATTGTCTCGGAGTATTGACAAAACACCTTTCTCTTTCTCCCTTACAGACATATCTACATTTCTCTTTCTCTCAAACATCTTAGAATCTACTGACCTATTTCTGTCATCTGTCAGCTTAGCATTCCTAACCTTATCATACTCCTTTGCTTTTACAAAAATCTCTTTCACACACCCATTTTTATATTCACATTCAACATTATACTGTTCACTAAAACTTTTAATTTTTTTCTCTTGAATTTTAAAAATACTTGTAAATTTCAACATTACGTAGTTCTCAAAGCTTACAGTGCTACAAAAGTTTTGCCTTTTTACACAAACAGCTGACTCTTTTATTATTACATCATTTATCTTACTCACACATTCATTTACTTTAATTTTACCCTTGTTATTTAAATCACTTACAATCTCTCTAACCCCATCAAAATTGGTAACCCCATCATTTTTCTTAATTTCAACATTACCTGTTAACTGTTTTAACTCATTGTTCTCCATAGGCTCATCCTGACACATTTCATCTTTCTTAAATTCTAATTTCATCTCATTGTTACTTAATCCATTGTTTACTTGTTCAAAAACATAATCATTCATACAAATATTCTCTATTATTTCAGTTTGATCATTTTTAATAAAAACTTTTAATTGGAAGTTAATTTTTTCTTTTACAGCTAATCTATTTAACATTTTATTATAAACTTCATTTCTTACTTTGAGAACAGCATGTAACATTTTAATTATTTCCTTTAACTCTAATTCTTTATTTATTCCACCCCTTCCTAATTCTTTATACCAATATTCATTTAAATCATCCCTACTTATTTCTATACACCATAGTTCAGTTCTATTACCCAAATCATCCAATTTCAAATCTTCCTTCCTAAAACATTTACTAACTTTACCAAAATACTTATCAGCTTCTTTTTTCATAATTTTAAATTCTACCATTACTCTGTCTTTCTCACTTATTAAATTATTATTAATTGTACCCTCCATTTTTAATTATTATTATTATTTAAACTTTAAATTTAGAATTAGTTATTTTAAAATTACTTATCTACTTATTATTAAAAAAATTTTAGAGAGAACATTCTTATTTTTATATTGACTATGAATATTCTTACCTTTTTGATAAGAATTTCTAATCCACCAAGAAACCACTGTTTTTCGACTTATATTCTTATATTTTTCAATATAAGAATACAGCCCCGAGTTGAGCGACACTTGTAATAGTTATAAAAATGAGCCTTGTCGTACTTGAAGAGTACTTATTTTTATTACAAAAAATATAAAAAAAAATGATTTTAAGTTTTATTATTATTTATAAAATTTTGCCAAGCTTTTTATGGGCGCCAGGAAGCGTTAGCTTACCAATTTAGAAAAGAAAGAAAGTTAATTGTTATTATGATTAAAATCTCTCAGGGTCGCAAGTCCTTTTAAAAGTGTACTTCAGTGGTTCTTGGTGAAATAAAAAATCTTATTTTGTTGAACTGAAATTGAACATAATTTATTGAGTTAAGTATTAACATTTATACAAAATAAAACAAACATAATAAGAATACATGTAAATGAGCAAATTCAAGCAATATATTTTAAGTTAACACATCCTACACAGTTATTCCATTATATTCAAGTCTCAATATTAAAAAATTAATTTTTATTGACTTTAGTCTTCAGTTGCAACTTCTTAATAAAAAATGAAATGAATTTAATCTTACTTCTCATAAAAAAAGAAATTGAATTACTATAAAGTAGATTCTCTACAAAAAACAAATAAATCTCAATTAGCTAGTTTCTTAAAAAAGACTCTAACATATTAATTTTATTTTGAAATATAAGACATTGCGTCTTATTAATCAAAAAACATCAAATAATAAATTCAAACTTATTATATTGAAAAATTTCTAAATTATTACAAATACATATTTTATTTTACATGGAAAAAGTTTATACGTGCTATACCAAGACACGTTTTCTCATTTTAAACAGAACTTTTCCTCTAAAATCACTTCTTCATTGTCCTGCACGTCTACATGATGACTCGCCAATCTCGCTCCAGCCGTTACATCATAAGTCCACGCTTCATGTTTTACAACGACACATTTATTGTTCATATTATGAAGATGGTACATATCAATGTTCAAATTGTTCTATTTCTTGCTTTGAAACACAAAATTAAATTTAATCTCTATAACATTAGTTCACCAAATTGCAATATCTTTTGTTAGGTATGCAAAATTCATTGTTCAAACTATATCACCCCTACGTCTATACATAATTGAAACTGTATTGCATTGTTTCTTTATTAAAATAGTTCTCACCTTATAAAACACACTTTTGATACTTTGTCTTTGTGTTATAAGGAACACGTGTTCACCAATGCTGTCTATTCACTTTAAACGTTCTACAGATTAAAATATTCAGTTCTACGCATTAAAAATACTCAAATTCTATTCACATATCGTCTCATAACAATTTAGTTTATATTTGTTACATATTACTAAAGAAAAATACTATTACATCACTTTTCTATTGTCTAGAACCAGATATACCAAACGTAGTCTTGCCTCAAGACCTCCATCCAGACTGACCAAAACCACATGTGTCTTTTTCCAGCTTCCAAACCAAGCGTCCTATTTAATATGCAACGTATGCGAGAATTATTCTCACACCTAGCAACACTGACACGGTTCAAATTATTTTACCTAACACAATACAAATACTACCTAAATATTTATTACAACTTATAACTAATTTTTTATACATGACATTATTATTTTGGAAACCTATATTTAATTTTTTATTACCCTAGTTTTAATAATCTATATATTTGAGTCATCTTTTTGACTTCTAAAACCCCCTCCCTTATTCAACTTTAACGTTTCCCGGGTTACTTTAAATATTCAAATCTCAATATAACCATTTTTTGGTTATTTAGGTTAAAATTACCATTTTTGGTATTACAGTTTTACCTACGGACTCTAAAATGACCCACAACTCTTACTCACATTATTTTTCAGTTTTAAGTAAAACAGAAATCATTTTAGGTTTTTATGGCATAGAAATTTTTATACAAATGTAACATAAATCTAACCTCGCCTAACTTTTTTTAGTTACCAAATAATCGTTCTAATTGCAGACATTATTTAGTTCAGAGGTAAGATTTGTAATGGCCAATATTCTAATTTTAACGTTTAATAATAGTTTTGAATAATTTTTTAAATGCTTAAAAGTGGTAACACATTCCAATTTTATTGAAGACCAAATGCAGGCATCATAGACACTATAAGAAACAAAAAACTTTAAGGTTGTATTTTAGAAGTCAATAAATATCAGAAACACCCATTTTGTTGAATAAATACTAATTAATTCACCAAGAGCAGGCATTAACAGACTTTTGCTATACTGGGATAACTACTGGTTCATAATACGAATTTACTTAAGGTTATTCGATACACATGACATATTAATTAGACCTAAGTAATTTATCCTAATTAAGTGTCATCAATAGAAACCGTTACTTGATACATAATTGTAACAGCACGCAGAGTTAAATATATTCATGTTGGTTCTTTTCTTAATATATATTATTCTTCGGCCGAATATCGATACGAAAAAGTAACTAAAATTTATTACATATAATGAGTATTTTAAAAGTATTATTCTCTTTTATACAGTATACATATAATTTCTCTCATGTCTTAAGTATGTACAGGTCTATGTACAAGTATGCTACAAGCCAATATTTTGGCCATAAATTCAAATAAGACAAAGTACATTGTCTTGTTTCATAAATGACGGAACTATCGTTTTTTTTTTTTTTTTTTTTTTTGATGAGTCATTTTTCATTTTAATTTGATCACATGGTTTTCCTCATCTTCCACTAATTACTGATAAAATGTTTGAAGCCTTATAAACATACTGATTAATGTTACTATAGAGGATCAATTTGATCTTTAAAAAATCTATTAAATTATAGAATTACCTCAATATTAATGGAAACATCATATTTAAAGGTCCAGCCGCTTATGTATATGGACGGTTTTCATGATTTGATGACAAAAATGCAGGACCATTATATGGAAGACAGTACAGAACTGGAGGTTGGTGATGTGTTTGAAGGAGGAGTGTACGCTGTACTCAATAGTGATCGCAGCTGGTACAGGTAAGTGAAGGCTAAGAGTGTTGTTCACCTGTGATCCTAATTCTGTAGTGTATCAGTCACTAAAATATGTATTTATTTTTAATACACTGTTATTGTTTTTCAATGTCAATTCAAAGAACCTTGGGCTACAATTCTAGCCCAACTTTTTGTTCTTATCAGTTCTATTCATTATTCACAATCAAGGATTAAATAAAGCAATACAGCTAAAGTTTCAAAATTATTTTAATATAAATGAGCTACAATTGTTTCGCCTTGTGGCATCATCGGGCAACATCTTCAGTATCAGTGCTGGTACAGCTACAGCTATTTAAAAAATCAGAGACCAGTATATATTATATTCTATATTGAGTTTTAGCAATGAATTTAAAATCATGTGCTACTCAGTTAAAGTATACAAGATCACAAAAATTCGGAGAGTTTTGAGGGGTCCCATACCAAAAATCAACCTGGGAACAGTGGTTGGTAAGACTGTTATACCCAAAATATACTATATACAATAAAAATATACAATTCAGTCTTCTTTTTATACTCTCTACTGATTGAGAAAGTGAACAGTGTTTATGAAATGTTCTGTGTTCTTACTTGTGTACTATTAGGTAATAACCAAGGACCACTTTCCAAGGTAAGCCAGTGTCTCCTATCCACACAAAATATATATAATCAAAATATAGTGAGGCAATCCCGATTCCCCCCTCCCCCGTAATTTCACATTTTCCTAAACAATTATTTTTCAATTCTTGAATACTTGAAATTATGTTGCAAAAGTTCAAATTGTTTTCCATCAAATGACGACTAGAAAAAGAGACATAAAATGTATGATTTTAATAGACACAGTCTGCAGGGGGTAAAGCTATTATACTAAATATTGAAAGAAAGAGTAAAAAGTCTATTTCCACATTGCAATATTGTTTCATTCTCTTGTCCACTGACATTTACATACATGATAACACCAAGCTTCTCCAACTATTAATATTTTCAACGTTTTCCGCATTAGTTCATAATTTGAATACACAATCAGACTGATATTGCTTATTAAAAGTAAATTTCAGTACTGTATTACAGAATATAATGTAGTCCACTAAAAAAATTATGTTATAATAAAAAAAAAAAGTTTTATATTGTTATATTATAGACCAAACAGCTATCAGCCAACCTTTTAATGAATACTGTAATGTAATTAATGTACTGTACAAATGATAATTGGTTTTTAAAGTACTATTTGTGCATTTTATTTTTAAATTACTACATAGCTTATTCATATTTTATTTTAAGAGTTAACAAAATTGAATTATTAAAATTATGTATTATTTAGTCTTATCATATTAACAAACTTGATCCAATTCCAGCTCAACTGGTCTGTTCTTAATCCTTCACCGAGTTGTAAACTCACATACCCGTACAATTAAAACATAAAGGAGACATTAAATAATAATGACTGTCAGATATTTTTACTTTTTATATTAATTATACAGCCATGTTGTATATCCATGGTCTAAAGTCCATTAAATATTAGGGCTGTGCCCGTTAACGGATAACAGCTAACCGTCAATGTTGACCATCGTCAATGATCAACGCAGTTAACAAAGAAGTGCATTAACAGCTAACGTTGATCATTTGCTTAGTGCTTGCAGGTGACGCATCAGTGGTTGTTTGTTAGCGACAGCGGCCCACTCGATGCGTGTGCACCCAGCTACACCTACGCCTCTCAGTTGTCTGTTAGTTTAGTTGAGCAACTAAAGCGAATCAATTAACGTCAACATTTATTCATCAACTTAATCAACGTTTCTGCTGTAGCCTACTATTTTACTGTTTGTTTTTTACTAAATCTAAAACTGTATAAAACGACGACTGGATAATACGAAAATAGTGTGGTGTGAATAACCAACGTGATTTTTTTTTATCACACATAGGAATTATTGTAATAATTGATTAATTAACTAGTAAATAGTAATACAAATAACTCAAAACTTATTCCTCTGTAAATAATCAGTTTTTATTTATCTAAGAAACAGGTGACAGTCGATTGATGACTAGAGCCTTCTCACTTCTCACTGAACGTGTGCACTGCACACCTGCACACTGAACAAACAAAGATGCTTGGTCTTCTGTTCTGTCTGGCAGGTTAACGTTAGCAGTTTTTTTCAACAGTTGATCATGCTCAATGTTAACAGGTGTTGGTGTTGACCATTGTTAGCGTAAACGCCCACCACTATTACACATTGATTTTAGTTTTGTGGTGTATTTTCCATTAATATAATTAATTAGTTGTTAGGTTATTTATTAGTATTTTATTACTAAAATGTTAAATTTCGTTTCTATTACCAGTTCTGACGAGAAAGGATGAATGCCTTTTGATTGTTTAGTAACTGAAACCACCACTATAGTCTGGTTTATAAAAATTTGGCCTATGAAGGTATACTTAAATTATAATATTTCCTTCTTCCTCTTTCTATTATAAACCAACTATATTTAAATGAAAGTCATTTGTGAATAAAAACTTCAAAATAATACATAACAAGAAAGTAAAACACCTAGTACTGCAAGGTCATTTTTTATGTTTCAACATTTCTGATACCACAACTTCGACACAGTGAGTTTGCTAAGTTATATTTATAACATAAATATACTAAATATATAACATAAAAACAATGCACTGAATAACCACTTGCAAGTAGTAAACACAATAATATGAAATCAGCTGCATAAAAACATTGACTGCTATACAAGTGTCTACCAATCCACGGGAAAAAATTTCTGGCATGTTGTGTATATATATATATTATAAAAGTTTAATGCTTTAGTTAACGAACATTACCGAAAATAGTCAAATTTGATCAAAATTAAGAGAACAGTCAAATGTTTACTTGACCATTTAAAAATAGATGTTTCTGTGAAAAAAAAAGAAGGAAAAAAAAGAAAAAGAAAAAAAGCCTAAAAATAGACAAGTGGTAGTTCAAACTTATAAATTGCCAATTTCGATAAGATACAAGATACGATGCTTATAATTTGAAATTAAATATAAACTTACTAATGTTGGAATGAAAATAATAGTATCCCTAGTTAATTCCCCCCCCCCTTTAATTATAAAATGTGTTTCTTTTGTTTTATCTATTATGTATGTCATTTAACAGGAAAAACTTGGAAAAATCTGGTCCAACTTGGAAATTTGATTGTTCAGGTCAGTATATAAAGCTAAGATAATACTATTTTTTTTATGATTCAGGGCTACTGTTATTAGCATTAGAGCCACAAACGTTGTTGTTCACTTTTGTGATTTTGGAGATGTAACAGTGATCCCTCTGTCTGACATGAAACCACTCCATCAACAGTTCAAGGAACTTCCTTACCTCGCTATTAAAGCTAAACTTTCAGGTGAGTTTCAATATTATTATAGGGTTTAACTAGAACAACAAGAATATTGTTTTATGCTATGATACTAAATGGCACTGCACAAAAGTTCTGTACGTTTGTTTTAAGCAATGATATAAAACTTAATTAATAAATGTACAGCAGTTGATCATTTAAAAACATCTGTTAAATTATCTTAACTGTATGCTATTAAAAATATATATTAGAATTATTGTAAAGTTGCAAAGATGTTTTATGTTTGCTACAGGTTTATAACATTATGCTTATAGACGGATACTTTAAAATTAAATGAACTTCACACAGTGTAACATACCAACGGAGAGTTTTACATAGTTGATGGTGTTAGAACTATCGTTACTACATTTATTTTTATTCCTAGTGTAGTATATTTGTCAATTTAGTCATTAGGCCATTATCCGTTTCTATGTATAGATACTTTTCATACATAGCCAACGTTTGTAAACTATAACTTGTATATAAGGCTTCAAATGATTATTTACTCAAGTTTAGTATCAAAATGAAGTTAATGTGGAGCTAACATTTTTTTTTTTTAAATAAAAGTTAAGGAGTAGTTTGGGAACAAAAAAAAAACTAAAATATAAAAAATTGAAACTTCTTATCTGTGGTATCAATTACTTCTAGAACTCTTCTAATCTATGAATAAATAGTGTTTTCAATTTTAACAATGACAATGTTGTTATTGATTTCCTCCGTATATGCACATATTACTTCCAAAACATGATTTAAACTAGTTTTAAGAGTAGTGATACTTAATAATTAATATTACATCACCTTGAAAGTAATGTTCTAACCAAAAAACTAGTCTGACCATAGCTTTACCCTTGTAAACTCCCGAGTATGCATAAACAAATTGTGTACAGCAATTTAAGTACTCTAAAGTGTAGCAGAAGAAATTTTAATTAAGGTAAAATTCTATAGTGATAGTTTTTTATTATAATATTTATTAATATAAATTATTATGAATTATTGAAATAACTCGATTAATTAACGAATATTTTTATTTCAATTTATTTCAATCTACGCATATATTGTTAAAAAGAAATATTTGACACATCACTTTTTTTTCTTTTTTTTTTTAATAAACTTATCTTTCAAGTCTAGCCAAATAACATCTCATTGGACAAATAAATGGACACACAAAACATTTTAAATGATTAATATATTTAAGAATTTTGACAAACTATACTCTCACTTTATACTCATGTTAAATTAATAAGCCATCATTAAAAACCAATAAAATGTTATTTTTCAGGGATTGCACCTAGTCATTCAGATTGGTCTGTTGAGGATTGTTTGAGATTTCAGAAATTAATCTGTGAGAAGCATTTGGTTTCTATAGTCATGGAAACTGGTCCTGATATTTTACATCATACTGAAACTGTATTAGGACTAAGGATTATAGATACAAACACTGATGAAGATATTGATGTTGCAGCATTATTGATTTCAGAGGGCCGAGCTATTCAACTGCCCAACCCACCACCTATTTCCTCAACAATCACAATTTAAATTTCATTACCTATATTTTTATATTTTATTTACATTTTTTGTTGTTTAAAATGATATAAACAATAAATAAATTTTTCGTTTGTTTTGTTTCATCATTCAAGTTTATATTAATATTACTTTAACAAATATGTTTTTATTTAAATATTTAAAATACACGAATTGTAAATATTTCTATCAACTGAGTAAGGCTCAATAACTTTAATTAAGGTTATAATGAAGCAATTTCTTTGCCTAAAAATTAATTGAGCGACGAAAAGGGAATTTGGAAGGTAAAGTATGTGGTAAATTATTTTTCTTAAAAAAAAAAAAAATAATAAATTTAACAACTTCTTCTTAAAGTGGGAATGAGATTACCTTAGAACTGTATAAAGTTATTATTTTTTATTATGTATAAAGTTATATTAATTTACTATGGGTAAATTGTATTTGAGGTATAGCAATCTCAAGAAAGAAATATTTTATTACCCCAGTAAATTGTTTCCTACATTTAAAATTTGTTTTTAACGTATGGCAAAATTGATTTATAATTATAAATTTTATATCTTGCTTGTTATTTTTATACAAATTTGTTTGTCTAATTTATTATTTTTCATATTTTAATCATTTTTTAAAACTTTAGGTAATGTTAGGTTTTTCAAAATAAATTAGTTTGTATTCATTATGATTTTGTAATTTATGAAGAAAAAAAAAGTATGTTTTAAGATATGTGCTGTAAATTATGTTATATTGCTCAACCTTGTCAGTGTCAATTGATTCTGTAAATTGGAGAGAGACTTGAGTGTGATTATGCCTTTAATGTTTTATATTTGCATTCCTTTAATTGAAGTGAGAATTTATTCAAATAATTAGAAACATATTGCTATTTATAACTTGTAGTTTTTAATAATGATTATACAAATAATGCCTTACAAAACGTATTATAGATATTCTACTGCAAATAATTCTGTTCAGATGTTAAGAAAACAGTAAAATTTGTTTGATAAGTTGTAAAACTGCGTACAATCTGGTGATAAAAAATAATGGTGGGATTTCTAGTTTTTATATTTAGTAAAGTAGAAAAAAATCAGCGAACAAGAAGTGTCCATATTATTATTATTATTATTCATATATAATGCTTCGCATGTTTAAGAGTTTATATGTTACTGTCTTTTGCTATCTTTTGATAATCAAATGATCTATAACAATTATTAAGCCAATAACAAGTCTTTCACCAACAAAATGGATGATATTATAGAATGCAATAAACCATCATCTTTGGCTTACCAAGAAAATAATCCTTAAAACATTTTTGTTTATTGTTTTACATATAGCTTTAGATAAACAAAACTAAGATCTTATGCTTTTCACAGTTTATAGGTAATCAATTTTTGAAATAACTTGATATAACACGATAATTTTTCCTTTCAGGCCTATCTAGGAAAAAAAAAATCAGATTTTCAGGCATCTGTATGTAATGTGTTTACAGCCAAATAGCTGAATCAATTTTCAATAATCTTTTATTTTCTGTGGTTTTATGCAATACATTTGTTAGCAAATTGGTTACAATTGCTTGTCTAATATGATGTTATTGCATTAATTTTATACATTTAGAGCCTCTTTTTCTTAAGAATGAACAAATTTCAAAACATATTTGTAATTAATTGTTGTAACTTATTTTATTTTCACGATAAACTATTCTCATGAGCATACATTATATAGATCCACCACACCATTGTTTTTTTTGCAACCATAATTTTGTTGCACAAAGAGGGTTACCATATTCATTTTGATTGTACAATTATTGTACACAGTTAAATTTTGGTATGTCTTTATCCTATATTATCCTTGTTGAAGATTATTTGTTTTCAACTATCCAAATAAGACATTTCTTTTTTTTTAAATTGTGTTTGTTGTAATATGTTTAAGTTCTTTTATGGTAATTTAATATATATATGTAAACATTGGTTTCTTACTTGCTTTAATTTGTTCATTATAATTATTTGTTTTATGATTCAACTCAAGTTGAATTAATAAAAAAAAAAATTGTTCAGTAATATGCATTGTGTATTTATACAGGGTCTTTCAAAAGTAAGTGACAATTTTAAATTAGTATAGATAATATTTTTGTTGATATTTATACACTTTGACTCTATGTATACTATTTACAAAAAGTGGGATTTGACATGTAACCTAAGTGTTCAATATATACCAGCCATTCTGCTCCTGGTCAAGCAGCAACCTTTCCTGACAATTGATATTTTCACTGTTAGTTTTAAGCGATAAACTCTGTCCTTCAGATAGCCTCAGAGCCAAAAGTCTATAGGGTTCCAAGTCAAGAGATCTCGGAGAACAGGACACTGCATACACAGTTTCCTGTTGTGTTAAATACGTTTTGATCTGATTGTAAGTTCCATCATGCATGGACGCTATGTTCTCACAGTTCTGGTATTACATTATTATGGAGCATATCTAAGTGATATTTTCCTTTTTCAAAGATTGAAACTGTTTTTGTTTCTTCATTTTAATATTCTTCAAAAAAAAAAAAAAAAAAAAAAAAAATACAGATCATCAAATTAGAGGAGAAACCTAACCAAATTGCAACCTTCAATTTATGTAATCCTTTTTCAGCTATTTTCAGGAGGGTGGTAATGGACCTTATTGTGTTTTCACAGTCATTGAGATGAAAGTGTCCTTCATCCGTCCAGAAAATCTTACCAAATCATCCTTCATCCAATGAAATTTGGGCCAATGATAACAAGGAAAAATAATTTTCTTAGGCTTATCAATATCTTTCAGTTTGAACTTCATTTGGATTTTATAAGGGTACATTCTCAATTGTCTTTTAACCCTTAGCACGCGTATGACGGGATTTCACGTAACCCTCAATTTGACCGGTAACGCGTATGACGGGATATCTCGATTCAACACTATTTGACTTCTGCAGGCATTTTTAATTCGTTTAAAGTCCAATAGAGTGCTGGGAAATGTCCTATTGGTATATTGTGACACTCCCACTACGGCATTTGTTCTCGATCACCTATCGTTGGTCTTTATTTGGTTGTTATAGCAACCATGCGCCATTTTGTGTTCTGCTCCAGCGCGTATAACGTGATTTCTCGTCTCAGTAAGCTACGACGGTCGGTCAGTTGTGAAATGTTTTGTGTCAGTGTTATAACCGCTATAGCTGTTCATTGTTGATTTGTTTAGGCTGTATTATTGTTTATATGTATATTTAGTCTATATCAGTAATTATTTTGATGTCCTGAATGTAGATAATTATTATGAGCAGTAGAAAGATATTTTTGATACGGTATGTTGATTTTTCTCAAAATCTTTTTTTTTTTGTAAAATTTACTTGTTTGATGAAATTCAGGTTATTTTGAATTCAGGCCTACTTTTATATTAAAAAAATTAATATGATTTGTTTGTAAATTAAAAAAATATATATAATCTGTTTCATAGGGTGGTCAAAAATGTGAAATTAATTATTTTTTCTTGTTTTAATCTGTAAAAAAAATTTTAAAAAATATTTTAAAGCCAATCTAAATTTTTTTTTTACTAAATATATCTGTAAGAACCCAAAATCAAATAGAACTTTAAACAATTATAAAATTTTTTTTTTTCCTAATAGCACGTTATGAGTAAATAGCCTAAATTGTTATTCAGCGTGCTAAGGGTTAAGAATATGCCATACAATTGTGTTAATCAAATCAGGATGTTTGGAAATTTTCTTAACTCTGCTTCACCATATTGAGTGTTATTAGCAATTTTATTTTTTTGCGTGCAAGACTTCAGTGACTACAATATCGGCTTTAACTACTGAAGGTCTTCCTGTTTTTTGTTTATCTTTTACAGAACCTGTGATTTCAAACTTCTGCGCAAGTTTTCTAGAGCTAGTTAATCCACACCAGCTATTCCTTAAGCCATTGGTGGTATGAAAATATCTTAATACTGCTGTTAAGCTTCTTATCACATTCATAGTAGCTCTGAATTAGTCAGATACATGTTTGTGTTGTTTATGATATAATAAAAAAAAACCAACAATAAAAAACTAGGATGTTAATTTAATATTAATCACAAGTCACACTTTTAACCTATACAAAAAAATGTAAATAGTAACTTCAAATTCCTTGCAATGGTAAAAATTAAATATGTAATTTTTAAAAAGCCGATTATTAAATCCTTAAATATCTTTGCATAGAGGTATTCATTTCGTTTTGAGAATATTGGAGAATATGGTCGTTTTGGACCAAAAATATCTGAGCTATAATCATTTCAAATTAACACTTACTTTTGAAAGTCCAGTATTTTAATTAACCCTGTGGTTTTAATTTTCTTTAAGATTTATTGTGATGTTACAGGCCTTCAAATAGTGCCGGCTGTAATTGTGATGGACAATTGTTATTTGTATAGCTTTGATAACTAATCATAAGCTATGAATATACAATATAAGGCAATCAAAAGTATATTTTACTATTATTTCTATTTTCTAATCAAAACGCCATTTGTGATAGATATTCTTTAAATGTTTGATTTGTTTTCATAGTTGAGTAAAATAATTTTTGAAGCATGCTCTCCAAGCTGGCCTATTTACTTCTTCCAATAATAATTAAATCTATTATTTTATTCTAGACAACATTTATTAATCACAAAGTAAGAATTAACAAGAAATCATGACAATCAAACACTAAATATCATCAACTCAATTCATATAGATTATAGGAACAGAATGATTGTTAGTTCATTCTGTATAATAGATCGTGGATGAAGTGAAGTTTCAATTTCCTAGGTAACAAGCAATTATTAAATTTAGTGAAACCTGGATAAAACAGGTCTCTTTTTTGGAAAACGCTCATATTAATTTATTTAAAAAAAAAAAAATTTCATTGTGTTTTGATATCAGAGTCATTATGTATAATATGTGTTTTTAATATACAGTGGAACCCGCGAATAACGAACTTGGTTGTAACGAGCAAAATTCCGGTATTTGTTTGGTTTTCTATTTCATTAATGATAAATGAACTTGGTTCTAGCGAGGTATCCACGTATCATAAACTCGGTTATTGCGAGCATTTTCATGGTTTTATATACAGTACTGTAATTTAATAAAGTTAAATCCAAATCCAAATACTCCCAAACGCATGAGAATTTCCATTTCTTGATTTATGAAATACAGGAAGTTGTACATTTACAGTATGTTTTATATTGTACTTAAAAGTTTGTGACGTTTTATTTAAGACTTGTTCAAGGCAGGTCTGTAGGGGTGATCAAACGATTTATACCTGGTTGTCGAACAGTCCGAAAATACAGTCGTCAAAAGTGCCCAAAAAGGTTAATTGAACTCTATTGTTCATCACACTTGTTAAACAGTGAGGCGTATTGAAGATAAATTTTACCTGACCTATCCCCAGAGCTACATTCAATAGGCCTGGTCATAATTTTTACAATGAAAGTTTTACAATTGTACCTGTAGTTAACTAGCGACTTGTTCAGTACAGTAGTTGTGTTCAGTGAATGTGTTTAAATTTAGTGTTTCTTGTTAAAAAAACTACAGTGTAAAGTGTACAATTGACTCCGGATTTTTAATGAAACATGTCGGGCGTCAAAAGGAAGCAGCTGTCAGTGATTGATAAAATAAAAATTATTCAGGAACTAGAATGAGGCCTATCAAATTCAGATGTTTCCAAAAAACATGGGCCTATCTTCTTCCACTGTATCAACAATATGGAAGAATCAGGAGAAACTTACAAGTGCTTTTGAAAAAAATCACACGGAAGCAAAGAAACTCCGGCTATGTGAAAAAGACGACTTAGACATCGCCCTCTTATCGTGGATTAAAGTTAAAAGAAGTGAAAATGTACCTATCAGTGGCCCAGTTTTAAAAATGCAGGCTGAAAAATTCGCTGTAAATCTCGGTTACCCAGATTTTGTTTGTAGCAACGGATGGTTAGATCGTTTTAAAAACAGACACGATATTGTTTTTTCAAAAATCAGTGGAGAAGCTAATAGCGTAATCAGTTCAATATTGTGAGTAGTTTGGTGAATGATAAATGGCAAATTATTAAATCAGGTTATAATGAAGAGGACATTTTTAATGCCGATGAAAAAGGTTTGTTTTATAAATTAACCCCAGACAAAACCTTTAAATTTAAAGGTGAAAAATGTATTGGTGGGAAACGGTCTAAGGGTTAACGGTTTTATTATGCTCGAATTCGACTGGAACAGAAAAATGGAAACTTTTAGTAATAGGGAAATCAAGAAAACCGAGATGTTTTAGCAATGTAAAAAAACTCCCCGGGCGTCGATTATGTGTCAAATTCTAAAGCATGAATGACTTCAATTATTTTCAAGCAAGAAATTAATTCGTAAATGGGATTTAGAATTGCAATAAAATAACAGAAAATGTTTATTATTGGTTGATAATTGTCCTGCTCATCCGTCACTAGAGAAGATAAAAAATATAAATCTTGTGTTTTTACCACCTAATACCACAGCAAAACTCCAGCCGATGGATCAGGGGGTTATTCGCAGTTTTAAAGTGCACTACAGGCGTTTAATGATTTAAAAAATTAATGAGAACATGGAAGAAAAAAAAATTGCAAATGACGGTTTTAGATGCTATTAGATTTATGAAATGAGATTAGTGTGACGTGTCACAAGCAACAATTCGTAACAGTTTTAAAAAAATCCGGTCTCATTCCACACCATAGTTCGACGGAAAATTACGACGAAGAAGACGATATACCACTCTCAGAATGGATTAAAACCCTAAACTTGAAAGAAACATCAACCTTTAAGAATTCTCAATAGATAACTACGCAACAGCCGATGAAGACATGCATACATCAGAAATTTCAACTGATGACGACATTATTGCCGAGATAACCCATAGTCGCAGGTGATAGCGAAGCTGAATCTACTACTTTCCCAGTTGTATCGGTGAAGGACGCCAAAGAATGCTTTAAAAAATTAACGGAGTTCAGTGAGAATAATAATGTAAGTGATGAATTTGTGGAGTACTTGAATAAATTACAAAACTGTTTTGATGAATACAGGTATAAGACCACTAAACAAATATAAATAAAAGATTTCTTTAAGGCTAATTAGTTAGTATGCATTAATTAGTTTATTAGTAATTTAGTTAGTTATATTAGAATGATTTTTTTATATTTAATAAAAGAAGTTGGTAACCAAAAGCATGTGACAGAACTTTTTGTTTTGTGTAGTCTATAACATTTTCCTCTATGACTTTAGTAAGTTTCACTCAGACTTTTACAATTTTTTTTTATTCATTTTAATTTTACTTTTTAAATTTCTAATTCAATTTAGTTTTATAACAGCTTCTTCTTAGGCATATGGTATTTATTTTTTGTATTAGATTATGACATCAAAATTTTCCGTTATGAGCACTCCTAAATTGTCCGTTACAGAAGTAACAAGCATATTTGATCAGCCCCTTGAATCTCTTTATAACCAAGTTTTACTGTATCTTGAAGGCCTGATGATGCTGTTAATGGTGACGAAAAACTAATGAAGTGTCAAGAAGGTAGTAAAATACAAATTACTTACACTATTTAAAAATTTATTTTAAACATTTTATACAAAATCATTCAGGTTCATAAAATAAATATTTGACTTATTCGTGTAATCTAATTTAAATTACAAAGTTTTCACTGAATGCTTAAAATTAAAATAGAAACTAAGATGATAGTATACGGTATATTATCACTATAACTAAACTATCAAAACAAAATTTAAGGAGACAGATCTGGAAATTAGAAGAGGACAAAGAATGTTAATTTTAGTACAGATTTAGATAAATTATCTTTAAAAATAAGTTTTACATACACCATTGAGAAAACATCTCTTTTGTCTTTTTCCATTTACTTAAAATATATTCGAATTGTTTAAATAATTTATTATAGCTTTTAAATATTGTATTTTAATATGACAACATTAGTTGATCAGTAAGATATTTCATGATTTTAAAATAAAGAAACTCATACCCTAATTTTAAGTTTGAGTTTTATAATCTCATATACTTGGGGCAATATTTATGAACTTTCCGTAGGACTTCCTTAAGACACCCTAAGGAAACACTTAATTGTTCCTTTACACTTAGGCATCCCTTAACTGGTACACTGAATTTCATGAACTTCGTATTTTCTTTCTTTTACTAAGTTATCTCGAAAGGAAGGATTAAAGGTACTACTGTATATGAAAAAATATCAATAACATCATCAATAAGAGTTCAGTAATTATTGCTACAGCTGATTATTTGTTAAACAGCTGTCATCTACCACATGTTAGTAAATTTTGATTTATTTTCATGATGAATTCACAATCACAAGGAGAAAGATTGGAAAAATTTAATCAAGATACAAGAAGAATGTTGTAATTTCAGTAATTTTCCCCCAACAATATTATTTAATATTGTCTACAATATCTATATTTTCTGGTACATAATTTCATGGAAGTTTAAACAATCTGTTTATTTTATTTCCGAGATTTTATTGAAATTAACAATACAATAATGGGAAAAATATATTAATAAATTTATTAAACTATAACATTGTATACATTTGACCTTCATCGTAAAAATCGAAATGTCACTCGTGATGGCACTTCATATATAAGGAATTCTAGAAAGTAGTCTTGATCTTTCATATTTTCACAATATTTAATAACAAACTAAACCTACCGTTCAATAGTGAACCATATGGTAAAGGAAGATTTAAAGTAGGTCTTACCAACCTTAACGCTAAGGAAGGTTAAAATCGCTAAGGAATTTTTTAGCAATTATACTTTCTTAATACAGGAAATGGTAAAGGTATGCATATAAAATGAAATATCCTTAAGGGAGGCCTAAGGAAGCAGTGTAAAGGAGACCTTAAAGGAAATCCTAACGTTTATATAAATATGAAACTTAAATAGAAATGGAATATAGTAGTAATGGTGAATTATTGATATTATATATGTATTTTAATATGTTAAAATATCCTATCAGTTAAAACTAATAACGGCTGGTTCTAATACCTATATGAAAAATTATGAACTGGAGTAAAATTAATTTAGATAATTTTAGATTTATGATCTTGAAAAATATCAGATCATTTTAGTGATCACTAAGAGAATGTTTTGTTTTTTTTACAATTATTATTACAAAAAAATTCTGTTTCTGTTTACATGAAACAAAATTAGGACTATTTTTTTCTGGATTGAATCTGATTATTGCCCTTTTAAAAATAAACTATAGTTTGTTAGTGGTGAGATTATATTTCCACGAATTTGGAGGTATTCTGGTAATTGTACCAGCTGTTTCAATTGGTCCACTACTGTTCACTGTGTCACTTTCTCCAGATCTGTCTTCTGATCGTCAGAACAAGTCTCGGTCTCTTTCTTTGGCACGACGTTTTAGTAGCACCACACAAATTATAAGCAGAATCAACAACACAATAACAAAAGCTATTAATGTATACATCGCACTTCGATATGGCTGGTCTGAAATTTGAAAATATATTAAGTCAAAAGCATCGTAAAAAATAAAATTGAAGAGAAATATATTGTACAATGAAGTTTTATAAAATTTTATTTTTCTATTTATTTCCATTGATCCTCAAAAAAAAAAAATGATAAAAGTTAAAAATTTATCATAGTAGGTAGAGTTAAAAACAGCTGCCATTGCATTCATATAATATATTATATTTCATTGAATGCCATTAATTCAAAACTTCATTTAATTCACATATATTTTATACTAATTAATTTAGCATTAATTTATATTCATAATACACATGTAAACTCTCATTTTTTATTTTATATCTGTTGAAAATTTGTCGTTTTATGACATATATTTGTAACATATTGCAAAGTCCATGTAATCCTAAAAAAACTAATCCTAAAACAACTGAGCTGGTTTGGTTGCTTATTAGTACTTTTATAGGAAGAAATTGAGATTTTGAAAGCAAATATTTCTACTTTTATTTTTAGGAAATGTTTTTAATAAAAGTATAGGGTTCTTTAAGCACAGTATAAGATTGTATGCGATGATGGATATTTTTATAGTGATGTATTAATATTTAACAAAAAGCAATTTCAGAAAAGTACAACTTTTTTCTCAACAGGGTTAAAACTTAACTGCTTTACATGGTTTAAAATATATAACTCACCAGTTGTCAGATGCATGCCGGTAGCTACAATTTTGGTTGTTTGACTCTCCTGGCTGGTAATGTTGTGTAGTTTTGGTAGTAATTCATTCCAAAGTGATATTCGATATTTAAACATAGTGTCTGCTATAGAAGGGTAGTGCATAACAGGCTGCTGAGGAGGTAGGTTATTATTGGTATTAAGTACTATGAAGTTATTATCCTCAATGTTATAATGTCGCCATACAAGGCCATAGCTGTACGGGTTTGCTCTTACACTCCTTTGAAAAGAGAATATTAAACATTTTAGTCATTAGATATAAGGAAACTTAAAATTTTATAGAATTTCAGTTATGAATAATCGACAATGAATAAAGAAAACAAAAATCTCAATTTATAAACGAAAACTTCACACTACAAAAAAAGTACTAAGTCATCAGATTCAGATGCTCATTAAGTGCAATATGACTTAATTTTTCAGATGTTTACAATGTGTACTAGCTACCAGTTAACCAACATATTAATAAGATAATAGAACTATGCAATATTGAAGCAATTAAATAAATATCTTAGACTAAGCTGCCTAATATGCTGTAACTGACTAAACTATGGTTAGCAGTGGCGGCGATAAGTACCCGCGGCCTCCCGCAAGTTTGTTCATCGGGCCCCCCCTCTCCCAATAATCTTTAAAAACATTATTACGGGTATTTCCACCTAAGCTTGCACTTGGGCTTGGCGTGGCAGTGTTGGCGGGGGTGGGTGGATGCTAGGCAAAGACCTTTCTGCGAACATTCCACTACTGACTCACAACATACTAAGTTTTATTAGTTTAACTACTGATGTAGACATCACTTAATAGAATTTCGTATTTCACCTATTCTAGCGCTTTCACCCAGGCCGCGAGGACAGTTGATGCAACCCGCATGGCTGCAGACAATGTTTTTGACCTAGGTTAGTAGAGAATTTCTATCGATCAGTCAAATGTCAGTTTAGCTTATTTTAGTAACTTCTTGACAATACTCATAAAAATATTGTTATGATAGGGGGGCCCCGTCTGGGTCCCGGTAAAATTTCCCGAAAAATCCCAGTAAAGGCTCACAGGCCCTCCCGCACCGCGGGCCCGCTATCGCCGCCACTGATGGTCAGCAAAACTTAATAAATTGTAGAAATTTACTAAATATTGTGTTAGTGATTCATTTAGCATAGAGTTATCTTTGGTCGTTAGTATATCAAAATCTTGATAGTTGATGTGGCCTGTACATTATGTTCTAATGACTTTGTGTTAGATACTCTAATTTTTACAATTATTTTTTAATAATTATTATTAAAATATACAGAACAAATTAGTTTTACAAGGTCAATGTAGAAGTAAAACATAATAAAACATTCTCTCTCCACTACAATAATAATTAAACTACACGGAAAATAAACAGCTGATCTTAAACAAATTTTAACATACCCTTGTCTCATGAATTCCACCCAAAGTCTTTTCATGGTTACGCTTAATCTGTCTTCAGTAGGGGTAAATCTTCGTCCTACAATTTGTTGCATTAATGTAGGCCCAAACAGATATAACAATTCAATTCCATGTCCTGCTCCTGTAATTTCAGAACTATACATCACCTTTGGAATAATTTTCTTTCTTTAATAGAAACTAAATATTTTGAAGAAGTCTACTGTCGCCATAGTGCATTGCCCTTAGGTTTTACAATAGATATTGTAAAGAAAAATCCTTGGGAAATTTTTCGGGTTGTGTTTTGTATAGTACAAAAAGTTCTTTATGGAATTTTCTTTTGGAAATCATTATAAACATATAATTAACAATTTATATATCGACAATGTCAATAACTCATAAAATAAAAATCTGATGGCATTGTGTGGAGATGGAGGAGAAAGTATCGGATAACAAATTGTATATTTAAATGGTGGCTCAAACATGTGTAAAAATCCCTGAAATTTATTGGGAAATAGTTACAAATAATTTATACCTATGTACTTTTTTGGGCCCCCCCGAAAATATGTTAAATAAATAAATAAAATAAACACTGCATTTTAATGTTTATTAATTATTTAAAAAATAAATAGAAACAAGTATAGAGTAGTTTAATATTTTTAAAAAACCAAAATATTTTGATTTATAAGTTAAATTTTCTTCTGTATCTTTGTTAATGTTTAATGAGGAATGAGCATTTAACCAGCAATTGCCATTGGATTCCATCCAAATTGCTCTACAATTCAGTACTGTTTTACCATGGCTAATTTTACAGAATTAGAACATTATCATTAATAAGTAACCTGGAGCTTAGATTGATTCATTGAAACTGGTAATAAAATGTTGTTCTTTTTACATTCCCAATCAGTTACCATTATATTTATACCACCACTCTAATACCACCTTAACCATAATAAAAAATTAATTTTTGGTATTAGGGAAGTAACCTCAACATAATTATTTTTTGCTGTGGCTTTAAAAAATTAGCTATAACAGTTCATTAGTCCCAACAGAAAAATATAAATATCTGAGGTATGCACAGTTATTGATGGACATTATCTCCGCCTGAAAAACTGTGGCATACTTTCCTAAGGGAATTGAATACTTCAACCCCAGTCTCAGCCCATACGCTCCAGCACTAGTGCTTTCGGTTGTCATAGAACCATTGGTGTACCACACCAGATCCCCGGAATTAACTAACACATGATCCGCCTCCCCATAGGTCAGTTCCTTTAAAGAGTTTTTAAAATGAGTATCAAGTATCTATCTTATCGGTGCCCATCCATAGGATCGGGTGGGTGATTGTTTCAATAATTCTGGCATGCCCCAATAATGAGGTTCTCCAGAAACCAGTGTACTGTAACCTCTATGCTGCCTTCCATATCTCTGTCATTTTTCAATGTGTGAAATCCTTACATAATCTCCATTGCCATGGTTGGTATTATGGTCGTACCTCTAGTTATACAGAAGAAACAGGCCAGCCTCTGAACCTTGGTCAAAGTTGTTTTGGCCCCCCACTGCTCGGTTTTAGTCCACCATATCACGGTACTGTAACACATCATGGGTCTTATAATCCCAGTGAGTGTACATGTATTTCATCATAGCTAGTCTTAATCCACAAGTTTTCTCCACAATCTTCTTACTGCCATTATTGATTTATTAGTTTTTTTCATAGTCCTCCTTAAGTGTGGATTTCCAGGTTAATTTGGTATTACATACCAACCCTAGATATTTAACCTCATTTGCACTTGGATGTGTATCCCATAGAAATTGTTAGAAGCAAAGAAATCATAATTTAATCATTAAAAACTAGGGCATGGAATATGGTAGTCACCCCAGAGAATCCTCTAGAGATTAAAGAGTCTACTTGGTATCTAGATCACTAGACAGGTCTATCTTGAGACTGAGCTGGTGGTAAAACTTCATGTAGAATTGACAAATGCTAGAGTTACATGGAAATTGGATCAGCTAGACTGGACAGATAATATAAACCTCCTGGGATAGAAACCAGAGGGTATAAGATGGCTACCTGAAGCTGGGATGAATGCTGGACCTTGAAAGATGGTAAATCTGCCTGTAGACATTTTAACATAATAAGATGAGCTGGACGTATTTGGACTAAATAGTTGCTGTACCTACATTGAACCATTGAACACTGGATAGATACTGGAGTTAAATGAATACTTGGCAGCTTGTGAACACCCTGGTAATTAAGTGAGTGTGTACATGTTAGATCCTGGACTTTTCTTAAGACACTCTGGAAACTGAATAGATGGTGAAATATATTTGACTTTGAATGGGAGATGCAGGGCCGGATTTAGCATTTTGGCGCCCCTAGGCCCAATAATCTTTTCCGCCCTCTAGTCTGGTTAAAGTTACTTCCCCAAAAACCTTTATTAAAAAATTAAATAGTTTAACTTTACCAACAATTATTTGTTATAATGAACTTCAAAATCAGAATGGTTATGGCTATTTATTTTTATTTCTAGATATTTTTTAAAATATTTTTTTTCTCAGCGGGCGCACCCTGGGAGCCTGCGCCCATAGGCCCGGGCCAATTGGGAAATCTGGCGCTGGGGAGGATGGATTTACCTGTTAGATGAATGCTGTGGATATTGATGCAGGAATCACCAAGTAATGGAAGGTTAGCTAGATCTACCAGTACACCTAATAAAACCCAACAGCACACAGGGTTGTGTTGGAAATGCCCGAACTGTGGAATGCTGTGTTCACCAATATAGAATCTGTACTTACCAATAAGATTACCCCTCACCCCAGAACCCTGGATCTACCAGGAAACTTGATCAACCATAAACAACATAGTACTGGATACACCAGATAATGGAATGATCATTCAACACTGAATAGTAGACCTATCTGGATATGTAATAGATACTGGACACTAAATGAACGCTTAACAATAGATTCACGGGACTATCTTAATCTAACAGAATATGGGATGGATGTGGATTTACAATTATTATTATCATGGCACCACCACGACACTATGGATGCTGGTCTTTCATGAACACTGGACCTTTAAGGGCTTATCAGTTAAACTATTGATGCTAAACCTAACTGGACAAACAACAAACACTTTATTATCCATGGGATCCACAGTTTAAAAAACAAAAAAACAAACCTAAATTAATTTGCTAGTAGAACTAACCTGAAATATTAAAATTATTTCTAAATGGGTCAACTCCATTCTGGTGAAACTGGTATGCATATATGTCACTAGACTCGGAAGGTTGAGCAAGGTAAGTAAGCTGACGGACATGAGGCGCTTTAAACATGCAGTCAGAGTAAAACTGTAGAAATAAAATAAAATATAAATTGATTTATTTTCAAATAATTAAATTTATATTCAAATGAAATAGTAAATATGTATTACTTAACATGATTCAATACAAGACAAAGGGGTCTAAAGTCATCTTTATTCAAATATCAAGAGTGATTATTTATCATTTTAGAGTTAGAGGTTACTGAAAAAATATTTATTTTGAGTTTTCTATTTGCAGAAAAAAATAAAAGGTTGACAATGTCTATCTAGTAAAATAGATAAAATATCGAGTTCTTCATTTTAAATGTCTACATAAATATATTTTCCACACTACAGACACCATTGTAGTCAAACATGTTATGAAAATCTTCTTTAAATGTTTAAAAAATATATATATTTATTCACAATAAATTGAGAATTCAATTGGAATAATTAAACATAAATCTAATTATAGGAACATATAATATTACTATGATGTAATCAGAATAAATACTTATAATTTACATCAAGTAGTTGTGACAGAAGACCTATGGTATCTCCTTGTCTTACACTGTCCACATATTGCCATTGTAATAGTGTTAAGATCTCTTGAGAACTCCCATGGTTTCTAAACCCATAGTGGGAAAGTACAGATGGTAATATAGAGTTAACAAAGAGTTGCCGTAGCTGAGTAAAACCTTGTGTCAGCAGATCATTCCACTGAGCTGAAATGAAAATGTAATTAACATATGTAGGTTTAAATATCTACCAATAACTAGAAACTTTGATGTATATAATACAAAAATACTTTGAGCAATAGTGAAGTAGATTTGCTGAAAGCTGACATTTTAGTTTATCCTAACTAATTTTTACTAACTTAGTAAATTTATGTTTCTAATAGAATTGTCTCTCAAAAATGTGCCAAAATAAAATTTATTGCATGTCTATTACACTGCAAAGATAGGTCTCTGAATTAGAGCCAGGTTTGAAATAAGTGAATTAGTGATAACAATAAATTAATTGTTTTACACATTCACATAAGTTTTTACAGATTATCAAGTATAGCTTTATAAGTTACCGAAGTGACATCTATTCATGAGCACAAGATACCAGGAACACTATGTATTACCAATGTCATATTTATTCCAACAAACTCATATTATTCATTGGGTATTGTATATATGTCATGCAAGAAATGTGCTTTTGGCTTTTAGAATCGATTTAAAATGTTTTTACTTTTATTTATTATTTTTGTAAATAATGGCTATGCTTGAAAAATCTAGTGAATTAAAAATTGTGTATAAAATTTTATATAAATGCACAACATATTTTATACGGAGAAGAATGTCAATCAGTAGTGTAGATAGGGAGGGGGAGGGTCCAGGCGGTTGGACCCTCCCCGAAATGTATAAAAAACTATAAACATTTAGGATTAGCAAATAGGAGTTATAATCGATTTATCTATTATTATATTTAGTTTTTATTGTATCGCTAAGCCAGCTTGTTTAATTTTAACCAAAATGTTACAAATTTAAACAAATTATCTATGAGTCTAACAGATACCTGAAATAAAACATGTTATAACAGGATGATTGATAATTTTCATTAATACTAAAATAATTATAGAACAAACAATCAATTGCTTAGTTATTGAAGTTAACCTGTTAAAAACAAATTCGTTACATTTGAATGTTGGTTATTAAAAGTCAATTAATTGTTTTTTTCTGTTATAACTTAATCAGACTTGTGTCAATAGTGTTTTGATAGTCCCTTGAAGTAAACTCTTTAAACAGATATTAAGTTTGGTGTGACAAAATAAAATGAATATTTAGAGTAACTAGGATCAAATCAATCCTTTTTTATTCTTGGTATAGTTGGTATGAGCTTATAAATGGAGATTACTGTGACACTACACTGTAAGACTGGATTATTTTGATTCTGATTGTTAAGTTGCACTGTGAAGACATTGGTAATATTAACATTCTATACATATTATGTATAAGAAGAAGAATTTTGTTTTTTTAAAGCTCAATTTAGAAATAACTATTACTATAATTATTATTTTTCAAGATTTAAATACTACTGCATATGGGTGGTGGATGATCAATTATTACAAATGTCAAATTAGTTGCATACACTTTCTATTGTTATACTAAAACAAAAACAGAAATTATTGTTTTCATAAATATTATATGTTAATCAAATTATTGATATAAGAAGCTGACTTACAAACAGCAATTGTGCCTTCATGACTGGTGACACCAGTAAGAACAGGTATTTTTAGAAAGCTTCCTTCTTGCAGAGCATGTAAAGGGGACTTTGGTAGGTACTGCTCCCCTTCAGGCAAGAAGGAATCAACAACAGGTAATACTAACTCTGTCCAGTTTCCATTCTGAAACAATATAATATATTATTATAATACCCTTATTTATATTTCGATGACATCCATCATCATCCTCAGAGGTTCATAGCTAAACTAAACCTAAACCTAAGTACCAAGTAGCTATCCCTCCTGCTCTTAACCAACCAATCACAAAGAGGCACATGTGATATATAATATTTTCTTCATGTCATTTATCTACCAGGAACCCACACCATTTTGCACCTCATGCACATTGCTGTGTCTGGGTATGGCTAAGGACTTCAGATCTCCTATGGACATGCCAGAGCAGTGGTTGATACATGGGTACGGGAGGGGATGAATAAAGCCTGGACAAATTCAACAACAAGTAGACTTGCAAAGAGGTTACTTAGACCAAGCAAGAAACATGCTGAAAAACTTATCTCTCTTAGAAGGGAATACATGAGTTGGGTGGTATTAAAGAGCCACTGTCACCTCAGAAAACACCTACATAAGATAGGGATTGCTGCAGGAAATGTGGTTTGGCTGAAGAGTCCGCAGAACACATTCTCTTAGAGTGTGAGGTGTTAGGGCGAGCCAGGCTGTACTCTCTAGGCCCTCCGGGGAAGGAGATGGAAACCATCCTAGAGAACCCGATAGGTAGCATCTGTTCCTTCATAAGGATGACAGGTAGTACTGAGTGGGCGTAGGATGGAACTTGGGGTGGCAAAAGACTTTTAGGTCGACGTCAGTGAGGCCTCTGACGGAGGTCATCACTGCCCCCCCCCCAAAAGGACTTTAGAGTAGGGTCTAGCTCTACCTCAGGGCACTTCATCGTGCTTGGCACAGGGCTTTTTCTTGAACCTTGTGAGATTTGATGAAATATTTAAATGCTAAATATACAATATACAGGTAATTTTAGTGCAACATGCATTTCTATGCGAATACAGAAAAGATTCATCACATGAAAATAACATACAACGTTAGTTCAAACAATTCGAAGAAACCGTATCAGTTCAAAAGCAGAAATTATCTGGGAGGCCAAGTGTATCAGACTAAAAAGTTGAACTTATTAGAAATCTGCAATCAGAAGTCCTAAGTAGTCAATACCTTGACGAAGCCTAGTGTTAGGTATTCCCAAAACAACAATCCACAAAGTTTTACTCAAAAGACTGAAAGCACGTGCGTAAAAATTCAGCTATTGTAGGACTTGATACCTGATGATGGTGCAAAACGTTTTAATTTGGCTATTGAAATGTTGAACAAGATTTATGAAAACCAATCATTTTTAGATGATATAATTTTTTCAGAAGAAGCTACTTTCTATATCAATGGGTCTGTTAACAGACACAATTCAAGCATATGGGGATCTGAAAACTCAAATACAATTTACATTTGAAAATAATTTCAACTTATTCTTTCTCTTCAGGGTCAAGAGGAGTTAAGTCACTTATCTCTTGACCAATTAATGATTTCTATATTTATTCATTAAAAAGATGTTAAAGTCTGTATGTCTGATTTTGATTCAAGAAATAAGCTATTCTAACAATAGTTAATTAATCTAATAAATATTTGTTTAGCATTAGCTATAAAATACCATATACTGTGCTTCATAAGCTCTCAAAATTTCAGATGTAGACTTTGTTCGAAGACATGTCAAAATTGCTTGGGAGTCGTTACTGATGTGACATCCAAGACTACGAGCTATTGATTTAGAGGCATTGCTTGGATGTTCAGACCTTAACCATGGCGAGGTTATACTTCCTGACATGACAATAGCTCGATGAAATAAATCTGAAATAAATGTTAAACATAATAATGAAACAACTGTTGTATCATTTCAATTTTAATAGTTAGACGTAATTGTGTATGCGTATGTGTGTTTTCTTTTTATCAACGATAAAAGACGTAGCATTTAATTAATAGGGATAAAAAGAAAATTGTTGTTATTTATAATTACAAGTTTTACAATTTGACTGTTGGTCTCATCTATAGGCGTGTTGTTACTGGTTTGCAATTCTGTTTTACTCAAAACAGACAATGTAAATTTGTGCATAATGCCAACATGATAGTTGACTTATAAATTATTCAATATCATATTATTCATTAATATCTATGTCTTTGTTTTTCATTAATATCTATTACTTTATTATATATTTCTACACACAGTTCAGAACATAAATTCCATTAAACATTTTAAATTTTTTGTAAAGAATATATTATATTTTTTAATTAAAAAATTACCAGTTAGTTATATTATTTAAATGTATTAATAAATATTATCATGTAGACTATTAAAACACACATTTACAATGATATAATTGTTTTAGGTCAACAAATAATATTATTTTAGTGATTAAAACTTGTTTATAAAATGATTTGGTTAGTTATATAAATACTTTAAAAGAAACATGGGTCTTATATACTTGCTGTCCTTGGAGAAATCATGTGATAGATGATACTGGCAGCACCTGCGGAGTGACCCATTAGAGTAACACTACGAGGATCTCCACCAAAGGAAGCAATGTTCTCACTGATCCAGACAAAAGCTAGGTATTGGTCCAATAAACCAAGGTTGCCTCTTGCTTCAGCATCTCCCAAGCAAAAAAATCCTGTCACCCAACATTTAGAAAATAATTTTGAAAAGAAAAGGAGAACATAACTAGTTATTTATATTAACAAAAAATGGTAAATTTTGTGATAAAGACAACTAAATTTGTTATTTTTCTCAATTAATAATCTTATAAATCTATTTTACTAGTTTTATTACTGGATTTTATTGTCATTAAAACTCCTGCGATATTAAAATATGGAATCAAGCTAATGGACGCTTTGTGATTAAGTTTTTAACCCAATTTAGAGATAATTGAAATATTTGTGAAAAGTTGGAGTGAGGAACATAAATTCATAAGAAATATATTGGAAAAATGTACTACTTATTGAATTTTGTAATGAATTCCCCCCCCCCTTTTTTTCACATAGGTAGTACTGAAAATTATAAAACTTCTGAAAAAGTACCTGAGATATGAGATTTTGTTTTTTAATGCACTTGGTATCAACTTTTCAATACCTGGAGTTCAGGTTGATTCCTATTTAATAATACAACAGACTGTCATTCCAATGTATTCCCGGGGACTATATATAGACTTATATCAACGTTTTCACACCATCACAATACTTTTCATAATACCTAATTAAAAAGTAATTACTACATAATAAAATGTAAATAAAGACTCACTAGGTAAAAAAAAAATTGTAAGTTTCTTTTTAGAGGTAAAATATAAAAGAACTTTGGATTTTTTATTATTTTTTTATTTACTAATTTTCTTTGTACACTAATATTACAAACTCATCAAAAAATAATTGTGTTAAAAATGAAATGGGGGAAATTGTTAGAGGGAGATGCATCCAAGCACAACTAGTTAATATTATTTTGTAGTTTTCAAGATTGTCTTAGAGGCTAACATTCGTTGTTAGGTTTAATTTTTTTTCTTTTTTTGTAATAAAATCTTTAACAATAATTTCAACAATATGGTAATAATTTCATACAACCAAGATCATTACTGGATTTGAATTAGCCTACATTGATTCCTTAAATGATCAAACATTTTCAGAGACTAAGTGTACAGAATTATAAAAAAATTGTACACAGACAGACATAAGCTGCAATTCATAGTTTTTATTAGTCTAAATTGATTCTGTAATGTTTTTAATACCAAAAATTACACTTCATTTATTCTAGTCAGAGATTATAATATCTAACAAACTCAATTTAGATATTGGATTGTGGTTTAAATTAATTAACTCCTTTTTTGATTGACGAAATTAGTTCTCTAGGAGTTAAAAATTCTTCTCTCAAAAATGGAAATCCATTGAGCTAGTTTGAGTATTTTTTGTATTATACAATCATTTTATTTTATATATTAAAAGTGCCCTTAGTTAAAAAGTCCTCTCTCCTATTTAGCCCCCATTTGTTAATTCAACTTACAAACTATTTCAACATAATTTAGCAGTTTTATTTTTAGCTTTTAAATAACTAAAGAAATTGAAGATATTCTTTCCATCAGTTCTTAAAACAATGTAAGTATATCACATTCCGTAGTTTTTTATTTCTCCATTTAAATAATTTTGAATAAAAAGTAAAGCCGAAAGACATCCACCCTGATTCAAACATGTTTAGTTTATCCGATGGATAATATGTAACATTACTTTTCACAATATTCCTATTTGCACTTCCACTGTTAAGAGATTTGGATCAATTAGTTTTTGTGACAATTTGTGATTAAAATACCACATTATAGACAGATGTAACTCTGAAAATAGTTCAAATATGTTCCTATGATCTCAAAAAATAGAGAACCATATAATACCATGTACATGATATAGACATGTTTATGCCATTAGTTAATTGAGCTAAAACAATGACAAATGTGCTCTGCATGTATATGTGTGAATGTTAGTTTGTTACATAAAATTATTAACTTTAATAAAATTTAAACAGATACGTTCAAACACCTGTTTAAATACTTACTAAATTGCACATTCTCCAATCCAGATAGTTTTGAAGGGGGAAAAAAATCAATCTCTCTTTGTTAGCTATAGTCTTAAGTCTAAGCATTACCAACATATACTGCAATAATAGTTTATCTATTCTACAGATTCAATGTTCAAATAATATTCACTATGTTTTTGAAATGGTAGGGTCTTTAAATATAATTTTTGGGTAAATCATGGTAGGGTCCAGGACACAGTAATTAAAATTATTATAGAATATATAACTGTACTACAATAGATTAAAATAATTTAAGTTACCAAAGACATTCATTCGATAGGCTACGGACACAACAAGAACTCCTTCTGCTGCTAAATCTTGAGCAGGAAACCTAGAAGGCGATCCTGAGACAAATCCTTCTCCTTCAAGAAAGACAACTACAGGAGCATTGTGGTAGTTCATGAATAACTAAAAACACATGTATTTTCAGTATTTAGTTTTTATAAATATATAAACTTAGAATCATTTTATTTTAGATATAAGAGAAAGACACAATGGTAATTTTAATTATTTAATGAAGTAGATAAATGAACAAACAGACTGAAATGAAATGTTTTGGTAAGAAGTTACATACCATTAATTATATTACCTAATTACTTATTTGCTTTACTCTTTGGTGCTACAGAATGTGTTGTCTTAGACCTCCTAAGGTAGGTTCTAATGACTTAGGAACAGTTTGGGCAAAACACAGATTTGTATTAACTTCTGACTAGCTATTATTCATTCCATTTCATAAATTTATGTATTCGCTAGGCTTTCTTTTTCAATCAGTCCTACTCCCCTAGCTATTGATATATTTTCTCTCATAATGTTTTGCCCATATATTCTGGACATTCTAATACTTTATTATAGTTTCAGTTTCATGGATTTCATTAATTTTGTTGTTGCATCAAACTTGTTACCACATTTTTTGACTCTACCATATTTACTCCAGATGACTTATTTTTACAGATTTGTATTCTATTGTTGACATTTGTTTGTATCTGAGGTCCATAACACACCACCGGCTGTACAAGAGTTTTGTATAGTTTTCGTTAAAGCTTTACAACATTTTATATCTTTGAAAAATATTTACAAATATGTGTCTCACTATTGTCTACTCAAATTTGATTCTTGATTAATAAGGCATTGTAAGATCAGATATTTAACTCTCTCCGGTTGAAAGTCTCCAAACTTCTCATCCAGTACTTCAATTCATCCAGATGCTACTTGTTATTTTATGTAATATAGTGATTTATATTAGCAACTTCTGTATTAGTTAGATGATTATTATTGTGAAACTTATTATGCATATATTTTATTTAAAATAACATGTTTTTATCTCTTCATTATACTCAAAATCAGAGTTTATTCCTTTAATTTAGATTCCAGTAGTGACAAAAATTTTACTGTGGCGAAGGGGGGGGGGATGTTTGTATGTAATCTGTAGTTTTTGTTTGCATAACATATAAAAATCAGCCAAGCATCTGTTAAAACATATTAGCATGTTGCACTAAAATATACCATTGATTGAACTTTGTGGCATATTATATTGTACAATGTATATATGAAGTTGAATAAATTTGCAATTGCACTACTTAATTACTTAAAAGCTGAAGCTGACATATAAATAAAATATAAGATATATATAAATCAAAGGAATGTTTTCAAAATGAAATAGTAAAAAAAAAGTATATATATTCACACTCGCAATAACACAGGAAACGTGTGAAATAAATAAATATGTACTTAATTTTTTTATGCATACAAGTGCTAATGATTTATTTACGATTTTGTTTCACAATATTATATAACCAATAATATGTTATATTCACTAAACAATGTTATTCACTTAACTGTGTTTTGCTCTTAGGTTACACGTTTATGTTTAAAAGAATCGAAAGTGAAATGTTTAGAAGGTTAAGGTTCTCTGTAAAGATCACGAGCTGGCTTGCATAGTAGCACTAAAGTTAGCTCTCCTGGTGCTAAAATATTACTGTCAACTTTTGACCAGAACATGGGTGTGAAACATATGTGGAAGTAATTTAATTACTATAGAATTATTTTCATTTCATGAAAAGAGTGGAAAGTTCTCAACCCAAATAGATTTTTTCCAACCATGCCCCCTCCCCAAAGGCCTGTTATCATTGCCACTGATCATATCAGTCAATGATAAATAAAATGTCACAGTAAATATTTAGTCTCAAGATTTAGTCCTTTTTGTTCATATTCTACATTGTGTGGTTGTGTGTGTGTGATTTAATTATTTAATTAAATTAATTGTTAAAATTAATAAATATAATTAAATTATATTTTTTCATATAAAAACATAATGTGTGTATGTTTTGTAGTTCTGACAAAAGTTTTTTGAAAGATACTTTTTGTGTCTTAATAATACAAATAATAATGATACCTCGGTCGTCCATATATTAAGGTACAAACAGTCTTCGTCTTGTTGGGTTGCAGGAGCCATGCTTGGTGTTAATTGCAGTAGTGGCTGTGGACATATTGAGGCAAAGCGATTGGCAAACAGTGGTCTTTCCCACCCAGGGTGCTTTTCTGGGGGCTAGAAAATAAAAAAAGTTAAAGTGATTTAGATTACAGTATATGAGTAAACAAATTTGATCATAAAACGAAATAAATGTTTTGTTAAAAAACAAACTTTGATTTTCATGAAATGAGATATACTTCTGTAAAAAAACATTTAATTTTACAAATTTCCCATCTTAGAAAAATAAAAGAAAAGAACTTAACGACTTTGTCACTGTATCAATTATCAACTTGAAATTTATGTAATTTGAATGAATATTTACATCTTCTAAGTCACATGTTATGTGTAAGATGAAATAAAATACAAGCAATACTTTATAACAATAAATATGAGGATTCAGTGAGAACTGAATCTAGTAAAAAGAAGCCCCTTTCATGGGTGCTTAAGATTAAAAAATTACATATAACCACCCTAAGTTTTACTATAGAGGTAATGTCTAATTCACATAGATTTTATAACAACAATAACTTTTAACTTTATATAAGTATGTAAGCCCATCATTTTGTTTCCTCTCAATTTCCTTGAGATATTATTAGTACATCTTTGTTTATTTGTTAATCATCCAATTTAGTTTATAATTTTTAAATAGTGATGAAACTTTTATTAAATAAAAAAAAAAGAGACATTATTTACACTTGTTGTTTCAAAAATTTTAATTTCACCATCTGAAAATCCAATTAGTATATACAAACTTTTTAATATATTTGTATAGAGAATTATTATTTAATAATATAATAGGAAACTTACCGTCACCAATAGTCAAGAGTAGCGTTATTAAACGACGGCCGTTTCAGCTATTCTGCCATTATCAAGTTTTCAGGAGGAGTCACTCCGTTGTAATGAACACTTAACACATGTTCCTCCTGAAAACTTGATAATGGCAGAGTAGCCGAAACGGCCGTCGTTTAAATAACGCTACTCTTGACTATTGGTGACGGTAAGTTTCATATTATATTAATTTATAACAATAGTCTGTAAGGCAAAAAACATAAATTGTAATTATTATTTCAGCAATCCTTACTGTAAAACAACGCCTTGGAACAATAACATGTGTACCAGCTTTATTTTTAAGAACAGTTTTGTATAGGTTTTTAATTAGACTACATATTAATATTCCATTATTACAATTTGATAATTTATGCACTCTTATGCATTATCCGTATTCGAGTGTGCTAATATCTCTTCCTCTAAACATGATTTGTTTTGTCTGTAAGGTGGATAACCTTCCTAGTACATTAATACTTAGCATTATTTTACTTCATGAGGCATCAACAATTCTAAAACAAATTTTGGTAAAATCACTCCAGAAATGTATGTTCGAAAGTTATTTTATTTTTAACATTAAAAAAATAAATAAATATGGGTGCTGTTCTAAAAAGTTCCGCTAACATCACAAATTAGGTCTCTGTTATTTTGACTACATTTAAAATAAATCACAGTTTGTGAGTAAATATTAAAATATTAGAATTAACCATGACCACAAGTGTCTGCTGTCAGATTAACTTTATTATTTTCCAATTACTTTTAGAGTTAATTGTTCTTTTATTTGCTATTGTTCACTTTGTTTAGTCATAAGCTTTAACATTTTGCAGTTACTATGAGAAAATTTGGAAATAAAATATTGTTTCCTTACCAAAAATGAGTAGTAACTTACCAAAAATCTTAAGTTTCCTATTGGTGGTTTTGCGTAAGGTATTCCAAGGTATACAATGATACCCGATTGTGATTCCGAATACATCTTAATCTGCAAAAAATAATAATACAAGAAGTTAATACTAAAACAAAATTAAGAAAATCAATTCTCTTGCAATTATTTTAGTATTAAATACTATTACAAAGTTAGTATCTGCAAATCACAAAGCTGACTAGATGTGAGAGTAATTCAAGAATTACAAATACTATTTCAAGAGTAGTGTTTGATCAAGCCACAAACATAGAGTTTGTAAGATGAATATTTTATATATACAACAAATTTAACATTAATACTTGTAATACAATAGGTCAAAATATGATCTTGAAACATAAGCATAGATACAAAGTAAAGCATTGCACAAATAATATTTTATAGTGTTACTGTTGTGGAAAAATACACAAACAAAATACATATATATATATATATATATATATATATATATATATATATATATATATATATATATATATATATATATAGCATAAGAATACACAATGAAGGCCTTGGCTCATTAATTTGTCTGATACTATAAAAAAAAAGATCTATGATGGTAAAATATTAATAACCAATTTTTCACAGTCCCAATTCATCATTGGGAATATCCGTCAAAACCAATGCATATATATATATATATATATATATATATATATATATATAAATTTCAGAACAATTTTATGAAAATTATTACTTAATAATCATTGATACTTGAAGTAAATGACCTAAGAAAGTAGCCCTAAATATTATTACTGTTTCCCAAACAGCTGATGCTCTTCATAAATTCTTTTGTACATTTTACACCAGATATTTTGGTTTCTGACAATGGAAGGAAACTGGTTCACTTCTTACCAATTTCAGATTTCCTTCAAGGAAAATTATGTTAGATTCAAAAGACCAGCTTTTTATCAACAAATGCAGCACATTTATTTATTGGTTGTCCATTCATTCAAGACTCCAACTGCTATGTGTGTAGTCCATAAATAGCAGAATGAATCCCAAATTAGGATCAAACAACTTATTTAAGTAGTATGAAAGATTTTTGGATAAAGACTATGTTGTTAATTATAAAAACTATCATGGCAACAATAAGTGGTATTTCGGAAGAGTTTTCAAACCTGAAGGAACAAGGAATTACAAAATTATTACATCTAGTGGAATAACTTGGTGACAGATAGATGAAATGAGAAGTACTGAAGCATCATTCTTAGAAAGTTGATCTATGGAAGAATCAATACAAACTTTGAATCAATACAGAAATGAAGTACAAAACTAAATATTGGAGAAAGACTAAAAATACTTTTTTAGAGTCCTTTAAAAGATTTTCAAACCATAAGTTTATTTAGATGAGAGATATGTTATTAAATTAGCTATTTGTTATTCTTATTTTTGAGACCATTTTCATAATTAAAATTCTGATGAATGTCCGTTCATCTGTTTATTGCACATTTTGTTAAATGTTGTCTTAAGAACAGGTGCTCTGATTAAGAAGAAATTTTAAAGTGGGGTGACTCAGGGTCATTAGATTTTGAATCAAATATTTTAAGGTTTGTGATGAAAATAATGCGAGGGTGAACAGTAATTGTCACACACTAGTTCAAGAACAAACGGGTAATCTGAATTATTTAACAATAAGAAGTATATTTAAGTGTGGAGTAGCTGTCCAACGAAATAATTTAGTTTTGGTTAAATTTGCTAAAAGGACGAGTGTGAAATACAGGCCTCAAATTAAAGAACATTTATAATTATGTTTGATTTTGTGAAACTCATTTACATGTTTATAACCCTGTTTGAATTTGAAATCAGTACCTGGCCATCATGTACTTAAAAAACTTAATAGGCCCTACACATATAATTTTGAGACTAATTTTAGTGAATTTTATAAATCTATATTTAATGAGAAACTGAGATCAAATATAACTGTATATATCTGACCGTTTACATCTCAAATATCAAAAATAAATTCGAAATTTCGAAAGATTTCATTTTTCAATTTTATGAAATATATGTTTTAAGGTGTTCAGTTAGAATTTAACAGTTTTTTACGTAAATAATTTTATTTTAATTAATTTATTTATTTTTTATTTTCCACAGATTACAAACCACAAACATTTATAATAATCATACAACATAAGAGCTTAAAAAGAAACTTAAAAACAAAACTTAAAACTACTAATCTTTATTCAATGAACTTAAAATAAACTTATAAAACAATGTTAACATATCAAAATTTAAATTGTAAACATAAAGTAAAAAACTGCGGAAAACATACTACACACAGATGAGCAGTAAAACACCCTTATACGTGTGCAAGAGCTGCCTTAAATATTAATTCATACCTTCATCACACAAACAGACAGACAGACTGTGATTTTATTTACTAAATACATTTATTTTAAATTAGAATACATTGCAATTCAATTGGCCTATACAATTCATTCATACATTTAATTAAGTTCAATTAAACTCAAATACATTCACCTTACTAAATACAAAATGATGCCCTTTAGGCTATTGTCATGTAGGCCTACATTTAATTGGAAAGTCATGGGCTTGCTACATCAGTGATGATTTTCCTTGAATTTCAAAACGGATTTTTTTACAATTACATATTATATTTCTCTATAATATGTAGGCTATATTTGAGGAAATAGAACAACAAACTAGACGATGATACCAAGATCATTCTAATATTTTCAATTTACTGGTAAATTGCAATTTTCATTTTTTGTCGGGTTTGATACATTGATTTACTCCATATTTTATAAAAAATTTATCATAATTGTTTTGGCCAATTTTGAAATATTAGTCTTACTAAAAGGACTCTGACTGTAATCAAATAGTTTTCCTCATTTGGCTGCGTAACCAGAGATGTTATTCAAAAAAATACATTTAGGACACTTTAATGTAAGAATATAATATATATTAGCAAATATTTGAAAAACTTCCACTTTACTTGCTAATATAGAAAAGAAGTAAATAGAAAACTTTATTCATGAGGTAAAACTAGGACCCAAAATTCAGTTTGAAAGTAATCTCTAGAAAAAATGCATGACACTGTACAGTTATAAAATGCCTAATTAGTTCTCAACATTCTTTAAGATTTTGATGAACTGTGAATATTAACAACCAAAACCAATAATTGACTTTTACATCAATATTATCAATTTAAGAACACTATAGAATAAGAATTTATTATTTATTCCACATTTAGCTAATTTCTCCCCCAAAAAAATGTGAAGAATCTCAATAAATATTTGGCCCACATCTAAACTCATGTCTATATTTTATTGGATCGTTATACGTTCATTTTAACCATAATATGATTAATTCAATTTCTAAAAATATTTGCATTAATAAATAAAACTAAAAACTTATTTCCCCCCCCTTTTTTTTAAAGCTTTTGTTTTCATATTATTTTAAAACAATTGACAAACTTATTTCATGTAAAATTAAATATAATATTTGTTTACGCGAGAATTTGTAAAAGTGGTAATGTAAATGGCTTGTCTTACAAAAACTTTATGTAAAAAGGTTCTAAAAACTATGATATAAGTAGCCAACAAAGCAAGTTTAGCCTCTATTCAAATATATAAATAAATTTTCGCGTTGTCCATGTTTATTTTCACTTTTTCACTGAACTGAATTTTTAGTTTTGAGAATAGGTTAGTGACAGATTAAATCGTTTCACCAAATTTATAGAAACAAATTTGTTATTTAGCCAAATCATATGGAATTGAGGTTTTATACGACTAACCATTCAGAAATTATTTAAAGGTGTAACATTTTTTGAAAATTTTCTTTAAAAAATTCGTTTCTGTTTTTAGACGTTGAATAAATTATATGTGTACTTCCTGTAGTAGTACTACAGTACTTATTTATGTAATTTATCAGGTTGATAATTGAAACTGGAAGATTTTCTGAAAAGCAAAAGCTTGTTTTAAAATGAGTTTATTTTGTGATATGGTTTATAGAATGTAGACTTATATATTTTAATGTTAGAATGTCGTTTGAAGTATTGTTAGTGAAATAAATGAATAACGAACAGTAAAAGATGATTTATAAGGTTAAACTCAATTTTTTGAAGGTGTCTTATTAATTTGTTTGCCATTGTCTACGAACAATTTCTGCAACAGAGGTCACAAACATTGTTCATCGCCAGAGTTTTACTTACTCCAGTCAAAGTGCCTTGCTGAATTGTGACCGTAGGCTCTAAAGCTCTCACACTTATTGCAACCACAAGAAATATTCCATAGTTCAACAATAACGCTACGATTTGATACTGATATACCCACTTCATGTTTACACCAAGTCTATACCCGCACTCTGAACACATAAGTTTAAATCACCTGTTTACAATTCCCTAACGGTAAATCAAACTCTGTACCTTAATCAATACTATTGCAACAAGTGAAACCCTTGATATGACTGGGCAATTGTTTAGTTTCCGGTGTAATGGCCTATGGGGGGGATTTTGTTTTATTGTTCCGGAGGACTTCCGGTCCTAGCACGAAGGCTGTTGTAAACTAAACATTACATACACGGAAATAATTTATACACAGCCGAGTGAACTGAAGTTAGTATTTGGGGATTTTAAAACACAATGTATCCAATAATATAGTTTCAATTTTATGTTATTTTTAACGACTTTGAAGTTGTAAGGTTTAATTAACAATAAATCAATATCAAAGAGCAACGTTGACTGAAATTTAAAGTTAAAAAAAATTGTTTTCTAGGTTAAATGTGTAGGCTTACTGCAATGGATTAGTTTATAAATTGAGTAAAAATAGAATATTCATATCTTACTGATATGCTTACAGTATCCAAGGTAGGAATGTGTCTGGGGTGGAGAGGAAAAGAAGGGCCCTCACACTTTGTTGCGTTTGCTTTCTGCGGTACAACCTCAATAAAAAAATATAGACCTCAAATGCTTCTGTGTAATCGCGCACCCTACTTTTGTTTCTTTTATCGGTGTAAATAAGAATAAAACGTTTACAAAAGTGCACAAGTTGCATATTAAAGGCGCTTCGTTTTCCATCTTTTGCCCACTCTGAGTTTATTTGAAAAAATAATTGTAAGTTATGAAATTTTTAACATTTTGAGCCGAAATTTGGTGTGATTGGTGTAGTAGGCTATTTACTTTTCGCCGACATCAACTATGACACGCAGATCGCTAATGGAAAGAGCTTTTCTTTTAGCACTTAGATAAACTACTGAAACGGCTATAACTTTGAAATTTTCCGACCATTTTGTATAGTAAACTATAGACTAATAATCATATTCCATGAATAATTGAATCTAGTTTACATGCCAAATCTGATCAAATTTAAATTAAAATTCTGAGAATCAGAACTACTGACTAGTGATTATTTTCTAAATTTTAGGTTATAAGGAATGTATTTTTATCGGGAATCACTGATTAAATCTGTACAAATGAGTTATTGTGGGAAATTTTATAAGATGTATAGATTAAAATATCATCTACAAAAGAAGAAAGAAAATCAAATTGGTTTTATTTTCAAATTTGCAAATAGATATTTATGGTTGCTGTACTTATGCAATTATACATAAAATCGAGCTTGTGTACTAAATTTTAATAAAAGTTGTAAAACATGCGACCCTTTGATCGTTAATTATCTAAAATATGTGTTTTGTTATAGTTAATTTATTTCTATAATATGTGGACATGAAAGATGATTGCAATTGTTAAAATGTTTGTATTTATAAATTAGCTACAATTTTAACAAATTTACAATTCCTATAAACCAATAATAGGTGCGTATGTGTAAAAGTAATAATAATAATAATATAACTTGACATAGGTTCCTCATCAAGACTTCTCTATTTTAGTCCTTATCTACTTGTTAAATGTATATTTTATTAATAATACTTTGACCATATCTTTATATCTAAAGCACCTCAAGAGATGATTTTGTATTTTATCTCGACACAAGTTCGACCTTGAAGATAGCACTCAAGAGATGATTTTGTATTTTATGTTGACACAAAGCCGACCTTGAAGACAGCATCTCAAGAGATGATTTTATATTTTATCTCGATACAAGTCCGATATTGAAGACAGCACCTCAAGAGATGGTTTTATATTTTATCTCGAAACAAAGACGACCTTGAAAACAGCACCTCAAGAGATGATTATGTATTTTATCTCGACACAAGTTCGACCTTGAAGATAGCATCTCAAGAGATGATTTTATATTTTATCTCGACACAAAGCCGACCTTGAAGATAGCACCTCAAGAGATGATTTTATATTTTATCTCGACACAAAGCCGACCTTGAAGATAGCACCTCAAGAGATGATTTTATATTTTATCTCGACACAAAGCCGACCTTGAAAACAGCATCTCAAGAGATGATTTTGTATTTTATCTAGACACAAAGTCGACCTTGAAGATAGCACCTCAAGAGATGATTTTATATTTTATCTCGACACAAAGCCGACCTTGAAGACAGCACCTCAAGAGATGATTTTATATTTTATCTCGACACAAAGCCGACCTTGAAGACAGCACCTCAAGAGATGATTTTGTATTTTATCTCGACACAAAGTCGACCTTGAAGATAGCACCTCAAGAGATGATTTTATATTTTATCTCGACACAAAGCCGACCTTGAAGACAGCACCTCAAGAGATGATTTTGTATTTTATCTCGACACAAAGTCGACCTTGAAGATAGCACCTCAAGAGATGATTTTGTATTTTATCTAGACACAAAGTCGACCTTGAAGACAGCATCTCAAGAGATGATTTTATATTTTATCTCGACATAAAGCCGACCTTGAAGATAGCACCTCAAGAGATGATTTTGTATTTTATCTAGACACAAAGTCGACCTTGAAGACAGCATCTCAAGAGATGATTTTATATTTTATCTCGACATAAAGCCGACCTTGAAGATAGCATCTCAAGAGATGATTTTATATTTTATCTCGACACAAATCCGACCTTGAAGACAGCATCTCAAGAGATGATTTTATATTTTATCTCGACACAAAGTCGACCTTGAAGATAGCACCTCGAGAGATGATTTTGTATTTTATATCGACACAAGTTCGACCTTGAAAACAGATGATAATGTCATTTTCAAATATGTATTCTTTGAGACGAAAACAAGGTAACGTCAGAACGTAAAACAAGTTCGTTAAATCTAAATTCAATATAATTTTAAGGTATTGTAATCACTTTCAAGCGGTTTAAAATTTAAATAAACAATAAAAATAGGAATTAAATACGCATTAAGCACAGATAAACGCAGGTCAGTATACATGCGAAGTGAATATTTCTGGCACAAAGGTTGGGGAGTTGTATATTCCATGCTACCATAGCAAAA